>JARQOD010000001.1:97057237-97257153 GCA_033576555.1 Oophaga sylvatica
GCCTAATCTGCAACGTGTGCACATACCCTTAGGGGACTTGAAGGTACGATCTCTTGTGCTATATCCATCGATGCGACAGCATTGCTACAGATGGCAGAAATCTGACTGAATTCAAACCCGGCCAAACAGAGCTTTAAAGGAGCGCTGTAAGGAAGGACAGGCATGGGTGGGGATGGTCATCAGCTGACCCCGAGCTGTCATGACAACCCACAATCACATCACTGGCTTGCCAATGGGCAAATGTAACGACGTGCGTGTACGTTGGCAAGTGTCAAATGCAGTTGTCAGATTTCACAGATGCATTTAACAGTTGCAGTATTCACTCACAAATGTTAGCAGCAGGTCCTAGCTGTAGTATACAGCCATCACCTGCCAGTAAAATGTCACTATTTAATTTTTAACCATGTTCACTAAATGCTAAGACTGACCTGCCATAATGATTCTAAAGATCATTACAAGTTCAGCAGAAATGCTCACTTGCTATGAGTGCAGACTGCTAGGTGGCGCTCAGCTATATGACTGACAACCACAGGGGTCTCCTGAAGATAGGTTGTCATGCCAACCCATTGGCGACAAGCGGTTGTGTGACACGTGCCGATGGGTGGTGTTAATGATGCGCTTCCTGCGTGTGCATGTTAAGAGCCACTGTCACAGTTTGACCGCAGCATTTAACAGCCACGGGTGGTCTGCGGCTGTTAGGGGCACATAAGATAAGATCAGCTGTCATGTACCAGAAGGATTATGGGCTCATCACAGAAGCCCACACCAAACAGGGGAAGGTGTCCAATGTTGGATATATCCATCATTGGACATTAAGGGGTTAAAGGAATTTGCCAGCAGGTTTCTGCTATGTAATCTGGGGAAAGCATTTTGGGTGGGGAGGGTGGTCTTAAAACCCAGATTTACTGAGTGAAGGTTCAATCACTAGGACAATCATTGCTGGGACTAACTGCCTCATGCCAAGCAGTCCGATCACACCCGCTCCTGTGATAAGCAGCTCACTGTTCATAGACCACGTATACAGAAAGCATGGTGTGGGCAGAGGCAGCTTTCTCAGCTCTGCTTCATCCTACATCCAAGAACTGTAGTAACTGCTGGAATCAGGGTCTCTGCCACTACATTATGCTGCCAGATGACACAGCAGAAACAGTGTCAGATTTCTTTTAAAGGCAAGCTACAGATATCACAACAACCCTTCATGTTTACCAAAGAATCTCAGATACCAGTACTGTAACAAACCACAGAGTATTATGTCCTCCATTTAACCCCTTAATGACCAAGCCATTTTGTAGGTTAAAGACCAGGCCAATTTTTACAATTCTGACCACTGTCTCTTTATGAGGTTATAACTCTGGAACGCTTCAACGGATCTTGGCGATTCTGAGAATGTTTTCTCGTGACATATTGTACTTCATGATAGTGGTCAAATTTCTTCAATATAACTTGCATTTATTTATGAAAAAAACGGAAATATGGCAAAAATTTTTGAAAATTTTGCAATTTTCAAACTTTTAACCCCTTCACCCCCAAGGGTGGTTTGCACGTTAATGACCGGGCCAATTTTTACAATTCTGACCAGTCTCTTTATGAGGTTATAACTCTGGAACGCTTCAACGGATCTTTGCGATGAGATTGTTTTCTCGTGACATATTCTACTTCACGTTAGAAGTAAAATTTCTTCGATATAACTTGCGTTTATTTTTGAAAAAAACGCAAATATGGCGAAAATTTTTAAAATTTTGCAATTTTCAAACTTTGAATTTTTATTCCCTTAAAACAGAGAAATATATATCACACAAAATAGTTAAGAAATAACATTTCCCACATGTCTACTTTACATCAGCACAATTTTGGAACCAAAATTTTTTTTGTTAGGAAGTTATAAGGTTAAAAGTTGACCAGCGATTTCTCATTTTTACAACAAAATTTACAAAGCCATTTTTTTTTAGGGACCACCTCTCATTTGAAGTCACTTTGAGGGGTCTATATGGCAGAAAATACCCAAAAGTGACACCATTCTAAAAACTGCACCCCTCAAGGTACTCAAAACCACATTCAAGAAGATTATTAACCCTTCAGGTGCTTCACAGGAACTAAAGCAACGTGGAAGGAAAAAATGAATATTTAACTTTTTAGCCACAAAAATGATTTTACAAACTTTTTTTTTTTATTTTCACAAGGGTAAAATGAGAAAATGGACAGATAAGGTTGTTATGCAATTTCTCCTGAGTACGCCAATACCCAATATGTGGGGGAAAACCACTGTTTGGGCACACGGCAGAGCTCGTAAGGGAAGGAGCGCCGTTTGACTTTTTCAAACTAAAATTGGCTGGAATTGAGATTGGACACCATGTCGTGTTTGGAGAGCCCCTGATGCGCCTAAACAGTGGAAACCCCCACAAGTGACACCATTTTGGAAACTAGACCCCCTAAGGTACTTATCTAGATCTGTTGTGAGCACTTTGAACTCCCAAGTGTTTCACAAAAGCTTATAATGCCTGGGTGTGAAAAAAAAAAAAAACAAAAAAAAAAACAATTTTCCACAAAAATGATTTTTTAGTCCCAAATTTTTGAATTTTCCCAAGGAAATTGGACCCCAAAAGTTGTTGTCCAATTTGTCCTGAGTACGCTGATACCCCATATGTGGGGGGGGAAAACTGTTTGGGTGCACGGCAGGGCTTGGAAAGGAAGTAGTAACGTTTTGGAATGCAGACGTTGATGGGGGTCATGTTCCGTTTGCAGTGCCCAGGTGAGCCTAAACAGTGGAAACCCTCCACAAGTGACCCCATTTTGGAAACTAGACCCCCTAAGGAACTTATCTAGATCTTTGGTGAACACTTTGAACCCCAAGTGCTTCACACAAGTTTATAATGCCCAGGCATGAAAATAAAAAATCCTATTTTTTTCCCACAAAAATGATCTTTTCACCCCAATTTTTATTTTTCCAAGGGTAACAAGACACCAAAAGTTATTGTGCAATTTGTCCTGAGTGCGCTGATACCCCATATGTGGGGGTAAACCACTGTTTGGGTGCATGGCAGAGTTTGGAAGGGAAGGAGCGCCGTCTGACTTTTTCAACGCAGAATTGGCTGGACGCCATGTCGTGTTTGGAGAGCTCCTGATCTGCCTAAACAGTGGAAACCCCATAAATGACACCATTTTGGAAACTAGACCCCTCAAGGAACTTATCTAGATGTGTGGTGAGAACTTTGAACCCCCAGGTGTTTCACTAAAGTTTATAACGTACAGCCGTAAAATAAAAAATCCTTTTTTTTTTTTTTTTTACAAAAATGATTTTTTCGCCCCCAATATTTTATTTTCACAAGGTTAACAGAAGAAATTGGAACCCAAAAGTTGTTGTCCAATTTGTTCTGAGTACGCTGATACCCAATATGTGGGAGAAAACTACTGTATGGGCGCACGTCAGGGCTCGGAAGGGAAGTAGTGACGTTTTGGATTGCAGACTTTGATGGAATGGTCTGGGGGCGTAGTGTCACATTTGGAGAGCCCCTGATGCACCTATACAGTGGAAACCCCCAAAGTGACCCCATTTTGGCAAATAGACCCCACAAGGAACTTATCTAGATGTGTGGTGAGCGCTATGAAGCCCCAAGTGCTTCACAGAAGTTTATAATGTACAGCCGTAAAATAAAAAATCCTTTTTTTTTTTTTTACAAAAATGATATTTTCGCCCCCAGTTTTTTATTTTCCCAAGGGTAACAGAAGAAATAGGACAAATTGCACAATAACTCTTGGGGTCCAGAGTACGCTGATACCCCATATGTGGGGATAAACTACTGTTTGGACGCATGGCAGAGCGGAGAAGTGAAGGAGCACCGTTTGACTTTTTCAACGCAGAATTGGCTGGAATTGAGATCAGACGCCATGTCACATTTGGAGAGCCCCTGATGTGCCTAAACAGCGGAAACCCCCCAATTCTAACTCCATCCCTAACCCCAACACACCCCTAACCCTAGTCCCAACCCTAACCACAAACCTAACCCTAACACACCCCTAATCCCAACCCTAACCCTAACTTTAGCGCCAACCCTAACCCTAACGGGAAAATGGAAATAAATACTTTTTTTTAATTTTTTTAATTTTATTATTTTTCCCTTACTCCTTGGGGTGATAAAGGGGGGTTTGATTTACTATTTATAGCGGGTTTTTATGATTGGCAGTTGTCACGCTAAAAGACGCTTTTTATTGCAAAAATAGTTTTTGCATCATCACATTTTGAGAGCTATAATTTTTGCATATTTTGGCCCACAGAGTCATGTGAGGTCTTATTTTTTGCGGGACGAGTTGACGTTTTTATTGGTACCATTTTTGAGCACGTGACGTTTTTTGATCGCTTTTTATTTCGATTTTTGGGAGGTTAGAATGAACAAAAATCAGCAATTCATGAATTTCTTTTGGGGGAGGCGTTTATACCGTTCCGCGTGTGGTAAAATTGATAAAGCAGTTTTATTCTTCGGGTCAGTACGATTATGGCGATACCTCATTTATATCATTTTTTCATGTTTTGGCGCTTTTATAGAATAAAAACCATTTTATATAAAAAATAATTATTTTTGCATCGCTTTATTCTGCGAGCTATAACTTTTTATTTTTTCGCTGATGATGCTGTATGACGACTCGTTTTTTGCGGGACAAGATGACGTTTTCAGCGGTACCATGTTTTTTTTATATCGGTCTTTTTGATCGCGTGTTATTCCACTTTTTGTTCGGCGGTATGATGATAAAGCATTCGTTTTTTGCTTAGTTTTTTTTTTTTTTAAGGGGTTCACTAAAGGGGTTAACTAGTGGGACAATTTTATAGGGGGGGTTGTTACGGATGCGGCGATACCAAATATGTGTACTTTTATTGCTTTGTTTTTTTTATTTACAGGAAGAAGTGAATTTATTGGGGATTGTATATATATATTTTTTTTATTTATTTTGGATTATTTTTTAAAACATGTTTATTTTTATTTTTTTAACTTTGTCCCAGGGTGGGACATCACTGTATTTTATCAGATCGCTGGTGTGACAGTGTGCACAGCACTCTGTCACACCAGCGATCGCTCAGGCAGTGCAGCAGGCTTCTCAGTGCCTGCTGTCGGCAGGCACTGAGGTAGCCGCCTCCCTCCAGGACCCCGGCGCCATCTTGGATCCGGGTCCTGGGAGGGAGGAAGCCCTCAGAACAGCGCGATCACATCGCGCTGCTCTGAGGGTCTCAGGGGGGCGCGCAGGGAGCCCCACCCTGCGCGATCCTCCCGTGCCCCCAGTACACCGCGATCATGTTTGATCGCAGTGTGCAAGAGGTTAATGTGCCGGGAGCGGTCCGTGACCGCTCCTGACACACAGTCATGGGTGTCAGCTGTGATAATCAGCTGACACCCGGCCGCGATCGGCTGCGCTCCCCCTGGGAGCGCGTCCGATCGCACGAGACGTAGTATCCCGTCCATGGTCATACGGGCCCAGGTACCATGGACGGGATAGTACGTCCGATGGCAGTAAGGGGTTAATTTTTATGCCATTAAATCAGAGAGATATGTCACAAAAATTAGTTAATAAATAACATTTCCCACATGTCTACTTTACATCAGCACAATTTTGGAACCAACATTTTTTTTGTTAGGAAGTTATAAGTGTTAAAAGTTGACCAGCGATTTCTCATTTTTCCAACAAAATTTACAAAACCATTTTTTTTTTTTAGGGACCACCTCATATTTGAAGTGAATTTGAGGGGTCAATATGACAGAAAATACCCAAAAGTGACACCATTCTAAAAACTGCACCCCTCAACGTGTTCAAAGCCACATTCAAGAAGTTTATTAACCCTTTAGGTACTTCACAAGAATTGAAGCAATGTGGAAGGAAAAAATGAACATTTAACTTTTTTCCAAAAATTTTTCTTTCGACACAATTTTTTTAAATTTTGTCAAGGGTATCATGAGAAAATGAACCACAATATTTGTTGTACAATTTCTCCTCAGTACACCGATACCCATGTGTGGGGGTAAACCACTATTTGGGCGCATGGCAGAGCTCGGAAGGGAAGCAGCGCCATTTGACTTTTTGGCTGGAATTGAGATTGGACGCCATGTCGTATTTGGAGAGCCCCTGTGTGCCTAAACAGTGGAAACCCCACACAAGTGACCCCATTTTGGAAACTAGACCCCCCAAGGAACTTATCGAGATGTGTGGTGAGAGCTTTGAACCCCCAAGGGCTTCACAGAAGGTTATAACGTAGAGCAGTAAAATTAAAAAATCATATCTTTTCCACAAAAATGATCTTTCCACCCCCAATTGTTATTTTCCAAAGGCTAACAGGACCCCAAAAGTTATTGTGCAATTTGTCCTGAGTACGCTGATATCCCATATGTGGGGGGAACCACTATTTTGACGCATGGCAGAGATCGGAAGGGAAGGAGCACCGTTTTTAAATGCAGACTTTGATGGAATGGTCTGCGGGTGTCATGTCGCGCTTGGAGAGCCCCTGATGTGCCTAAACAGTAGAAACCCCCCACAAATGACCCCATTTTGCAAACTAGACCCCCCAAGGAACTTATCTAGATGTGAGGTCAGCACTTTGAACCCCCAAGGGCTTCACAGAAGTTTATAACGTAGAGCCGTGAAAATATAAAAATCATATTTTTTTCCACAAAAATTACCTTTTTGCCTTCAAATTTTTATTTTTCTAAGGGTAACAGGAGAAATAGGACCCCAAAAGCTATTGTGCATTTTGTCCTGAGTCCGCTGATACCCCATATGTGGGGGGGAACCACTGTGATCGCCTTACTGCGATCTTTGGGAGGCACAATGAACAAATCTACAAAAGGTGAAGAATTGGTTTTCTTTTTTACGCCATTCCTCGTGCGGTATTAGTGATTAGGCGACTTTATTCCTCGGATCGGTGCGATTACAGATTTACATCCTTTTTTCATGTTTAGCTTCTGTCACTCTAAAAGATGCTTTTTTTTGGAATAATTTTTTGTAAGAAATTTTTGCATCGCCGTATTTTGAGAGCTATAATTTTTCCATATTTCGGCCGACAGTTATCTGTGGGCTTATTTTTTGCGGGACGAGCTGACGTATTTATTGGTACCATATTCGGGCACATAACGTTTTTTGATCGCTTCCTATTCCGATTTTTGTGGAAGCAGAATAAACAAACCAGCAATTCAGGTTTTTTTTTTTTTCCTCCGCTCCGCGTGTGGTAAAATTGATAAAGCAGCTTCATTCTTCGGGTCACTATGATTACAGCGATACCTCATTTATATATTTTTTTTATGTTTTGGCGTTTTTTTACACAATAAATTTTATAGAAAAAAAATTATTTTTGCATCAGTTTATTCCGCGAGCTATAACTTTTATTTTTTCGCTGATGATGCTGTATAGCGGCTTGTTTTTTGCGGGACAAGATGACGTTTTCAGCGGTACCATGATTATTTATATCTGACTTTTTGATCGCGTGTTATTGCACTTTTTCCAAGCGGTATGATGATACCGCTTGGAAAAAGTATAATTTACTACTTTTTTGTGGGGTTTTTTTTTACGGCTTTCACTGAAGGGGTAACTAGGGTTACGCTTTTATAGATGGGATTTTTACGGACGTGGCGATACCTAACATGTGTATTTTTTTTGTTTTTTTTATTACATAAAAATGTGTATTTTTAGGGGATTTTTTTAAAATTATTTTTTAATATATTTTTTTTACAATTTTTTTTAAAAAATGATTTTTTTTAACTTGTCCCTTTATGGGACTTTCACTTTTTTTACTTTATTGCATTTTACAATGCCCATTGCAATGCATTGTACCTATGATGAAAGCTGCTGTGACATGATCACAGCAGCTTCCCGTAGGTAGATGACCCGGAGGTTGTCATGACAACCCCCGGGTCATCAAGGCAGAGATCGGGCCCTGCAAATACATTGCAGGGTGCCGATCTGAGGCAGAGGGAGCTTCCGACCCTCTGCCTCCCCCCCCTGAGCTCTGCGATCGCGCTGGATCGCAGCAGTCAGGGGGTTAACAGCCAGGGGTGGTGGGGGCTCCGCTCCTGGCTGTCAGTGCAGGAAGCCTGGCCACTGCAGCGCCGGCTCCTGCACTGATCGCGCTGGGGAAGCTGAAATTTCAGCTTCTCCTGCGCGATCGCTGCTGTGTTTGGTCAGTCAGATTGACCAATCACAGCGCTGTGGGTGCGGGGACCGACGGCAAAGGTCCCCGCACCGCTTGCCGTGCCTGTCAGCTGTCTATGACAGCTGTCGGCTCTGATCTACCACTGCGTGTTTACACGCAGTGGTAGATCAAAGGCATGACGTGCACAGTCCGTCCTGGTGCCGGAACTGGCACCTTGCCATGACGGACTGTGCACGTCATTGGACATTAAGGGGTTAAAGATGAGAGAGGTTTTTTTTGGGATACAAGGGAAAGACAAAACACACCAGCATAAATCTTCAAGGCTGAAGTTAGTATCTTCAGCAATTTTTTTTTATTTTTACAGGTTTAATAAAAAATAAGCATCACAATAGTAACATACACTGCAGAGAGGTGCCCTGATTGTGAAAACACAACAGCTACAAAAGTTATAAAACTGACACAAATGGGCAAAGGGGCACTGAAGGGTGTTAATGAAAGGGTTAAGTTAGTTTGGGCCACTGATCTCACACTAAGAACGCACAGGTATAGTGATGCCCAGAACCCATTTGGGCCAGGCTGGAGGGACCTGGTTTTGTTGTGGAGCTCCACGTTCTATATGTTTGCAGTGAGATATCAGTTGCCCAAACCCTTCAGTGCCCATTTTTTTGTAGCTGTTTTAAGAGTATTCACCATCAGGGCACCTCACTGCAGTGTAAGTTATTAATGTGATGCTTATTTTTTGCTAAATCTGTAAAAAACAAGAAAAATATTGCCAAATAAGAAACTAACTTCAGCCTCGTCATAAGTCTTCTGCGAGATCTTACCGGCTTCTTGCAGCAGTTTGAATATGCAGCTGGTGGTCTTGTTGGAGATGGACGCTTTCCCCTCCATGTGGTCCTTCCTGGCTGCATTGCCCGCTGTGATCTGGTCCTTGGACTGCATGAGGACACAGCCGGGGTGATCCAGGAGCTCATACACCTCTTTAGTTTTTACCTTCATTCAGCTTCTTGCCGAGTCTCAGCTCTAAACGGGAGAAAAAGGGACAGGAAGTCACTTCATGTAAGGAACGGTTTGTGATTCTAGGAGATCACACGAGAGGGATCTATACCACATACATGGGAGGCAGAAATCTGACATCAGGTCATGTGAGGGGTCGGCAATGAGTAACAGCTCTCTTAGCCAATAATTGGGAAACAAGCGGAGAAATGCTTGTTCCTCAATCACCTAAACTGGATTGTTCATCAGGTGTGACTTTAGGTTTAAAAATATTTATCATTGTTATTGGGGAGCACATGGATCTGCATAATCAGGGAATGTGCAGCTGATAAATTACTGTGTGCACAGATCATTAGTTTGTAAACAGGCCAGCAAATGTCAGCTGGTATCTAGTCAAACAGCATGGATCCGACCCATGGAAGAGACACTATGCTGGGCTCAGACAGCTGCATTTCATGGTCTCCACATGGACAGTGATAGGCTGGGTCACACCGCTGTATTGTCCTCTATATACAGACCATGAAATGGAGCTGTTTGTATCCAGCCTAAGACTACGTTCACACGCAAGTGCTGTCTGGTCCCTCTCATGACCCATAGAGGTTTATAAACCCATACACATTTGTTTTTAAAACAGGTTCACGAGATAGCAGGGCCTATTCAGTTTTGTGCATCAGACTCTGGATGAGCAAAGGCTGGAATCAGAGGCACATGCCTGTTATTACAGTGTGTCTCACACCAGGCAAGGACTGCCATTAGATCTGTGGGGAGGAATGTCTCAGCTTGTCATTAATTACGTGAGATGTGGCATCCTGAGCCAGCTGCACCCATTTTGCCAGAGCTCAATAACAGTGGTGTGAAAACAGCAAAAGATACAAGATTCTTACACAACTTTGTCCTTTTTATTTTTAAACTGATCCAGTTCCAAGAGTCAAAGACACCCCAAACAGGCACGCACATGTCCCTTTGATGGTAACCCTGGGGGCCAGGGGTGTATATTTATACACAACTCCCCAATACCAGCCTTTAAAAAGGGAATTGGACACAAGTCCAAACACCAACACCTTTTTCTGCATTTCACACGTGATTACATCCCGACTCCCCCGTATACCTCAAGAATACCATTTGATCCCACACTGTCATCCACATACCTGAAGTCTCACGCCTGCATAGTAGCATCGGATGCGCACTGCTCTGCCCTACTGTGGGCATTGATGTCCTGTGCGGCCAGCGATGCTCCTGCACAGGTATGAGACTTCAGGAGGACGCCCATCAGTCTGGACCAGCCTCATTTACATACAGCGTGGGACCAAATCACATGAGGTTGGTGAGGTGAATGCAGAAGAATTAATTGTGAAATGCAGAAAATGGTCACAGCGTTTATTGAGAGACTAAGAAACTGGTGACAGGTTAACCTCTTGTATGCCTGTGTGCTGGCTACTCACAGCAGACCCAGCAGGATCAGAGCATCCTCATCCCCAGGAGGGCAGTGCCCACTATTCACCACATGGGTGAGGGTCACATGGCTCTGGTCACATGACAGAGGGGCCGTGTTCTCCCCACCCCACACTCACCTCCGCTGGATTCCATCTTCCTGATTTTATGCCTAAATATAAACAGACAATAATTACACAGATGTCAGTAACGTGATGCAGCAGCAGGGAAAGTTGGCACTTGTAGTTCATTACGCTGTACTGCTCATCACTTTCCTCAACAGGCCCACTAGCACCATTACATGGCCATTACTGGGCCTATGTAACCGGCCGACAAGAGAGGGAAGAGGAGGCGCCATGCGGGAGAGAGAAGCACATGGGACGTGTTACATTACCGGAGCAGTGAAGGACAGCCGCCGCAAGAGAAACATGAAACCATGCGACGACATAGGGGAACAGCCAGCAGGACAAGAGAAGCGGCGCCATGCGGGAGAAGAAGCACATGGGACGTGTTACATTACCGAGCAGTGAGGAGCCGCACACTGAAAAGAGCGGGAGAACGCGCTAATAAATACGCCTCTGTGCCCGCCCACATTTACCGACCAATCACACACAGCGACAAACTACTGATTTGCATATCACCGGAGAGTATTCCCACTGCCACCACTAGGGGCGGAACAACATATGTGAGTGTGAGGGAATCCATGAGGAGCGGGGGCAGATGTGTGCGGTCAGAAACGCACGGCCAGGGGCGCACTTTGCCTCGGGGCGGCAGCGCGGCGCCTCCCCTGCAGTCAGATAAATAATGGCGGGCTGGGTCGGGACTCTGGATACATTTTCCCGCCTGGCGGACTCCTCTTCCTGATCGTGCACTGCGCATATAGTCGGTCATTGAGACGCCAATGGATGATATCCGGCGCAGAGCATGGCGGGCTAGCGTGCGGCAGAGTGAGGAGCCGTCATGCTGCGTCCTGTCACTGCTGGCGGCGGGAAGAGCGGGGAGCAGCCGCCAAGAGGAGCAGGAGCTGCTGAGATCAGAGATCTGCATTACTGTGCACAGGGGACGGGGCAGGAAGCCGTCAGTGAGTGCAGTGTGGAGGGAAGACACCGAGACGAGTGACGGTGTGTGGGGACATGATGGAGAGGGGCGGTGTATGGTCTCTGGCATGAACACCCCGAGCGTGCGGCTGCATAGAAATACATGTACGCTTGTGATACAGTACCTTTTTTGGCAGAAGGTGCTCCTCCACCCCCACTCTAAGTGCATCATTGACACCTGGAACATTGGCCCACGTGTGATTATTTCTTGTGGATCTGCATTTTATATTCTGGTGTGATCCATACTGAGCCTGTGAGAGTCTGTCTGTAAGGGTGTGTTTCCACAGTCAGGAAACACTCAGGAATTGCTGCCTGTTTGACGCTGTGCACTGGCGCAGCGTCAAACACGCAGCGTCCAGATGTTACAGCATAATGAAGGGGATTTCAAGAAATCCGGTCTCCACTATGCTTAAAAACACGCAGGCGGCAGACCTACATTAACGGACATGCAGCGCGTCTTTTTAGACCGCAGCATGTCCTATTCCCTTGCGGCGACGCTCTGTCGCTGCAAGGGAAATAACAGGCCTGTGTAGCCTGCGGTCATTCCGGATGTGTTCCGGAATGACCGCGTGTTCACTAGGGGGCTTTGGGCAGAGCTGACTTTCCGCTCCGTCCAAAGCGCTGTGGTTGCGGATCATGGAACCACAGCCTTACTCCGGAAATATATATAGAGATTTACAATTACCCCTAGACTATACAGCTGTACGCTTGTGATACAGTATCCTTTTTGGCAGAAAGTCCTCCACCACTCGAGTGCATCATTGACACTTGGAACATTGGCCCACGTGTGATTATTTTTAGCGGATCTTTTTATATTCTTGTGTAATCCATACTGAGCCTGTGAGCGTCATTGACTCCTGAAATATATATGGAGATTTACAATATTATCACTATACAGTCATGGCCAAAAGTTTTGAGAATGACACAAATATTATATTTTCACATGATCTGCTGCCCTCTGGTTTTTATGTGTGTTTGACAGATGTTTTTTATCACAGACAGAAATATAATTGCAAACATATGAGTAACAATTTACTTATATTGACAGAATGAGTTAATGCAGCAAGTCAATATTTGCAGTGTTGACCCTTCTTCTTCAGGACCTCTGCAATTCTCCCTGGCATGCTCTCAATCAACTTCTGGACCAAATCCTGACTGATAGCAGTCCATTCTTGCACAATCAATGCTTTCATTTTGTCAGAATTTTTAGGTTTTTGTTTGTCCATCCGTCTCTTGATGATTGACCACAAGTTCTCAATGGGATTAAGATCTGGGGAGTTTCCAGGCCATGGACCCAAAATCTCTATGTTTTGTTCCCTGAGCCATTTAGTTATCTCCTTTGCTTTATGGCAAGGTGCTCCATCATGCTGGAAAAGGCATTGTTGATTGCCAAACTGCTCTTGGAGGGTTGGGAGAAGTTGCTCTTGGAGGACTGTTGTGAATGGACTTGAAATGAGTTCTGAGCAGAGGCTCCCTCTGGTGGTTACAACCGGCATAGGACTGATGGTCCCAAATCTGAAATACTGTTGTGAATGGACTTGAAATGAGTTCTTTCCGCCATCTCAACAAACCACTTTTAGAGCCTTTAATGAAGTAGGTTGCTTTTAGAGGTTGTTCAAAAGCCCACTTCATGGCCAATAAATACTGTTGTGAATGGACTTGAAATGAGTTCTGAGCAGAGGCTCCCTCTGGTGGTTACAACCGGCATAGGACTGATGAACAAACCAGACATTGGAGACTTATCTAAGATGCTTTGTGTCTGCTGATCAGGATGACTGGGTCTCTTTTTTGCCTTTGGCTGAGTTTGCTCTTAATAATAGGGCTAGCTCTGCCAAAGGCAAAAAAGAGACCCAGTCATCCTGATCAGCTGACACAAAGCATCTTAGATAAGTCTCCAATGTCTGGTTTGTTCATCAGTCCTATGCCGGTTGTAACCACCAAGGGAGCCTCTGCTCAGAACTCATTTCAAGTCCATTCACAACAGTATTTATTTTCCATGAAGTGGGCTTTTGAAGAACCTCTAAAAGCAACCTACTTCATTAAAGGCTCTCCTAAGAATGTTAAGGCGGATGCCATCTCGAAGAGTTTCCTTGCGGACTCTCCTGAGGTATCTGATCCTTCTGTTATTTTGAAAGGCGTATGCAACAGATTTGGGACCATCAGTCCTATGCCGGTTGTAACCACCAGAGGGAGCCTCTGCTCAGAACTCATTTCAAGTCCATTCACAACAGAGGACATTCTGGTACCATTCTTTATTCATGGCTGTGTTTTTAGGCAAGACTGTAAGAGAGCCGATTCCCTTGGCTGAGAAGCAAACCTACACATGAATGGTTTCAGGATGCTTAACAGTTGGCATGAGACAAGACTGGTGGTAGCGCTCACCTTGTCTTCTCCGAATGAGGCGTTTTCCTGATGTCCCAAACAGTCGAAAAGGGGATTCATCAGAGAAAATAACTTTACCCCAGTCCTCAGCAGTCCACTGCCTGTACCTTTTGCAGCATATCAGTCTGTCCATGATGTTTTTTCTGGAGAGAAGTGGCTTCTTTGCTGCCCTCCTTAAGACCAGGCCTTGCTCCAAGAGTCTCCGCCTCACAGTGCGTGCAGATGCACTCACACCTGCCTGCTGCCATTCCTGAGCAAGCTCTGCACTGCTGGTAGCCCGATCCCGCAGCTGAAACACTTTTGAGAGACGTCCTGGGCGCTTGCTGGTCTCTCTTGGGCGCCCTGGAGCCTTTTTGGCAACAATGGAACCTCTCTCCTTGAAGTTCTTGATGATGCGATAGATTGTTGACTGAGGTGCAATCTTTCTAGCTGTGATACTCTTCCCTCTTAGGTCATTTTTGTGCATTGCAATGATGACTGCACGTGTTTCTTTAGAGATAACCATAGTTAACAGAAGAGAAACAATGATGCCAAGCACCAGCCTCCTTTTAAAGTGTCCAGTGGTGTCATTCTTACTTATTCATGACAGATTGATCTCCAGCCATGTCCTCATCAACACCCACACCTGTGTTAATGGAGCAATCACTGAAAAGAGGTTAGCTGGTCCTTTTAAGGCAGGGCTGCAATGATGTTGAAATGTGTTTTGGGGGATAAAGTTCATTTTCTAGCCAAATATTGACTTTGCAAGTAATTGCTGTTAAGCTGATCACTCTATAACATTCTGGAGTATATGCAAATTGCCATTAGAAAAAGTGAAGCAGTAGACTTTGTAAAAATTAATATTTGTGTCATTCTCAAAACTTTTGTCCATGACTGTACTGGAGCATTCTAAATGGAGCAGATCAGACACTGGAGCAGCATCCATGGGGCCCATCATATACTGGAGCATTCTAAAAGGGGGAAAACACACGAGCAGCATTTACGGGGACCATTATACAATGGAGCATTATAAATGGGGCCCATTATATATGGAGCATTATTTTGGCCCATAAGACACTGGAGCATCATCCATGGGGCCCATCATATACTGGAGAATCATATGGGGTTCATTATGGGGCATCATATAGGATATGGAGCATCTTATGGGGCCTATTCTGTATGGAGCATTATATGGAGCCATTTTGTATGGAGCAATATATGGGGCTTTATTTGCAACTCATTATACTGTATGGAACATTATATGGGACCAATTATGTATGGAGCAATATATGGGGCTCATTATTCTGTATGGCGCACTATGTGGTGGTCATAATACTGCATGGAGGAATATACTGTCCGGTTTTTGAGCTATTGTAGATTTTAACATAGATATCAGTCATGTCATGTAAGAAGTGAAGTAGTTTTCATTGTACTATCCCTATATTTCTGTGCCGTATCGGATCATCATGAATTGTGGTATGTGTTAAAGGGCCCACTGACACTCTTTGGCCCACAAAAAAATGGGAGCCAGCCCTACCCCCCCTCCAGAAGTTTAGCCAAATAACTCCCAGTTTTCAATGCGTAGCTATTATAAAGTAAATGAAGGTTGCCAAGCTTAAGTAATAAGAATTGATGTTGTTGGCATTGAAATGGGCACTGTAGGTGTGTTTACTGTCCTCCACTCCCTGCCGACTTTGCTTCCCCATTGACTTGCATTGGGTTTCGTGTTTCAGTCGGAACCCCGACTTTTCCCGATAGTTGGCCGATTTCGTTCGACTCGACTTTTGAGAAAGTCGGGTTTCATGAAACCCGACTCGACCCTAAAAAAAAGGCAAAGTCGCTCATCTCTAATTGTGATTCCTTCTTGCTCATTTACCCCCTGGGACTCGTTTGTCATCCGGGTGGCACTATATCTAAGTGTTTTTTGCAGCTGTGGTTGACCTCCCTTCTTCTATCTCTACTTTGTGCAGTTTACACTGCTTAGAGTTATTGACTATGGAGTAGACTGTTTAATTTAGGTGCACATTGGCCCCTTTGTGGCTGTATACTTAATATCTTGTTCAAAACGTGCATTTAACCGTAATGGTCACATTGTACCAGGGATAATTATTTTTCTGTATTGTGAGGTTTTTCTCTTTTTTTATTGTTACTTCAGGTCCCAAAAAAACTGCTATTTTCAAGGACGTCCCCCTGACAGCACTATGGAGGACGTCCTCCTTCTCCTTACAGGGACAGGAAGCACACGAGAGGTTAAAAGGTCCCACTCCTCCCCCAATACCTCAGTGTTTTTCCTGTCCCTGCATGGAGGGACACACAAGATATTGCTGCGCAGCTTACCGGGCCCAGGGGGATCGTGCGGTTCGTCCAAATCCTTCCCCCTGTCAAGAGGTCCAGGGCCGATACTCCCTCCTTGGGAGTCCCTCTGCTCCAAAGACCGGGGGCGGACGGGCTCCCGGGTAAGAGTCGCTCCTCCCGTTGGGAGGCTCTCGGCTCAGGCGTCTTCCTCCTGGTCCAGGGAGGAACGCCGTACAGGCCTCGTCTGAGAGCGGAACGTCACTTCCGGTGACGCAGGCGCAAAGAATCAGCGTGCGTTCTGGAATGGATCGCAGAAAGGCCGAAGAGCGTCGCATTTGGAATCGCAGGTGCACCGCTAAGATTCAGGCGTTCTGGAACAGAACGCAAAAGGTAAAAGCGTCATGTTTTAGGTCGCAATTGTTGTGCGTCCCAGGATGGAACGCAGGTAAGGCGGCGCTGATGACGTCACTAAAAAGAGCGCTATACTAAGAGCGCATGTGTGGTGGCGTTTGAACTATTGGGCGCCATTCTGTGATTTAATCACAGGGAAAGAGTTGTAGCCACCATAGCAATCCTAAAGCAGCAAGGTGAATCTTTCTGCGGCAGGATATGGAGTCTGAAGGAGGATGCGGGGGTGAGTGCGCATAGCGCAAAAAAAACGGCACCCTCACTATCTAAAATTCATTATCCAGACTCAGTCCTTAGTATACATATTGTTGT
This sequence comes from Oophaga sylvatica, assembly GCA_033576555.1. Lineage (NCBI taxonomy): Eukaryota > Metazoa > Chordata > Amphibia > Anura > Dendrobatidae > Oophaga > Oophaga sylvatica. Next base: position 97,074,263 of record JARQOD010000001.1, read on the forward strand.
ATTACTTAGGACAAGGAAACCTCAGCTTGCCTCGGCAGGCAGCGAGAAAATCAGGCAAGGCCTTGGTGAAATCTAATCGCTGTTCCACATGTCACAAGAGGCTTCCGGATGCGTATAAGAAACCAGTCTGTTCTTGTACACCAACGGTCTTGGAGCAAGAAAGATCTTCATTATTATCTGACCTGAAGGTCCTGATTAAGGAGAAGTGCAAGCGTCCTTATCTGCTAGTTCACAACAGCAGCCCACTAGTCAGGGTCCATGTCGCAAGAGACCTAGGTGGGAGTCGGAAGAGGTCCCGAAACCGGAATCAGAAGAGGAAGAAGATGAAGCCAGGGAAAGGCCAGGGTGGAAGATACGGAAGATCTTGTTCAGGCTGTAAGAAGTACAATGCATATGGAAGATGTTCCATGGCCTCAGTCCAGACAGGATTTGATGTTTGGAGGTCTCACAGCTCAGATTCAGAAAGTTTTTCCTATAAGTGATCATATTAAAACCATGATTCTGAGTGAGTGGAAGGTCGCAGAGCGGAGGTTGGTAATGTCACGTGACTTTAAGAGTCGTCTTCCATTCAATTCTGAGGACTCAAAACTTTGGGAGAGATTCCAAAAGTGGATATGCCAATTGCAAAAGTGGCGAAAAAGACTTCGATTCCTTTTGAGGACTCTTCAAGTCTTAAAGATCCCATGGACCGGAAAGCGGACATCCTTCTTAAACGGGCCTGGGAATCTTCGGCGGCTTTAACAAGGACCAATATTGCGGCTACTTCGGTAGCAAGGTCTATGTTTTTTTTTGGATGGGTCAGCTGGAGGAACAACTAACCAACAAGACCCCTAGAGCTGAAATATTAGAGTCGCTCCCTCTTATCAAATCAGCGACGGCCTTTCTGGCAGATACCTCAGCTGAGTCGGTTAGGTTTTCTGCCAGAAATAGCTCTCTGTCTAATGCAGTCCGTAGAGCTATCTGGTTAAAATCCTGGTCAGGGGATAATGCCTCTAAAAATAAACTATGTTCCTTACCCTTTGCAGGTTCAAAGGTATTTGGCCAGGCGCTAGATGATATCCTAGAGGCGTCAGATAGCAAAAAAGGGTTCCCAGAGGAAAAACCCAAAAAATTTCAGTCCTTTCGGAAGAAACCAGCTTTCCGTAGACAACCTTTTTACAAAGACACAGGAAGAGCTAGTAGAGGATCATATAAAGGTTCATACACCCAAAACAGAAGAAATAAGAGTTCATTGTTCAGGTCTTCATCAAGATCTAGAAAACAATGACGCCAGGCACATAGGGGGCAGACTCCTGTTCTCTGCAGAGAACTGGAAACAGGTTACCAGGAACGAGTGGGTCTTACAAACCATAAGAGAAGGCTACAGAATAGAGCTGACATACTATCCCCCCAAAGATACATATCTACCACAGCGGTCCAGGCAAATTCAGGGATATTTCAAGATCTTCAGGCTCTAATCTCTTCCCAGGTTATAGTGCCAGTTCCAGAATTAGAAGAAAAGATGGAACATTATTCCTCTCTTTTCCCTATAATGAAACCATCAGGCGAGTCGCGGACAATTCTGAATCTCAAACCATTCAACGAGTTGTTCGGTACAAAAGATTCAGAATGGAGTCTATAAGGTCGGCAATTCCACTAATAGAAAAAAACTCGGTAATGTGTACCCTAGACTTAAAAAGTGCGTACTATCAGGTCACGATTTATCCAATCTCGCAGGGTAAGCCTACTGGACTGTACCCGCCACTTCCAGTTCCAAGGCCTTCCGTTCAGGCTGGCTTCTGCTCCCAGAGTATTTACGAAACTAATATCAGAAGTCGTAGCCTATCTGAGAAACCAAGGAATTATTGTAATACCGTACTTAGACGACTTTTTGTTAGTGGCTCGAACAGCGGAAGTCCTAAATCATCACACAGAACGAACAGTGTCAGTGCTGGAATGTCTCGTTTGGGTGGTGAATCGAGAAAAATCTCATTTAATACCCAGTTCAAGAAAAGTATTTCTAGGGGTATTACTGGATTCCAGATCCAGGACAGCATTCTTACCAGAAGTCAAGCAACAATCGTTAAAAAAGAAGGTTGCAGAGATGGTAGTGTCATGTGTGCATTGCCACGAAGATCGTCGCGGTTGCACATTTTGACTTCTCACAGCTGAGCTGCTGTTTCTTTGTGTTTGGCAGCTAGGGAGTTAATTCTGTCTGTGCTCGGTTCTGGGACTGGGTGCAGTTTCTCCCGGCTGCAATTGATTATTTGTTGATTGGTTTCCTTTAAATTCCTGGTTGTCTGCTTGGGGAGTTGCCAGTGAAACCTTCATGCAGACCACAGATAGGAATGAATCTGTATAGACTTTAGTTGTGAGCTCCTTAGTTGTTCTAAGCTCAACTTGGTTAGAGTTTATTTCCCAGACCATTTATTTTCCTTTGGTGTTTGAGTTTGTATGCAAGCGAGTGTTATCCTGTCTGTCTTATATGTCTAATCTGTGTATTTAGCTAAGATCAGCCCATATCCCTTTGGGGTAGTCGGATCCTTCTTAAGACTGATTACAGGGTTCAAGGTCTGATAGGAGACAGGGTTAGGTTGGTGACTTGGACCTCTGAACCATTATCAGTACCTCCAAGGTGAGGGATTAGTTAGGACCCCAGTTTAGGGTCAGGTTAGATCCCGGTCCACCTCTTTCCTGTTTCAGCTCATCAAGTCCTCAAGATTAACCCTGAGTTCAGCAGATATCGTGTCAGGTAAATCTATTCTATACTTTCATGCTGATGTTGCTATACTAGTTGTTGTATAGAGTGTTGTTCCTGTATTAATAGTTTACTGACATTGTATACATATCATTAGACAGCGTGACATTTTCACTGGCCATAAAAATTATCCCCAGTTACCATGGATCCAGTAGCCCAGCTGGCTCTGCAGTTGCAGGGATTATCCATGGAGCTGACGGACATTAAGTCCAAAGTTTTGTCTCCCCTGGAGCAAACCAGAGTTGAACCTAAGGTTGCTCTTCCGGACAGGTTCACTGGTGGGCGAGACAAATTTTTCACCTTCCGGGAGGCATGTAAATTGTATTTTCGGCTTCGGCCTCGATCATCAGGGAGTGAGGAGCAGAGAGTGGGAATTGTTATCTCACTTCTGCAAGGGGACCCTCAATCCTGGGCATTTTCCCTTCCTCCGGGATCCCCGGCTCTACTGTCTGTAGATCAATTTTTTACTGCCCTGGGATTGGTATATGATGACCCAGATCGGGTCTCTCTTGCTGAGACAAAATTACGTAAGATACAGCAGGGAGATCGTCCGGCAGAGGAATTTGCTTCTGAGTTTCGTAGATGGGCCACAGATACTCAGTGGAATGACCCAGCTCTTAGGAGCCAGTTTTGTCATGGGCTTTCTGATAAATTAAAAGACGTTTTGGCTCAGTATGAGTCTCCTCCTTCTCTGGAGGCTGCTATGGCCTTAGCTATCCGTACTGATAGACGGCTTCGGGAGAGGGGTGAGGTAACCCCACTCCCTGTTGTTTCTCCACCTACCACTAAAGTCCCTTATGTTGAGGTTCCCCTTGTCTGTTCGGATGAGCCTATGCAGTTGGGAGGGACATCATTTCGTAGGAGGGGATTGGCGGTACGCCGCAGGACTAGAAGATGTTTTTTCTGCGGGAAAGAGGGACATTTTGTTGGAGAATGTCCATCCCGTGCCTTGTTGAGCCAAAAGTCGCCGGAAAACTGTTAATCCCAGGTTGTGTGGTGGACGACAACCTGGGAGTATGTATTTCATCCGCCAGTTCTTCTCAGTTCCTTGTACCAGTGGAGGTGGTAGTTGGTACGAGAGTGGAGAGATTGTCTGTTCTTCTTGATAGTGGTTCCGGGGCTAATCTGGTTGACGCTCAGTTTGCTCAGGCTCAAGGTATGCATCTGAGTGTATTGGTCAAACCGATCCCTATATTCTCCATTGACGCCAGGCCTCTCGGCCAAGGTAGCTATGTTCATGAGGTTCATAACATTGACCTTCGGGTAGGGGCAATACATAGGGAACAATTATCTTGTTATGTGTTGGAGGGTCTACCTACTCCCATTGTGTTGGGACTTCCTTGGTTGATTAAACATAACCCTGTGATTAATTGGCAGTCCAGAGAAATAAGCCAATGGGGTGAGTTTTGCAAAAGCAACTGCATGAACACAGTCATCAGTGCGGTCGTGCCTAGTACATTGCCTCCTTTTTTGGAGGATTTTGGGGATGTTTTCTCTGAGGAGGGGTGTCAGGAGTTGCCTCCTCATCGCGTGTATGACTGCTCTATTAATCTCCTTCCTGATGCTAAGTTGCCTAAAGCTAGGTTGTATAATCTTTCTGGTCCTGAGAGGCAGGCTATGAAAGATTATATTTCTGAAAGTCTGGCCAAAGGGCATATTAGACCTTCATCTTCCCCAGTAGCCGCGGGGTTCTTCTTTGTGAAGAAGAAAGATGGAGGCCTACGCCCTTGCTTGGATTTCCGCGAACTTAATCGGATTACTGTTCGAGATCCGTATCCACTCCCTCTTATTCCTGATCTCTTCAATCAAATTGTTGGCGCCAAATGGTTTTCTAAATTGGATCTCAGGGGGGCGTATAATCTGATTAGGATAAAAGAGGGGGATGAGTGGAAAACGGCGTTTAACACGCCGGAGGGACATTATGAGAACCTAGTCATGCCTTTTGGTCTGACTACTGCACCAGCAGTATTCCAACATTTTGTTAATGACATTTTTCGTCACCTTGTGGGGCTGTTTGTGGTTGTATATTTGGACGACATTTTAATTTACTCGCCAGATCTTGTGTCTCATCAGGAGCATGTGAGACAGGTGTTGCAGATCTTGCGAGACAATAAACTATACGCCAAACTGGAGAAGTGTGTATTTGCCGTACAGGAACTTCAGTTTTTGGTTTTTTTGGTGTCAGCCTCCGGTTTCCGTATGGACCCTGAAAAGGTGAGAGCAGTGCTTGAATGGGATCAGCCAGGGGATCTTAAGGCTCTGCAGCGTTTTTTGGGGTTTGCTAACTACTACCGGAAATTTATTTGTAATTTCTCATCTGTCGTCAAACCTCTCACTGACATGACAAGAAAAGGGACGGATTTTTCTAAATGGTCGGACAAAGCTTGCCAAGCCTTTTCCTCTTTGAAGAAATGTTTTGCTTCGGCACCCGTTCTCATCCAACCAGATGCATCTCAGCCGTTCATTGTGGAGGTGGATGCGTCTGACGTAGGGTGGGTGCTATATTGTCCCAGGGTCCGTCCCCTGGTAAATGGCATCCGTGCGCTTTCTTTTCTAAGAAATTGTCGTCCGCCGAAAGGAATTATGATATCGGCAATAGGGAACTTTTGGCCATTAAGTTAGCTTTTGAAGAATGGCGTCACTTTTTGGAGGGGGCAGTCCACCCGGTTACCGTTATTACTGATCACAAGAACCTGTTGTATTTGGAATCCGCTAAGCGTCTGAATTCCAGACAAGCTCGATGGTCGTTGTTTTTTACCAGGTTTAATTTTGTCGTCACTTATCGCCCGGGGTCTAAGAATGTAAAGGCTGATGCCTTGTCTCGCAGTTTCCCAGGGGCCGGGAAAACGGATGACCCGAGTCCTATCCTTCAGGAGGGGGTGGTAGTGTCGGCTGTATTTTCTGAGCTTGAGGAGGAGGTGTTAGAGGCTCAGGGGACGCCCCTGCAGGACCTCCAGGGAGACTGTTTGTCCCAAATCTGTTGAGACAAAAGGTTATTGAGGCACATCATAATTCTGCTCTAGCAGGACATCCAGGGAGTAAGGCTACTTTAGATCTCCTTTCTCGCCGGTTTTGGTGGCCTAATGCTAATAAAGATGTTATAACTTTTGTCGCGTCATGTGGGGTGTGTGCTCGCTCTAAAACCCCTCATACCCGTCCGTCTGGGACCCTTTTACCCTTGAAACTTCCGGAGCGTCCATGGACTCATTTATCTATGGACTTCATTACGGACCTTCCTCCGTCGTCAGGGAATACTGTCATACTGGTGGTTGTTGACAGGTTCAGTAAGATGGCACATTTCGTTGCTCTTCCTGCACTCCCTAATGCTAAAACTCTGGCGCAGGTGTTCATTAGGGAGATCGTTAGACTTCATGGGTTGCCTTCTGATGTGGTGTCAGATAGGGGGTCTCAGTTTGTGTCCAAATTTTGGAGGGCATTTTGTTTACGTCGGGGGATGCAATTGTCATTTTCCTCGGCTTTTCATCCGCAGACCAATGGTCAGACAGAGCGTCTGAATCAGAGCTTAGAGACATATCTCCGGTGTTTTGTCTCAGAGAACCAAGAGGACTGGTCTTCTTTCTTGCCTCTGGCAGAGTTCGCTCTTAACAACAGGCGGAGCGAGTCCACTGGTAAGTCCCCGTTTTTTGGGGCATATGGTTTTCATCCCCAGTTTTGTACTTTCAATGGGGGGGGGCCCTTCTGGGGTTCCTGAGGAGGAGCGTTTCTCGTCGTCACTTGCTTCTGTGTGAAGAGGTGTATTGAATAATCTGAGTGCGATGGGGAACCGTTACAAACGTATGGCTGATAGGAGGAGAGTTTCTGGTCCAGATCTGAATGTGAACGATCTGGTATGGTTGTCTACCAGGAATATAAAACTTAAAGTGCCCTCCTGGAAACTGGGTCCCAGATTCATCGGGCCGTACAGGATCAGTTCCATAATTAATCCTGTGGCATTTCGTCTGGACCTCCCTCCTACGTTTAAAATTCATAATGTGTTCCACAAGTCATTACTTAAAAGGTATGTGGCACCAGTCATACCGTCACCTCTACCTCCTCCTCCTGTGTTGGTCAATGGTAACTTGGAATTTCAAGTATCAAAGATCATTGACTCACGTCTGAATCGCCGGTCCCTTCAGTACTTGGTGCATTGGAAGGGGTATGGTCCAGAGGAGAGGACGTGGGTCCCTGCGTCTGATGTTAACGCAGATCGTTTGGTTCGGACCTTCCACAGAACTCACCCGGGCAGGCCTGGCCCTGAGGGTCCGGAGGCCCCTCGTAGAAGGGGGGGTACTGTCATGTGTGCATTGCCACGAAGATCGTCGCGGTTGCACATTTTGACTTCTCACAGCTGAGCTGCTGTTTCTTTGTGTTTGGCAGCTAGGGAGTTAATTCTGTCTGTGCTCGGTTCTGGGACTGGGTGCAGTTTCTCCCGGCTGCAATTGATTATTTGTTGATTGGTTTCCTTTAAATTCCTGGTTGTCTGCTTGGGGAGTTGCCAGTGAAACCTTCATGCAGACCACAGATAGGAATGAATCTGTATAGACTTTAGTTGTGAGCTCCTTAGTTGTTCTAAGCTCAACTTGGTTAGAGTTTATTTCCCAGACCATTTATTTTCCTTTGGTGTTTGAGTTTGTATGCAAGCGAGTGTTATCCTGTCTGTCTTATATGTCTAATCTGTGTATTTAGCTAAGATCAGCCCATATCCCTTTGGTGGTAGTCAGGATCCTTCTTAAGACTGATTACAGGGTTCAAGGTCTGATAGGAGACAGGGTTAGGTTGGTGACTTGGACCTCTGAACCATTATCAGTACCTCCAAGGTGAGGGATTAGTTAGGACCCCAGTTTAGGGTCAGGTTAGATCCCGGTCCACCTCTTTCCTGTTTCAGCTCATCAAGTCCTCAAGATTAACCCTGAGTTCAGCAGATATCGTGTCAGGTAAATCTATTCTATACTTTCATGCTGATGTTGCTATACTAGTTGTTGTATAGAGTGTTGTTCCTGTATTAATAGTTTACTGACATTGTATACATATCATTAGACAGCGTGACAGGTAGAGAGCAGAGTTACCATAAGAAGAGCTATGCAGGTTCTGGGAGTGATGACATCTTGCATTCCATGCGTCAGATGGGCACAGGCTCATTCAAGACCCCTACAAAAAGTTCTATTTCTATGGGATCGTCATCAGGCATCCCTAGACAAGAAGATCCATCTTTCTGCAAAAGTGAAGAGATCTTTAAGTTGGTGGATGCAAAGCAGAAATCTCAGAATAGGAGTTCTTTGGATTCCATCTCCAGTCATAATAATAACCACAGACGCAAGCGCTTGGGCCCATTTAGAAGGGAAGATTCTCCAGGGAAAATGGCCAGAAAAAATCAGACGAATGTCGTCAAACTATCGAGAGCTGTATGCTATTTGGGAGTCGTTAAGAAGAAAACAAAAAAGAAAAAAACAACATGTTAAAATCCTGTCAGACAATATGACAGCAGTAGCCTTCATAAAACATCAGGGAAGCTCTCGATACAGATCTCTGCAGGATCTAGCAGAGAAGATACTCATATGGGCAGAACAAACGGTGTTTTCTATAACCGCAGTACACCTGGAAGGTTCGCAGAACTTAGTAGCAGACTATCTAAGCAGACAAGAAGATCTACCCGACCGAGTGGGAGCTGAACCAGGAGGTCTTCCACTTACTATGCCAACGATGGGGAACACCTCAGATAGATCTCTTTGCTACAAGAAAAAATTTGAAGCTACCAAGGTTTTATTCACTGAACCCAGTGGACAATCCAGAAGGTGTAGATGCCTTGAGTCAGAGGTGGAACGAACCTCTAAATTATGCATTCCCACCAATAGCACTGATACCAGCGGTCCTAAGGAAGATAAGAGAAGACGGAGCGAGAGTCGTACTAATAGTTCCGTTCTGGCCAAGGAGGAGCTGGTTTCCACTTCTAGGCGGCATGACCACAAAAAAACTAATCGAGCTTTCCCGGTGGAAGGACATAGTTCACCAGGGACCAGTTCTTCACCAGGACCCAGAAAGATTGCACCTGTCAGCCTGGATCCTGAACGGGACATTTTAAAAGCTCGTGGTCTATCAGATCAAGTTATAACAACGATTCAGGCCAGCAGAAAACCTGTAACGTCGGCAATATATTATAAGATCTGGAAGAAGTTCTGTCTGGAAGGTGGCAGGTCTGATGCCGTAGCTGGAGTCCCGGATGTTCCTCGAGTTCTGGATTTCCTCCAGAAAGGATTTAATATGGGTCTTAGACCTAGTACACTTAAAGTTCAAATCTCGGCATTAAGTACTTACATGGATTATCCATTAGCCTCCTATCCTTGGGTAGTTAGATTGTCAAAGCAATCCAGAGATTGCGGCCCACTATAAGACAGTTGTCTCCCCCCTGGGTCTTAAATCTAGTTTTGGCGGCTCTTTGTAAAAATCCTTTCACACCAAACAGGGAGTTTCCTGTTTCACTCTTATCGATGAAAACGGCGTTTTTGGTAGCAATCACCACAGCCAAGAGAGTAGGGGAAATTCAAGCACTTTCCATTAAAGACCCATATCTGCAGATCAGAGAGGATCACATGATATTAAAACTTGACACTGCTTTCTTGCCCAAGGTAGCTTCCTGGCAAAATCGCAATCAAGAAATCATACTCCCGTCTTTTTGTGAAAAACCATTATACGTAAAAGAACAAGCTTTACACTCCCTTGACGTTAGACAGGCAGTAATTGATTACTCAGAAGCCACTAAGCTCTGGAGGAAAGACCCTAATTTTTTTTATTTTGTTTGGAGGTAAAAATAGGGGTAAAAAAAGCTTCCAAAGCATCCATTGCAAGATGGATTACCACTATAATCTCAAAAACTTACACATCTGAGGGTGTAGTTTGTCCTATAAAGATAAGAGCCCATTCTACCAGAGCATTGTCAGCATCATGGGCTGAAAGAGCAGGAGCATTATTAGAACAAATTTGTAAGGCAGCCTCTTGGGCTCGGGTAAATACCTTTTGCAAGCACTACAAACTAGATGTGCTAGCAGGACAACATACGGCATATGGTAGGAAAGTATTACAGGCCGTAGTCCCACCCTAGGAGGGTTTCTTTGGTATTCTCCATAGTGCTGTCAGGGGGACGTCCTGGAAAATGGGTATTATACCTACCGATAATTCGGTTTCCAGGAGTCCATCCTGACAGCACGGTTAGTTCCCTCGTCTATCTTGTTATATATGCTAATTCATATGATGTAATATGTTTAAGTAAATTAAAGTGTTATCACTGGCATTAATCCATGGTATGGTACTTGTCAAATCACTGAGGTATTGGAGGAGGAGTGGGACCTTTTAACCTCTCTTGTGCTTCCTGTCCCTGTAAGGAGAAGGAGGACGTCCTCCATAGTGCTGTCAGGATGGACTCCTGGAAACCGAATTATCGGTAGGTATAATACCCATTTTTGGTGTGATATTATTTGTATCTAAGTCTGAGGGGTCATAACTTACCTTCATTTTCCATCTGGGCATTAATATGGATTTTTAAATGTGTTTAACTGCTGTGTGTTTTGCATATTCCAATAAAATTTGCACTTTTGTACCAAGTTATTATTTTTTTGGTAATCGCCGCCATAGCATTTTCTTTTCTTGTTCTACGAACCTCATAAAACCGTACTCAAGTCGGGACTTGAATCACACCAAAAGGATTTACAACTACCGACTGACAAGAGCATGAAGAACTGTGGAGTGTGCCTTTGGATTGCTGGTATCTAAATGGCGTATTTTGGGAACAGCCATCAATCTAAAAAACTGAGAATTGATGAGGTTGTGAAAGCTTGTGTTGTTCTGCACAAATTACATTCTGATGAAAAAGCGACAACACTTAGAACTTGATGAACCTATTGCTACCACATTTCGGGATTACCAAGATCACCCTCTGAGGACTACAGTGGAAGTTGCCCAAATGAGGGATAAATTTGCTGCCTACTTTTTTTCGGATATTGGACGTGTTGCATGCCAGGATGAAATGGTTTAGGGTATGTGCATACGTTGCGGATTCACTTGCGGATTTTTCTGTGCGGATTTTGCTAAATCCGCAGGTAAACTGACCTGCGTTTTACCTGTGGATTTACTGCGGATTTTCTGCTGTTTGTGCGGATTTCCCCTGCGTTTATACACCTGTGGATTTCTATAATGGAGCAGGTGTAAAACCGCTGCAGATTCCGCACAAAGAATTGACATGCTGCAGATTCAAATCCGCGCGGAAAAATCCACAGCATGTGCACAGCATTCTCACGGCTGTAGTGCCGCAAATGACAGGTGAATTCCGGTGACCTGCTGGCGGTAGAGTGATACAGTGACGAAGATAATCCTCCACACTATCATCGGAGCCCTTGGAGAGAGGTTGCATCTGCTGATGTGACAGCTCTCCACGGGAGATCGTTGTGGACTACGTCGGACAAAGGGAGTATATTGGTTTTTTTTTTATTGTTTGTTTTTTCAGATGAGCGAGGGCTTCGGGGATTTGCAGATTCAACACATTAGCCGGATGATGGGACTACTACTGTCCCATCTTTGGCTAATGGTCTCACTGTAGCAGGCATAGCCGGATGGAACGATGCCTGCACACACACAGCCACGTACACACAGGCCCGCAGACCCCCGCACATACAATGATCATGCAGACACCGGCACACACGCACACAGTCACCAAACACACACTATACACGCACACCGTCACTGCCCACACACTTCCCTCCTCCCGATCTGCAGCGTTTCAGCCGCAGCAAAACCACAGATCTTTTTTAGACCTGTGGTTTTGCTGTGGAAGTGCCCGACTTAATGCAAATCAATGGGTGCAGAAGCGCTGCAGTTCCGCACAAAGAATTGACATGCTGTGGAAAATAAAATGTTGCGAATCCGCGCGTTTTTTCCCACAGCATGTGCACAACAAACCTGCATTTCCCATAGATTTACTTTGGCTGTGCACTACACTGCGGATCTGATGCGTTTCCGCGCGTCCAAAAACTCTGCGGAAACGCATTTAAATCCGCAATGTGTGCACATACCCTAATACTAAACACCTTGACTGTAACACCCGTTAATACTTCACTCAACAATACACACATGTTTAAATAAAGAGATAAATAAAACATTGGGAGACAGGGATTGTGAAATAAAATAATTTTTATTAACAAAATTAAAACCAAACAATGTTTAATTTAACATAAATACAATAAAAAAATGAGGTTTACTTTCGTGGTCTGCCTGATGGTGTGATATTGTGGACCTGGGGGTGTCGGCCTGTGATGATTGGCTAGGAGTGGCTGGGGAAGTTGTTACAGGGAAGTGGCAGTTAATTGGAGGATTGGATCAGATATATTGGCAGCAGATGTAACATTGGGGGAAGAAGACACATTAGGAGTGGAAAGAAAATTGGAAAGGATTGACACATTGGAGGGAGAGAACCAAGGGAAGGTGAGGACAGAATTGGAAACTGAGACACATTGGGAGGTGTGGGTGGAGGTGGTTGGTAATGTTTCTTGCCACCTTTTCTTTTCCTGGCCGTTTTGCTGGTTCCGCGGCGTTTTTTTTCCCCTGTTCCTGGGGTGCTGCAGTCGGCTGCATGGTGGAAGTTGAAGGCTGCATGGCTGCTGCATGGTGGAAGTTGAAGGCTGCATGGCTGCTGCACACGTACTGTAGGAACAGTCCTAATATCCAGCGGTGGTGGATAGGTCACTTGAACTGTCATCGGTTGTAGAGCAGACGGGTATCCAAGTCCTTGAGATGTTTGGAAAGGTGCTGCAGAATTCTGCCAGTGCTGCTGTGCTGGCCCATGTTGACCTGTAGGAAACGAAGTTTGTGCCTGCTGCTGATATCGGGACTGCTGCAATGCCTGGCTGTAAGCAGCCTGGCAGGCCTGCATCATGTTCAGCTGGAGATCAGGCGGTAGGTTTTCTGACACACACCTCTCTATTGATGAAAAAATGTGCGGTCTCTGAATGTTGGCTTCCAGGTGGTCAAGGCATCAGTGGACTAACTGGAAAAGTGTGTTCACCTGAGTGAACCCACTATCCAGTCTTTCTAAAACCACCTTCATCCCATCCTGGAAGATCGAGCCCTCTGCCGCTGATGAGAAGACCCAACAAAACCAGTGGCAGAGGGCTGGGAGGGAAAAACCAGATGGACCGGCTGCCAGTTCCCCAGCCTGTGAAGTCAGCCTGGTTGCTCCATCACTGGTGGATGATTGGGATTGGTCTGCTGAAGACTTTGCCTCTTTCTTTAAGCAGAAGATTGATACTATCAGAGAAAGCTTTGGCCCACAGCCCCCATTGCCCCTCTTAGCTGCTCAGCCCTCTTCCTCCAAAACCAACTTCACCATGACAGAAGATCAGCTTTCCACCCTCCTATCAAGATCACACCTCACCACTTTCATGCTTGACCCGCTCCCATCCCACCTCATCCCTAGCCTCGCCACAGTCTTCACCCCTACTCTAACACACCTCTTCAACCTCTCACAAATGGTGTTTTACCCTCATCTTTCAATCATGCCTCGATCACACCCATTCTCAAAAAGACCTCCCTTAACCCATCCTCTGTGTCTAGCTATCGCCCGATATCTCCTCCCTTATGCCTCAAAACTACTGGAACAGCATGTCCATCTTGAACTGTCCTCCCACCTCTCCTCCTGCTCCCTCTTTGACCGCTTACAATCAGACTTCCGACTGCATCACTCAACTGAAACTGCCCTAACTAAAGTCAACAACGACCTACTAACCGCCAAGAGCAAGCGAGACTACTCTGTTCTTCCTCCTTCTCCTGGACCTGTCTTCTGCCTTCGACACTGTGGACCATTCCCTCCTGCTAAAGATTCTCTCATCTCTTGGCATCACAGCTTGGCCCTATCCTGGATCTCATCATATCTAACAAACCGAACATTCAGTGTCTCCCTCTCCCACACTACCTCCTCCCCTCGCCCCCTGTCTGTCGGTGTTCAAGGCTCAGTTCTAGGACCCCTACTCTCCATCTACACCCTCGGCCTGGGACAGCTCATAGAATCCCATGGTTTGCAGTATCATCTCTACGCCGACGACACAGATCTACCTCTCTGGACCTGACCTCACCTCCTTACTGACCAAAATCCCACAATGTCTGTCTGCTATTTCTGCTTTCTTCTCTGCTCACTTTCTAAAACTGAACATGGACAAAACAGAATTTATCATCTTTCCCCATCTCACTCTACCCCCCCACCAGACCTGTCCATCAACGTCAATGGCTGCTCACTTTCCCCAGTCCCGCATGCTCGGTGCCTCGGGTGATCCTCGACTCTGCCCTCTCTTTCAAGCCACATGTCCAAACACTTGCCTCCTCCTGCCGTCTCAAACTCAAAAATATTTCCCGGATCTGTGCATTCCTTGACCATGAAACTACAAAAACACTAGTGCATGCCCTCATCATCTCCCGCCTCGACTACTGCAACCTCCTACTCTCTGGGCTCCCCTCTAGCACCACTCCAATCCATCCTGCACGCTGCTGCCTAATACACCTATCTCCCCGTTATTCCCCAGCCTCTCCTCTCTGCCAAGCGCTTCATTGGCTTCCTATCGTCCACAGGCTCCAGTTCAAAACCCTAACTATGACATACAAAGCCATCCACAACCTGTCTCCTCTGTTGTGAATGTTTGGAAATTAATTCTGAGCAGAAGCTCCCTCTGGTGGTTACAAACAGTACTGAACCATTCAATGAGGATTGGCAATCAGGAGTCACAGACTTGCTTGATATAAGGAAAATTCCCTCCCATCATGGTTGCCGGTGATCAATTGTTCTTGTCTCAACTGTGGTTCCTGGTTCACTTGGAAGCTTGCTGAGTCTTGCCTCTTCTGCTTTCAGATAAGATATTTTCTGTGTTTGTGCTTACCGTTTGCATATTTCTCTGCATTTCTGTGAGGTTAGCCAGGTTCCTCCCGGAGGGCTTGGGCTCCTCTCAGTTCCGCTGGAGCCACTGTTATTTGTTCATTTGCTTTTTCCTGTTTTTTCAGTGGCTGCGGCTTAGTTTTGTTACACCAGAGAACTGATTTAGGTGGTAGAGGTCGTGTGATCTCAGGTGTTTATGCAATCAGTAGCGTTGGCATTTTTTAGGGTTTTTTTTGGATTGCAGTGAGTATCCTTTCTATCCTTTTCTGTCTAGGCAGATTGGGCCCCAGCGTTTGCTCATACTATTTTCTGTCTGTGTCTGTATTTCCTCTTGTCTAACCGCCATTACATGTTTGGGGCTTCCTATGTTTTTTGGGGATCTGCTCCGGGGCAGATAGCTTTCCTCTTTCTATCTTTAGGTGTAGTTAATCTCGCAGGCTGTGAAGAGGCGTCTAGGACCAACGTAGGAACGCTCCACGGCTGCCTTTAGTTGTGGTGGTTAGTCAGGGTACTGCAATCCAATAGATTCCAACCTCTCTGGTGTATTGCCGTTTTTGCCTGCTCTCCTCAGCTACCTAAACATAACACTCCTCCATACATCTGTGACATGGTCTCCCGGTACACACCCACACGCAACCTTCGATCCTCTCAAGATCTCCTCCTCTACTCCCCTCTTATCTCTTCTTCCCACAACCGCATACAAAACTTCTCCCATGCCTCTCCCATACTCTGGAACTCTCTACCCCAACACATCAGACTCGCACCTACCATGGAAACCTTCAAAAAGAACCTGAAGACCTACCTCTTCTGACAAGCCTACAACCTGCAGTGATCCTCAGTCTACTGAACCACCGCACGACCAGCTCTACCCTTTTCTAGTGTATCCTCACCCATCCCTGTAGACTGTGAGCCCGTGCGGGCAGGGTTCTCTCTCCTTCTGTACTTGTGTGTGCCTTGTATTGCTCACGCTTATTGTACTTGTCTATATTTGCCCCTTTTCACATGTAAAGCGCCATGGAATAAATGGCGCTATAAAAAGGTATAATAATAATAATTGGGCCTTTTCATTGGCTGGTCGATGAGGGGCAGCTCCAACTGAGGACGATCCAGATTGTGTTATGTTGCACCAGGTTCTGTTATGTTTCGGTAGCTGAGGAGGAATTGCAAAAATAGCCAAAGAAGCAATACACCAGAGAGGCTGGAAACTATTGGATTGCAGGACCCTAAACTAACCGCAACACTAGAAGTAGCCGTGGAGCGTACCTACGGTGATCCTAGACGCCTTGTCATAGCCGGAGAGATAGCTACACCTAAAGGCAGAAAGATGAAAGCTATCTGTCCCGTAGCAGAATCCCCAAAGAAATAGGAAGCCCCCAAACATGTAATGGCGGTTAGACAAGAAGAAAATACGAACACAGACAGAAAATAGAATGAGCAAACGCTGGGGCCCAATCTGTCTAGATAGAAAAGAATTCTGACTGCAACCCAAAAATACCAACACTTCTGATTAACAAAAAACCTGAGATCACACAATCTCTACTGTTATGAATGTGCTAGAGATGGTTTCTGAGCAGAGGCTCCCTCTGGTGGTTACAGACAGTACTGAACCTTTCAGCGAGGAATGGCTATCTGGTTTCACTGACTGGTCTGATATAAGGGAGGTTCCCTCCCATGATGGTTGCCGGTGATCAATTGTTCTTGTCTCAATTGTGGTTCCTGGTTCATTTAGAAGTTTGCTGAGTCTTGCCTGCATCTGCTGCTATCAGATAAGATATTTTCTGCTTTTGTTTTTGTGCTTGCTTTTTGCATTGTTCCCTGCACTTCTGTGGAGGTCAGCCAGGTCCCCTCCGGGGGTTTGTGCTCCTCTCAGTTTATCTGAAGCCACTGTTATTTGTTCATTTTCTTTTTCCTGTTTTTTCAGTGGCTGCGGCTTGGTTTTGTTCACACTGAGATCTGATTTAGTGGGTGGCGAGATCGTGTGATCTCAGTATTTTTGTAATCAGAATAGTTGGATTTTTGTAGGGTTTTCTGGGTTGCAGAAAGTAATCTCTCCTGTCCTATCCTATTTAGTCAGCTTGTGGCCCCAGCGTTTGCTCATTCTATTTTCTGTCGGTGTTCGTGCTTTCTTCTTGTCTAACCACCATTACATGTTTGGGGGCTTCCTATTTTCTTTGGGGATCTGCTCCGGGGCAGATAGCTTTCATCTTTCTGCTTTTAGGTGTAGTTATCTCTCAGGCTGTGACAAGGTGTCTAGGATCAACGTAGGAACGCTCCACGGCTACCTCTAGTTGTGTGGTTAGTTTAGGAATCTGCAACCCATTAGTTACCAACATCTCAGGTGTTCGGCTGCCCGGCTGTTGTTCCTGTCCTCCTCAGCTACCTAACATAACACTCTACCACCTAAATCAGATCTCTGGTGTAACACAGCAATTCAGCAAATAAAAAGTGACATAGGAACAGAGCAAAAATGCAAACACAAACTGAGCACAATTGCAACGCCAGGCCAAAAAAGGGGACCAGGCTGAAGTCCACTGCAAGGCAGCGAACCAGCAAGGAAAATCCAACCAGGGGAAAAAAAAACAGCAAATCACTTAACTGAATCAAAGCAGGAATGCAAGCTGAGCTCCAGCCAAGACCTGGAAGAACAATTGATTACCGGCAAGGCTGCTGGGAGTTCAGATCACTTATATCAGACCATTCAGACCCAGCTGAAGGCCATTCAGCAATTGGTTCATTACCCTCAGCAACCACCGGAGGGAGCCCCAACTCCGAAGTCGCCTCCAGAGTATTCACAACAAGGTTCTGTGTGGAAAATAAATGAAAAACATTAGTAAAAAAAATTATGTTGTTATATAAAAGTGAGACAACGCTAAAGATACTCAAGTTCGCTGACCAAGCGAAGGCCTCAGAAATGAAAGTAGACAATGGTATTTATATTTTCTGAGCGATGGAGCAGCACGATTTTGAACCCGAATCTCCTCTCTCATGTCCTTATTGAAGCGATACTTCATCTAACGCCAACTGACTTCACTGTGAAGGGGTAAAAAAAGGAAAAAATTAATTGTAAAACAATGCACCTACATTACCAGGTTCACTGCCGCGTCAGACCATATTGCAATAGTTACAAAAATCCTTTCTGGCATGTGTTGTGGCACGGTCCCAATCCGCCAGCAGCGATCTTGCCACTTCTTCCCAGACTCGTCGAATCAATGCAGAGTCTGAATGATTACGATCACGGGGGTCCGACAACGCTGCTCGCTCTTGCACAGACTGAATGAGTTGGTAGTTATCAATCTCTGGTTTGCCTTCCTCATGTTGTGGAACCTATAGATCAAATAAAAAAAATAATTGGTAAGTAAAACTGAAAACAAATTCAATTACAACTCTGATAATGAAAAGACTACTTACACCCCGTCTTTCCTCCTCAGAAACTTGAGGCCGATGACTCTGGGAAGATTCATTTCCACTCGACTGCTTCTGCTTTTCTGCACAGTTAGGTTCCTGTAAAGAAAATACATGATTTACCACATGTATAGTATTGCCAGTCAAAACCTACCAATCAGTATATCAAATGTGATTACATAATCAGTGTCATGTCCACTCTGGGAAGCTTCACTGGAGGACATGTTGGACTAGCAGGCAGCAGTCAAGTGAAACACTACAGAAAAGAACAGAGAAGAAAAATTAATCTTAAAAGCCAAACTAAAATTTTTAAAAAAAATAAAACACAAATGGACTCCAATACTTACTTACATTACAGGCAGTAATCCAACAGGGCAGCAGTCAGGCAGCACAGAACAGGGACAGCGGAACAGCACCGGGACAGCAGAACAGCATCGGGACGGAGAAATCCTGGACAGGAGAACTGAAGGGCCAATACCACACCACCGGGACGGAGAAATCCTGGACAGGAGAAGCAAGCCACAACAGTAGTCCGGGACTGGAACAGCAACCAGTCTACAAGGAACAGAAAAAAAAAATTAGTACAGAGTATAGACTGCAGAGACAGACAGACATTTTCAAAGCTTCTATACTTACATAGTGCTCACATCCAGCGTCTGGAGAGTAATGGCCTTGCAGGGTCCACACTTCCTTTTATACAGCTGGTAATTAGCAGGTGGTGAAATCATTTACTGGACCTGCTCATTCTGAAGTACGCATGTGTTTTGAATGCATGTGTACGCATGTCCTTACGTACCAATGCATTCCCATAGACAGTAATATGCTATTTTGATGCATTCATCCGCATGCGTATGACTGCGCATAATTGACGCCTCAAAAAAATGCAACATGGTGCACTTGCCGGACACCACGAAATGACGCATGCATACGCATCCGCATGCGAACTGATGCAAACGCATGTCCTTGCATACACAATGTTAAATATAGGTACGCGTGCGGATCAGACACTGTGCACAGATACGTTTATGTGAAACCAGCCTTATACAGTTATCGCGTAGCCGAAACAACAATACTGACTGTAGGTACGGCTAGACTTCTCATCGAGAGATACCCACATGAGAACAGATAAGCGTACAGTCACACATATTGGTTTTCTGGGAGATACAAAAACTCGCATATCTGCAAGACACCATCTTCTTATGTGCAAATTCCAATCACGGCATAATTTCTTATAGGATATCAATAAAGGATTCAATCGGATTAGGACAACACTCGGAAAGAGAACAACTCAATCATTCCCAAAGAGTTAAGATAATTTGACTAGACATTAATGGGAGATGTGATATGTAGAGCTCAAAAATGCAGACACTGGCTGAAACCCCCAAGGAGACTCAACAGGGTAAGATTAAGAAAAAAAGGGAATTAAGTCTTTTTTTTAAGGATAAAAGGGTAATTATGATCATCATTATTATGCAAATGTGATTGACATGGATTTAATGTGTTTGATAACTGGTGTTTGAAATTCTGGAGTTATGAATTTTTTCAGTGTATAAGTCCATATATATAGGATATATTTTATTTAGTAGTTAGTTATCATCTAGAATAGAAATATTTGCTACAGTAGAAGATTTCAAAGATCGTTCTGGGCATAGTAAATTGGACAAACAAACCTAAAGTACAGTAACTTTGTTTCTCCACCTCTTCATCAAATGAATGAAACAAGCCGCCAGGACTGTGAACCTATCATGGACTGAGTTATCTTGGACCAAGTTAATCTATCTTGGACTGTTGTTTTGGACTGAGTTAGCTCTGCCAGGACTTTGAAATTCAAAATCACACTTGAAAAAGTTCCACTTTCCCACAGTGCAGGCTGTATCTGTACATAGTTTAACCAAAAAGAGGCCAATTTGTAAGCGCTCATTCATATATATTATTAAATCAAATACCCAAGAAAGTATATGAAAACCAGAGCCAGTTTATAGAAAAATACAAAAACAATTTTATTGAATTACAGAACAATTTAAAAAGACATAACAATCATCGTATATGATATTAATGACAAAGAAGAAGGCAAAAAAAAAATAAAAACCGTTATTCAAAAATGTAAATGCATGAAAAAATACATAAAGGATACTGGTATAATGTCAAGAAAAAATGATGACTATGCTGTGGTATACATATATAGATCTGTCAAAGTGAAGTGCCTAGTGCACATCTCAAAGGGATTATAAATATAGTGTTTTGACATTTGTCCCATCAATAAGAGGATAATCAAAGAATATTATTTAGCGTAATAGAAAAGAAAAAATGTTTTTAATGTGCTCAAATGAAACAAAAAAAGGGCAGAATTATACTAAATATTAAGAGGCAAGACAAATCATGTATCCAACCTAGGCATGTCATAAATACACAGTATACATAAGCGGAAGGAACTATGTAAACATGAATCAGTACACAGGAAAAATATATCAGACGACTGCGCAAGTGCAAATACAGCCGAAAATGCTAACAGCTGATGGGTATAGAGAGGCAGACATGCCTATAATATCGAATAATAATGGTATATACCTAGATGTATACATATATAAATAGAGATAAGGCTAAAAGATAATGCTATACAAATCAATATCCTTTATATATATTATATATATAGAGGGGAAGCACAAGTATTAGTATATGCAAGCATGAATCAATGCACAGAGTGAATATAACAAATGGCTGCGCAAGTGCAAGTACAGCCAAAATTGCTAATGTGCTCCCATATATTTTACACAAAAGAAACTATTATACATGCATGTACTACTATAGCCTTTGATATACCATCATATAAGTATACAAATATTGTTGTGTCCCACAGCCAAAAGCATAGAAATCAGATATATATATAATTCCTGTGAAGATCAAATAAGCATGTAGGCAGAGTGCATATGTTGTTATCGTACTAAGCCTGCCAACATGCATATATATATACACACATGTAAATACCAATGTGGTGATTAAAGACTATAATCCGCAACATGTTGCTAAAGGATTCCTTCCCATGTGTCCACAAGTAACATGGTAGTGCAGAGTAAACTCAATAACACATGGAGACAATAAACACAGATAGAGTATCTCCTGCCCGTTATTCAGTAAGTTTGATACTCTATCTATCTGTGTTTATTGTCTCCATGTGTTATTGAGTTTACTCTGCACTACCATGTTACTTGTGGACACATGGGAAGGAATCCTTTAGCAACATGTTGCGGATTATAGTCTTTAATCACCACATTGGTATTTACATGTGTGTATATATATATATGCATGTTGGCAGGCTTAGTACGATAACAACATATGCACTCTGCCTAGATGCTTATTTGATCTTCACAGGAATTATATATATATCTGATTTCTATGCTTTTGGCTGTGGGACACAACAATATTTGTATACTTATATGATGGTATATCAAAGGCTATAGTAGTACATGCATGTATAATAGTTTCTTTTGTGTAAAATATATGGGAGCACATTAGCAATTTTGGCTGTACTTGCACTTGCGCAGCCATTTGTTATATTCACTCTGTGCATTGATTCATGCTTGCATATACTAATACTTGTGCTTCCCCTCTATATATATATGGATATTGATTTGTATAGCATTATCTTTTAGCCTTATCTCTATTTATATATGTATACATCTAGGTATATACCATTATTATTCGATATTATAGGCATGTCTGCCTCTCTATACCCATCAGCTGTTAGCATTTTCGGCTGTATTTGCACTTGCGCAGTCGTCTGATATATTTTTCCTGTGTACTGATTCATGTTTACATAGTTCCTTCCGCTTATGTATACTGTGTATTTATGACATGCCTAGGTTGGATACATGATTTGTCTTGCCTCTTAATATTTAGTATAATTCTGCCTTTTTTTTGTTTCATTTGAGCACATTAAAAACATTTTTTCTTTTCTATTACGCTAAATAATATTCTTTGATTATCCTCTTATTGATGGGACAAATGTCAAAACACTATATTTATAATCCCTTTGAGATGTGCACTAGGCACTTCACTTTGACAGATCTATATATGTATACCACAGCATAGTCATCATTTTTTCTTGACATTATACCAGTATCCTTTATGTATTTTTTCATGCATTTACATTTTTGAATAACGGTTTTTAGGTTTTTTTTTGCCTTCTTCTTTGTCATTAATATCATATACGATGATTGTTATGTCTTTTTAAATTGTTCTGTAATTCAATAAAATTGTTTTTGTATTTTTCTATAAACTGGCTCTGGTTTTCATATACTTTCTTGGGTATTTGTATCTGTACATAGGCTGCAAATGTCCAACTGAGCCCTGAGTCCGAGCCCAGATGCTGCCAAACCTGAACAGGGTGAACATCATAACCGCCAGCTGATGACAAGTGAGGGGAGAACTAACCCTTGAAGCTGGGCTTGATGTCACCTTACAATACAAAGGTGACGACAACCCTGTTGTGAACGTGTTGGAAACGACTTCGGAGCTGAGGCTCCCTATGGTGGTTGCTGAGAGTATTGAACCTATGTTGAACAGCAAAAGTCCACCACCTGCAATTGATGAATGGTTATCAGGTGGGACAAACTGGCCTGATATAAGTGAGCTGACCTCCCATGATCCTCGCCGGTGATCAATTGTTCTTCCTGGTCTAGGTTTGAATTCAGCTTGCTTTTCTGCTGTCTCCTGCTATCACTCAGAAAAGTTACTTTCTGTTTTTTTTCTGTGGTTTGACTTTCCTTGTATTTGCTGCCTTGCTTTTTGAGTTCAGCTGGGTCCCCTTTGGGGGCTTGTGCTGGTCTCTGTTCTCTTTTTGTATTTGTTCATTTGCTCAGTTCTTGTGATTTTTTACTGCTGGGTAGCTGCGTGTTCACACCAGAGATCTGATATAGGTGGTCGAGACCATGTGGTCTCAGCAGTTTTGGATTCAGAAGTGTTGGAGTTTTTCCTAGGGTTTTTCTGGGTTGCAGACAGTATTCTCTCCTGTGCTGTCCTATCTAGACAGTTTTGGGCCCCAGCGTTTGCTCATTCTATTTTCTGTCTGTGTTCGTGTTTTCCAGGACGTCCCCCTGACAGCACTATGGAGGACGTCCTCCTCCTCCTTACAGGGACAGGAAGCACACGAGAGGTTAAAAGGTCCCACTCCTCCCCCTATACCTCAGTGTTTTTCCTGTCCCTGCATGGAGGGACACACGAGAGATCGCTGCGAGGAGCGCAGTAACTTACCGGGCCCAGGGGGATCGTGCGGTTCGTCCAAATCCTTCCCCCTGTCAAGAGGTCCAGAGCCGAAACTCCCTCCTTGGGAGTCCCTCTGCTCCAAAGACCGGGGGTGGACGAGCTCCCGGGTAAGAGCCGCTCCTTCCGTTGGGAGGCTCTCGGCTCAGGCGTCTTCCTCCTGGTCCAGGGAGGAACGCCGAACAGGCCTCGACTGGAAACTGAGCGTCACTTCCGGTGACGCGAAAACGTGAGGTCAGCGGGCGTTCCGGAATAGAACGCAGGAGGTCGGAAAGCGTCTCAGAGGTATCGCAAAACTTCATGCGTTCGGAAGTAGAACGCAAAAAGGTATGGAAAGCGCGTCGCGTTTGGTTTTTGCGTTCCAGGTGGAACGCAGTATGGGCGGCGCTAAAGACGTCGCAGAACGCTATAAAAGCGCGCGAAAGGTAGCGTTTGAATGCTGATCGCTAATCTGGTAACGGAGTACGTGCAGCAGCTACCATAGTAGTCCTAAGGCAGCAAAGTAAACCTTTTCTGCGGATGGACATGGAGTCTGAGAAATCCAGAGAAGAGGCAGGGGTAAGTGCGCATAGCGCAAAAACTCCACTCTCACTAAGTAATCCAGACTCGATCCTTAGTATACATATTGTTGTATTACTTAGGACAAGGATACTTCATCTACACCTTTGCAGACAGTGAAGAGAGGCAAAGCCTCGGCGAAAACTAATCGCTGTTCTACATGTCAGACGAAGCTTCCTGACGCTTATAAAAAAAGCGGTCTGTTGTACTTGTACAGCAGCAGTCTTGGAGCAAGAAAGATCTTCGTTATTATCTGACTTGAGGATCCGGATTAAGGAAGAAGTGCAGGCATCATTATCAGGTAGTTCACAACAGCAGCCCACTAGTCAGGGTCCAAGCCGTAAGAGACCTAGGATGGAGTTGGAAGAGGAACCGGATCTGGAATCAGAAGAAAACGTGGAGATGCAGTACTCGGAGCAGGAAGAAGGTGAAGTTCAGACGGAAGTCCAGGAAAAGGCCAGGAGGTACCTGTTCCCGGTGGAAGATACGGATGATTTGGTCCAGGCTGTAAGAAGTACTATGCATATGGAAGATGTCCCACGACCCCAATCCAGACAGGATTTGATGTTTGGAGGTCTTACAGCTCAGATCAATAAAGTTTTTCCTATTAGTGACCATATAAAAACCATGATTCTGTGTGAATGGAAGGACGCAGAGCGGAGACTGGTAATGTCACGTGACTTTAAAAATCGTCTTCCTTTCGATCCTGAGGAATCAAAGCTGTGGGAAGAAACACCTAGAGTTGATGTGCCAATTGCAAAAGTGGCTAAAAAGACTTTGATTCCTTTTGAGGACTCTTCAAGTCTAAAAGATCCTATGGACCACAAGGCGGACATCCTCCTTAAGCGGGCCTGGGAGTCTTCGGCGGCCTTAATAAGGACCAATATTGCAGCTACTTCGGTAGCTAGGTCTATGTGTTTCTGGATGGAGGATCAACTGGCTAAAAGGACCCCTAGAGCTGAAATTTTAGAATCTCTTCCTCTTATTAAGTCAGCAACAGCCTTTCTGGCTGATACCTCGGCTGAGTCAGTCAGGTTTTCTGCCAGAAATAGCTCTTTATCCAATGCAGTCCGGAGGGCTATTTGGTTGAAATCCTGGTCAGGGGATAATGCCTCTAAAAATAAATTATGTTCATTACCATTTGCAGGATCAAAGGTATTTGGTCAGGCATTGGATGATATTCTGGAGGCCTCAGATAGCAAAAAAGGATTTCCAGAGGAGAAGCCTAAAAAGTTTCAATCCTTTCGGAAGAAACCAGCCTTCCGTAGACAACCATTTTATAAGGACACAGGTAGACCTAGCAGGGGAACATATAAGGGTTCCTATACTCAAAATAGAGGAAATAGGAGTTCACTGTTTGGATCTTCCTCAAAACCTAGAAAACAATGACGCCAGGCACATAGGGGGCAGACTTTTGTTCTCGGCAGAGAACTGGAAAAAGGTCACCAAAAACGAGTGGGTCCTACAAACTATAAAGGAAGGTTACAGAATAGAACTGGTATCCTATCCGCCCCAGAGATACATATCTCCCACTGTGGTTCAGGAAAATTTAGGAATGTTTCAGGACATCCAAGACTTAATCTCTTCAAAAGTCATTGTGCCAGTTGTTGGGTCAGAGGAAAAGTCGGGTCACTATTCCTCTCTCTTTCCAATAATGAAACCGTCAGGAGAGTCAAGAACAATTCTGAATCTCAAACCATTGAACAAGTATGTTCGCTACAAAAGATTCAGAATGGAGTCTATAAAGTCAACAATTCCATTGATAGACAAAAATTCGGTAATGTGTACCCTAGATTTAAAAAATCCCTACTATCAGGTGCCCATCCATCCAGCCTCACAGGAACTTCTAAGATTTGCTGTAAGCCTACCAGAATCCACCTGCCACTTCCAGTTTCAGGGTCTGCCATTCGGACTAGCTTCTGCTCCCAGAGTTTTTACGAAGCTAATATCAGAGGTCGTAGCCTATCTAAGAAACCAAGGAATTGTAGTAATACCTTACTTGGACGACTTTCTGTTAGTGGCTCGATCAGCAGAAATTCTAAATTACCATACAGAGCGAACAATGGCGGTACTGGAATTTTCTCGGTTGGGTGATAAATCGAGAGAAATCTCACTTAACTCCCAGTACAAAAAGAGTATTTTTAGGAGTACTCCTCGATTCAAGAGCCAGAACAGCTTTCCTGCCAGAGGTCAAGCAAAGATCTTTGAAAATGAAAGTGGCAGAGATGGTAAAGAACCGAGTTACCATTCGAAGAGCTATGCAAGTTCTGGGAGTAATGACATCATGTATACCATGCGTCAGGTGGGCTCAAGCTCATTCAAGACCACTACAAAGAGAGGTGCTATCGTGGTGGGATCGTCATCAGTCATCCCTAGACAAAAGGATCCACCTCTCGGTAAGAGCAAAGAGGTCGTTAGTTTGGTGGGCACAAAGCAAAAATCTCAGAAGAGGAGTTCTTTGGATTCCATCCCCATATATAGTAATAACTACAGATGCAAGCGCATGGGGGTGGGGAGCCCATCTAGAAGGGAAGTTTCTTCAGGGCAGATGGCCAGAGAAAATCAGACGAATGTCATCGAATTACCGAGAGTTGTATGCGATCTGGGAATCCTTAAGAAGGAATCAGGACCGTTTAAGAAACCAGCATGTCAAGATCCTATCGGACAACATGACAGCAGTAGCCTTCATCAAACATCAAGGAGGCTCTCGATACAGAACACTGCAGGACCTTGCAGAGAAGATATTTGTATGGGCAGAACGAACGATCCTTTCCATAACTGCAGTTCATCTGGAGGGTTCACAAAACCTAGTGGCAGATTATTTAAGCAGACAGAAGATCTACCCGACAGAGTGGGAGTTAAACCAGAAGGTCTTCCGGTTATTATGTCAACGTTGGGGAACACCTCAAGTGGACCTATTTGCTACAAGGAAAAATGCAAAACTACCAAGGTTTTTTTCACTGAACCCAGCAGACAATCCAGAAGGAGTAGATGCCTTGAGTCAGAGGTGGAACGAACCTCTAAATTATGCATTCCCGCCAATAGCATTGATACCAGCAGTTCTGAGGAAGATAAGGGAAGACGGTGCGTCAGTGGTACTAATAGTTCCGTTCTGGCCGAGGAGGAGCTGGTTTCCTCTACTGGGGGCCATGACCAGAGAGGATCCAATCGAGCTTCCCCAGTGGAAGGACATAGTGCACCAGGGACCAGTTCTACACCAGGACCCAGAAAGATTGCACCTGTCAGCCTGGATCCTGAACGGGACATTCTAAAAGCTCGTGGTCTTTCAGATCAAGTGATAACAACGATCCAGGCTAGCAGAAAACCTGTAACTTCAGCAATATATTATAAAATCTGGAAGAAGTTCTGTCTGGAAGGTGGCAGGTCTGATGTTGTAGCCGGAGTCCCGGATGTTCCGCGAGTACTGGATTTTCTTCAAACAGGGTTTAATATGGGTCTTAGACCTAGTACACTTAAAGTACAGATCTCAGCTTTAAGTACTTACATGGATTACCCTTTAGCTTCACACCCTTGGGTAGTTAGATTCGTTAAAGCAATCCAAAGATTAAGGCCTACTATAAGGCAATTGTCTCCCCCCTGGGATTTAAATCTAGTTCTGGGGGCACTTTGTAAAACTCCTTACACTCCAAATAAGGATTTGCCTATTTCTCTCCTATCAATGAAAACAGCCTTTTTGGTAGCTATTACCACAGCCAAAAGAATAGGGGAAATTCAGGCTTTATCCATTAAAGACCCATATATGCAGATCAGAGAGGATCATGTGGTATTGAAACTAGACCCTGCTTTCATGCCCAAGGTAGCCTCTTTGCAAAATCGCAACCAGGAAATAATACTTCCATCCTTTTGTGAAAAACCTTTGAATGTTAAAGAACAAGCCTTACACTCCTTGGATGTTAGACTGGCAGTAATTGATTACCTGGAGGCCACTGGGGGCTGGAGGAAAGACCCTAATTTGTTTATTTTATATGGAGGTAAAAATAAGGGTAAAAAAGCTTCTAAGCCTTCCATCGCAAGATGGATTACCACCTTAATCATAAAAGCTTACAGATCTTAGGGTGTAGTTTGTCCCATAAAAATAAAAGCCCATTCTACCAGGGCCTTGTCAGCATCATGGGCAGAAAGAGCAGGAGCATCTTTAGAACAAATTTGTAAAGCAGCCTCTTGGGCTACGATAAATACCTTTTGCAGGCACTACAAATTAGATGTGCTAGCAGGACAACAGACGGCATATGGTAGAAAAGTATTACAGGCCGTAGTCCCACCCTAGGAGGGTTTCTTTGGTACTCTCCATAGTGCTGTCAGGGGGACGTCCTGGAAAATGGGTATTATACCTACCGATAATTCGGTTTCCAGGAGTCCATCCTGACAGCACGGTTAGTTCCCTCCCTTGTCTATGTTGATTTATATGCTAATTCATATGATGTAATATGTTTAAGTAATTAAATATTGTCACTTGCATTGATCCATGGTATGGTACTTGTCAAATCACTGAGGTATAGGGGGAGGAGTGGGACCTATTAACCTCTAGTGTGCTTCCTGTCCCTGTAAGGAGGAGGAGGACGTCCTCCATAGTGCTGTCAGGATGGACTCCTGGAAACCGAATTATCGGTAGGTATAATACCCATTTTCATCTTGTCTAACCGCCATTATATGTTTGGGGGATTCCTATTCTTTTGGAGCTCTACTCCGGGGCAGTTAGCTTTCCTCTTTCCATCTTCAGGGGTAGCTAATCTCTCCAGCTGTGACGAGGCATCTAGGGCACCGTAGGAACGTCCCACAGCTGCTTCTAGTTGTGCGGTTAGTTTAGGGCAGGGTTCCCCAACTCAGGTCCTCAAGGCCCACCAACAGGTCATGTTTTCAGGATTTCCTTTGTATTGCACAGGTGACGCAATTATCACCTGGGCAATACTAAGGAAATCCAGAAAACATGACCTGTTGGTGGGCCTTGAGGACTGGAGTTGGGGAACCCTGGTTTAGGGGTCTGCAACCTATTAGTTCCAACCTCTCTGGTGTTTGGCTGCCTTTGCGGATTTTTGCTCCTGTCCTCCTCAGCTACCAAAACATATCACAACCCCCCATTACCCCATATGCCACCACTACAGGGCAGTGGGAGAGAGGCTAAGTGCAGGAATTGGCACATTTTGAAAATAATCTTCTCTGAGGAGTCTAATTTTAAGCTTTGCCCAACACCTGGTTGTCTAATGGTTAGACAGAGACCTGGAGAGGCGTACAAGCCACAGTGTCTTGCAACCACTGTGAAATTTGGTGGTGGATCGGTGATGATCTGGGGATGCTTCAGCAAGGCAGGAATTGGGCAGGTTAATCTTTGCGAATGACATATAAATCAAGCCGCATAAAAGGTTATCCTTGAAAAACACTTACTGTCTTCTGCTCAGGCAACTCTGAGAACTGTTTTTTCCAGCACGACAATGCCCCATGCCACACAGCTAGGTTAATAAAGGTGTGGATGAAGGAGCACCACATCAAGACCCTGTCATGGCCATCCCAACCTCCAGACCTGAACCCCATTGAAAACCTCTGGAATATAATCAAGAGGAAGATGGATAGTCACAAGCCATCAAGCAAAGAAGAACTGCTTACATTTTTGCACCAGGAGTGGCATAAGGTCACCCAAAAGCAGTGTGAAAGACTGGTGGAAAGTATGCCAAGAAGCATGAAAGCTGTGATTAAAAATCATGGTTATTCCACCAAATATTGATTTCTGAACTCTTCCCGAGTTGAAACAGGAGTATTGTTGTTCTACATGAATAAGAACTTGTTTTCTCTGCATTATTTGAGATCTGAAAGCACTGTTTCTTTTTTTATTATTTTGTTGATTTCTCATTTGCTGCAAATAAATACAACATTTTTAGCTTTAAATTTCGGAGACATGTCAGTAGTTTATTGAATAAAACAACAATGTACATTTTACTCAATACCTATTTTACCTATAAAGAGAAAATCAGAGAAACTGAAAATTTTGCAGTGGTCTCTTATTTTTTGCCAGACCAGTATAAATCCTTAAGGTACTGCCACACTAAGCGATCGCACTAGCGATCACGACAACGACACAAGCTAACGAGATCGTTGGTGTGATCGCTTTAAGGTCGCTAGTAGCTGCCAAACAGGAAGATCTCATCAATGACGCATCAGTGATCAGCGATCTGTATAACGACTTCGGCGGTCGTTAGGACGTGCCACACAGCATGTATTGTAAAAGATCACGACCTCGATAGGCGTGATTGAGCGCAACCTTTTCCACGCCCCTCCGCACAGATTGGTGGTCACTATATATGTCATGACTGTTTGTCACAGCTCTATCGCTTTGTGATTGGATGACCGCGTCATAAAAGACGACGTATCAGCGCTCCTTTCCATTGCTCTCGAGCAGAAGCGGTTCATTCAAATCTCCAGCATCGTTCCAGTGCTTCCTGCTAGCTTTCTTTGCAGCTACTGCGATCCTGTCTGTGCCACTATTGCGTTTGCTGCGATCCAGTCTGTGCCGTTATTTTTTTTTTCTGCGATCCAGTCTGTGCCTCTAGTGCATTTGCTGCAATCCAGTCTGTGCCGTTATTTATATAAATTTTTTCTGCGATCCAGTTTGTGGCGCTATTGCGTTTCCCGCGGGTTTTTTTTTATTCAGGATCACAAACAAGTCTTGTAAGGTAGATATTTTTTTTGTCACATTTAATTTTAAATTTTTTTTTAAATTTAATTTTACAGATCCCAGCTGTTGTTAACCGTTGTCATCCATCAATTGTTTTTTTTTTGCCATTGTTTTTTGTTTGCCATTGTTTTGTTCTGACGCGCCCACCACCACCATTTTATGATCCCTGCTGTTTTTACCGTAGTTGTCCATCTATGATTTTTAGTTTGGTCTGCCATTGTTTTCTCCTGCTGCGCCCACCACCACCACTTTATGATCCCTGCTGTTTTACCGTAGTTATTAAAGACTGGGCACACTCAAGGTTGTGTAAAGAAAAGATTTTAATACGTACACCTGATCACTAGTTACAACAAACGTTTCGGTCGATATTGACCTTCATCAGTGTACTAAAAAAATAATAATAGGTGATCAATATATTTGTTACAAAAAAGAAATAAAGTATTAACACATATATACAAGGGTCATAATGAGCTATGGTAAATCTCAAAAGAGTCTAATCAGCATCATGATTATCAAAAGTACTCAGGACGATGAAATGGTATAGAAGAAATAAAGAAATAAAATCTGGACATACCTAGTGGCAGTGTGTACCCAATATAGTAGGGTATAGAGATTGTGTCTGTGAATCAGATTAATCTAGTATTATCATATTATCAGGAAAGCTGTGCTTGTATTGAATAGAGGGATAACATACCGATTGCAGTGAATTATCAGCCTATGAGTGATGCTGTGAACAGCTGTGATGGAGGACAAATACCAGTAAGTGGCTATAAACTATATCAATAGAGTCATTGTGGATGGAAAGGAGAATGAACCTACCGCTTTAAATAGATCTCTGGATGAAAATATAAACTGTGGAGGATATAACATGAGCGCTCATAAGGTATGGAGCCATGCAGTATAACGTAATCCAGTGTGGTATCGCTGGTAATGTGCACTTACCCAGAACAGACTATAGCACATGTGGGGTCACTGTGACGCGGTATCCACCGCTTGTCTCGTGGTGGCAGGAAGTAGTGACTGGCCAGACTAAATAGAATTTGCGGTCTGCTAATGGCGCTAAGCGCCGGACCGGAAGTGCTCATACCGGAAGTGACGTTGGCGCTGCTGTACAGAATGTAGAGGCAGCGTTCTGCGTTCCACAGGGACCGCTTGCGTTCCAACTACAGAGCGCATGTCAGGAATCTTGTGAGAGGAAGGTGCACAGTGAAGGAGAAAGTGACCATCCAAAACAGACATGTTAATAGCGGTTCTGTAAAAAAAGGACATAAGTATCAGTAAGCGATAATATACAAATATAAATGTTATGACATAATCATATACAATTTGGACAGATAAATTCAAGAAAAATTAAATAAAAGAGTGGAGATCATAATCTCTATTTAACCCCTTGGGGTATAGGGTGTCCAATTCATGGATCCAGTAAGCCTCTCTCCGTTTAAGCTGAGTTATACGGTCTCCACCCCTCCTTGATTGTGGTACATGTTCTAATACTTGATAGCGTAGTTGTGCTATATTGTGACCTGCCGCAATGAAGTGTTGTGGAATAGGTAACAGCGTATCTTTGCATCTTATAGTGGACTTATGCTTGGATATCCTGTTCTTTACACTCTGTGTGGTTTCGCCTATATATAGGAGGCCACAGGGACATTTAATCAAGTATACCACATAATTTGTATTGCATGTGAAGTAATCTTTGATGGTATATCTTTTACCAGTATGAGGATGGTATACAATGTTACCCTTGACAACATTGTTACACTGGTGGCATGAAAGACACGGAAAGGTCCCCGTCTTAGGGTTTTGAAGAAATCTTTGAGTAGTGATAGGTTTGTTTGTACCAATATCAGCCCTAACTAGCCAGTCCCGTATATTCCGTGGTCGCCTAAAGCATGGCATAAACGGATGTTTAAAGGCCTCGACTTCAGGGTGAGCGGACTGAAGAATATGCCAATATCGCCGTATGGCTGAATGGATTCTGTAGGCTGCCGGATGGTAGTCGTGTACGAATGGTATTCTAGTCCCTTTGTTTGATTGTCGATTTCTACCAAGGGACTGTGTCCTAACCGTATGGGGTGGGTAACCTCTGTCTAGAAATTTAGACTGCATTTCTTTAATCCTTGTCTGTTGTATGGAAGGATTAGATACAATGCGGGTAACTCTCTGAATCTGGGATTGTGGGATGGAACACTTCATTTTGTAGGGGTGGAAACTAGAGAAGTGGAGAAGGCTATTTCTGTCAGTAGCTTTTGAGAAGATATCAGTAGTTAAGTTGCCCTGTGGATCCTTGACCACTAAGGTGTCCAGAAAACTGATTTGTTCAGTGTCATGGGTCATAGTGAAGTCTAGGCCCGGCCACGATGTTCTCAGGAAATCAAAAAAGGTATTTAATGTTGTCAGGTCACCTCCCCACACACAGAAGACATCATCTATATATCTTTTCCAGACAAAAGGCATGGTGCTTGAAAAGATGATGTTGATAGATTAGAGTCTCCTCATAGTGTGCCATATAGGCATTAGCGTATGGAGGCGCGACATTACTACCCATCGCGGTACCTTTTGTCTGCAAGTAAAAGTTATCCTCAAAAAGGAAAAAGTTCTCAGTTAGTACTATGGATAATAAGTCGCTGCATAGGTCTACTTGATCTGGGTGCATGCCTGAGTTGGTAAGGAGACGTCGTGTGGAGGATATGCCTTCCGTGTGGGGAATTGACGTGTATAAGTCCCGTACATCGAATGAGACCAGAATAGCATCTGGTGGAATGGGGGTGACAGCCTGGATGGTATTAAGAAAAGATCCCGTGTCTAGCAAGAAAGAAGGAATTTGCTTGATCAGAGGAGTCATGATTTTTTCTAAATATATGGATAATGGGGACAGGACTGATTCTGTAGAAGCAACTATGGGGCGTCCTGGTGGATTATTGAGATCCTTATGTATTTTGGGAAGGGTATAAAAGACAGGTATGATAGGACATTTCACAGCATCACTCATAGGCTGATAATTCACTGCAATCGGTATGTTATCCCTCTATTCAATACAAGCACAGCTTTCCTGATAATATGATAATACTAGATTAATCTGATTCACAGACACAATCTCTATACCCTACTATATTGGGTACACACTGCCACTAGGTATGTCCAGATTTTATTTCTTTATTTCTTCTATACCATTTCATCGTCCTGAGTACTT
This sequence comes from Oophaga sylvatica, assembly GCA_033576555.1. NCBI lineage: Eukaryota > Metazoa > Chordata > Amphibia > Anura > Dendrobatidae > Oophaga > Oophaga sylvatica. The sequence goes on from JARQOD010000001.1 coordinate 97,108,005, forward strand.
TTGATAATCATGATGCTGATTAGACTCTTTTGAGATTTACCATAGCTCATTATGACCCTTGTATATATGTGTTAATACTTTATTTTTTTTTGTAACAAATATATTGATCACCTATTATTATTTTTTAGTACACTGATGAAGGTCAATATCGACCGAAACGTTTGTTGTAACTAGTGATCAGGTGTACGTATTAAAATCTTTTCTTTACACAACCTTGAGTGTGCCCAGTCTTTAATATATACATTATACGGTTTGGGAACCTACTGGAGCACCTCCCCTATAGAACTGTGCCAATATTTACTTACCATATTGATCATCCCTTATATTGAGCACGTTCTTCCTACGTGGGTCATGTCCTCATTGACCTTCTCATATAATCCTGAAGAGGCTTCCAGCATCATAGCCTTATCGAAAGTACCCAGTGATTTTCTTAAAATTCCTCCGAGTGAAACTAGAGGTCGAGACTGGGAGAGGGAACTTAGACACCACACGAATTTGGAACTCCATGGGGCTACCCTATCTGAATACTTAAAGGCACAGAGAATACCACGAGGTTTGAGGGTATCACTTCGCCCCACACTTTTCTCTGATTCACCTGAATTTTGTTCAAAATTTGAACTTATTCTTAATAAATGTTCATTTGATCTTATGGTCCTTACGTTGGAGCATCTACACAAGGAAATTCTATCCTGTGAAGCAAGACTAAAAAATATTGAGGATCAACTAGTCGCAACAAACCCTGTTGAAGAGTTTAACTCCCTTAAGTCCAAGATAGAGACTAACATCTCTCAACACCGCCGCGACATTGAACAACGCAAACGGATCAAATTCCAGCGTGACCAAGAAGACTACGAACTAGATAGGGTCTACAAATGGCGCGACAGACCATCCTCCAGACAATATTCGACCAGATCCAATTATCGCTCCTCCCCAGACGTTTCAACATCTGGCTCGGATTTAGAGAGGCCCGAAAGATCCGGCTATCAAGATCGTTTTTTAGGCCGCCAGCGACGACCCCAAAGAAGACGAGGCCCAGGAGGGGGAAACGACAGCCAACGAACCATGGACTCAACCCGAGTGACACGCTCGCAGGTAACAAGTCACTTGTGGTGAATATTTCATCCAAGTCACTAGGCATAGCAGAACATAGACTTCTCCAACGTGGCCTATCTTTCTGCCCCAGCTACAGGAATAATACTTTTAAGTTGGACATGGATCTACAGAGATTCTACAGGTCATTACGTCTAAAATTACATTTCTCTGATCCAGCCAACGTACCTGCACCTAGTGTACCTCCACCAAACTGCCTTACAGCAGAAAGTCTCCAACTACGGTCGAAAAGTACATATCGACCACCCATGGGTTCCCATGCACTAGAGACATTTATCCAGTTTGTTAATACCTCCTTTCAGAATCTACGTCATGATACAAATTGTGGTGACATACATTTTCCATCCAATTGCTCCCCACTTGACAGACAGGCCCTAGTTGCATTACAAAACAACAAAGACATTGTCTTTAAACCGGCCGATAAAGGGGGAGCAATTGTGGTTATGGACAAGACAGCATATATTGGTGAAATCCAGCGCCAATTGAGTGACACTACCACCTATACCAGACTATCGGGCAACCCTACGACTAACATTCAATTAAAGATTAGCGACATGCTTGATAAATACTATGGCCTTGGCATAATTGACAGAAAGACAAGCGACTTCTTGACCAAGAAATGTCCTATCATACCTGTCTTTTATACCCTTCCCAAAATACATAAGGATCTCAATAATCCACCAGGACGCCCCATAGTTGCTTCTACAGAATCAGTCCTGTCCCCATTATCCATATATTTAGAAAAAATCATGACTCCTCTGATCAAGCAAATTCCTTCTTTCTTGCTAGACACGGGATCTTTTCTTAATACCATCCAGGCTGTCACCCCCATTCCACCAGATGCTATTCTGGTCTCATTCGATGTACGGGACTTATACACGTCAATTCCCCACACGGAAGGCATATCCTCCACACGACGTCTCCTTACCAACTCAGGCATGCACCCAGATCAAGTAGACCTATGCAGCGACTTATTATCCATAGTACTAACTGAGAACTTTTTCCTTTTTGAGGATAACTTTTACTTGCAGACAAAAGGTACCGCGATGGGTAGTAATGTCGCTCCTCCATACGCTAATGCCTATATGGCACACTATGAGGAGACTCTAATCTATCAACATCATCTTTTCAAGCACCATGCCTTGGTCTGGAAAAGATATATAGATGATGTCTTCTGTGTGTGGGGAGGTGACCTGACAACATTAAATACCTTTTTTGATTTCCTGAGAACATCGTGGCCGGGCCTAGACTTCACTATGACCCATGACACTGAACAAATCAGTTTTCTGGACACCTTAGTGGTCAAGGATCCACAGGGCAACTTAACTACTGATATCTTCTCAAAAGCTACTGACAGAAATAGCCTTCTCCACTTCTCTAGTTTCCACCCCTACAAAATGAAGTGTTCCATCCCACAATCCCAGATTCAGAGAGTTACCCGCATTGTATCTAATCCTTCCATACAACAGACAAGGATTAAAGAAATGCAGTCTAAATTTCTAGACAGAGGTTACCCACCCCATACGGTTAGGACACAGTCCCTTGGTAGAAATCGACAATCAAACAAAGGGACTAGAATACCATTCGTACACGACTACCATCCGGCAGCCTACAGAATCCATTCAGCCATACGGCGATATTGGCATATTCTTCAGTCCGCTCACCCTGAAGTCGAGGCCTTTAAACATCCGTTTATGCCATGCTTTAGGCGACCACGGAATATACGGGACTGTCTAGTTAGGGCTGATATTGGTACAAACAAACCTATCACTACTCAAAGATTTCTTCAAAACCCTAAGACGGGGACCTTTCCGTGTCTTTCATGCCACCAGTGTAACAATGCTGTCAAGGATAACATTGTATACCATCCTCATACTGGGAAAAGATATACCATCAAAGATTACTTCACATGCAATACAAATTATGTGGTATACTTGATTAAATGTCCCTGTGGCCTCCTATATATAGGCGAAACCACACAGAGTGTAAAGAACAGGATATCCAAGCATAAGTCCACTATAAGATGCAAAGATACGCTGTTACCTATTCCACAACACTTCATTGCGGCAGGTCACAATATAGCACAACTACGCTATCAAGTATTAGAACATGTACCACAATCAAGGAGGGGTGGAGACCGTATAACTCAGCTTAAACGGAGAGAGGCTTACTGGATCCATGAATTGGACACCCTATACCCAAGGGGTTAAATAGAGATTATGATCTCCACTCTTTTATTTAATTTTTCTTGAATTTATCTGTCCAAATTGTATATGATTATGTCATAACATTTATATTTGTATATTATCGCTTACTGATACTTATGTCCTTTTTTTACAGAACCGCTATTAACATGTCTGTTTGGATGGTCACTTTCTCCTTCACTGTGCACCTTCCTCTCACAAGATTCCTGACATGCGCTCTGTAGTTGGAACGCAAGCGGTCCCTGTGGAACGCAGAACGCTGCCTCTACATTCTGTACAGCAGCGCCAACGTCACTTCCGGTATGAGCACTTCCGGTCCGGCGCTTAGCGCCATTAGCAGACCGCAAATTCTATTTAGTCTGGCCAGTCACTACTTCCTGCCACCACGAGACAAGCGGTGGATACCGCGTCACAGTGACCCCACATGTGCTATAGTCTGTTCTGGGTAAGTGCACATTACCAGCGATACTACACTGGATTACGTTATACTGCATGGCTCCATACCTTATGAGCGCTCATGTTATATCCTCCACAGTTTATATTTTCATCCAGAGATCTATTTAAAGCGGTAGGTTCATTCTCTTTTCCATCCACAATGACTCTATTGATATAGTTTATAGCCACTTACTGGTATTTGTCCTCCATCACAGCTGTTCACAGCATCACTCATAGGCTGATAATTCACTGCAATCGGTATGTTATCCCTCTATTCAATACAAGCACAGCTTTCCTGATAATATGATAATACTAGATTAATCTGATTCACAGACACAATCTCTATACCCTACTATATTGGGTACACACTGCCACTAGGTATGTCCAGATTTTATTTCTTTATTTCTTCTATACCATTTCATCGTCCTGAGTACTTTTGATAATCATGATGCTGATTAGACTCTTTTGAGATTTACCATAGCTCATTATGACCCTTGTATATATGTGTTAATACTTTATTTCTTTTTTGTAACAAATATATTGATCACCTATTATTATTTTTTTAGTACACTGATGAAGGTCAATATCGACCGAAACGTTTGTTGTAACTAGTGATCAGGTGTACGTATTAAAATCTTTTCTTTACACAACCTTGAGTGTGCCCAGTCTTTAATATATACATTATACGGGTTGGGAACCTACTGGAGCACCTCCCCTATAGAACTGTGCCAATATTTACTTACCATGTTTTACCGTAGTTGTCCATCTATGATTTTTTAGTTTGGTCTGCCATTATTTTCTCCTGCTGCGCCCACAACCACCATTATATGATCCCTGCTGTTTTTACCGTAGTTGTCCATCTATGACTTTTATTTAGGTCTGCCATTGTTGTCTCCTGCTGCGCCCACAACCACTATTTTATGATCCCTGCTGTTTTTACCGTAGTGGTCCATCTATGACTTTTATTTAGGTCTGCCATTGTTTTCTCCTGCTGCGCCCACAACCACCATTTTATGATCCCTGCTGTGTTCTATGTTGTAGGCTATGTAAGCATTTTATTTAACCATTCTGCCGTTCTCACATAATCCTTTTTTTATTACAGATGGCCGATAAGCATGAATTTCTGCGGGAATTCATCGAGATGTACCGCTCGATGCCTTGCCTGTGGAAAATAAAGTCGGCTGATTACTGCAACAGGCTAAAAAAGAAGGAGGCGTACCAAAAACTGGTGGAGCTGTGCAAGAACCGTTATCCCGATGAACCAGTGGATGAGTCATCGGTAAAAAACCGGATTCAGGCCCTCCGCACTGTTTACAAAAAAGAATTAAACAAAGTCCAAAATTCTACCAAGTCTGGAGCCGGGGCCGAAGATGTGTATGTCCCCAAATTGTGGTACTTTGAGCTGTTTTCTTTCACAAGGGACCAAGAAGTACCCAGACAAGCGACTTCCATGTTGGAACCAGACCCGGTGATCCAGCCGGACTCCCCTGTCGTACATGTAAGTACCTTTGTATTAAAACACATTTTAATGTACATGCCAAAGTGGACTTGAAATTAAAAATATAATTGTGAAATGTAGATAAAAAGGCTGAATTAATCCCTTCATGTACTGATAATTTATCTAGCTCAACGGTTGAGGCCTATCCATTTACAAGTGTCGTTTTCACATTTTTGCTGTATTTGGGTGTTATAGTGTGAAGATAAATTTCTTTTTCTTTGTGATTTAACATTTGTTTTTTGTTCATGCAGGACACAGAAGAGGCTGTCTCCACACCTCAGACTGAAGACAGCATGGCGTTGGTCCAAGAGGACGAAGTAGTTGAGCCACCATCCTCATCTGTGCGGAGCCGACTTACATTTTCTGGCAGAAAAAGGAAGGCTCCCACCTCGGCTACTCCAGAACTGATTGAAAGCCAAAAAGTGCTAATGGCGGAAAAAGAACAACCAAAAATAACTGGCTTTGCGTACTACGCTAATGAGAAGCTCCCAACACTGGATCCTATACAGCGGGTTCATGCAGAGAGACTCATGTTTGAGGTCCTGACTCAAGCGTCATTAGGAAACCTTAATAACACGTCTGTTGTCACGGCCAGACAGCAGTACCCGGAGTACTCATGGCCACACAATCCTGTGCCGAACCCAATTGGGATAAATCCACCAAACCCAAACGTTGTTGCTCCACCTTATTTTTATACACCGCCGAGGCAACGTGGTAATGGCAACGATCCATGTTACCAGCAGTTGTAGTTTTTAAAATATTTTCTAAAGTTTTTTGTTGTCTATAATTTTTTTACATTGTTACTTTTTTTTAAATAAAAATCTTATTTATCTAATGAATTGTGTTCTTTTATTCTTATTAATGTCAACAATTTTGTTGACAACTATTTAAAATTTTGGTTTTTTTATTCCATCAACTTGTTTCTACTTGTCACACACGGGGTCATGGGAGTACCAGCAGTCATAGGAGTTCCAGGGTTGGTAAAAAATGAAATGAAAAAAACTTCAAAAATTAACAACATTTCTTTAAATGGCCCTGCTCACACTACCGCTAAAACCTTATAATAAAAAATAATACACCACAGCTGCGTATATAAACTTAAACTATATCATATATATTGTTGTCATATATATTTTTTTGTAAGAAATAAACCAAAAGTAAAAAAAACAATACAATAATACAAAAAAAAAAAAATTATGACTGCACCCCCGTTTGGAGGCCAGCCAAAAAAAAAAAACAATACAGTAATACAAATAATAATAATAAAAAAAAAAAAAATTACTGAGGGCCCCGGAGTCCAGCCACAACCCTCTCCAGCATCACCCCGTGGTCATGCAGTGCTGCCATGGCGCTGTTCATTGCTGCCATTGCGCTGTTCATGGATGCCATCAGCCGACGGTGTGACACCAACAGGTCCTGGGCAGTGGGGATTTCTGTGGAGGTAATGGTAACAGTTAACCAGGGAATTCTGTTGCAACATCAACATGTACATGTTACATGTTTGTTAACACTTACGGTTTTCGTCAGACTGCGGTTCACCAGAGGACCCGCTGACCGCCCACCTAGAACCTGTTGCACCGCCGGCTAAGGAAACACAGAAAAAAAATTATATCACAACAGCCATTACACATAAGACCTAACAAAGTTCTCAAACTTGTCTGAAGCTTATATTATGTGCGTTAATTACCTGAAGGCGAGCCTGCATCCATGTCACGGGGTGACACTGGAGAGAAGCCATAGAAGCCATATCCTGGTGAAGGGCTGGATGACCCCAAATCTGGAGGAGGGGTTGCTGCAGGTGAAGGGGTATGTAGGTAAGGTGATGCAGGTGGAGGGGTAGCTGGGGAAGGTGGTGCAGCTGGAGCTGGTGAAGGTGGTGCTGTAAATAAAAAATACAATTCAGTCAAATAATACTTCTACTAACCCATCACTGCCAGTACTTCCATCAATGCCTGTAACCCCCTCACTACTGATACTCCCATCACTGCCTGCCCCATCACTGCTGGTACTCCCGTCACTGCCAGTACTTCCATCAATGCCTGTAACCCCCTCACTACTGGTACTCCCATCCCTGCCTGCCCCATCACTGCTGGTACTCCCGTCACTGCTGGTACTCCCGTCACTGCCAGTACTTCCATCAATGCCTGTAACCCCCTCACTACTGATACTCCCGTCACTGGTGGTACTCCCGTCACTGCAGGTGCATTGATATAGGTAGATAACCCACAAAACATAACCTCTCCAGATACCCTCATCAATACTCACTCAGATGCCTGCGGAACTGGGCCCGGATCCTGGCGACCATCTCGCTGGAGCGGTATTGTAGGTCCACCATCTTTTTTCAGATCTGGGTAGGGGTCCGCTCCACCCCAAAGTGTCTCATTAGTCCCCTTCTAATTTTCCGCAGGACCAATTTCTTGTGGCGCATTGGATGCGCCACAGGTAGCCTGCACTTATAATCCCACCGGTCACTTTTGTGGATTAGGTAGCGCACTTCGGCGTCACCCAACGGGGCACAACGTTGCCTACCTATCGCCGCCATTGTCTCAAACAACGCCGCATGAAGGACGCCAGCGTCATGACGTCACAGCGTACGTGCGTTCGCAATTGCGACGCAAGACGCTATTGCGACCGAAAAGTGACCGCAGCAGCCATGCGCCCCAGCCACGCACATTTATGAGACACTATTGCGATCGCAAAATGACCGGTAGCAGCCAAGCGCCCCAGCCACGCACAGATATGAGACGCTGTTGCAATCGCTTGATGATAGTTACCAGCTTGGCGCCCCTGCCCCGTTTCATGTCTGTGCGTAGCTGGGGCACCACGCTGTGAGAATCGTCACTTTGCGATCGCAATGGCGTCTCATGTCTGTGTGGGAGGAGCACCATGCTGATAACCGTCACTTTGCGATCGCAATGGCGTCTCATGTCTGCATAGCTGAGGCACCATGCTGTGAGAATCGTCACTTTGCGATCGCAATGGCGTCTCATGTCTGCATAGCTGGGGCACCACGCTGTGAGAATCGTCACTTTGCGATCGCAATGGCGTCTCATGTCTGTGTGTGGGAGGAGCACCATGCAGATAACCAAGTGCGACACAAAGGGTTCCCTGGTTAATGTAGACCTTTACCTCTAACGAATTATTTATATTGTTATCACTATTTTAAAAATTTAATAGTTTTTTTTAATAATTATATGCTAAAAAAATATATATATATATGACTAAAAAATTCTATCATATATTTAAAAGTTTATATACGCAGCTGTGGTGTATTATTTGATATTATTTTTCATTATAAGGTTTTAGCGCTAGTGTGACCATAGGCCTTTAAAATAAATGTTAATTTTTGATATTTTTAATTTTTAACCAATGCTGGAACTCCTATGACTGCTGGTACTCCCATGACCCCGTGTGCAATATTGTATACATCAATAACAAGCATAAGAATAAAAGACCACAATTTAGTAGATAATTAAGATTTTTATTAAAATTTTTTAATAATGTTAAAAAAAATATAGACAACAAAAAACGTTAGAAAATATTTTAAAAACTACAGCTGCTGGTAACATGTCTCGTTGCCATCCCCATTACTCCCTCCCCACATCTCACCCATCATTAGCCCTTCTCCCATATTGGTATAATAATTGAAAGAACACGAAGGCATTTTTAAAATAAACATTTTTATTATTAAAAGAAAGTTAAAGGGAATCTGTCACCCTAAATTGGCGGGATATTTAAATGATGGCAGTCAGGTCAGATGGGCGGTGTTTTGGATACTTGCCTTAACATGTTGTTCGCCGCGTCTCCATTATTTCTGGGAATTGTAGTCGTTGCTCTGCATATAACGCGCCTGCGCATTGCAATCTTGAATTGCGCACGCACAGTATGCTTTGCCCGCAGATTGCAATGTGCAGCCGCGTTACATGGAGGGCAACGACTACAATTCCCAGAAATAATGGAGACAGTGGCGAACAACATGTTAAGGCAAGTACCCAAAACACCGCCCATCTGACCTGACTGCCATCATTTAAATATCCCGCCAATTTAGGGTGACAGATTCCCTTTAACCCCTTACTGCCATCAGACGTACTATCCCGTCCATGGTACCTGGACCCGTATGACCAGGGACGGGATAGTACGTCCAGCCCTTTAATGCGACATTGCGACTTAAGTCGCGGTGATCGCATTAAAATTCCGACGCCATCTTACCTCAGGATATATGGCGCCGGCATCCCAGGGTCTGTCACCGCCCACCCTCACTCCCGATCGCTGTGATTGGCTGTTCAATTCTGAACAGCCAATCGCAGCCTTTCTCACTGTTTCAGCCAATCAGATGGGCTGAAACAGTGAGATCCCAGGCTAGAATCGAGTACCGATGTACTCGATCCTAGGCCTGGGCCTAGAAACGACCAGACCCCCCCTGGTTTGGCGCGATCGCCGATCACATCGATCGCGCCAATCGCAGGGCACAGCCGCGGTGTATCCGCGCTGTGCCCTGCCTGTACCTGCCTGGATCGGTGCAGTAATAGCACCGATCCTAGGCCGGAGCCTAGGACAGGCACAGTAGGGCCTGCAGCTGCTGATTGGCGCGATCGATGTCATCGTCGATCGCGCCAATCACAGGGCACAGCAGCGGTGTGACCGCTCTGTGCCCTGCTTGTTGACCTGCCGGTGACCTGCCTAGGAATCGGAGCAGTGAGCTCCGATTACTAGGCCGGTGCCTAGCAACCGGCAAAACAAGGGTCTCCTCTGATTGGTGGGATCGATGTGATCATCGATCCCACCAATGACAGGTCACTGCAGCGATGTGACCGCTCTGTGACCTGTCTGCAAACTGTCTGTGATCTGTGTGACCGCACTGCAGGGGTCCTCACACTTGCTGAGGATTCTTGCAGTGCGGTCACACGCCAGATCTCCTCCTGTGCTGGGCCTTGTGGTGCCACAGTAGCCTGTGACACCACAACTCCTGCTGAAGAAAGAAGAGAGAAGAAAGAAGAGAGAAGAAAGAAGAGAGACTACAAACGTGAGTTTTTGAGCCCCGATCCCTGCCCGATCCACCCCAATCCCCCTTCCCTTTCCCTCTTTTTACCCCCCCTTTGCGCACATTTAGCAGCCGCCGAGCGTTGATTGGTGACGCAGTTCACCGATCAACACTCGTGCTCGTTTTTCTTTTGCACCCCCCTCCGTGCGCACTTCCACCGGTCACTTATCAGAGCTCGTTCCTGTGGGTTTTTTTTTTTTCACTCCCCTTTCCGCCACTCCTGTGCGCACATCCAGCAGCCGCGGAACTTTGATAAGTGACACCAGTCACTTATCAGAGCTCGTTCCTGACGTTTTTTTTTTTTTCACCCCACTTTCCGCCACTCCCGTGCGCACATCTAGCAGCCGCGGAACTTTGATAAGTGACACCGGTCACTTATCAGAGCTCGTTCCTGCCGGTTTTTTTTTTTTCACTTCCCTTTCCGCCACTCCTGTGCGCATATCCAGCAGCCGCGGAACTTTGATAAGTGACACCGGTCACTTATCAGAGCTCGTGCCTGCTGGTTTAGACTTTTTTTCACAGGCATTTTTTTCCCTATTCGCTTTCTTTTCTTTTAGCTTTTTCCTTTCAGCATAGTTTGCACCAACTACTATCTCCCCCCCCCACACACACAGTTATAAATAAAGTTCACACAAAGCACCACATTCACAAAAAAAAATGTCCCGCTCGTCACGTTCTTCCAAAAAGCGCTATTCAGTGGAGGAGGCATACGCTTTCCTTGCCTCCGACACTGATAGCGAGGGAGAGGATCCCACATTTCTTTACTTTTCAGATTCTTCATCCTCTTCTTCCTCCTCCTCCTCCTCATCTTCCTCCTCGGGTCCTGTGGAACCGCCACGCAGACGCCCCAGGACAGAAGAGGAGGCAGCGCCCACCCCTGAAAATGAACCAGCGCACCCCTCTTCGGACCCCGTATGGACCCCGCCCCCCGAAAATTACGAGCCACTGATTCCTGATTTTGTGGCAGAATCAGGAATCAGGTTTGACTCCACCGGCTTCACAGAAATAGACTTTTTCAAAGTCTTTTTCTCTGAGGATTTTATTAACCTCGTGGTGGAGCAAACTAATTTGTACGCTCGGCAATTTTTGGCGCAAAACCCAGTGTCATCATTTTCCAATTGGTCTCCTGTAGACGCAGGTGAAATGATGCAGTTTTGGGGCCTGGTCCTCCATATGGGGATCCTGAAGAAGCCAGAACTTCGGCAATATTGGAGTGTTGATATTTTATACAACACTCCACTGTTCCGAATGGTCATGGCCCGGACGCGTTTTGAGGCCATCCACAAATTCCTGCATTATAATGATAATGCACAGTGTCCCCCACAAAATGACCCCAACTTTGACCGTCTGTTCAAAGTTCGGCCGGTCATAGAACACTTCAGCAAAAAGTTTGCTGAAGTGTACATGCCCCAAAGGGACATCTGCGTGGATGAGTCCTTGGTTCATTTTAAGGGACGGCTCCGATTCCGCCAGTACCTGCCCAGCAAGAGGGTAAGGTACGGAATCAAACTCTACAAGCTGTGCGAGAGTACCTCAGGGTACACCCACAGCTTTAGAGTTTACGAAGGAAAGAACACCAGGATTGAACCCCCTGAGTGTCCCCCCGTCCTGGGAGTGAGTGGGAAAATTGTGTGGGATTTGGTGCACCCACTGCTGGATAAAGGTTATCACCTTTACACCGATAACTTTTATTCCAGCGTCCCACTCTACAAATCCCTCTCTGCGCGAGGTACCGCAGCCTGCGGTACCGTCCGCAAAAATCAGAGAGGCCTCCCAAAGACGCTACTTGGGCAGATGCTCAGAAAGGGTGAGAGCAGAGCCCAATGTAGCGACCACCTGTTGGTGGTCAAGTACAAGGACAAGAGGGATGTCCTTCTCTTGACCACCATACATGGTGATGGCAGCGCCCTCAGCACTGTACGGGGTACCTCTACACAGGTCCGCAAACCGGACTGTGTACTGGGGTACAATAAATACATGGGGGGTGTTGATCTCTCTGATCAACTCCTCCAACCGTACAGTGCTTTGAGAAAGGCTAAGGTGTGGTACAAAAAGCTGTTCGTGCACATCGTCCAAATGGCAATGCTCAACGCTTTCCTGCTGTCACGATGTGCACGCAACAGCGATACGACGTACCTTCAGTTTCAGGAGGTAGTGGTTAAGGCCCTGATGTTTGGCGATCAGGAAAGAGCGGGCCCCAGTACATCCGGAACTGAAGGTGCTCGTATCATACCAGGTCAGCATTTCCCGGGGGTGGTCCCGCCAACCGGAAAAAAAGGTAAGCCGCAAAAAAGGTGCCGAGTGTGTTACAAAAGGGAAATACGCAAGGACACCACTTACCAATGCGACACCTGCCCCGAAAAACCTGGCCTGTGTATGAAGGATTGTTTCAAATTGTACCACACCTCAATGCACTACTAATTTACTTTACAGGAAAGATTAGTTCCAGAAGGGGGGCACATTTAGAAAAGTTCCTTGGGAGTCTACTTTCCAAAATTATGTCACTTGTGTTTTTTTTTTTACTGTTTAGGCACATCAGGGGCTCTGCAAACGGAACATGACGCCCGCAGACCATTCCATCAGTCTGCATTCCAAAACGTCACGACTTCCCTTCTGAGCCCCGACTTGTGCCCAAACAGTTTTTTCCCACATATGGGGCACCAGTGTACTCAGGACAAATTGGACAACAACTTTTGGTGTCCAATTTCTCCTCTTACCCTTGGGAAAATAAAAAATTGGGGACTAAAACATCATTTTTGTGAGGATAAAAGTAGGATTTTTTATTTTTACACCTGGGCATTATAAACTTTAGTGAAACACTTGGGGGTTCAAAATGCTCACCACACACCTAGATAAGTTCCTTAGGGGGTCTAGTTTCCAAAATGGGGTCACTTGTGGGGGTTTCCACTGTTTAGGCACATCAGTGGCTCTCCAAACGCAACATGGCATCCTTTCTCAATTCCAGCCAATTTTGGTTTGGAAAAGTCAAATGGCGCTCCTTCCATTTCGAGCCCTGACGTGCGCCCAAACAGTGGTTCCCCCCCACATATGGGGTATCAGCGTACTCAGGACAAGTTGGACAACAACTTTTGTGGTCCAATTTCTCCTCTTACCCTTGGGAAAATAACAAATTGGGGACTAAAACATCATGCTTGTGGAAAAAGACTGATTTTGGTAAGAACTTACCTGTAAAATCCTTTTCAGCGAAGGAAGGAAAGGAGACACACTAGTAATGACTAGTGGGTAGGCGAAGCCCAGATAGGATTGACACCTCAGATTAAAAAGAGTGTTGACCGGCCCCTCCAGCTCGGGCTCCTCCTACTCCTGCTTCTTCAGTCGTACAAAAGCTTAGGGAAGAGCAAATATCACCAGCGGAGCAACATAACCCCTTCTGAAGGACTTCAGAGAAAAAACAAGAATACAGGTTATGCATGCATGTAGGCAAAAAAACCACACAGTTCCAGGTACTACTCACTGGACCTGACCACCGCGATGAGCTGGCAATGCTGGAAAGGAGCCGTAGCGCGTCAACCTCAGTCCAGATAATCGCTATCAGAAGAGGGTCACGCTGCATCTGAAAACACATCAACACACTTCTGCCATGGGCGGGTGCTGTGTCTCCTTTCCTTCCTTCGCTGAAAAGGATTTTACAGGTAAGTTCTTACCAAAATCCATCTTTCAGCAGCAGAATGGAAGGAAAGGAGACACACTAGTAATGACTAGTGGGACGTCCCAAAGCAGTCCAAAATTAAGGGTGGGAATATAACCAAGAAAAAACAGGCAGAATCCCAACAACCTTGGTAAATGCGCAACAGGCGCCAAATACAAGTTAACTAGAACTTTACACTACAGCCGCCTGTAGGACCCTGCGTCCTAAGGCCGCATCAGCGGAAGCACTGACGTCCAGCTTATAAAACTTTGTAAACGTGTGGACGGAGCGCCAAGTCGCCGCTCGGCAGAGCTGAGCTGCCGAAGCCCCTTGATGAAAGGCCCACGATGAGGCCACAGCCCTCGTGGAATGAGCACGAATCTTAATCGGGCAAGGTTCGCCTTTAAGTCGGTAAGCCTCCAAAATGGCTGACCGAATCCAACAAGCTATAGAGTCCTTGGAAGCTCGTTGACCACGTCGACGACCTGCTGGAATCACAAACAAGGAGTCTGACTTCCTAAAACCTTGAGTAACAGACAAATAGAACTTCAAGGCCCGCACTAAATCCAATGTGTGCAAAACCCGTTCCTTTGCATTCCTCGGGCCCGGGCAAAGTGAAGGCAAAACAATATCCTGGTTAACATGGAATTGCGACACTACCTTAGGTAGAAAGTCGCCCCGTGTGCGAAGCACTACTCGATCCGGGTAAAATTCCAGGAAAGGAGGCGAGCAAGAAAGAGCCGCCAACTCAGAAACCCTTCTCAAAGAAGTGACTGCGACTAGGAAGGCAACCTTCCAAGAAAGCAAAGAAAGGTTAGCAGAATCCATTGGCTCAAAAGGCCCATGCTGAAGAGCCTCCAGGACAAGGTTGAGCCGCCAAGGAGACACAGGTGCCTTCCGCGGCGGAAACTGATGGGTTACCCCGCGAAAAAAGGAGCACACGTCCCTACGCGAGGCAATAACTTTCCGGAACAACAGGGACAGGGCAGAAACCTGACCCCTCAGGGTGCTAACTGCCAAACCCTTGTCCAGCCCGTACTGTAGAAAAGCCAACAGATTGGGAATGGAAAAAATCCTCGGGTTCCTTGAAGAACCCAAACACCACGAGAAGAAGGCTTCCCCGGTCTTGTGGTAAATTCTAGTAGTAGCCGGACCTCTGGCAGCTCGCAGAGTGGCAATGACTTCGGCTGAAAAACCTCTACGGGTCAGTATTTCGGTCTCAAGAGCCACGCCGCCAAACGCAGAGACTTCAAGTCCGGATGACGGACAGGACCCTGGGTTAACAGGTCCGGGCGAAGAGGAAGTGGAAATGGCGGTGCTGCCAAAAGCGACACCAGTGTCGAGAACCACGTCCTCCTTGGCCAATCTGGGGCTATCAATATAGCCGGGATTCTCTCCAGTCTGATCCGATGCAGCACCAGAGGAAGTAAGGATATCGGTGGAAACACATAGATTAGCTCGAATCGGTCCCACGGGGTCACCAGAGCATCCACCACCACAGTCTTCGGATCCTTGTACCTGGACATGAAGGTCGGCAACTTGGCATTGGACCTGGATGCCATCAAATCCACTTGGGGAACTCCCCAAAAGGAGCACAGCAGTGCAAAGATCTCCGGATGAAGACTCCATTCTCCGGGATCCATCTTCTCTCGACTGAGGAAGTCCGCCGTGGTATTCTGAACTCCTGGAATGTGAATCGCAGAGATGGCTGGTACTCTGTCCTCGGCCCAATTCAGAATCCGAGACACTTCCACCATGAGCCTGGAATCCTCATCCGCCTTGGTGGTTGATATACGCGACCGCCGTTGCGTTGTCTGTCTGCACTCGGACTGGTAGACCGCTCAAAGGGACCGTCCAGTGTTGGAGGCAAAGGAAAATTGCCCTCAATTCCAAGATGTTGATCGGTAGAACAGACTCTTCCGATGACCATACTCCCTGAACCCAGAGATCGTTCCAGACACCCCCCCCAGCCCATCAGGCTGGCATCGGTGGTTATGACCGACCACCTCGGAGGAAGGAAAGACTTCCCCAGTGATAACGTTCCTGGACGTGACCACCAACTTAGGGACTCTCGCACCCTGCGAGAGATGAGGATACTGCGATCCAGTGCAATCTGCGATCGACCCCAATGACTCAGAATGAGCCTTTGGAGGGCTCTGGAATGAAACTGGGCAAACAGAAGCGCTTCCATGGAAGCCACCATCAGACCTAAAAGGCGCATACACTTCCGAAGGGACATTGCTGTCGAAGACTTCATAGTCTGTACATGTCGAAGGAGACATGCCCGCTTGTCTGGAGGTAGGGACACCACTGCCCGTACCGTGTCGAAATGCATCCCCAAAAACAGGATTGACTGCGACGGTTCCAGAGACGACTTCTCCCAATTGACCAGCCACCCGAAGTCCTCCAGGAGCTGAAGGGATAGATTGCGAGCCGTCACCGCCTCCTCCTTTGAGGACGCCACAATCAAAAGGTCGTCCAGATAGGGAATAATCGTGACTCCCTGTCTTCGAAGAATTGCCATGAGAGGCGCTAGAATTTTTGTAAAAACTCTGGGTGCTGAAGCCAAGCCGAATGGCAGGGCCACAAATTGGTAATGGTCCTGACCTATGGCAAAACGAAGGAAGCGCTGGTGAGCCCTTCCGACGGGAACATGCAAATAGGCGTCGCGAATGTCGATTGACACCAGAAAGTCGTTCTGCGACAGGGTTGCCACAACGGAGCGAAGTGACTCCATGCGGAATTTTTGGGTGTGGACATGCTGATTCAATCTTTTGAGATCCAGAATAGGACGAAATTTGTCCTCTTTTTTGGGGACCACAAAGAGATTTGAATAAAAACCTTTTCCCCGGTCCTCTGTCGGAACCAGTATTACTACACCCTTCTGCAGAAGGAATTCCACCTCTCGCAGCAGAGCAGCAAATAGCTCGGGCTCTGACGGAATGCGAGACTGGCAAAAACTGTCCGGGGGTCGAGAAGAAAACTCTATGAAATAGCCTGCCGACACAACTCGCGTTACCCAGGAATCCGGAACGCAGGAAATCCAATTCGCCTTGAATTGGAGCAGGCGACCCCCCACTCGAGAGCCCTCGAGTGAGGACCTGGCGTCAGTCTGCCTTGGCGGGCTTCTTGTCAGTTTCCCGCTTGTCTTGACGGAAACTTTGTTTCCAAGGGGTGCGGGATTTCTGAGAAGACTTCTTTCCCGAAAAAGAGGGACGACCCGATCCCCAAGAAGACTGACCGGATCGTCCCCTAGACCGAAAATACCGCCGACCATTACCGGTACTAGGTCTGCCAGACGTAGAAGCCATAGCCCTTCGCTGTGGTAAAGCCGCTTCTTTAGCCTTTGCCTTGGCAATCAGCTCTGTGAGATCAGATCCAAATAGCTGACCACCCTTGTAGGCTAAAGACAGTAAACCCTGCTTGGAAACCGCGTCCCCGGTCCACTGTCTAAGCCACAGTGCTCTTCTGACTGTGACCGCTGAAGATTGCGTCCTGGATAATAATGACGCAGCATCCAGACCTGCATCACAGCTATATCGGGCTGCAGTCTCCAATAAATCGAGAAGTCCATCTATCTCGGATAATGGAGATCTATTTTGCAATGCCTTCCGTAAACGGACCAACCAGCACAGGGAAGCCTTAGAAGCACACATGGATCCTAGTACTGCTCTGAATCCATGACCTGCAGCTTCATAGATGGATTTCGCCGCCATCTCCGTTTTTCTGTCCAGCGGCTCTTGCAGACTCGCTTTCCCTTTAACCAGAAGCAATGAGGATTTACTAAGCTGGGATAAAGGAACATCCATTTCAGGAGAAGGAATCCAATTATCCGTCAATTCCGTTGAACACGGATATAATGCTTCAAAGAACCGTGTCCCTTGAAAACGTTTATCTGGACACAGACGTTCCTTCTCCACTACCGTATTAAGCTCTTCCAGAGCCGGTAATGTTGACCGCGACTTATGGTACTCCTGGTACATGCGGCCCGACTTACCAGGCTGTGTAGTTACCTCCTCCGGTAACTGTAACGCCTCTCTCATAGCTTCAATTAAAGCCTCTGTTCGGCTCACAAGAGAGAAAGAATGTCCCTGCCGATCCTCCTTATCCGAATCGGATAACTCCCCTTCTGAGTTTGAAGGAGAACCCTGTCCGCATTCCATATCAGATACCTCTGATTCGCTACGCGGAAAAGATGGCACCGACCTGCGCCGCTTCCTGTCATGAGAGGATCTAGCTGACACCCACTGACCTAAAAGGTCAGACAAGCCATTAATTGACTGAGCGATGGCATCTAATTTGGTATCGCTGTAAATCGCAGCGCTTGATGCCGTCGAAGTCTGTGTATCAGATACTTGCGACTGATCCTGTAGCGGATCTGGCAGATGGTCCGCACCTTCCGGACCCTGAACCGACATGTCAGCAGTAAATGGCAGGTCAAAACCCTGTTAGTAACTGGAAACAGTGTGGTTACTAAGCAGACTGAGCAAGTACGCTGAAGGGTTAAAACTCTTAAAGAAGAGAGTTACCCCAGCTATCTCTCAGTATATAAAAAACCTCCTGCGTTCTGATCCCTACCGGGTAGAACCTGCGGCGGTTATTGCTGAAAGGGTTAACCCTTCATAGGGGTTAATGCCGCCAACTCCCCACAACTCCCTATATAAAATAAAAGGAGTGTGCGAGTCCCAGGTCTCTATAAGAGAACGCGGCTGCAGATAAACGCTATCTGTCACTTGGAACACAGATAGGTTCTGCGCTGTGGGGTGATGATATTCACTCACCCAGCTGGCCTCGGTGAAAGTATACCTTAAACAGGAGGAGCGGAGCATGAGGAGCCCGGAGCCTCTGTAATGGCCGCCGCGCTGAGAGAAGCCGGAAGAGAAGGACAGTGAAGCTGCAGTCTCCTCAGAGCGATTCCTGTCACAAAAGAGCGGGAAGCGTGAAGCCACGCCCCCTCCGGCTTCAAAAAAGAGCGCGAACTCCTCGCTCTCTGCTCTCCTCTGTCCTGCAGGTATCTGCCTGCGGACATAAAATACAGTCACCAAACATGTCATATAATACATGTACCAGCGGCTGCCGCAGCAGCCGCTGAGAGCACACACACATTCACATAAAAATGCGGTACTCACCAGCCGAGCGCCACAGGGACCCCAGGGGTTTGTGGCGCTGTGCCCATCGCTTCCCCCCCGGGCGGGGAACGCAGTGACCCCCGATGTGCGGTTTGCGTCCCCGCCAGGGAAGCAATCCTCATCCCCAGGGCCGGCGTGAAACTGCAGGGACCACCATACAGGGTAATACAGATCCGCCAAGGGAGAGGTGGGGGTCCAGCAGCGCTGAGACCCCTGAGACCTCTAGACCACTTCTGGTGATCCAAGTCTCTTGTCCGATAAAAATAATAAAGTTTTCTGAGGAGCTGCTTCCAGCAGCGACCTATCCTCGACCTCAAATTTTAGACTGAAGAAGCAGGAGTAGGAGGAGCCCGAGCTGGAGGGGCCGGTCAACACTCTTTTTAATCTGAGGTGTCAACCCTATCTGGGCTCCGCCTACCCACTAGTCATTACTAGTGTGTCTCCTTTCCTTCCATTCTGCTGCTGAAAATTGATTTTTTTTCTTCACGGCTCTACATTATAAACTTGCGTGAAGCACTTGGGGGTTCAAAGTGCTCACCACACATCTAGATAAGTTCCTTAGGGGGTCTAGTTTCCAAAATGGGGTCACATGTGGGGGGTTTCCACTGCTTTAGGCACATCAGTGGCTCTCCAAACGCAACATGGCGTCCTTTCTCAATTCCAGCCAATTTTGGTTTGGAAAAGTCAAATGGCGCTCCTTCCATTTCGAGCCCTGCCGTGCGCCCAAACAGTGGTTCCCCCCCACATATGGGGTATCAGCGTACTCAGGACAAGTTGGACAACAACTTTTGTGGTCCAATTTCTCCTCTTACCCTTGGGAACATAACAAATTGGGGACTAAAACATCATGCTTGTGGAAAAAATATGATTTTTTTTCTTCACGGCTCTACATTATAAACTTGCGTGAAGCACTTGGGGGTTCAAAGTGCTCACCACACATCTAGATAAGTTCCTTAGGGGTATAGTTTCCAAAATGGGGTCACATGTGGGGGGTTTCCACTGTTTAGGCACATCAGTGGCTCTCCAAACGCAACATGGCGTCCTTTCTCAATTCCAGCCAATTTTGGTTTGGAAAAGTCAAATGGCGCTCCTTCCATTTCGAGCCCTGCTGTGCGCCCAAACAGTGGTTCCCCCCCACATATGGGGTATCAGCGTACTCAGGACAAGTTGGACAACAACTTTTGTGGTCCAATTTCTCCTCTTACCCTTGGGAAAATAACAAATTGGGGACTAAAACATCATGCTTGTGGAAAAAATATGATTTTTTTTTCTTCACGGCTCTACATTATAAACTTGCGTGAAGCACTTGGGGGTTCAAAGTGCTCACCACACATCTAGATAAGTTCCTTAGGGGGTCTAGTTTCCAAAATGGGGTCACATGTGGGGGGGTTTCCACTGTTTAGGCACATCAGGGAATCTCCAAACGCGACATGGCGTCCAATCTCAATTCCCACCAATTTTAGTTTGGAAAAGTCAAACGGCGCTCCTTCCATTCCAAGCCCTGCCGTGCACCCAAACAGTGGTTTTCCCTCATATATGGGGTATCGGCGTACTCAGGAGAAATGGCACAACAACTTTCAGTCCATTTTCTCCTTTTTCCCTTGAGAAAATAAAAAAAATGTTTGTAATAGATCATTTTTGTGACTAAAAAGTAAAATGTTCATTTTTTCCTTCCACATTGCTTCAGCTCCTGTGAAGCACCTGAAGGGTTAATAATCTTCTTGATTGTGGTTTTGAGTACCTTGAGGGGTGCAGTTTTTAAAATGGTGTCACTTTTGGGCATTTTCTACCATATAGATCCCTCAAAGTGACTTCAAATGTGAGGTGGTCCCTAAAAAAAAAGGCTTTGTAAATTTTGTTGTAAAAATGAGAAATCGCTGGTCAACTTTTAACCCTTATAACTTCCTAATAAATAAAAATTTTGTTTCCAAAATTGTACTGATGTAAATTAGACATGTGAGAAATGTTATTTCTTAACTATTTTGTGTGACATATTTCTCTGTTTTAAGGGAATAAAAATTCAAAGTTTGAAAATTGCAAAATTTTCGCCATATTTGCGTTTTTTTTTAAAAATAAACGCAAGTTACATTGAAGAAATTTTACCACTAACGTGAAGTACAATATGTCACGAGGAAAACAATCTCAGAATCGCGAATATCCGTTGAAGCGTTCCAGAGTTATAACCTCATAAAGAGACAGTGGTCAGAATTGTAAAAATTGGCCCTGTTCATTAACGTGCAAACCACCCTTGGTGAAGGGGTTAAAAAAGGAAAAACTCAAAGATTTTCAAAAGCAAACTATATCTGCTGCTGCCAACTCACTGCATCAGGCCCGTTAAAGTAATGGCAGTACTTGTCTCGGCCGGCCTTCGCATCGTCCTTGCTCCGGCCTTGATTTACAGGTTGAAGGCCTGCAATAGCGGGATCATTGTCACGCCATTCTCCAAGCACCACGTCACCATTGCTGTCCGAGTACATGAAGCCTGGCGGTCTGTAAGTAACAGCATCTCGTTTTCTTAGAAAATTGTGCAGCACACAACAGGCCAACACCACAGAGTCTATGGATTCCAGCTTCATGTTGATTGGAGTGTGAAAAACCCTGAAGCGGTTGGCCATTATGCCGAAGGCATTCTCCACAATGCGCCGTGCCCTAGACAGTCTGTAGTTAAAAATACGTCTTTCCCCGTCAAAGTCTTTTGTAGGTACGGTTTAACAAGATGCGCATGAAGGGGGAAGGCTTCATCGCCCACAAAAACAAAGTTAAGGTTGGCGGTGGTGTCCATGTTGGTTGGCAAGTAAAGTTTATTATTCAACAACCGTTCACCAAAAGTTGTGTGCTCCAAAACGCCACCGTCAGAAACCCTTTCATTAATGCCAACATCAACGTTAATAAATTCATAATTGGCATTAACCCCTTCACCCAAGGGTGGTTTGCTCGTTAATGACCAGGCCAATTTTTACAATTCTGACCACTGTCTCTTTATGAGGTTATAACTCTGGAACGCTTCAACGGATCTTCGCGATTCTGAGACTGTTTTCTCGTGACATATTGTACTTCATGTTAGTGGTAAAATTTCTTCGATATACCTTGCGTTTATTTTTGAAAAAACTTTGAATTTTTTTTCCCTTAAAACAGAGAGATATGTCACACAAAATAGTTAAGAAATAACATTTCCCACATGTCTACTTTACATGAGCACAATTTTGGAACCAAAATTTTTTTTTGTTAGGAAATTATAAGGGTTAAAAGTTGACAAGTGATTTCTCATTTTTACAACAAAATTTACAAAGCCATTTTTTTTAGGGACCACCTCACATTTGAAGTCACTTTGAGGGGTCTATATGGCAGAAAATGCCCAAAAGTGACACCATTCTAAAAACTGCACCCCTCAAGGTACTCAAAACCACATTCAAGAAGTCTAATAACCCTTCAGGTGCTTCACAGGAGCTGAAGCAACGTGGAAGGAAAAAATTAATATTTAACTTTTTAGCCACAAAAATGATCTTTTACAAACTTTTTTTTATTTTCACAAGGGTAAAAGGAGAAAATGGGCAGATAAAGTTGTTGTGCAATTTCTCCTGAGTACACCAATACCCCATATGTGGGGGAAAACCACTGTTTGGGCACACGGCAGAGCTCGTAAGGGAAGGAGCGCCGTTTGACTTTTTCAAACTAAAATTGGCTGGAATTGAGATTGGACGCCATGTCGTGTTTGAAGAGCCCCTGATATGCCTAAACAGTGGAAACCCCCCACAAGTGACATCATTTTGGAAACTAGACCCCCTAAGGAACTTATCTAGATCTGTTGTGAGCACTTTGAACCCCAAAGTGTTTCACAAAAGTTTATAATGCCTGGGTGTGAAAAAACGAAAAAACAATTTTCCACAAAAATGATTTTTTAGTCCCAAATTTTTGAATTTTCCCAAGGAAATTGGACCCCAAAAGTTGTTGTCCAATTTGTCCTGAGTACGCTGATACCCATATGTGGGGGGGGGAAACTGTTTGGGCGCACGGCAGGGCTTGGAAAGGAAGCAGTAACGTTTTGGAATGCAAACATTGATGGGGGTCATGTTCCGTTTGTAGTGCCCCAGATGAGCCTAAACAGTGGAAACCCCCCACAAGTGACCCCATTTTGGAAGCTAGACCCCTAAGGAACTTATCTAGATCTTTGGTGAGCACTTTGAACCCCCAAGTGCTTCACACAAGTTTATAATGCCCGGGCATGAAAATAAAAAATCCTATTTTTTTCCCACAAAAATTCTCTCTTAGTCACTAATTTTTTATTTTCCCAAGGGTAACAGGAGAAATTGGACCACAAAATTTGTTGTCCAATTTGTCCTGAGTACGCTGATACCCCATATGTGGGGGGAACCACTGTTTGGGCGCATGGCAGAGCTCGGAATGGAAGGAGCACCGTTTGACTTTTTCCAACCAAAATTGGCTGGAATTGAGATTGGACGCCATGTTGCATTTGGAGAGCCCCTGCTGTGCCTAAACAGTGGAAACCCCCCACAAGTGACCCCATTTGGGAAACTAGACCCCCTAAGGAACTTATCTAGATCTTTGGTGAGCAATTTGAACCCCCAAGTGCTTCACACAAGTTTATAACGTAGAGCCGTAAAATTAAAAAATCATATTTTTTCCACAAAATTGATCTTTTCACCCCAATTTTTATTTTTCTAAGGGTAACAAGACTCCAAAAGTTATTGTGCAATTTGTCCTGAGTGCGCTGATACCCCATATGTGGGGGTAAACCACTGTTTGGGTGCATGGCAGAGTTTGGAAGGGAAGGAGCGCCGTTTGACTTTTTCAACGCAGAATTGGCTGGATGCCATGTCGTGTTTGGAGAGCTCCTGATCTGCCTAAACAGTGGAAACCTCCCACAAATGACACCATTTTGGAAACTAGACCCCTCAAGGAACTTATCTAGATGTGTGGTGAGCACTTTGAACCCCAAAGTGCTTCACAGAAGTTTATAACGTACAGCCGTAAAATAAAAAATCTCTTTTTTTTTTTTACAAAAATGATTTTTTCGCCCCCAATATTTTATTTTCACAAGGGTAACAGGAGAAATTGGACCCCAAAAGTAGTTGTCCAATTTGTCCTGAGTATGCTGATACCCAATATGTGGGAGTAAACTACTGTATGGGCGCACGTCGGGGCTCGGAAGGGAAGTAGTGACGTTTTGGATTGCAGACTTTGATGGAATGGTCTGGGGGAGTCATGTCGCATTTGGAAACCCCCCACAAGTGACCCCATAACATAGAACCGTGAAAATAAAAAATCATATTTTTTCCACAAAAACGAACTTTTCACCTTAATTTTTATTTTCCCAAGGGTAACAAGACCCCAAAAGTTTTTGTGCAATTTGTCCTGAGCATGCTGATACCCCATATGTGGGGGTAAACCACTGTTTGGGTGCATGGTTGAGCTTGGAAGGGAAGGAGCGCAGTTTGACTTTTTCAACGCAGAATTGGCTGGACGCCATGTCGCGTGTGTAGAGGCCCTGATGTGTCTAAACAGTGGAAACCCCCCCACAAGGGACCCCATTTTGGAAACTAAACCCCCTAAGGAACTTATCTAGATGTGTGGTGAGCACTTTGCACCCCCAAGTGCTTCACAGAAGTTTATAACGCTCGGGCGTGAAAATAAAAAATCATTTTTTTCCACAAACCTGATCGTTTAGTCCCCAATTTTTTATTTTCCCAAGGGTAACTGGAGAAATTAGACCACAAAAGTTGTTGTCCAATTTGTCCTGAGTACGCTGATACCCCATATGTGGGGGGGGACCACTGTTTGGGCACACGGCAGGGCTTGGAAGGGAAGGAGCGCCGTTTGACTTTTACAAACCAATATTGGCTGGAATTGAAATTGGACACAATGTCGCGTTTGGAGAGCGCCTGATACGCCTAAACAGTGGAAACCCCCCACAAATGACACCGTTTTGGAAACTAGACCCCTTAAGGAACTTATCTTGATATGTGGTGAGCACTTTGAACCCCCAAGTGCTTCACACAAGTTTATAACGTAGAGCCGTGAAAATAAAAA
Source organism: Oophaga sylvatica (assembly GCA_033576555.1). NCBI lineage: Eukaryota > Metazoa > Chordata > Amphibia > Anura > Dendrobatidae > Oophaga > Oophaga sylvatica. The sequence continues at coordinate 97,133,119 of JARQOD010000001.1, forward strand.
ATCATTTTTTTCCTCTAAAATGATTCTTTAGCCTGCTATTTTTTTATTTTCCCAAGGGTAACAGGAAAAATTGCACATCACTTTTGGGGTCCAATTTCTCCTGAGTACGCTGATACCCCATATTTGTGGTGAAACCACTGTTTGGGCGCATGGGAGAGCTTGGAAGAGAAGGAGCGCCATTTTGTAATGCAGACTTTGATGGAATGTTCTGCGGGTGTCATGTTGTGTTTGCAGAGCCCTTGATATGCCTAAACAGTAGAAACCCCTGCAAGTGACAGTATTTTAGAAACTAGACCCCCCAAGGAGCTTATCTAGATGTGTGGTGAGCACTTTGAACCCCCAAGTGTTTCACGGAAATTTATAAACACAGAGCCGTGAAAATAAAAAATAATTTTTTTCTCCAAAAATTATTTTTTTAGCCAGCTATTTTTTATTTTCCCAAGGGTAACAGGAGAAATTAAAACCCCCAAAATTGGTGTGCAATTTGTCCTGAGTGCGCTGATAACCCATATGTTGGGGTAAACCACTGTCTGGGCACACGGCAGGGCTCGGAAGGGAGAGAGCGCCATTTGACTTTTTGAACGCCACGTCGTGTTTGGAGACCCCCTGATGTGCCTAAATAGTTGAAACCCCTCAATTCTAGCTCCAACCCTAACCCCAACACACCCCTAACCCTAATCCCAACCCTAACCCTAATCCCAACCCTAATTGTAACCCTAACCCTAATTGTAACCCTAACCCTAATTCCAACCCTAACCCTAATTATAACCCTAACACTAAGGCTAGGATCATATTGCGTTTTACCAGCCCGTTCAACACATAGCGCTGACGGGCTAGTAACGGTATAGCAAAACGCGATCGCGTTATGCTATACCCGCTAGCGCAGAGGAATCAGCAGAAGATTCATCTGCGCTAGCGGTGACGGAGCGCTGCAGCCCGCGTCCGAGGCTCAGTCACTGAATGACGGCACGTCGCAAATGCATGCCGCTTTACGGCATGCGTCGCGATGCGCCCTCAAATGGGGGTGAATGGTAGCGTTAACGGACTGCCATAGCGCAGTATGAACCCAGCCTAACCCTAATGCTAACCCTAACCCTAATTGTAACCCTAACCCTAATTATAACCCTAACCCTAATGAAAAAATAAAAATAAATAAAATTTCTTTATTTTATTATATGTCCCCAACAAAGAGGGTGATAAAGGGGGGGTTTATGTACAGTTTTTGCTATTTTGATCACTGTGATAGTTTATCACAGTGATCAAAATGTACTTTTACAGAATGAATGAAGTCATTCATTTTTAGAATCTGCCGCCAGGCAGAGTCGGCAGGCACACTGCGCATACGCCCGCCATTTTTTTGTACAGGGTGAAGACGCTGGAGGATCTGACGACAGGGGGCGCTGCAGGAGAGCAGAGGGGCCATGGGGGACCAGCTATAGGTACCGGGAGGGATCGGGGGTCCTGGGGACCCTATTTCTCTCCCCTCTGATGTGCGATCACATCAGAGGGGAGAGAAATTACAGGCAGGGATCACGTCTTTTTTTTTTTCTTTTGCGATCGCCGGTATAGGGTTAATACCGGCGATCGCAAAAGCGGTGGGACTGGGGGGGGACCCTGATTATGTTCTCTGGGGTCTCGGCTGCCCGAGACCCCAGAGAAAATCCGACTCTGGGGGGCGCTATAGGCTTTTTCCACAGCGCCGTTAATTAACTGCGCTGTGGTTTAAGTACCCTTAATGACCACCGTTAAAAGGCGTATTGGCGGTCGTTAAGGGGTTAATGTGTCTTTCGCCGCCTATACACACTGCGCCGTACACTTTGCGTTTTTCCCTACACAACTCCAGGAATGACACGTTTCTTGTGTCTTTCCTGGAGATATGTGTAGTCCAAAACACAAATATATGACTTGTATTTTCTTCACCAGTCTCTTCAGTCTGCTAATATTGCACAGACTGAATAGAGGATGGTGTTGAGTGCAAGGCATATCTATTTTACCTTGCCAGGTATCATAAAAAGTTAAATGAGTATGGTGTGTTTTTACCATCATTTAACTTTGTGATACAAGGCCAGGGATTCTAGATATACCTTGTAATTAACCACATCTTCTATTCAGTGTGTGCTGAATAAACTGATGAGATGATGGTGAAAATACATGTTATATGTACAATACCCTGGCCTTGTATCATTACTATCACACCTGGGCAGGTGAATACACATGAGTTTTAACCTGCAGCATTGCTTCAGTCTGCATTTATTTCAAGCATACTGTAGCAATGCTGCAGTTTATAACTCATATGTGTGTTCTCCTGACCATGTCTGATAACATTCTGAAGTGAGGAAGCGTTATTTTGGGTGTCCTCACTTCAGCATGACACCAGGCCTGGGGATTGTAGAAGATGTATAAACTTTATTATCTCTCCAGTCTGCGTTCAAAATCAAGTCACAGTGATGATACTACAAATAATATTTATAGTCACATGGTCAGGTATAATAAAGAGTGACAGATGCTAGTGCATCCACAAATCACTATTTGTAACATCAGGCCAGGTGACACAAATATTAGTTGTTTTATCTCCACCGTCGCGGAAACTGGAGAGATGATAAAGGTCATACAACTTGTGTGTGTGTGTGGATGTATAGTCACCTGGTCAGGATTACTAGTAAATTCATGATGCACACAAAACACATCATCATGAATTCACTGGTAAACCTGGCCAATTGATTATTGTATTTGAGTGTAAAAACACAGACTGCACTCGGTACAGGTATAAAAACAGGTATTTTATTAACATACAGACAATAAATCTTTTTTACACCATTTGATTTTGCCATTCCACCTGTCCTACATCTGAGATGAAGTAGGCCGCAAATTGGTCCCTCATTTGGCAGACTTCAACAGAAGACCTGAGAGGGTGCTGAGTGAATTCAGGCAATGGGTTAGGAGCTGCATCATCGAGTTCAAAGTTTGGGTGCTCTTTAGCCATCAAAAAATTATGTCGCACCACACAGGCCTTCACGACTTCATCCACTGTTTCCAGTTTCAGATGAATGGCTGTGCCCAGAATGCGCCATCTGGAAACAAGTATCCCGAAGGCACACTCTACTGTTCTTCTGGCCCTGGTCAGCCTGTAATTAAATATTTTTTTGTTGTGGTCCAAGTCCCGGCTGGAGTATGGTTTGAGCAGGTGTTGGGCAGGTGTTGGCACATCTGGAATGCCTCATCCCCAACCATGACAAATGGCTGTGGCGGACCTTCGGTGTGGGGAAGAGGCCGTGGCATGGTGAAATTGAACTGGTTGCCATACAACCTCCGGCCCATGTCCGAGTTCTTAAAAGCCTGGGAGTCATTCCCACAGCCAAATGCCCCAATGTCCACTGCAACAAACATACAGTCTGCATCCGCAATGGCCATGAGAACTGTAGAGAAGTACTTTTTGTAGTTGTAGTACTCCGAGCCTGTTCTTTTGGGTTTGATTATCCGGATGTGTTTCCCATCAACCGTTGGGAAAATTGCAGGTTGTCCAGAATTTTTCAGCTATTTCTAGCCACTTTTCGGTGGTGGGCAGGGGCATAAAATCTGGACAAAGAACATTCCACAATGCCTGGCAGGTGTCCACAACAATTCCTGACAAGGTGGAGATACCAATCCGGTACTGGAAGTGGAGTGAAGAGAGGCTCTCTCCAGTAGCCAGGAATCTGAGAAAGATCAAAAAAATATATTATTGTATATGGTTTTTTAAAACATTTAACAAAAAAAAAATTCGCACATGGCATAAAAATAATTCAGCAGGTCTTTGTTTACTACATGGCAGAACAATAATTCTGGCAGCTTTGGGATAGTACATGGCAGAACAAATAAAATGATGCAGGCATTGGTTTAGCAATATTACGTACCGTAATGTCACCAGGAGTCTTTCCTCCGGAGGAATCGCCCGACAGAGCTGTGTGTCCTGTCTCCGGATGAATTGTTGGACACGAGCAAGCAAATCCCTGAAGGTTTCTTGGGACATCCGTGTATAGTCAGTAAATTTCTCTGGGTTTGCCTGTAGCTCGCTGTAGAGGGTGTGATATGCTCCACGGCTCTCCCGGAGTTCAACAATGGGATGTACCCACAAACGCCGCCGCTGCCGTCTTCGCTGTCTCTCTCTCTCCCTTTCTTCATGGCAAGCAACTGCATAAGCCTGAGCCATCGCAATGTCCAGATCCAAGTTGAAGTGGAAACTCTTCCAGCGCAGATCCATGTTCACAAAGGCAAATGCAAGCAAATGTGAAGAATGGCTGTAAACAGTCTCTATATAAAGATTTCCCATAACACAGGCCCACTGGTGTCCCATTGGTGGAGTCTGTTGCTAGATTTTTTCAAGGATTTTCCTCCTGTAAAATGCGCCGAAAAAAACACAAACGCATGCAAAAACGCTTGAAATCGCATACAATCGCTGCGTTTTTTGTTGTAATGCGCACGCAGATGCAACTAAATATCGCAGTGTTTACAAGCGTTTGCACGCGTTTTTACAATGCGTTTGATGTGCACTCTAAACGCATCGCAAAAAAACGCAATTGTGAAAGTAGCCTAAAAGACGTCTTTCATTGCAAAAACTGTTTTTTCCATCCCCATATTTTGAGAGCTATATTGCCATATTTCGACCAAAAGAGTCACATGAGGTCTTGTTTTTTGCGGGACGAGTCAACATTTTTATTGGGACCATTTTTGCATTTTTGGGCATATGACATTTTTTGATTGCTTTCTATTCTGATATTTGGGAGGCAAAATGAACAAAAACCAGCAATTCAGGAATTTTTTTTTATACCGTTCCGCGTGTGGTAAAATTGATAAAGCAGCTTTATTCCTCGGGTCAGTACGATTACATCGATACCACATTTATTTATATCTTTTTTTTACATTTTGGCGGTTTTACACAATAAAAACTATTCTATAGGAAAAAAATATTTTTGCATCACTTTATTCTGAGAGCTATAACTTTTCATTTTTCTGCTGATGGAGCTGTATTGCGGCTTGATTTTTGTGGGACAAGATGAAGTTTTCAGTGGTACCATGTTTATTTACAGGTCCTTCTAAAAAAATTAGCATATAGTGCAAAATTTCATTATTTTCCATAATGTAATGATTACAATTAAACTTTCATATATTTTAGAATCATTACACACCAACTGAAATTTGTCAGGTCTTTTATTGTTTTAATACTGATGATTTTGGCATACAACTCCTGATAACCCAAAAAACCTGTCTCAAAAAATTAACATATTTCAACCGTCCAATAAAATAAAAGTGTTTTTTAAAAACAAACAAAAAAAATATCAAATAATAAAGTTCAGTTATGCACTCAATACTTGGTCGGGAATCCTTTTGCAGAAATGACTGCTTCAATGTGGCGTGGCATGGAGGCAATCAGCCTGTGACACTGCTGAGGTGTTATGGAGGCCCAGGATGCTTCGATAGCGGCCTTAAGCTCATCCAGAGTGTTGGGTCTCTCAACTTTCTCTTTACAATATCCCACAGATTCTCTATGGGGTTCAGGTCAGGAGAGTTGGCAGGCCAATTGAGCACAGTAATACCATGGTCAGTAAACCATTTACCAGTGGTTTTGGCACTGTGAGCAGGTGCCAGGTCGTGCTGAAAAATGAAATCTTCATCTCCATAAAACATTTCAGCCGATGGAAGCATGAAGTGCTCCAAAATCTCCTGATAGCTAGCTGCATTGACCCTGCCCTTGATGAAACACAGTGGACCAACACCAGCAGCTGACATGGCACCCCACACCATCACTGACTGTGGGTACTTGACACTGGACTTCAGGCATTTTGGCATTTCCTTCTCCCCAGTCTTCCTCCAGACTCTGGCACCTTGATTTCCGAATGACATACAAAATTTGCTTTCATCAGAAAAAAGTACTTGGGACCACTTAGCAACAGTCCAGTGCTGCTTCTCTGTAGCCCAGGTCAGGCGCTTCTGCCGCTGTTTATGGTTCAAAAGTGGCTTTACCTGGGGAATGCGGCACCTGTAGCCCATTTCCTGCACACGCCTGTGCACGATGGCTCTGGATGTTTCTACACCAGACTCAGTCCACTGCTTCCTCAGGTCCCCCAAGGTCTGGAATCGGTCCTTCTCCACAATCTTCCTCAGGGTCCGGTCACCTCTTCTCGTTGTACAGCGTTTACTGCCACATTGTTTCCTTCCAACAGACTTCCCATTGAGGTGCCTTGATACAGCACTCTGGGAACAGCCTATTTGTTGAGAAATTTCTTTCTGGGTCTTAAGGCTGGGTCTCACATAACGATACACCAGCGATCCCGACAACGATATGCACTTGTCAGGATCGCCGGTGTATCGCTACATGATCGCTGCTGAGCTGCCAAACAGGCAGCTCAGGGCAGCGATCAGCACAAGGACACTGCGGGTAACATCGCTTAGTTACCCGCAGTGTACCTTGGATACCAGCGCCCTGATGCAGGGAGCTGGTATCCAAGGTACACAGCGGGTTTCCAAGCGCTGCGCGGTGCCTGGAAACCCGCTGTGTACCTTGGATACCAGCTCCCTGCATCAGGGCGCTGGTATCCAAGGTACACAGTGGGTTTCTAGGCACAGCCCCGCGCCTGGAAACCCGCTGTGTACCTTGGTTACCAGCGGATCGCTGGTCTCCCGCCTGTCACACGCAGCGATGCGTGCCTGTCAGCGGGAGACCAGCGATCAAAAAAATGTCCTGACATTTCAGCGACGATCAGCAATACCCAGCAGGGGGGCTGATCGTCGCTGAATGTCACACACAGTGATATCGCTGGTGAGCTCGCTGCTGGTCACAAAACTAGTGACTTAGCAGCGATCTCGGTAGCGATATCGCTATGTGAGACGGGCCCTTAACCCTCTTGCTTGAGGGTGTCAATGATGGCCTTCTTGACATCAGTAAGGTCGCTAGTCTTACCCATGATGGGGGTTTTGAGTAATGAACCAGGCAGGGAGTTTTTAAAAGCCTCAGGAATCTTTTGCATGTGTTTAGAGTTAATTAGTTGATTCAGAAGATTAGGGTAATAGGTCGTTTAGAGAACCTTTTCTTGATATGCTAATTTTTTGAGACAGGTTTTTTGGGTTATCAGGAGTTGTATGCCAAAATCATCAGTATTAAAACAATAAAAGACCTGACAAATTTCAGTTGGTGTGTAATGAATCTAAAATATATGAAAGTTTAATTGTAATCATTACATTATGGAAAATAATGAAATTTTGCACTATATGCTAATTTTTTGAGAAGGACCTGTATATCCATCTTTTTGATTGTGTTTTATTATGTTCAGAGGTAAAACATTGTTTTATTGCCTTTTTTTAAGGAGGTAACTGAAGGGGCTAACTAGTGGGACAGTTTTACAGAGCAGGTCGTTAGGGACGTGGCAATGCCAAATATGTGTACTTTTTCTGTTTTTTTTTACATAAATAGACGTATTTATTGGAAAAAAAATATTAGTTTTTTGTTCTTTATTTGGGGACTTGTAAAAAATATTTTTCAACTATAATCATTTCTTTTTTTTTACATTGTTCCAGGATGGGACATCGCCGTATAGTATCAGATCAGCATCTGACAGGCAGGGAAGGAGGCATATCAGAACCTGCTGTTAGAAGGCGCTCACAAGCCACCTTTCCTACATTACCCTGCTGCCATCTTGGGGCCGTGAGTCTCTATGGAGACACAGAATACGATCACATCACATGGTTCTGATAGATGCATGAAGATAACCCCTCCCCTTGTTTGCGATCCCCTTGATGGCGTTGTCACTGTTGACAGTGGAATCAGTGGGGTTAAAAGCCCACAATTGGTGCTAAGGCCGGCGTCTCACTAGCGAGTTTGATGTGAGTTAGTCGCACGACTTACTCGCATCAACACCAGGCACGGCTGCACGTTCTTGGCCCAGAATGCGCGGCTGCATGTATTTCTATGCCGACGCACACTCTGGTCCGAGAGCGGGCGGCCGTGCCGGGTGTTGATGCGAGTAAGTCGTGCAACTAACTCACATCAAACTCGCTAGTGTGACGCCGGCCTTAGCACCAATGTTGGGCGTTGCTGCTGGGTGTCAGCTCTCACACAGAGCTGACACCCGCTCCTAATCACTGTGGTGCTCAGCGTGAGGCCATGCGATCGCGGCGCCGTACATATACTGCTGTTTGTGAGAACGCAGCTCCCGCAAAGCAGTATATGTACGACACATGTTGAGAAGGGGTTAAAATGGAATGTTTCGTCATGTGAAAAAAAAATGTAAGAAAAATTTCAGAAATTTTTCTACATTTAATGTTATCTATAATCAATGCAATTCAATTGAAAAATATACTTTATTGTTATGTTTCGGTAGCTGAGGAGTGCAGGTAAAAAAGGCAATACACCAGAGAAGTTGGAATCTATGAGATTGCAGTACCCTGACTAACCACCACAACTAGAGGCAGCCGTGGAGCGTTCCTACGTTGGTCCTAGACGCCTCGTCACAGCCTGAGAAACTAACTACACCTAAAGATAGAAAGAGGAAAGCTATCTGCCCGGAGCAGATCCCCAAAGAACATAGAAAGCCCCCAAACATGTAATGGCGGTTAGACAAGATGAAATACTGACACAGACAGAAAATAGCATGAGCAAACGTTGGGGCCCAAACTACCTAAATAGAAAAGGATACGAAGGGCACTTACTGCAATCCCAAAAAACCCTGAAAAGCACCAACTCTACTAATTTCAAAATCACCTGAGATCACACGACCTCTACCACCTAAATTAGTTCTCTGGTGTAACAAAATCAAAACAGCAGCCACTGAAAAAACTGGAAAAAGCAAAAGTACAAACATCAGTGGCTGAACTACACTGAGAGGGCAAAAGCCCCCGGAGGGGACCCTGAAGGCCCCCACAGAAGTGCAGGACAAAATGCAAAAATCAAGCACAAAAACAAAAAGAAGAAAATGTCTTATCTGTTAGCAGGAGATGCAGACACGACACAGCAGGCTACAAAGGAAACAAGACTCAAGGATTGAGACCAGAACAATTGATCACCGGCAACCCTGATGGGAAGGCGACTCCCTTATATAAGACCAGTCAGTAACACCTGATTCCCACTCCTCACAATCTTCACTGGACAGTCCAGTACCGCTTGTAACCACCAGAGGGAGCCTCTGCTCAGAACTCATTTCAAGTCCATTCACAACAGTACCCCCCCCCTTGAGGAGGGGTCACTGAACCCTCACTTGAGCAACCAGGTCGGTCAGGATGAGTTCTATGATACGCACGGATGAGTCTCCTAGCATGGATGTCCGAAGCAAACACCCAAGAATTGTCTTCCTGACCATAACCTCTCCACTTAACCAAATACTGGAGTTTCCGTCTAGAAAAACGAGAATTCAAGTTTTTCTCAACCACAAACTCCATATTGCCCTCAACCAGAACAGGGTCAGGAGGCAAAGCAGTAGGAACCACTGGCTCAACAAACCTCTTCAACAAGGACTTGTGGAACACGTTATGGATCTTGAATGTCCCTGGAAGAAGCAAACGAAAAGAAACAGGATTAAGAATCTCCATGATCTTATAAGGTCCAATGAACCTAGGCTTAAATTTAGGAGATGCCACTCTCATAGGAATATTTCTTGAGGACAACCAGACCAAGTCCCCCACTTTAAACCGAGGACCATCAGTCCTATGCCGGTTAGCAAACCGCTGGGCCCTCTCCTGAGAGAGGGACAACCTCTCCACTACCTGGTCCCAAATCTGTTGCATACGCTCCACAACAGAGTCAACACCTGGACAGACAGAAGCCTCCGTCTGTCCTGAAGAAAATCGAGGGTGAAACCCAGAATTACAGAAAAATGGAGACATCAAAGTGGCAGAGCTAGCCCTATTATTAAGAGCAAACTCAGCCAAAGGCAAAAAAGAGACCCAGTCATCCTGATCAGCAGACACAAAGCATCTTAGATAAGTCTCCAATGTCTGGTTTGTTCTCTCAGTTTGACCATTGGTCTGAGGATGAAACGCCGAGGAGAAAGACAATTGAACACCAAGTTTAGAACAAAAGGTCCTCCAAAATCTGGAAACAAACTGGACTCCTCTGTCAGACACAATGTTCTCAGGAATGCCGTGTAAACGAACCACGTGCTGAAGGAACAAAGGCACCAATTCAGAGGAGGAAGGCAACTTAGGTAATGGCACAAGATGTATCATCTTGGAAAACCTTTCACAAATCACCCAGATGACGGTCATTCTCTGAGAAACAGGGAGGTCGGAAATGAAATCCATAGAGATATGGGTCCATGGTCTCTTGGGCACAGGCAATGGCATCAACAAACCACTAGAGCGAGAGCAAGTCTCGCAGGACTGCACAAATTCCCTGACATCACGAGACAAGGTAGGCCACCAAAAGGACTAACCAAGTCTCTGGTACCAAAAATTCCGGGATGCCCAGCCAACGTGGAACAATGAATCTCAGACATCACACTCTTTTTCCACTGGTCCGGGACAAACAATTTTCCAACAGGGCAGCGCTCGGGCCTATCCTCCTGACACCCCTCCAGAGCAAGTCTCAAATTGGGTGAGATGGCGGAAAGAACTACACCCTCTTTCAAAATAACAGAAGGATCAGATAACTCAGGAGAGTCCGCAAGGAAACTCCTCGAGAGGGCATCCGCCTTAACATTCTTAGTGCCAGGAAGAAAGGAAACCACAAAATTAAAACGTGTGAAAAAACAAGGCCCACCTGGCCTGTCTAGGATTGAGTCGCTTGGCAGATTCCAGATAAACCAGATTCTTATGGTCCGTAAGGACCGCCACCTGATGTTTGGCTCCCTCCAGCCAATGTCTCCACTCTTCAAAAGCCCACTTCATGGCCAGTAACTCCGATTACCCACGTCATAATTACGTTCAGTAGGAGAAAATTTTCGAGAGAAAAAGGCACAAGGGTTACTTTTAGAGGTCTCTGGATCTTTTTGGGATAAAACGGCACCTGCCCCAATTTCAGAGGCATCAACCTCCACCTGAAATGGCAGAGAAACATCAGGCTGCCGTAGAACAGGAGCAGAAGTGAATCTCTGCTTAAGTTCCTGAAATGAAGAGACTGCCTCAGGAGGCCAATTCACCACATCAGAACCCTTTCTGGTCAAATCAGTCAATGGTTTAACAATAACCGAGAAATTACCAATAAATTTACGATAAAAATTGGCAAAACCCAAAAATCTTTGAAGAGCCTTTAATGAAGTAGGTTGGACCCAATCACAGATGGCCTGAACCTTGACCGGGTCCATTTCAATAACAGATGGGGACAAAATGAATCCCAGAAATGAGATCCTCTGTACGCCAAAAAGACACTTTGATCCCTTCACATACAGAGCATTCTCTCTCAAAATCTGGAATACAGTTCGAACATGTTTCACATGAGAGTCCCGGTCATTAGAAAAAATCAAGATATCATCCAAATAAACAATCAGAAATTTATCCACAAAATCCCTGAAAATGTCATTCATGAAGGACTGGAAGACAGAAGGAGCATTAGTGAGCCCAAAGGGCATCACAAGGTACTCAAAATGCCCCTCAGGGGTATTGAATGCCGTCTTCCATTTATCCCCGTGCTTAATGCGAATAAGATTATATGCCCCCCTGAGGTCAAGCTTGGTAAACCAAGTAGCGTTTTTCACCCTGGAAAACAGGTCAGAAATCAAAGGTAACGGGTATTGATATTTTACAGTAATATTGTTCAAAAGACGATAATCAATACACGGCCTTAATGAACCATCCTTTTTGGCCACAAAGAAAAAAACGGCACCTAAGGGTGAAGAGGATGGTCTGATATGACCCTTCTCCAATGATTCCTTGATATAAGACCGCATAGCGTCATGTTCAGGTACAGACAAGTTAAAAAGGCGACCTTTAGGGAATTTACTACCAGGCACTAATTCAATAGCGCAGTCATAGCTCCTATGGGGAGGCAAGGATGCAGATTTACTTTCGCTAAACACATCAGAAAAATCAATCAAAAAGTCAGGAACATCCTGAGCCTGGGGGGAGGCAGAAAAAACAGGAGTGTTGGTATTAACACATTGGCAGCCCCAACTGGTTACAGACACAGATTTCCAATCCAAAACAGGATTATGAGACTGCAACCAAGGGAAGCCCAGTACGATAATATCATGCAGATTATACAGAACCAAAAATTTACAGCACTCCTGATGATCAGGTTCAACCCTCATCATCACCTGAGTAGAGAACTGAGGTTTATTCTCAGCCAAAGGGGTAGAATCGATCCCAGTAGGGGAATAGACTTCTGTAGGGGTATCAAGGGAAACCCACAACGTTTAGCAAAATCATAATCCATCAGGTTAATAGCTGCTCCAGAATCAACGAAAGCCTGAGCAGAAAATGAGGACAGAGAGCATATCAGAGTGACAGTTAATAAAAACTTAGTCTGAACACTACCCAAGACAACTGAGCGTGCAAAACGTCTTCCCCGCTTAGGGCAGACTGAAATAGCATGAGAGGCATCACCACAGTAGAAACATAACCCATTGCGCTTTCGAAACTCATGACGCTGTGCCCCAGACACCACTCTATCACACTGCATGGGTTCAGAAGCAGGTTCACAAGGCAACACCATTCCACGCATACTTCTCCGCTCACGCAAACGTCTGTCAATTTGAATCGCTAATGACATAGAATCATTGAGACCAGAGGGGACAGAGAATCCCACCATAACATCCTTTACATTATCTGACAGACCCTTCCGAAAAAGGGCCGCCAAAGCGTTGTCATTCCACTTGGTCAGGACTGCCCACCTACGGAATCTCTGACAGTATAACTCAGCGTCATCAAGACCCTGATTTAATGCCAACAAGGCTTTTTCAGCTTGATCAGTGACATTAGGCTCATCGTACAATAACCCCAAAGCCTGAAAAAATGCATCAACATCACTCAAAACAGGATCCCCAGGTGTCAGGGAAAAAGCCCAATCCTGAGGATCGCCGCGCAGGAGAGAGATGACAATTTGAACCTGCTGCGCTGCGTTCCCTGAGGACTTAGATTTTAAGGCAAAAAACAATTTACAATTATTTTTGAAATTCTGAAACTTAGCTCGATCCCCTAAAAACAAATCTGGCATGGGAATCCTAGGTTCCACAACAGGCAACCTAGCAAGATAGGCAGCAATACTCCGAACCTCAGTGGCAAGCTGATCCACACGGCCAGACAACTGTGCAAACTCCATTGAGAGAAAAAAAAAATTCTCCCCAGCACCCAGAGATAGAGGGAAAAAAAATGCAACAAACAGAAAAATATCTCTGACAACTCTGACAACCTTTTTTCTTTCACAATATTTTTTCCCTTCTGTGAGTACCATACAATTTTCAATTTTTAGGCCGGTGATACTGTTATGTTTCGGTAGCTGAGGAGTGCAGGTAAAAAAGGCAATACACCAGAGAAGTTGGAATCTATGAGATTGCAGTACCCTGACTAACCACCACAACTAGAGGCAGCCGTGGAGCGTTCCTACGTTGGTCCTAGACGCCTCGTCACAGCCTGAGAAACTAACTACACCTAAAGATAGAAAGAGGAAAGCTATCTGCCCCGGAGCAGATCCCCAAAGAACATAGAAAGCCCCCAAACATGTAATGGCGGTTAGACAAGATGAAATACTGACACAGACAGAAAATAGCATGAGCAAACGTTGGGGCCCAAACTACCTAAATAGAAAAGGATAGGAAGGGCACTTACTGCAATCCCAAAAAACCCTGAAAAGCACCAACTCTACTAATTTCAAAATCACCTGAGATCACACGACCTCTACCACCTGAATTAGTTCTCTGGTGTAACAAAATCAAAACAGCAGCCACTGAAAAAACTGGAAAAAGCAAAAGTACAAACATCAGTGGCTGAACTACACTGAGAGGGCAAAAGCCCCGGAGGGGACCCTGAAGGCCCCCACAGAAGTGCAGGACAAAATGCAAAAATCAAGCACAAAAACAAAAAGAAGAAAATGTCTTATCTGTTAGCAGGAGATGCAGACACGACACAGCAGGCTACAAAGGAAACAGGACTCAAGGATTGAGACCAGAACAATTGATCACCGGCAACCCTGATGGGAAGGCGACTCCCTTATATAAGACCAGTCAGTAACACCTGATTCCCACTCCTCACAATCTTCACTGGACAGTCCAGTACCGCTTGTAACCACCAGAGGGAGCCTCTGCTCAGAACTCATTTCAAGTCCATTCACAACACTTTATTTTTCCACCTGAAATAAATTCAAATAAAGAACTAAAATAATGTGGTCGTATAATCACACACACCCTTAAACTAATACTGTTTTTGAAGTACCCTTTCGATTTATGACAGCGTTCAGTATTTTTGGTTAGGAGTCCATCAGCGTGGCACATCTAGAATTGGCAATCTTTGCCCATTCTTCCTTGCAGTACCGTAGCTCCACATCGGTCAGATTACGAGGGCATCTCCTGAGTACAGCGCCCTCTTCACGTCACCCAGAGATTTCTAATTGGATTCAGGTCTGGACTCTGGCTCGGTCGTTCCAAAACTGTAATCTTTTTCTGGAGAAGCCATTTTTGTTGATTTGGAGGAATGCTCAGCGTCATTTTTCTGAACTTTTTATATCCACTGTAGATGTCATGGTTATTTTGAACCGCTGTATCTAGAGGGTTAAACAGCCAAGGAAGGAGTGGACCATCGGCCCGGCTTTTGCTTCAGGAGCTCGGCTGTTTGTTAAGCCGAGGTCCCGACAGTGCAGGCACAGCTCCTGAGCCCACATGATCACCATGGCCTCCCTGTACATCATATTGCAGGAACAACTTCCCCATTATGGCGTACATGTACGTGAAAATATTGGGAAGCTGTTAAGTCACCAACAGATTTTACATTTTCTGCATTTAAACTTGATAATTTTATTTCTATAGCGCCATCATATTCCAAAGCGCTTTACAATTAATGTCCACTTACAATTTAGTCTAACTGACTAATATATAAAAAGCAAAGCTTACAACAGTACGGACTCCAGATAATGACCGAGCTTTACAGTAAAAAAAAAAAAAAAAAACGAGATTATATGCTGCAGTCCCTCAGCTTCTCGTCCGCTTGTTTCACAGAGATCCACTTATTCAGAGTGCAGGTGCGCAGCTTAGACCACAACTGGCAATTACTTAGTCCCAAGATAAGAGCAGAAAACTGAGCTGCGGCCTCAGGAGACAGCACCGTGCAAAATCCAAGATCTGGGGATAAATAAAGGAGCATTAAATTCAGGCAGAGATAAGCATCACAATGCAGGAAAGATACTTTCAGTCAATATACCTGTGCGGTCTTAAGGTACTGCCACACTAAACGATCCCGCTAACGATCACGATAACGACGCAATCGTTGGTGTGATCGTTTTAAGGTCGCTAGTAGCTGCCAAACTGGACGATCTCATTAACGACGCATCAGCGGTTAGCGATCTCTTTAACGACTTTGGCGGTCGTTGGGACGTGCCACACTGCATGTACTGTGAAAGATCACGACCTCGATAGGCGTGACTGAGCGCAACCTTTTGCACACCCCTCATCACAGATTGGTGGTCACTATTTATCTCATAGATATTTATCACAGCTCTCCCACTTTGTGATTGGATGACCGCGTCATAAAAGACGACGTATCAGCACTCCTCTCCATTGCTCTCGAGCAGAAGCGGTTCTTTCAAATCTCCAGCATCGTTCCAGTGTGTCCTGCTAGCCTTTGTAGCTACTGCGATCCAGTTTGTGCCACTATTGCGGTTGCTGCGTTCCAGTCTACGACGTTGTTTTTTTTCTGCGATCCAGTCTCTGGCGTTATATCCTCTGTGATCCAGTTTGTGACGCTATTTAGTTTCCCTATTTTCTTTTTTTTTCGGAATCACAAACAGTTGTGTAAGGTAGGTATTTTTTTGTCACATTTCATTTTTATTTTTACTTTAATTTTACAGATCCATTTTTAGATCTCTGCTGTTGTTAACCATTGTCGTCCATCAATTTTTTTTTTTTGCCATTGTTTTGTTCTGGCACGCCCACCACCACCATTTTATGATCCCAGCTGTTTTTAGCGTAATTGTTCATCTATGATTTTTTTATTTTGGTCTGCCATTGTTTTGTTCAGGCACGCCCACCACCACCATTTTATGATCCCAGCTCTGTCAATGTTTACTCCTGCTGCGCACACAAACCACCATTTTGTGATCCCTGCTGTTTTTAGCGTAATTGTTCATCTATGATTTTTTATTTTGGTCTGCCATTGTTTTGTTCAGGCACGCCCACCACCACCATTTTATGATCCCTGCTGTGTTCTATGTTGTAGGCTATGTAAGCATTTTATTTAACCATTATGCCGTTCTCACATAATCCTTTTTTTATTACAGATGGCCGATAAGCAGGAATTTATGCGGGAGTTTATCGAGATGTACCGCTCAATGCCGTGCCTGTGGAAAATAAAATCGGCTGATTACTGTAACAGGCTTAAAAAGAAGGACGCGTACCAAAAACTGGTGGAGCTCTGCAAGAACCGTAACCCAGATGAACCGGTGGATGAGTCATCGGTGAAAAAAACGCATTCAGGCCCTCCGCACAGTGTACAAAAAAGAGCTAAACAAAGTACTAAATTCTACCAAATCTGGAGCGGGGGCCGAAGATGTTTATGTCCCCAAACTGTGGTACTTTGATCTGTTCGCTTTCACAAGGGACCAAGAAGTACCCAGACAAGGGACATCCATGTTGGATCTAGACCCGGTGATCCAGCAGGACACCCCTGTCATACATGTAAGTACCTTTGTATTACAACACGTTAATGTACATGCCAAAGTGGACTTAAAATTAAAAAATATAATTGTGAAATGTAGATAAAATAGCTGAATTAATCACTTCATGTACTGATAATTTATCTAGCTCAACGGTTGAGGCCTATCCATTTACAAGTGTCGTTTTCACATTTTTTCTGTATATGGGTGTTATAGTGTGAAGATAAATTTCTTTGTCTTTACAAGTGTCGTTTTCACATTTTTGCTGTATTTGGGTATAGTGTGAAGATAAATTTCTTTGTCTTTGTGATTTACCATTTGTTTTTTGTTCATGCAGGACACAGAAGAGGCTGTCTCCACACCTCCGACTGATGAAGACAGCATGGCGTTGATCCAAGACGAAGAAGCAGTCGAGCCACCATCCTCATCTGTGCGGAGCCGGCTTACATTTTCAGGAAGGAAAAGGAAGGCTCCCACCTCGGCTACTCCTGAATTGGTTGAAATTGCGAAAAAAAGTTCTTACGGCAGAAAAAGACCAAACAAAAATAACTGGCTTTGCATATTTCGCTAATGAGAAGCTCCCTACACTGGATCCTGTACAGCGGATTCATGCAGAGAGACTCATGTTTGAGGTACTGACTCAAGCGTCTTTTGGAAACCTGGATAACAGTTATGTTGTCATGCCAAGACCGCAGTACCCGGACTACTCATGGCCAACAATCCTGTGCCGAACCCAATTAGGATAAATCCTGCAAACCCAAACGTTGGTGCTCCCCCTTATGTTTATACACCGCAGAGGCAACGTGGTAATGGCAACGATCCATCTTACCAGCAGTTGTAGTTTTTAAAATTTTTTACAAAAGTTTTTTTGTTGTCTATATTTTTTTACATTGTTACCTTTTTTAAGAAAAATTTTATTTATCTAATGAATTGTGGTCTTTTATTCTTATGTGATGTCAACTATTAAAATGTTGTATTTTTATTACATCTACTTGTTTCTACTTGTCACACACGGGGTCATGGGACTACCAGCTGTCATAGGAGTTCCATCATAGGGAAAAAATGAAATGAAAAAAATTTCAAAAATTAACGTTTCTTTAAAAGGTCCCTGGTCACACTAGCGCTAAAACCTTATACTAAAAAATAATACACCACACCTGCGTAGATAAACGTTCAATATGTAATATATTTATTCTGTCATATATATGTTTATATATATATATTTTTTAAATTAAATGTAAATAAAAACAAAAAACAGAAAGATAATAAAATAAAAAATTATAAACAAAATATTTACAAAATAATTGAAAAAAAAAAAAAAATTACTGAGGGCCCCGGAGTCCAGCCACTGCCCTCTCCAGTAGAGTTGAGCGATACTTTCCGATATCCAAAAGTATCGGATCGGAATGGTATCGCCGATACACACAAAATATCGGCGATACCCGATACCGGAAATCCAATGTAAGTCTATGGGAACAAAATATCGGAATTAAAAAAACCCATTCTTGCCTTGTTGGATAATTGTACATGAAGGAAAACAACAAAGAGTAATGTAGAATGTATTGGGGGAGGTTGAGGAGACATTAAAGGCATAGATGTTTAACCCAATCCAATGGAATAGCATTAATATATATTTTTTTTAAATACGTTCGGATTGACGAAGAAATTGACAATGTTGTTAACCTTTTTTCTATTTTGGCAAATATGTATGTTTCAAAACTTCCATGCTCTTCACCTTTTTAACTTTTGCCACAATTTCTCCTTCATAATCTTCAGCAGCATCATCTTTGTCATCAAATTATTCTTCATCTTCACCTTCTTTATCTTCTTCTTAAACTTCTTGCTATTCATCTTTTTGTTAACATTACTCAGATTGTTCTTATTAAACTATTATTCTTCTTCATATTAACCCATAAAGTGTAAAGTATAACCTCTTTCTATGAATTTAATTTCCCTGAATTTAATTTCCATTTAATTTCTTAAATAATTCAGGGATGAGAAGAGAACAGGGTGGAGGCAGCAGGACTTTTTGCCGTACACACAGCAAGGGAACAGCTGACATTAGTGAACCCCAGTAACACAGGAGCAAGTGTTGACTGTGCTAACAGAACTTCCGAGCAACAACTGGCGGTGTTGGAGCCCAGGGTCAAGGAGGGTGTAGGCAGAGGCCTAATATGAGATGTTTGAAGTTAAATTTGGAGTTAGCAGCAAAAATTTTTGCCAGACACCCAGCAGGGGAACAGCAGGCGTTACTGAACCCCACAAACACATCAGCGATTGTTTTGATCTGTGCATCCAACACTTCTGATCAGCAACTGGCGTTGTTGAAGCCCAGGGTCAAGAAGGGTTTTAAATTTAAATATTGAGTTATTGCCTTGTTACGTGGCCATTGCAAATGTATGTACTTCAAACTATAAAAAATGAAGTTTTACTAGGACAATAAAATGATGAATTTCAATTCCAAGAATAAAAATAAACACCCTTAAAATATAAACGCATATAAGCACATGGCAACAAGAAATGGAACACACCACTAGTGTTGAGCATTCCGATACCGCAAGTATCGGGTATCGGCCGATATTCGCTGTATCGGAATTCCGATACTTAATTCCAATATTTTTCCTATATCGTATACCAGAATCGGAAGTTCCCATAATTCTTTGAGAGGCAATGTGATTTTAGTCAGCCAATGAGGAATCTTATGAAGTGTGGGCACATCCTGTAATGCTGCGGTCATCTTAACTAATGGCATGGCTGTGATTGGCTGCTGAAATTATGTCAGAATGCACTATAAAAGGCGCCGCCTCCATTTTAGCGTCACTGTGCTGTGAACTCAGTTAGGGACAGAATGCTGCTGTGCTGACTCTGAGGGACAGTTAGACATAGCGATTTTGTGTACTCTACTGTGCTTTAGGCAGGCTAGTTTACCAACCACTGTGTAAAGCTTCCTTTTGCCAGTGTTGTTTTAACAGCTCTGTGCAAGGTGTGTGTGAGAGTGCAGGTGACGCTGCAGTTTGCTCTGCATCCACCGCTGTTTGTAGGCATCTGCACGTGTCACTCACAGACTCTTTTTTTTTATTTGATTTTGTGGAATTGGTGCAGCTCCATTATATTTAAAAAAAATCTAATCTATTAGTGTGACGCGCTTCCATCCGTATACAATACATTGGTTGCAAACACTATAGAAGTAGACAAAGGAGTAGCCTTTCACAGATTGTGGACAGTTGTGTTTCAGTGTTCACTGTAGTCTGTGAGCTTTTCATTTTTTGAGTGCAGATTACGCTCCAGTTAGTTCTTCAACCACTGCTGGTTGTAGTCTGCTGAGCGTGTGTCACTGCCTCATCCTTCACATTTTTCTTAATTGGTGCTGCTCCATTATATTTGAAAAAAATCTAATCTATTAGTGTGACGCGCTTCCATCCGTATACAATACATTGGTTGCAAACACTATAGAAGTAGACAAAGGGGCCTTTCACAGATATGAACAGTTGTGTTTCAAGTGTTCACTGTAGTCTGTGAGCTTTTCATTTTTTGAGTGCAGATTACGCTCCAGTTAGTTCTTCAACCACTGCTGGTTGTAGTCTGCTGAGCGTGTGTCACTGCCTCATCCTTCACATTTTTCTCTAATTGGTGCTGCTCCATTATATTTGAAAAAAATCTAATCTATTAGTGTGACGCGCTTCCATCCGTATACAATACATTGGTTGCAAACACTATAGAAGTAGACAAAGGGGCCTTTCACAGCTACTGAACAGTTGTGTTTCAGTGTTCACTGTAGTCTGTGAGCTTTTCATTTTTTGAGTGCAGATTACGCTCCAGTTAGTTCTTCAACCACTGCTGGTTGTAGTCTGCTGAGCGTGTGTCACTGCCTCATCCTTCACATTTTTCTCTAATTGGTGCTGCTCCATTATATTTGAAAAAAATCTAATCCATTAGTGTGACGCGCTTCCATCCGTATACAATACATTGGTTGCAAACACTATAGAAGTAGACAAAGGGGCCTTTCACAGCTACTGAACAGTTGTGTTTCAGTGTTCACTGTAGTCTGTGAGCTTTTCATTTTTTGAGTGCAGATTACGCTCCAGTTAGTTCTTCAACCACTGCTGGTTGTAGTCTGCTGAGCGTGTGTCACTGCCTCATCCTTCACATTTTTCTCTAATTGGTGCTGCTCCATTATATTTGAAAAAAATCTAATCTATTAGTGTGACGCGCTTCCATCCGTATACAATACATTGGTTGCAAACACTATAGAAGTAGACAAAGGGGCCTTTCACAGCTACTGAACAGTTGTGTTTCAGTGTTCACTGTAGTCTGTGAGCTTTTCATTTTTTGAGTGCAGATTACGCTCCAGTTAGTTCTTCAACCACTGCTGGTTGTAGTCTGCTGAGCGTGTGTCACTGCCTCATCCTTCACATTTTTCTCTAATTGGTGCTGCTCCATTATATTTGAAAAAAATCTAATCTATTAGTGTGACGCGCTTCCATCCGTATACAATACATTGGTTGCAAACACTATAGAAGTAGACAAAGGGGCCTTTCACAGCTACTGAACAGTTGTGTTTCAGTGTTCACTATAGTCTGTGAGCTTTTCATTTTTTGAGTGCAGATTACGCTCCAGTTAGTTCTTCAACCACTGCTGGTTGTAGTCTGCTGAGCGTGTGTCACTGCCTCATCCTTCACATTTTTCTCTAATTGGTGCTGCTCCATTATATTTGAAAAAAATCTAATCTATTAGTGTGACGCGCTGCCATCCGTATACAATACATTGGTTGCAAACACTACAGAAGTAGACAAAGGGGCCTTTCACAGCTACTGAACAGTTGTGTTTCAGTGTTCACTATAGTCTGTGAGCTTTTCATTTTTTGAGTGCAGATTACGCTCCAGTTAGTTCTTCAACCACTGCTGGTTGTAGTCTGCTGAGCGTGTGTCACTGCCTCATCCTTCACATTTTTCTCTAATTGGTGCTGCTCCATTATATTTGAAAAAAATCTAATCTATTAGTGTGACGCGCTTCCATCCGTATACAATACATTGGTTGCAAACACTATAGAAGTACACAAAGGGGCCTTTCACAGCTACTGAACAGTTGTCTGCAGTGTTCACTGCAGTCTCTGAGGAATAACCACACTTAGGCCTTATAACTTTTCTGACTTTCTTTATCAATCTACCAAGATGAAGAAGGCAGGGAGTAAGGCACGTGGTCGTGGCCGTGGAGTTTCAGCTGGGAGAGGACGTGGGGATTCTGTGGCTGCTGCCGCACCCAGTGACACAGCATCCACCAGTTTTCCCCGTGAGCGTTCCTTTATGCGCACTTTTGTAGGAGCTCAGCGTACCCCCCTGCTGCGGGAAGAACAAATTGAAGCCGTTGTTGGTTGGATGGCAGCCAATGCATCGACTTCAATTCCTTCCACCTCCTCTCAGGACCACAGCACTGTTGAACAACCATCTGTCTCTTCACCGCCTGCCAAATTGCCCAGGCAGTCAGAGAGTTCTGAACTGGAGCCAGCTGAGTCTCTGCTTCTGTTCTCAGAATCTGTTGGCTTGCAAACAGGGGCCCAGCCAAGCAGCATTCTGGAATGTGAAGAAGAGGCAGTATACAGTGATGCGCAACAGCTGTGTCTCTCTGAATGTGAAGAGGCGGGTGAGCCAGTGCCGATGGTCAGCACACCGCAGAACGCATCTGATGATGATGAGACTCAGGTGCCATTTTCTGTTGAGCAAGGTGCTGGCCAGACCACCCAACAGCAGCAGGTGTTGGAAGAGGGTAGTGGAGATGATGAGGTCCAAGACCCAACATGGCGTGAGGAACAGGAAGGTGGTGGTAGCAGCTCTGAGGAAGAGATTGCCCCAACGGTCCAAACAGTAGGGAGAGGTAGGCTGCAGACTCGGTTGCCTGTAGCCTCCAGTTTGGCACCCGTTCGTAGCAGTTCTCTTCCAACAGCCAAACCGGGCGCTCCCAGGACTTGCACTGCGTGGTCCTTTTTTGACACACTTGCAGATGATATTTGCTATGTCAAATGCAAGCTGTGTAATCAAAAAGTTAAAAGAGGTAAAAATATCAGTAACCTCAATACCACAAATATGTGGAAACATGTACGGACAAAGCACGTGGTTGAGTTACAAAGACACACTGGAGATGTAGGCCAACCTACAGCAGCACCTACATCTTCAGCTCGTGTTGGAGCCTCTTCCTCCAGCTCACACACAGCTGGTTCGGCTTCCTCACAGGATCGCCATGGAAGAACCTCTGTCACTGTTGTCCAGAGACCAGTGTTATTCCACCCACAGCTGCAAGTTCCCTGTCATCCTCACACTCCCAGGCCACAAAACAGCCATCGGTAGCACAGGCATGGGATAAAAGACGGCCATACTCGGCAAACCATCCACGAGCACAGGCTCTGAATGCTGGCATTGCAAAACTCCTGTCCCTTGAAATGCTGTCATTCAGGCTGGTGGAGACTGACAGTTTCCGTGACTTAATGGCATTGGCAGTCCCACAATACAATGTGCCCAGCCGATTTTATTTCAGCAGGCAAGCCGTCCCTGGTCTGCAAAAGCATGTCGAGGGAAAAATTAAACATGCGCTACTAAACGCCGTCAGTAGCAAGGTCCACCTGACCACCGATGCGTGGACCAGTACCCATGGCCAGGGACGATACCTTTCCCTCACTGCCCATTGGGTCAATGTTGTGGAGCCGGGTACAGATCTTGCGAGTGGCGCTGTACGTGTTCTGCCAACTCCAAGGATTGCAGGAATCAAGTCTGTCCACATTGACTCCTCCTCCTACTCCAGTTCCTCAGAATCATCGCTGCAGGAGCCGTCACGGTCTACCTCCACATGGACCCGTGAACGCTTACCTGATGCGACCGATATGAGCACAGCCGTGGCCAAACGTCAACAGGCCGTCCTGAAATTAATTTACATGGGGAATCGAAGCCACACAGCGCAGGAGCTCTGGAATGCCATCAAGCAGGAGAGCGACGTGTGGTTTTTGCCAGCGAATCTCCAGCCAGGCTTGGTAGTGTGTGACAATGGCCGAAATCTGGTGGCAGCTCTGGGCCTTGGCAACCTCACTCACATACCATGTCTGGCACATGTGCTCAACTTGGTCGTGCAGAGTTTTTTGAGGGACTATCCGGATCTTGATGCACTGCTGCACAAGGTCCGCCTAGAGTGCGCTCACTTGCGACGTTCCAGCATGGCCAGATCGCGCATTGCAGCTCTGCAACGCAGATTTCGCCTTCCTGAACATCGCATCATATGTGACGTACCCACCAGGTGGAATTCCACGTTACATATGTTGGAGCGGTTGTGTGAGCAGCAGCCAGCAGTAATGGAGTATCAGCTGCATCAGGCGCAATCAACTCGCAATTTGCGTCGTTCACACTTCACCACTACTGAGTGGGCCTCTATGAAGGACATCTGCCACGTTTTGCGTGCGTTTGATGAGTCAACGCGGATGGCGAGTGCAGATGATGCACTAGTCAGCCTGACTGTCCCCCTTATCTGCCTGCTTCAAAAAACACTGCAAGCAATAAGGGATGAGGTTTTGGAAGAGGTGGAGGATGAGGAGTCACAAATTCCATCACCTTCTGGACAGTCAGCGCAACGTGGTTCCTCACAAAGGGCTGGGCAGTGTTCACTTTGTGAGGAGGATGAGGAGGAGTCAATGGAGGAGGAAGACATCGCTCCAGAGGGAGGTACACAACGCTCTAGTCAGTATGTAGAGCGAGGGTGGGGTGATGCAGAGCAGGCAGAGATGACGCCTCTTGCAGGGGACAGCGTTTCTTGGCCAGTTGGGAGTCTGCAGCACATGGTTGATTTCATGCTGCAGTGCCTGAGAAACGACCGCCGCATCGCCCACATTCTCACCACGTCTGATTATTGGGTGTACACCCTCCTAGACCCTCGCTACCGGGACAACTTACAAAGCCTCATCACACCGTTGAACCGGGAGCGTAAAATGCGGGAGTACCAAGACACACTGGTGCAATCCATAATGTTCTCCATTCCAGCCGAGAGCACTGCTACTGCTTTACAAAGCAGCTCTGTGCGTCGAGGCAGTGGAGACAGCTCTGCAACAAGAGGGAGCACAAGCAGCGCATCTGCACAGGGCAAGACCAGTATGTTCCAAATGTGGCGAAGTTTTGTGGCAGCGCCACCAATGTCTACACCATCCGAGACGGCTCCAGTCAGCAGGAGGCAACGTTTCCGTAAGATGGTGACAGACTACATGTCTTTCCCTCTCAGTGTACTCCCAGATGGCTCTTCCCCATTCAAGTTTTGGGTCTCTAAGCTGGATACATGGCCAGAGCTTAGCCAGTATGCATTGGAGGTGCTGGCTTGCCCTGCTGCCAGTGTATTATCGGAGCGCGTCTTTAGTGCCGCAGGTGGTGTACTAACAGACCGTCGCATGCGACTATCCTCCGATAATGTAGACCGGCTTACTTTTCTGAAAATGAACAAGGCATGGATCTCGCCAGAATTTGTCTGTCCGTTTTCAGATTAAATAACTGCTTCGCAACGTTATCCATGTCTCCTGTTCCCTACACATGCACAGAAAAACCCATGTCGAACATGCTCCAAATAGGGAAGAGCCGTCACCCTGATTGTTATGCTTAAAACATGAAATTGTGAAGTTTTCCAGGCCTAGAATGATAAATTTTTATGACAAATATGGACAAATAATAATTTGTCATCACAGCGCATATCTGCACATGTCTATTAGAAATGGTAACAAAAACTAAAACATAGTGTTCACTTTTTGAAATTAATGCATAAAAGTACATTTCATACTTATCAATTAATGCTTTTTAAGGAACTTTATCTGTACCTGTAAGATAATGCAGTCAATGGATGTACGAATCATAAAATCCTCATCATCATCATCACGAGTTTTATTTATGACAGACATTATAAAATACACATACTGATGCCAACTGTAACTTCACACACCATATATGAAATGGCCAGCATCTAAACCTGGTAATAATGTGCAATAATAAATTATTACATCTAGAAAGTGCATCATGCATACTGACAATAGGTAGTACTAGTTATACCTGCAAGTGCTGTTGAAACAACCACAACAGATATAAATTAATAATGGTATATAGGTATCACAGTGCATAGTTACTCATGGACAATGTCGATGTAATACTGTACCTCAATAAAGTCTGCGTCAACCATTATGCTTGTTAGTCTTGTAGATTGTTAAAGAGGGAACGGTCTTTTTTTGTTGGTCATAGGTGGAGTATTAGACAGTAAATGATTACTGCTGTCGTATTTTTGGCGTCCCTAGGGCGCAATAACGCTGCGTAACGTCACATTTTATAGAGTCATCTAATTGACACACGCTACCCTACCCTACGCGTGACAGTAGGAAGGTAGTGTTGACGGATAAAGCCTTGCGCAACCAGACATGCTTTTACCCTCTTCAACACTGTCCAAGCAAAAAATGCATGATTGCAGCCGCAGACTTTATTGACGTACAGTATAACATCGCCATTACCCATCAGAGGCTGTCCACTGTCTGATACAGACATAGAATATACCTTTGCTATCCGTAGCCTTTCTTTCACCTACACTTGCAGGCACACACTTAAATTGTGACAATGCATTATGTTTTTTTAAATGGTTATTTTTTATCGTACATTATTGTGTCATCACATTGATGAGTCCATGCTGGACATGTCATACATGCTGTACAAAGTAACGATTTTATTAACTTAAATAATTGAAATGTCTGTGACTGTCACATCTAAATTGCAATGATGATGATGATGAGTGACGATTACAAAATCCATTGTCTTCACTATGTTATGGTTTAACATAGCGTTCCTTAAGCATTATTCATAAATACAAAAATGGACTTTTATTGTTAAATTTACAACACTATATTTTGTAACCAATTTTTGGGTGGTGTGTTGTTCCATTTCTTGTTGGCATGTGCATATATGCGTTTATATTTGCAGTGTTTTTATTTTTATTCTTGAAGTTAGGAAACATGTGTATCTTCGTACCGTGTTAGCCATTAGATAGAAAAATATTTAGACTTGAGAGTCCACAGTGGTTGATACTTTGAATGGATAACTGAAAAGATGGTAACAAATTGCAAGCTTTCGAGGCTACTCACGTCTCTTCATCAGGCAAAGACTAAAACAAAAAATGAATAATTACACAGGACAGTATGCATAGTAAGACATGTGAGTAAACTGTCATTTATACAAACAGGGACTGACAGGAATAGTGAACAGTCAATAAGGTAAGACAAGTTTACTTATTGACGTGTCAGCTATTGGTTATCACTGTCCATGATATGCGACAGAGGGATGAACATAAATATTGAAGTCCATTAAAGTTACCTGAATTAGTCTTTTTTTAGATAAGGAAGAGTATTCCTTGATTGGTCTAAATCCGTTTTTGATCTTTCATCCTCACTGTGAAAGGTCATGAGAGCTAATTCTGTAAACTTGTATTCTCATATTTGAATATCATTAAATCCAGTGTAATTCCATATCCATCACTAACGTGATCAAAGTGTTTTGCCACAGTAAATCCATAATTTTTTGCTTATCGTGTGCACGTAATCATCCTTGTTCTCATTTTTTGGCCGGTCTCCCCTCACTTGTCCCTCCCTCACTTGTCTTACCTATTCCTGTGTCCTGTTGTGTGTAGAAATATGTGATTCTTCATTTTTTTTTTTAGTCTTAGACTGATGAAGAGACCTGAGTAGTCTCGAAAGCTTTGAATTTGTTACCATATTTTCAGTTAGCCATTAAACGGTATCAACCACAGAGGACTCTCAAGTATAAATATTTTTCTATTCTTGGAATTGAAATTCATCATTTTATTGTCCTAGTAAAACTTCATTTATTCTTGTTTGAAGTACATACATTTGCAATGGCCACGTAACAAGGCAATAACTCAATATTTTGTGCCTACACCCTCCTTGACCCTGGGCTTCAACAGCGCCAGTTGCTGCTCAGAAGTGTTAGATGCACAGATGAAAACAATCGCTGATGTGTTTGTGGGGTTCAGTAACGCCTGCTGTTCCCCTGCTGTGTGTCTGGCAAAAATTACTGCTGCTAACTACAACTTCAACTTCAAACGTCTCATACTAGGCCTCTGCCTACACCCTCCTTGACCCTGGGCTTCAACAGCGCCAGTTGCTGCTCAGAAGTGTTAGATGCACAGATGAAAACAATCGCTGATGTGTTTGTGGGGTTCAGTAACGCCTGCTGTTCCCCTGCTGTGTGTCTGGCAAAAATTACTGCTGCTAACTACAACTTCAACTTCAAACGTCTCATACTAGGCCTCTGCCTACACCCTCCTTGACCCTGGGCTTCAACAGCGCCAGTTGCTGCTCAGAAGTGTTAGATGCACAGATGAAAACAATCGCTGATGTGTTTGTGGGGTTCAGTAACGCCTGCTGTTCCCCTGCTGTGTGTCCAGCAAAAATTACTGCTAGCTACCTAATCATGGTGAAAAAAACATGACATCTCAAAGTGTCTAGTGCTACACATAGATATGAGGCTACACCCTGATTTCTAAGCTGTAAACATTTGAAACGTCAACTTTCAAACCATAAAATGATTAGTCTTTGTCACAAATCTGTAACAAAATAACTGTGACATATTATTACAGATATGCACATGTCGAAAACAAATGCAAACACAAAAGCCTACTTATGCTATAGGATACTGATGGTCAACCTTGTCACTCCATAGCTTAGACAAATCCAACTCACATCATGATGACTCAAATGCTGCAATGTTGGAAGTGCATAATGTGGGTTGAACTTTGACAACTGCTGCAGTGCGAAGGTTATACTTCAGTGTTCTTGCCTTTGAAATAAAAGCATACAAGTAAATATAATAATCCAATGTTGATTAAGGGACGTGATGTACACCTGTAATATTGTGCAAACAATGCATGTAGGAATAGTCCTCTTCAACATTACTTATATTTGTGTCATTTTAAAAAATATATATTTGATTAGAAAGTTAACAGCCCATATCATAAAGGTCCTTCATGTAAACATGATAATCGCTACCAAAAAACATGCATTACCTTGGTAAAGTCAATAGTGCATAGTCACAATAGCAAAATATATACCTGTAAGTGGTGCTGAAAGAACGACAACTGATAGAATACGTGAATGATATATATTTATCAGACTGAATAGCGACATCTGTACAATGTCGATATAATACTGTACCTTAACAAAACAGCTGTGTCACACCTCACACTCGTTTTTCTTGTAGCTTGTTATGTAATAGGGCACATGCGTGTATGTTTCATCATAGGTGCATGTTTACTGAGTAAAGCAGTCATGACAACGCCTTTGTGTTGTCGGTACACTTGCGATGATGAACGATGCGCACCGTGAATGTTAGTCTGCGTCATAAGACGTACAGACGCTCCAATACCCAACGCGTCACAGCAGGAAGCCAGTCTGTGCGTCCAAACAAAGGCGCAACCATACATGCACGTAACCTTTTATAAAGCTAGATAAAAAAAAGGATGTAGTAGTAACGCACACTTTATTGAGGTACAGTATTACATCGCCATTCACCATCTGTGGCTATGCAGTCTCATCTATATATACCTTATCTATCCGTTGTCATGCTTGCAAGTCCACAGTCAGGCATAAATATCTGTTTTCACTCTGCACTAGAAAAATATTTAGACTTGAGAGTCCTCAGTGGTTGATACTTTTAATGGCTAACTGAAAAGATGGTAACAAATTGCAAGCTTTCGAGACTACTCAGGTCTCTTCATCAGGCATAGACTCTGCACTATGCACTTTTTAAATTTTTGTTTTGTTAATATAAATGATTGGCACATATTATCAGTATTACATGATGGAAATGTTAGATATTTTTTTAAAAATTTTAGTGATATTATTCACCAAATGTAAAGTTTTATGAATGTCAAATAAAACTTGTAATGCTGATTATGTTTTTAAGTCAGTCATTCATTGTCTACACAATAAAAATGGTGTACATACTGTTACTTACCCATCATTAATGGATTCTGATATGTACTTGTATGCTTTTATTTTAAACCGTATAGCAGATTATTTAACCTATTTTAATTGTGGTTTGCATTGCTTTTCAACATGTTAATGTATGCGTTTATGTTTGTAAATTATTAATTTACATATATTTTTTTAAGTTAAATCATCATCTTATGGTACTAAAGTTTATATTTCTCTTGTTTGGAGTATAGACATTTTTAATTGACACGTAACAAGGAAAATACTTGATATAGTATTTAAACATCCTCCTTGACCCTGGGCTACAACACCGCCAGTTGTTGCTCGGAAGTGCTGTTAGCACAGTCTACACTTGCTCCTGTGTTACTGGGGTTCAGTAATGTCAGCTGTTCCCCTGCTGTGTGAACGGCAAAAAGTCCTGCTGCCTCCACCATGTTCTCTTCTCATCCCTGGGCTACAACACCACCAGTTGTTGCTCGGAAGTGCTGTTAGCACAGTGAACACTTGCTCCTGTGTTACTGGGGTTCAGTAATGTCAGCTGTTCCCCTGCTGTGTGTATGGCAAAAAGTCCTGCTGCCTCCACCCTGTTCTCCTCTCATCCCTGGGCTACAACACCGCCAGTTGTTGCTCGGAAGTGCTGTTAGCACAGTCTACACTTGCTCCAGTGTTACTGGGGTCAGTAATGTCAGCTGTTCCCCTGCTGTGTGAACGGCAAAAAGTCCTGCTGCCTCCACCATGTTCTCTTCTCATCCCTGGGCTACAACACCGCCAGTTGTTGCTCGGAAGTGCTGTTAGCACAGTGAACACTTGCTCCTGTGTTACTGGGGTTCAGTAATGTCAGCTGTTCCCCTGCTGTGTGTACGGCAAAAAGTCCTGCTGCCTCCACCATGTTCTCTTCTCATCCCTGGGCTACAACACCGCCAGTTGTTGCTCGGAAGTGCTGTTAGCACAGTGAACACTTGCTCCTGTGTTACTGGGGTTCAGTAATGTCAGCTGTTCCCCTGCTGTGTGTACGGCAAAAAGTCCTGCTGCCTCCACCATGTTCTCTTCTCATCCCTGGGCTACAACACCGCCAGTTGTTGCTCGGAAGTGCTGTTAGCACAGTGAACACTTGCTCCTGTGTTACTGGGGTTCAGTAATGTCAGCTGTTCCCCTGCTGTGTGAACGGCAAAAAGTCCTGCTGCCTCCACCATGTTCTCTTCTCATCCCTGGGCTACAACACCGCCAGTTGTTGCTCGGAAGTGCTGTTAGCACAGTGAACACTTGCTCCTGTGTTACTGGGGTTCAGTAATGTCAGCTGTTCCCCTGCTGTGTGTACGGCAAAAAGTCCTGCTGCCTCCACCATGTTCTCTTCTCATCCCTGGGCTACAACACCGCCAGTTGTTGCTCAGAAGTGCTGTTAGCACAGTCTACACTTGCTCCAGTGTTACTGGGGTTCAGTAATGTCAGCTGTTCCCCTGCTGTGTGAACGGCAAAAAGTCCTGCTGCCTCCACCATGTTCTCTTCTCATCCCTGGGCTACAACACCGCCAGTTGTTGCTCGGAAGTGCTGTTAGCACAGTGAACACTTGCTCCTGTGTTACTGGGGTTCAGTAATGTCAGCTGTTCCCCTGCTGTGTGTACGGCAAAAAGTCCTGCTGCCTCCACCCTGTTCTCTTCTCATCCCTGGGCTACAACACCGCCAGTTGTTGCTCGGAAGTGCTGTTAGCACAGTCTACACTTGCTCCTGTGTTACTGGGGTTCAGTAATGTCAGCTGTTCCCCTGCTGTGTGAACGGCAAAAAGTCCTGCTGCCTCCACCATGTTCTCTTCTCATCCCTGGGCTACAACACCGCCAGTTGTTGCTCGGAAGTGCTGTTAGCACAGTGAACACTTGCTCCTGTGTTACTGGGGTTCAGTAATGTCAGCTGTTCCCCTGCTGTGTGTACGGCAAAAAGTCCTGCTGCCTCCACCCTGTTCTCCTCTCATCCCTGGGCTACAACACCGCCAGTTGTTGCTCGGAAGTGCTGTTAGCACAGTCTACACTTGCTCCTGTGTTACTGGGGTTCAGTAATGTCAGCTGTTCCCCTGCTGTGTGAACGGCAAAAAGTCCTGCTGCCTCCACCATGTTCTCTTCTCATCCCTGGGCTACAACACCGCCAGTTGTTGCTCGGAAGTGCTGTTAGCACAGTGAACACTTGCTCCTGTGTTACTGGGGTTCAGTAATGTCAGCTGTTCCCCTGCTGTGTGTACGGCAAAACGTCCTGCTGCCTCCACCCTGTTCTCCTCTCATCCCTGGGCTACAACACTGCCAGTTGTTGCTCGGAAGTGCTGTTAGCACAGTCTACACTTGCTCCAGTGTTACTGGGGTTCAGTAATGTCAGCTGTTCCCCTGCTGTGTGAACGGCAAAAAGTCCTGCTGCCTCCACCATGTTCTCTTCTCATCCCTGGGCTACAACACCGCCAGTTGTTGCTCGGAAGTGCTGTTAGCACAGTCTACACTTGCTCCAGTGTTACTGGGGTCAGTAATGTCAGCTGTTCCCCTGCTGTGTGAACGGCAAAAAGTCCTGCTGCCTCCACCATGTTCTCTTCTCATCCCTGGGCTACAACACCGCCAGTTGTTGCTCGGAAGTGCTGTTAGCACAGTGAACACTTGCTCCTGTGTTACTGGGGTTCAGTAATGTCAGCTGTTCCCCTGCTGTGTGTACGGCAAAAAGTCCTGCTGCCTCCACCATGTTCTCTTCTCATCCCTGGGCTACAACACCGCCAGTTGTTGCTCGGAAGTGCTGTTAGCACAGTGAACACTTGCTCCTGTGTTACTGGGGTTCAGTAATGTCAGCTGTTCCCCTGCTGTGTGTACGGCAAAAAGTCCTGCTGCCTCCACCATGTTCTCTTCTCATCCCTGGGCTACAACACCGCCAGTTGTTGCTCGGAAGTGCTGTTAGCACAGTGAACACTTGCTCCTGTGTTACTGGGGTTCAGTAATGTCAGCTGTTCCCCTGCTGTGTGAACGGCAAAAAGTCCTGCTGCCTCCACCATGTTCTCTTCTCATCCCTGGGCTACAACACCGCCAGTTGTTGCTCGGAAGTGCTGTTAGCACAGTGAACACTTGCTCCTGTGTTACTGGGGTTCAGTAATGTCAGCTGTTCCCCTGCTGTGTGTACGGCAAAAAGTCCTGCTGCCTCCACCATGTTCTCTTCTCATCCCTGGGCTACAACACCGCCAGTTGTTGCTCAGAAGTGCTGTTAGCACAGTCTACACTTGCTCCAGTGTTACTGGGGTTCAGTAATGTCAGCTGTTCCCTGCTGTGTGAACGGCAAAAAGTCCTGCTGCCTCCACCATGTTCTCTTCTCATCCCTGGGCTACAACACCGCCAGTTGTTGCTCGGAAGTGCTGTTAGCACAGTGAACACTTGCTCCTGTGTTACTGGGGTTCAGTAATGTCAGCTGTTCCCCTGCTGTGTGTACGGCAAAAAGTCCTGCTGCCTCCACCCTGTTCTCTTCTCATCCCTGGGCTACAACACCGCCAGTTGTTGCTCGGAAGTGCTGTTAGCACAGTCTACACTTGCTCCTGTGTTACTGGGGTTCAGTAATGTCAGCTGTTCCCTGCTGTGTGAACGGCAAAAAGTCCTGCTGCCTCCACCATGTTCTCTTCTCATCCCTGGGCTACAACACCGCCAGTTGTTGCTCGGAAGTGCTGTTAGCACAGTGAACACTTGCTCCTGTGTTACTGGGGTTCAGTAATGTCAGCTGTTCCCCTGCTGTGTGTACGGCAAAAAGTCCTGCTGCCTCCACCCTGTTCTCCTCTCATCCCTGGGCTACAACACCGCCAGTTGTTGCTCGGAAGTGCTGTTAGCACAGTCTACACTTGCTCCTGTGTTACTGGGGTTCAGTAATGTCAGCTGTTCCCCTGCTGTGTGAACGGCAAAAAGTCCTGCTGCCTCCACCATGTTCTCTTCTCATCCCTGGGCTACAACACCGCCAGTTGTTGCTCGGAAGTGCTGTTAGCACAGTGAACACTTGCTCCTGTGTTACTGGGGTTCAGTAATGTCAGCTGTTCCCCTGCTGTGTGTACGGCAAAACGTCCTGCTGCCTCCACCCTGTTCTCCTCTCATCCCTGGGCTACAACACTGCCAGTTGTTGCTCGGAAGTGCTGTTAGCACAGTCTACACTTGCTCCAGTGTTACTGGGGTTCAGTAATGTCAGCTGTTCCCTGCTGTGTGAACGGCAAAAAGTCCTGCTGCCTCCACCATGTTCTCTTCTCATCCCTGGGCTACAACACCGCCAGTTGTTGCTCGGAAGTGCTGTTAGCACAGTGAACACTTGCTCCTGTGTTACTGGGGTTCAGTAATGTCAGCTGTTCCCCTGCTGTGTGTACGGCAAAA
Organism: Oophaga sylvatica; assembly: GCA_033576555.1. Lineage (NCBI taxonomy): Eukaryota > Metazoa > Chordata > Amphibia > Anura > Dendrobatidae > Oophaga > Oophaga sylvatica. Next base: position 97,167,242 of record JARQOD010000001.1, read on the forward strand.
AGTCCTGCTGCCTCCACCCTGTTGTCTTCTCATCCCTGGGCTTCAACACTGCCAGTTGTTGCTCGGAAGTGTCATTGGCACGGGTACTCACTCCTGCCCAGACTGGTTACAGCACGCCATCTGTTTCCTGTCAGTGTAAACGTCACTTAGCCTCCAATAAGTTGTCCTGTCGTGTTGCGGTCGGGTTAGCCGACTCTATGGTGCTTGGAGTTTAGGTGCTTCCTATGTGTGCTGCGGGATATGCAAATAAAGGCTGTTTCCGTTGTGACAATAGGACAATCACCCACTGTAGTACTGTGGGATTCGGTAACTGCGGCCGGCTCGCGGCCTGTCATCTTAAATTTCCATGGGTACCTTCTGCTACCCGTACGGGTTCCAGTACCATCAGCTGGTTCTCCGCAGTGCCTTTGGCCTAGGTGCCTCCATCTCGGTATCCGAGTTCCAGCAATGTCTGCTGGTCCTTGGTAGTGCTTTGGAGCACAGGTACCTCCTGCTTAGTAACCGTGTCCCAGTAACGTCAGCTGGTCCTCGGTTGTGCCATTGGCTCTTTTCCTTCTGCTGCCCCTCCGGGTTCCAGCACAGTCAGCTGGTCCTCGTTATTTGGATTGGCTCTTGTACCTTCTGCTACCCATCCGGGTTCCAGTACCGTCAGCTGGTTCTCCGCAGTGCCTTTGGCCTAGGTGCCTCCATCTCGGTATCCGAGTTCCAGCAATGTCTGCTGGTCCTTGGTAGTGCTTTAGAGCACAGGTACCTCCTGCTTAGTAACCGTGTCCCAGTAACGTCAGCTGGTCCTCGGTTGTGCCATTGGCTCTTTTCCTTCTGCTGCCCCTCCGGGTTCCAGCACAGTCAGCTGGTCCTCATTACTTGCATTGACTCTTGTACCTTCTGCAACATTTACAAATTGAAGATTTTTTCAATGCTTTTTTGGGTAATCACTCTGGATCTCCAACAATGAAGACGACGACCCTGATGACCACCCCGAAGAAGATGACGACCACAAGGACGACGAGCATCAAGCCAACCAGCCTAAACACCATCACAAAGAAGAAATAAAAGATTACCAAACAGGACTAAGAAGGTTAAGACAAACTACAAGATACAGAACAAGAGACTTAAGAACAATAAGCAGAAGATCAAAAAGCAGAAGAACATGAAGTACAAGACCAAAATGAAGAGCAAAATATATGCTCTAAATTCTAAGCAGAAGAAGACTAAGCAGTGTATGGGGGTGAGTCCGTTCCTCCTCGTGGTGCCCCTGGAAAATGCCTGCTGCTGCAGGCTAAACTGAACACGGACAAATACTGTTGTAATTTAAATCTTTTGTGACAGCAAGAACGGAAGAATGAAAAATTCATACTTTGACAGATTACAAGTACAGGATTCTCTGTCACAAATAAGAATATGATGAAGAAGATGAAGTACAATATGAATAAGAATAATAGTTTAATAAGAAGAATCTGAGTAATGTTAACAAAAAGATGAATAGCAAGAAGTTTAAGAAGAAGATAAAGAAGGTGAAGATGAAGAATAATTTGATGAAAAAGATGATGCTGCTGAAGATTATGAAGGAGAAAGTGTGTGAAAAGTTAAAAAGGTGAAGAGCATGGAAGTTGTGAAATATACATATTTGCCAAAATAGAAAAAACGTTAACAACATTGTCAATTTCTTCGTCAATCCGAACATCTTTAAAAAAAAAAATATTTATGCTATTCCATTTGATTGGGTTAAACATCTATGCCTTTAATGTCTCCTCAACCTTCCACAATACATTGTACATTACTCTTTGTTGTTTTCCTTCATGTACAATTAACCAACAAGGCAAGAATGTTTTTTTTTTAATTCCGATATTTTGTTCCCATAGACTTACATTGGATTTCCGGTATCGGTATCGGGTATCGCCGATATTTTTTGGGTATCGGCGATACCATTCCGATTCCGATACTTTTGGATATCGTAAAGTATCGCTCAACCCTACACACCACCCAAAATTATTTTTACAAAATATAGTGATGTAAATTTATGAATAAAAGTCCATTTTTGTATTTAGGAATGATGCGTAAGGAACGCTATGTTAAACCATAACATAGTGAAGACAATGGATTTTGTAGTAGTCACTCATCATCATCATTACAAGAAATCTGTGACAGTCACACAGATTTCAATTATTTCACTCACAAAAATTGTTATTTCGGACAGCATTTATTACATGTCCAGCATGGACTCATCAAAGTGATGAGATGACGCAATAATGTACGATAAAAAAAAAATAAATAAATTTTTAAAAAAAAACATTGTCACAATTTAAGTGGGTGCCTGCAAGTGGAGGTGAAACAAAGGCTACGGATAGCAAAGGTATATACTATGTCTGTTGTAGACAGTGGGCAGCCTCTGATGGGTAATGTCGATGTTATACTGTACGTCAATAAAGGCTGCGGCTGCAATCATGCATTTTTGGCTTGTAGAATGTTGAAGAGGGTAAAAGCATGTCTGGTTGCGCAAGGCTTTATCCTGTAACAATACCTTCCTTGTGTGATGGGTAGGGTAGCGTGTGTCTATTATATGAGTGTCTCTAAAATGTGACTTTACGCAGCCTTATTCTGCCCTAGGGACGCAAAAAAATAAGACAGCAGTAATCATTTACTGTATAAAACTCCACCTATGAGCAACAAAACAAGCACGTTCCCTCTTCCGGTTCCTGCGCTGACATGTGAGGAGGGAGTTTGGAGACGCTCCTGAATTTCTCCCAGGTGTCCAAGCATATCGGGCCGATAGGAGAGCATTAAAACCACCCCCGGTCGGGACTTAAATACGGTGAATCGAACCAGTGAAGAACTGTAGGTCGATGCGAACGAATGTGCGATCACATGACACACGTTTATAACCCTTGCTAGACACGAATAACTTTGTAGAATTTTGGAGACACCTGAACCCAGATGGCAGTGAATATTCCTTCTATTCGGTGCCACATGACTCTTGGTCCAGAAGAGATAATATATTGCTATCACAGGAGCTAGTAAGGGGAGTGGAAGAGGCAGATGTGCACAACGTAGCTATATCTGACCACGCGCCCGTATCAGTGACCCTGCCAGATATGGTTCAGATGGGGCCAGACCAAACTTGGCGCTTCCCTACCTATTTGTTAATGGATGAGAAGTTTCGACATCAGGTGAAGCAATGGTGTTTGGAATATGTAAGTGATAATGGAGATAGTAGGGATAGGCCGGAACTTTTATGGGCAGCAGGGAAGGCATTAATGCGCGTGAAACTAATAGGTTATCAGACAACGCTAAAAAAGAAGATAGCGACAAACTACTCGCAGGCTAGCAGGATATTACGCGATAGCTACACGGCAAACAAGACAACTTCATCAACACAGGATAAAAATAGATGTAAGCAGGCTAAGGCTGACTTACACGTATGGGTATATCGACGCGAGAGAAGCAGTAATATGAATTATAGAGCCGATGTATATCGTTATGGTAGCAAATCAGGGAGACTATTAGCATGACTAGCGAAAGGAAATCACATTAGTCATCAACATATTACTGCGTTAACGAATAAACATGGGATCATGAACACAGACCCTCGAAGCATAATCACGATTCTACAAGAATACTACTCAGACTTATATAAGGTGGAACATACGGATAGTGCGGAGGGTCAGACCTTTCTAGATGGAATACGGTTACCATCCTTCACAAACTATCAGCTTCTCCTTTTAAAAAAACCAATTGAGGTGACGGAAGTGACAGCGGCGATAAGTGACTTTAAATCCGGGAAAGCTCCAGGACCTGACGGGTTTACAGCCAAATTATTAAAATTATTGAGTGAGGATATCCCGTCCACATTGGTAGGCACCTTCAATCATATATTGGAGACAGGAGGGTTGCCCATCCATTCAAACATGGCACACATGAAGGTGCTACTAAAACCCAACAAACCTTCACATCTGGCTGGATCCTATCGTCCATTCTCACTCATTGACCAGGATATCAAGCTTTTGTCCAGGATCATGACAGATCGTTTGAGTAGCATTCTTCCTACGCTGATAGGGCCATCACAAGTGGCCTTTGTTAGACCAAGATCGCCCATGAATAACATTAGGAAAGTAATAGCAGTTGTAGATAAATATCGTTGTCTGACAACATCGAGTCCTGTCATGCTATCCTTAGATGGCGATAAGGCATTTGATAGGGTGAGCTGAAGTTGGTTGCCAATGGTCCTGGACAAAATTGCCATGAGAGGCACGTTTATGACTTTCCTATCAGGTGTCTATGCCAACCCACAGGCACAAATACACAACACAGGTCACCTTTCGGCTACTTTCACAATACAGAGGGGAACTCCTCAGGGATGTCCATTATCACCTTTGCTCTTTGATATAGCCCTTGAGCCATTAGTTACACACGTGGAGGATAACACAGTATATGACGGTATAAAGGTAGGGGTCGGCAGATCAAACTCACATTGTTTGCAGACGATATACTCATTTATATGGCACATCCCCAAGACCATCTCAAAGGGCTATTAGACTGGATAAAAATTTTTTTAACTAATTCTGTGGTTTCGCTTCAAAGACTACAAGAGTGAAATTTTTCAATTGTTAAAGCCTAATCCTCGTGAGCTTTGGTGTGCTTACTGATGGGGGACAGAAGTAATTAAAACCTTTATTTATAACATATCTGTGAATCAAAATAGGACGAGATTCTAGTTCTCAATACAAACTTAACTATGAACCCTAATTGGACAAGGTTGTACGTCAATTGGAGCGGTGGCATGATTTGCCCCTGTCTCTTCTGGGCCGTTGTCGCCTTCTTAAGATGATTATTTTTGGAAGGCTATTATACCCGCTTCAGACTATTCCAATCCTGTTACGTAAAGATGATGTTTCACGGATAAAAAAAGCATTGACCAGATTCATCTTGAGGGGAAAACGGCCCAGAATAGCAATACGAAAAATTATGCGTGCAGTAAAAGATGGGGGCCTGGCCGTGCCAAACGTTAGGAGTTATAACTTTTCGTGCTTGATCAGAGTGGGGAGAGATTGGTTTAAGGGGACTTAGTCCTACTCAGATGTATTGCTGGAATCTGGACTGACAGAGGGTTGTATTTTGGCCTCATGTGTTGACACTGTGATTTGTAAACTCCCAGTCATAGTGATCAGCGCTACTACGCGATACAGTAATTGCCTGTAAGGCAACCAGACGAGCGCATGGGTTGTCTTCTCAGTTATCTAAACACATGCCTTTATGGGCTCACCCAGAATTCCCAGTGGGAGTGACAGACCGCGTTTTTGAGATGTGGCATACTAAAGGTATACATACAGTATTCCATCTCATGCACCTAAAAGAGTGTAGGTGGCTGACATCCAAGGAGATTATGGAAAAATTCAATTAGCCCCCTTCTCACTTTATTGAAACTCTACAAGTGCATTATTTCTACAGAAATCGCCTGCGTAATATTATAGAAGAGGTGGTAGACAATTGATTTGACAAGATGGGAGATATATTTCTTCAACCAGACTGAAGTTTGCTCATGATTTTCCATGATTACTACGACCTGTGATGAGGTCATAGTCACGTGATCTGGTCAGCTGATGTGTACGTCACCTGATGGTGTTTTGTAGGCCTATAAAACAAGGAGCTGTTGTAGTTGTGTGGAAGGAAGGAGTTTGGCTGGAGTAAGCCTGGAACATTGTTTTGTTACTGTGTGGCAGTGTGCACCAGGAAGCGAGTAACAGACCACCCGGAATGTGACCTGGCGGTCTCAGCTGACAGTTGAACTCATGATTAAAATCACTGAACTTTGAAATAAAAGGCTGTGTGTTTGCCTCATTACTGCGGCCCAGCCCTGCCTACCACAGCGGTTCCCTACAATTGGTGGAGAATGCGGTCAACGCAGTGAGGTCAGGCTGTTTTTCATGCATGACAGTAAATGTCCTGGTTTTAGAAAGTGCACCAAAACCGGCTGGATAACTGTCCGAAGATGGAGAACAAAGTAAAAATGCTAGTGGAGGCCATGCGACAGCAACAGCAGGCTACACAGCAGCAACAGCAGGCTATGCAGCAGCAGCAGGCTATACAACAGCAGGCTATGTAGCAGCAGATATTTAATCGACAGCAACAGGAAACCAATAGTTTACTGATGCAGCACATCACAGCGCCGCAGACAGTAAGAGCTGCCCGGGGATGCCATGATGTCCGGAAAGCGGTGCGTACAGCGATCCGAAAGATGGAGCAATCAGATGACGTTGAGGTGTAGCTGGAGATGTTTGAAGGCGTGGCTAAAAGGGAGAGACTGCCCCGGGACCAGTGGGCCGAGATCGTGGCTCCGTTTTTGACTTCAGGACCCGCTAAAGCCTATAGGGACCTACCCCCCCAGCAACAGGAGGACTATGAGAGCGTGAATGGTGAGATACTTGCATGTCTTGGGGTAAATGTTTTTTTCCTGGCCCAGCGTGTACAACAATGGAAGTTTTCCCCTTCTGAGCCAGCTCGGTCCCAGTATTATGACTTGATACACCTGATAGAAAAGTGCTTTCAGCCTGAGGTGTTGTCACCCCGCAATATGCTGGATCGTATAGTGACTGATAAATTCGGGCGAACTTTGCCCCACACCCTTCAAACATGGGTTGGACAGGCAGCCCCTACTGATGGTCTCCAAATGGTAGACCTCATTGAAAGATATGGGCCTACCAAGGAGATACAGGGAGAGACTACCCGGAAGCTACCAATTAAATTCACCAAACCTTCACCCACAGCTCGGCGAGCAGAGACTCTGAGGGCCGCCCAGGAAGGGTCGGGGAACGAAAGGGGCCCCATAATCTGTTGGCGGTGCCAAGAATCATGACATGTGAGAGCTGATTGCCCCCACCTGACTGAGCCCATGGACAACAACTTTGGCTACTATCAGTCTCACTATGCATAACACATGTGTGCAGTGGTCAGTATTACCTTTGCCTCCGGTGGAGGAGGAAAACACCTCTCCTATAGAAGTGTTAGTTTGGGAGATGGAAGATTTGCCACCGGGACCAGAATTGTAATACTTAAATGTGTCAGGTGACAATTTTGGTACGGCGCAACTCCGTGACCCTACGTTGAGTCTATTTGTTGGGGATAACATTTTGTTTTGTAACTGATCATTCCCCTGTGAAATGGCAGTGTTGTAGCCCAGGGAGTAGAGTCCAGGTGGTAGAAAGATGAACATAACAGGAGACATGGAAAACGTTGGCAAACAGTTATTTAATCTGAAAACGGGCAGGCAAATTCAGGTGAGATCCATGCCTTGTTCATTTTCAGAAAAGTAAGCCGGTCTACATTCTCTGAGGATAGTCGCATGCGACGGTCTGTTAGTACACCACCTGCAGCACTAAAGACGCGCTCAGATAATACACTGGCAGCAGGGCAAGCCAGCACCTCCAATGCATACTGGCTAAGCTCTGGCCATGTATCCAGCTTAGAGACCCAAAACTTGAATGGGGAAGAGCCATCTGGGAGTACACTGAGAGGGAAAGACATGTAGTCTGTCACCATCTTACGTAAACGTTGCCTCATGGTAAGTGGAGTCGTCTCGGATGGTGTAGACATTGGTGGCGCTGACACAAAACTTCGCCACATTTGTAACATACTGCTCTTACCCTGTGCAGAGGCGCTGCTTGTGCTCCCTCTTGTTGCAGAGGTATCTCCACTGCCTCGACGCACAGAGATTCTTTGTAAAGCAGTAGCAGCAGCAGTGCTCTCGGCTGGAATGGAGAATATTATGGATTGCACCAGTCTGTCTTGGTACTCCCGCATTTTACGCTCCCGGTTCAACGGTGTGATGAGGCTTTGTAAGTTGTCCCGGTAGCAAGGGTCTAGGAGGGTGTACACCCAATAATCTGATGTGGTGAGAATGTGGGCGATGCGGCGGTCGTTTCTCAGGCACTGCAGCATGAAATCAACCATGTGCTGCAGACTCCCAACTGCCCAACAAACGCTGTCCTCTGGAAGAGGCGTCATCTCTGCCTGCTCTGCATCGCCCCACCCTCGCTCTACATACTGACTAGAGCGTTGTGTACCTCCCTCTGTAGGGATTTCTTCCTCCTCCATTGACTCCTCCTCATCCTCCTCACAAAGTGAGCCCTGCCCAGCCCTTTGTGAGGAACCAAGTTGCGCTGACTGTCCAGAAGGTGAGTGAATTTGTGACTCCTCATCCTCCACCTCTTCCAAAACCTCATCCTTTAGTGCTTGCAGTGATTTTTGAAGCAGGCAGATAAGGGGGACAGTCATGCTGACTAGTGCATCATCTGCACTCGCCATCCGCGTTGAGTCATCAAACGCACGCAAAACGTGGCAGATGTCCTTCATAGAGGCCCACTCAGTAGTGGTGAAGTGTGAACGGCGCAAATTGCGAGTTGATTGCGCCTGATGCAGCTGATACTCCATTACTGCTGGCTGTTGCTCACACAACCGCTCCAACATATGTAAGGTGGAATTCCACCTGGTGGGTACGTCACATATGATGCGGTGTTCAGGAAGGCGAAATCTGCGTTGCAGAGCAGCAATGCGCGATCTGGCTATGCTGGAATGTCGCAAGTGAGCGCACTCTAGGCGGACCTTCTGCAGCAGTTCAGCAAGATCCGGATAGTCCCTCAAAAAACTCTGCATGACCAAGTTGAGCACATGTGCCAGACATGGTATGTGAGTGAGGTTGCCAATGCCCAGAGCTGCCACCAGATTTCGGCCATTGTCACACACTACCAAGCCTGGCTGGAGATTCGCTGGCAAAAACCACACGTCGCTCTCCTGCTTGATGGCATTCCAGACCTCCTGCGCTGTGTGGCTTCGATTCCCCATTGAAATTAATTTCAGGACGGCCTGTTGACGTTTGGTCACGGCTGTGCTCATATCGTTCGTAACAGGTAAGCGTTCACGGGTCCATATGGAGGTAGACCGTGACGGCTCCTGCAGCGATGATTCTGAGGAACTGGAGTAGGAGGAGGAGTCAATGTGTACAGACTGGATTCCTGCAATCCTTGGAGTTGGCAGAACACGTAGAGCGCCACTCGCAAGATCTGTACCCGGCTCCACAACATTGACCCAATGGGCAGTGAGGGAAAGGTATCGTCCCTGGCCATGGGTACTGGTCCACGCATCGGTGGTCAGGTGGACCTTGCTACAGATGGCGTTTAGTAGCGCATGTTTAATGTTTCCCTCGACATGTTTTTGCAGACCAGGGACGGCTTGCCTGCTGAAATAAAATCGGCTTGGCACATTGTATTGTGGGACTGCCAATGCCATTAAGTTACGGAAACTGTCAGTCTCCACCAGCCTGAATGACAGCATTTCAAGGGACAGGAGTTTTGCAATGCCAGCATTCAGAGCCTGTGCTCGTGGATGGTTTGCTGAGTATGGCCATCTTTTATCCCATGCCTGTGGTACCGATGGCTGTTTTGTGGCCTGGGAGTGTGAAGATGACAGGGAACTTGCTGCTGTGGGTGGAATAACACTTTGTCTCTGGACAACAGTGACCGAGGTTCTTCCATGGCGATCCTGTGAGGAAGCAGAACCAGCTGTGTGTGAGCTGGAGGTAGAGGCTCCAACACGACCTGAAGATGTAGGTGCTGCTGTAGGTTGGCCTACATCTCCAGTGTGTCTTTGTAACTCAACTACGTGCTTTGTCCGCACATGTTTCCACATATTTGTGGTATTGAGGTTACTGCAATTTTTACCTCTTTTTACTTTTTGCTTACACAGCTTGCAATTAACATAGCAAATATCATCTGCAAGTCTGTCAAAAAAGGACCATGCAGTGCAAGTCCTGGGAGCGCCCATTTTGACTTTGGAAGAGAACTGCTCCCAACAGGTGCCAAACTGGAGGCTAGAGGCAACTGAGTCTGCAGCCTACCTCTCCCTCCTGTTTGTACCGTTGGGACAATCTCATCCTCAGAGCTGCTCCCACCACCTTCCTGTCCCTCACGCCATGTTGGGTCTTGGACCTCATCATCTCCACTACCCTCTTCCAACACCTGCTGCTGTTGGGTGGTCTGGCCAGCACCATGCTCAACAGAAACTGGCACCTGAGTCTCATCATCAGATGCGTTCTGCGGTGTGCTGACCATCGGCACTGGCTCACCCGCCTCTTCTGATTCAGAGAGACACAGCTGTTGCGCATCACTGCATACTCCCTCTTCTTCACATTCCAGAATGCTGCTTGGCTGGTCCCCTGTTTGCAAGTCAACAGATTCTGAGAACAGAAGCAGAGACTCAGCTGGCTCCAGTTCAGAACTCTCTGACTGCCTGGGCAATTTGACAGGCGGTGAACAGACAGATGGTTGCTCAACAGTGTTGTGGTCCTGAGAGGAGGTGGAAGCAATTGAAGTCGATGCATTGGCTGCCATCCAACCAACAACGGCTTCAATTTGTTCTTCCCGCAGCAGGGGGGTACGCCGAGCTCCTACAAAACTGCACATAAAGGAACGCTCACGGGGAAAACTGGTGGATGCTGTGTCACTGGGGGCGGCAGCAGCCACAGAATCCCCACGTCCTCTCCCTGCTGAAACTCCACGGCCACGACCACGTGCCTTACTCCCTGCCTTCTTCATTTTGGTAGATTGATAAAGAAAGTCAGAAAAGTTAAAAGGCCTAAGTGTTGTTATTCCGCAGAGACTGCAGTGAACACTGCAGACAACTGTTCACTTGCTGTGAAAGGCCCCTTTGTGTACTTCTATAGTGTTTGCAACCAATGTATTGTATACGGATGGAAGCGCGTCACACTAATAGATTTGAGTTATTTGAAATAGAATGGAGCAGCAACAATTATAGAAAAATGACAAGGATGAGGCAGTGACACACGTTCAGCAGACTATAACCAGCAGTGGTTTAAGAACTAACTGGAGCGTGATCTGCACTCAGCAAAAAAAAAATATATATCACAGACTAGAGTGAACACTGCAGTGCACACAACTGGTCACTATCTGTGAAAGGCTCCTTTGTGGACTTCTATAGTGTTTGCAACCAATGTATTGGATACGGATGGAAGCGCGTCACACTAATAGATTTGAGTTATTTGAAATAGAATGGAGCAGCAACAATTATAGAAAAATGACAAGGATGAGGCAGTGACACACGTTCAGCAGACTATAACCAGCAGTGGTTTAAGAACTAACTGGAGCGTGATCTGCACTCAGCAAAAAAAAAATATATATCACAGACTAGAGTGAACACTGCAGTGCACACAACTGGTCACTATCTGTGAAAGGCTCCTTTGTGGACTTCTATACTGTTTGCAACCAATGTATTGGATACGGATGGAAGCGCGTCACACTAATAGATTTGAGTTATTTGAAATAGAATGGAGCAGCAACAATTATAGAAAAATGACAAGGATGAGGCAGTGACACACGTTCAGCAGACTATAACCAGCAGTGGTTTAAGAACTAACTGGAGCGTGATCTGCACTCAGCAAAAAAAAAATATATATCACAGACTAGAGTGAACACTGCAGTGCACACAACTGGTCACTATCTGTGAAAGGCTCCTTTGTGGACTTCTATAGTGTTTGCAACCAATGTATTGGATACGGATGGAAGCGCGTCACACTAATAGATTTGAGTTATTTGAAATAGAATGGAGCAGCAACAATTATAGAAAAATGACAAGGATGAGGCAGTGACACACGTTCAGCAGACTATAACCAGCAGTGGTTTAAGAACTAACTGGAGCGTGATCTGCACTCAGCAAAAAAAAAATATATCACAGACTAGAGTGAACACTGCAGTGCACACAACTGGTCACTATCTGTGAAAGGCTCCTTTGTGGACTTCTATAGTGTTTGCAACCAATGTATTGGATACGGATGGAAGCGCGTCACACTAATAGATTGGAGTTATTTTAAATAGAATGGAGCAGCAACAATTATAGAAAAATGACAAGGATGAGGCAGTGACACATGTTCAGCAGACTATAACCAGCAGTGGTTTAAGAACTAACTGGAGCGTGATCTGCACTCACCAAAAAAAATATATATCACAGACTACAGTGAACACTGCAGTCACTATCTTTGAAAGGCTCCTTTGTGGACTTCTATAGTGTTTGCAACCAATGTATTGGATACGGATGGAAGCACGTCACACTATAATTTCAATTGAATGGAGCTGCAAGAATTACACTAAAGAAAAAAAAAAAAAAGTCTGTGAGTGACACGTGCAGATGCCTACAAACAGCGTTGGATGCAGAGCAAACTGCAGCGCGTCACCTGCACTCACACACAGACCTTGCAGAGCTGTGAAAACAACACTGCAAGGCTAGAGGAAGCTTTACACAGCGGTTGTTAAACTAGCCTGCCTAAAGCACAGTACACAAATTCGCAATCTCTAACTGTCCCTCAGAGTCAGCAGAGCAGCGTTCTGTCCCTAACTGAATTCACAGCACAGTGACGCTAAAATGGCGGCGGCGCCTTTTATAGTGCATTCTGACATCATTTCAGCATCCAATCACAGCCATGCCATTAGTTAACATGACCGCAGCAGTACAGGATGTGCCCACATTTCTTAGGATTCCTCATTGGCTGACTAAAATCACATTGCCTCTCAAAGAATTATGGGAACTTCCGATTCCGGTATACGATATATGGAAAATATCGGAACTAAGTATCTAAAGTCCGATACAGCGAATATCGGCCGATACCCGATACTTGCGGTATCGGAATGCTCAACTCTACTCTCCAGCATCACCCCGTGCTCCAGCAGTGCAGCCATGGCGCTGTTCACAGCTGCCACTGCGGAGTGCATTTTCGCCATCAGCCGGCGGTGGGACACCAACAGGTCCTGGGCAGTTGGGATTTCTGTGGAGGTAAAGGTAACAGTTAATAGTGAATTCTGTTGCAACATCAACATGTACATGTTATGTTAATTAACACTTACGGTTTTCCTCAGAGGACCCGCTGACCGCCCACCCAGAACCTGATGCTCCGCCGGCTAGGGAAACACAGAAAAAAAAAATTATATCACAACAGCCATTACACATAAGACCTTACAAAGTTCTCAAACTTGTCTGAAGCTTATATAATGTGCGTTAATTACCTGATGGGGAGCCTGCATCCGTGTCACGGGATGATGCTGGAGAGAAGCCAATACCCTGGAACGGGCTAGAAGACCCCAAATCAGGAGGGGGGGTTGCTGCAGGTGAAGGGGTTGAGAGGAAAGGTGATGATGGTGGTGGAGGGGTAGCCGGGGAAGGAGATGATGGAGGTGGAGGGGTAGCTGGGGACGGTGGAGCAGCTGGAGCTGGTGAAGGTGGTGCTGTAAATGAAATATACAATTCAGAATCCCCATTATCATCATCATTGTCTCCCCATTCATATCATCATTAGCATTGCCTTCCCATTATCATTGCCTGCCCCATCACTACTGGTACTCCCATCACTACTCGTCCTCCCGTTACTCCCAGTACTTCCATCTATGCCTGTAAACCCCCTCACGACTGGTACTCCCATCACTGCCTTGCCCCATCACTGCCGGTACTCCCATCACTGCGGGTGCATTGATATAGGTAGATAAGGCTACTTTCACACTTGCGTTTTTTTGCGCAGCGCAACTTGCGCTATCGGACGCATGCGCAATGTTTCCCTATCTTTAACATGGCGGGCGCAGGGTCTAGCGCTTGCACGCGTTCACGTGCGTTTGTCGTGCGCTGCGCATTTTCCAGGTGTGCGCCCATACGCGCTAGACGCTACATGTTGCATTTTTTTTTCCGGTCAAAAAAGACAGAGATGATAGAGCCAGAGATGATGGAGACAGAGATGATAGCAATGTGACACATAGACAACGCATGCGCCAAAAAAACGCAAACGCATGCAAAAACGCATGAAATCGCAGACAAACGCTGCGTTTTTTTGTCGAAATGCGCATGCTGATGCGACTAAATATCGCAGCGTTTACAAGCGTTTGCATGCGTTTTTTTAATGCGCTTCATGTGCGCTCGAAAAGTAGCGCAAAAAAACGCAAGTGTGAAAGTAGCCTAACCCACAAAACATAACCTCTCCAGATACCCTCATCAAAACTCACTCAGAGGCCTGCGTAGCTGGGCCCGGATGCTGGCGACCCTATCGCGTGAGCGGTATCGGAGGTCCGCCAGCTTCTTGCGGATCTGTTCTCTGGTCCGCCGCACATTAAAGCGCCTCTCCAGGCCCCGACGGATTTTCTGCAGGCATACCCTTTTGTGGCGCATTGGATGCGCCACAAGTAGCCTGCAGTGTTAATTCCAGAGGTCCGTTTTTTATTAAAAAACGGACCTCCTCATCCGTCCACTTAGGGCCGCGCTGTCTCGCCGCCATTGCCGCCATTACAAACAACACCGCATTGGGCGACGCCAGCGCCATGACGTCACAGCGTGCGCACGTTACGTGCGGCCGCACTCGCGACGCAAAACGGTATTGCGATTGCAAAGTGACCGCAGCAGCCATGCGCCCAGCCAAGCACAGATATGAGATGCTGTTGCGATTGCAAAACAACGGTTCCAAGCTAGGCGATCACAATGGCGTCTCATGTCTTTATGGCTGGGGCTCGTGAGAATCTTCACCTTGCAATCACAATGGCTTTGCATATCTGTATGCATATCTGTATAGCTGGAGCCCGTGACAATAGTCACATTGCGATCACAATGGCGTCGCATATCTGTATGGCTGGGGCTCGAGAATCTTCACCTTGCAATCACAATGGCTTTGCATATCTGTATGCATATCTGTATAGCTGGAGCTCGTGACAATAGTCACATTGCGATCACAATGGCGTCGCATATCTGTATGGCTGGGGCTCGAGAATCTTCACCTTGCAATCACAATGGCTTTGCATATGTATGCATATCTGTATAGCTGGAGCTCGTGACAATAGTCACATTGCGATCACAATGGCGTCGCATATCTGTGAATAGCTGTGATTCCCTGGTGAATGTTGACCTTTACCCCCCAAGAATTTTCAAATATATTTATAACAATTTTTTAATCTTTCATATATGACTAAAATATATATATTATATATTTAAACTTTATATATGCAGCTGTGGTGTATTATCTGTTATATATAATTATAATGTTTGAACGCTAGTGAGACCATAGGCCCTTAAAATAATTGTAAATATTTGAAACTTTTTTCTTTATTTTTTTTTTAACAATGAACTCCTATGACTGATGTCACTCACGGGTCCATGGGAGTACAAGTAGATACAATGTAAAACAAAAAATAGACAACAAAAAAGCCTTTGAAAAGATTTTAAAAACTGCAGCTGCTGGTAACATGTCTCGCTGCCATCCCCATTACTCCCTCCCCACATCTCACCCATCATTAGCCCTTCTCCCATATTGGTAAAATAATTGAAAAAAAAACACGAATGCATTTTTAAAGTAAAAATTTTTGATTATAAAAACATTGTTAAAAAAAGGCAAAAGTCAAATATTATCAAAATCAAACTAGACCTGATGCTGCCAACTCACTGCACCAGGCCCATTAAAGTAATGGCAGTACTTGTCTCGGCCGGCCTTCGCAGCGTCCTTGCTCCTGCCTTGATTGACAGGTTGAAGGCCTGCAATAGCGGGATCATTGTCACGCCATTCTCCAAGCACCACGTCACCATTGCTGTCCGAGTCCATGAAGCCTGGCGGACTGTAAGTACCAGCATCGCGTTTGCGTAGAAAATTGTGCAGCACACAACAGGCCAACACCACAGAGTCTATCGATTCCAGCTTCATGTTGATTGGAGTGTGGAAAACCCTGAAGCGGTTGGCCATTATGCCGAAGGCATTCTCAACAACGCGCCGTGCCCTAGACAGTCTGTAGTTAAAATTCTGCCTTTCCCCTGTCAAAGTCTTTTGTGGATATGGTTTCACAAGATGCTCATGAAGGGGGAAGGCTTCATCGCCCACAAAAACAAAGTTTAGGTTGGCGGTGGTGGCCATGTTGGTTGGCAAGTTAAGTTTATTATTAAATAACCGTTCACCAAAAGTTGTGTGCTCCAAAACGCCACCGTCAGAAACCCTTCCATTAATGCCAACATCAACGTCAATAAATTCATAATTGGCATTAACAAGGGCCATGAGGATCACGCTGAAGTAGCCCTTGTAATTATGAAAAAAGGATCCGCTGTTGGCTGGTTGCGTGATCCGCACATGTTTGCCATCCAAGGCACCACCACAGTTTGGGACCTGCCAAATCCTTTCAAAATCAGAGGCAATAATTTGCCATTCCGCCACTGATTTGGGAAAAGGCATGTAGCTCCGTAAACTGCGGACGATGGCGTTGCATGTCTCTGGAATTAGTTCTCCAAGCAGCGACCGAGAAATTGCAGCAGAAAATTGCAAATCCTTCATTGAACGTCCGGTTGCCAGAAATCGCAGCGTTACTGCCAAACGTTCCTCTGCTGAAACAGCTGCACCCATCCGGGTATCCTGCCGTTCAATGAGGGGCCTCACAGCTTCCAGTAGGAGCTTGAATGAATCCTCCGACATCCGTAGATAATTCCGGAAATCCTGCGGATTCTTCTCCTGCAATTCCCTCACTAGATGCATGTGGGAGAATTTGGACCTCTGCTCCAGCCATTCCCTGGTCCACATGCGACGCTTTCGCTTGGAGCGCCTCTCTTCCACCCGCGCCTCTTCTTGTCGATCTGCCTCCATAGATAGTGCAACTGCCACAATCACACGCTCCGCGGTGGACAGGTTCATTATGTGCAACCTGTACGGTAAAGAAGAGAAAAGTTAATAACTAATTAATTACTATTAATAAAGTGTTTAAACAAAATAAAATAAAGAATAAAATAAAAAATATATATAAAAAAAAAAAATTTAACTTTTCAGTTAACATTTAATATACAGTTTACAAATGTCTAAAATGGTGGGGGGTGTAAAATAAATAAAGCAGACGAAAAAAAAAAAAATAAGGTGAGGGGTGTAAAATAAATAAAGCAGACGAAAAAAAAAAATAAGGTCAGGGTTGTAAAATAAATAAAGCAGACGAAAAAAAAAAAAAATAAGGTCAGGGGTGTAAAATAAATAAAGCAGACGGGGAAAAAAAAAAAAATAAGGTCAGGGGTGTAAAATAAATAAAGCAGACGAAAAAAAAAAAAAATAAGGTCAGGGGTGTAAAATAAATAAAGCAGACGAAAAAAAAAAAAAAAAAGGTTAAAAACCATTATCAAACAACATCACAAACAATATGTACCTTGAATCCAAATATCCCGAAGATCCAAATCCAAATGGGGATGGACGGTGCTCTAGCGACTCAGACAGGATCGCAAAAACCCACCACTGCGCCACAAACAGGATCGCAAAACTCCGCCACACGATACTATCCTCGCAACAACGCACAAAGAGTCACCCATAAAGTGCTCTGGAAACAATGGATGGGGGCGCAGTTATTATAGCTGAGGTGATGTTGTGGTCACCAATCGGAGCTGAAGGGCGTTAACGAAAGAAAACAAAGTCCCGCCTGCGCCGCTGACTAATGCGTCGTCAACGAGGTCGCACATCGTTCACAAAAGGTGCCAAACACAGCGATTCAGGCTCACCAGCGGGACGCCAACAATCAAAATACGGTCCAGAACTCTAGTGAACGATCAACGAGATCACAGCAGGGGCCACGTCGTTGCTACATGCCACACACAACGACGTCGCTAACGAGATCGCTAAATAGTGACGTATTTTAACGATCTCATTAGCGATCTCGTTTAGTGTGGCAGTACCTTTACCCTTTGTCTGAGCATCTATGTGTTTTTCAAATACGGTAGGTTTTATGGTGGTTGTGTCCTTGTCTGTGGGGGATGGGGGAGTTATGAAGCTGTGTCCTTGTCTGTGGGGGTCTTATGGGGCAGAGTCCTTGGCCTCGACTTTATTTTATGGTGTAGCACTACAGGTCTGTCCATATTCTATGATTTTATTGGCAGAGTGCCTATTATGGACTTACGTTGTGATTTCTACAGGTAAGTGTGTGAACTACATCTCTCTGGTTCTTACCACCCTACTCATTTTGTGTACCCTTATTCTTAGTAATTTGGGAGGTTTGGGTGGTGACATTATTATTATTATGTGTCATGCCTTGATGGCGCACTCTGTTGCGTTATTTAATTGTTTTTACATGTGTGTTGTTCACTCTTGTATTCAAATATGATCCAATATATAGTTTTGTATCGTTTTTAAAAATTTTCAGTTACGGGTGCTCACCCAAAGAAGGAACATCGCCAAAAGTCCATATCAAGCAAAAAGATAAGGGTGGCACTCACCGTCCTGTAAAATAAGTAATTTATTGAGACAATTAAAACATCTTCAGCAGGGTAGTAATGTGTAAGATACACGGACGACGGCCGTTTCACGTGATTACGCTTCTACAGGTCCTAATGACGGGGTCCATATACCTGAGACCGGAAAAGTCTCTCCCCCATTCTTCAGTAATGGACACGTGTGCACAGCAATCAACTTAATGAGCAGGTGCCAAGATAGGTTCCAACACCATAATAATAGTAGTAAAAATCTGGCACTCAACTTTGAATTTATATTTTATTGCATCCAAAGTGACAAAGGAACAGCAATCAGCAAAACGTTTCGGTCCACAAACGGACCTTCGTCAGTTGCTGTATAGTCAAAAAAATGAATAAACAATATAGTAAAGGCGATAAACAAAAGTATATACATAAATGTTAACTTGGTCAGAATTAATTGTACTCATTTCAATATAGGGTATAGGAAGAGAGCATATTTGGCACAGTCGTAATTCCAGTGTAAGGTGAACCAAAGAAAACTGATATCGACATACCGTTTTGTGAAAGTTGAATCGGTCTTAGAGCCAAGTGGAGCAATCAGAAATAGTGACCTATATACAATTAGTGATTGAATGAGACATTTCAGCAAAAAGCTGAGTGTAAACATGCTTGGGTGATCTATGTATATATTAAGACCTACCGCTTAGGTTGTGAGACATATTGTATGCCGCTTATATGTGGGGACAGACAGTGCCCAATAGAATAAACAGGTAACAACCTAAGAGGAGTAAATAATTCAGAGGCATATTCAGTATAAAGATTGCCTAAATTGTGAGGGAGTACATCATAACATACCACTGAGATGACGTGGGGTATTTCAGTAACACAGATTAGCAGCCTATAATGAAAGGGTTTGTTAAGGATCAAAGTGCTCACATAATATAGTGGGAGGTATAGAGCGGTCATGTGTCTTACCGGGTGGGATGCGCTGCCGACGCGGTATCCACCGCTAGTCTCAGGCAGTCTGTCTCATGGCCGGTTTATGTGCAGGACGCTCGTGGAGTGTGAGCATGTGACCGGAAATGCTCAGCACGCTGTAAAGAGCGTGCACATCGCATCATAACTTGGGACCGGAAGTGACATGATCTGGAGGGACTGTGCGTTCCACTGTGGAAGTGGCTTGCGTTCCAGATCATACGGAGGCCAACATGGGACATATAATGTTATAGGAGCGCTATTAGGTTGTGACATAGTGTTTCAGAGTTACCAATGTGGTGATACAGTGGCAGTGATATACCCATATAGCGGTGAATAGTGAGGATCCAAACAGAAAGAGGTGTAGTATTCAGTAAAGGTGGCTCTGAAAGAACAAAGACATAATGATTAATTATACAGACATGGTGGTGTATAACATTATAGAATCATATAAAGGACAATAGGTCATATTCACGATTTAGGCCCTTAGGGGCCAGTGTTTCCAATGTGTGTATCCAGAAGGATTCACGCTTTTTAAGGCACATTATCTGGTCACCCCCTCGTCGTAGGGGGGGGGAACGGAATCGATTACCTGGTATTTCAACTGGGAGATAGAATGTCCCATCTGATGGAAAGTCTAAGTTACTTACCGTTAACGGTATTTTTCGAAGTCCATGACAGTACTACAGAGAGAGGGGATCCGCCCCTTAGGAACAGGAAACCTACAGATATAAAAGGGCGGCACCTCTCCCACACATCAGTTGGATTACAGAGCATAAGAGGACATCAAGGTTAAATGGTATACAGCAAAAAAATTTTATGCATCACACAGTAACATTAATCAATTGTTTATTACATGTGGACTACATAAGCGGAAGAAGTGCACATAGAACCTGGGTGGGAATGTAAGGGTGCTGTCATGGACTTCGAAAAATACCGTTAACGGTAACTTAGACTTTATTCGAACGTCCATGACAGCACTACAGAGAGAATTACAGAGAGTAATAACTACTTAGGGAGGGACTACTGCCTGCAGCACCCTTAGTCCGAAAGAAAGGTCTGAGGAAGCACCCAAATCTAATCTATAATGAGTGTAAAACGTGTGTGGAGAAGACCACGTAGCTGCCTTACATATCTGGTCAATCGAGACTTCTGCCCTTTCTGCCCATGAAGTCGCCACAGCTCGAGTGGAATGCGCCCTTAGCCTCTCAGGTGGCTGCTTGCCCCTCGAGGTGTATGCCAGAGAAATTGCTTCCCTAATCCATCTGGCCAATGAGCTCTTTGTTAATCTACGGCCTTTGTTAATTCCTTGAAAAGAGACAAACAATGCATTGTCCCTTTTCCAGGGATCAGTGACTGCCAAATATTGCAACAGACATCTTCTAACATCTAAAGTATGAAGTTTCATCTCTTTTTGATTAGATGGATTAGGGATGAACGAAGGGAGAATAATTTCCTGTGTTCTGTGGAAAGCGGAAGACACCTTAGGTAGGTATGCCGGATCCGGTCTAAGTATTATCCTGTCATTCAGGACCTGAGTGTAAGGAGATAGTCTAGATAGTGCCTGGATGTCACTTACCCTCCTAGCCGAGGTTAATGCTACCAGGAAAGCGGTCTTAAGGGAAATAATTTTTATTGATGCTGCTGATATAGGTTCAAAAGGGGGCTCTGTTAAAGCAGTGAGAACAAGATTTAAGTCCCATGGCATGATTCTCACCTTCACTATGGGTCTCGACCTACCCGCAGCTTTAATGAATCTACTGACCCAGTAATTATTTGCGATGTTGCAACTAAAGAGTGCCCCCAAAGCTGAAACTTGCACCTTAAGGGTGCTTGTGGAGAGACCTAAGTCCAGACCCTTTTGTAGGAATTCTAGAATCTGGGTTATCGGTGTTGTGTCCCCTGCTACAACCGCCGAGCTCTGAAGAAATTTCTTCCAAATCCTAGCGTAGATCCTAGTTGTAACCTCTTTTCTGCTTTTAAGGAGAGTATTAATTACATTAGCAGAAAACCCCTTATCTCTCAGCAGCGACCGTTCAAAATCCACGCCGTCAGGTGGAGGCCCGCTACTCGAGGATGGTAGACTGGACCTTGGGAGAGCAGATCGGGGATGTCCGGCAGGACCCACGGGTCGGCTATCGACATGTTTCTGAGACATGAAAACCATGCCCTCCTGGGCCAAAAAGGAGCGATTAATATTATCCTTGCCCTGTCCTTCCTGACCTTCCTCAATACTAGGGGAAGTAAGGACAGGGGAGGAAATGCGTAGGCTAGATTGAAATCCCACTGTAATAGAAGAGCGTCCACTGCCAGAGGGCTGTTGTGAATGGGTTTGAGATGAGTTCTGAGCAGAGGCTCCCTCTGGTGGTTACAAGCGGTACTAGTGAGGATTGTGAGGACTGGGAATCAGGTGTTACTGATTGGTCTTATATAAGGGAGTCATTTTCCCATCAGGGTTGCCGGTGATCAATTGTTCTGGTCTGAATCCTTCTTTCCAGTTTCCCTTGTAGCCTGCTGTGTCGTGTCTGCATCTCCTGCTATCAGATAAGACAATTTCTTCTTTTGTGTTTGTGCTATATTTTTGCATTTTGTCCTGCACTTCTGTGGGGGTCTTTAGGGTCCCCTCCGGGGGCTTTTGCCCTCTCAGTTTAGTCCAGCCACTGTGTTTTGTACTTTTGCTTTTTCCAGTTTTTTTTCAGTGGCTGCTGTTTTGTTTTTGTTACACCAGAGAACTAATTTAGGTGGTAGAGGTCGTGTGATCTCAGGTGATTTTGAAATTAGTAGAGTTGGTGTTTTTTCAGGGTTTTCTGAGATTGCAGTAAGTACCCTTCCTATCCTTTTCTATTTAGATAGTTTGGGCCCCCGCGTTTGCTCATACTATTTTCTTTCTGTGTCAGTATTTCCTCTTGTCTAACCGCCATTACATGTTTGGGGGCTTTCTATTATCTTTGGGGTTCTGCTCCGGGGCAGATAGCTTTCCTATTTCTATCTTTAGGTGTAGTTAGTTTCTCAGGCTGTGACGAGGCGTCTAGGACCAACGTAGGAACGCTCCACGGCTGCCTCTAGTTGCGGTGGTTAGTCAGGGTACTGCAATCTCATAGATTCCAACTGCTCTGGTGTATTGCCTTTTTTACCTGCACTCCTCAGCTACCGTAACATAACAGTATCACCGGCCATAAAAATTGTATGGTACTCACAGAAGGGAAAAAATATTTTGAAGGAAGAAAAGTTGTCAGAGATATTTTTCTGTTTGTTGCATTTTTTTTTTTTTTTTTTTCCCTCTGTATCTCTGGGTGCTGGGGAGGATCTTTTCTCCCAATGGAGTTTGCACAGTTGTCTGGCCGTGTGGATCAGCTTGCCACTGAGGTTCAGAGTATTGCTGCATATCTTGCTAGGTTGCCTGTTGTGGAACCTAGGATCCCATGCCAGATTTGTTTTTAGGGGATCGAGCTAAGTTTCAGAATTTCAAAATAATTGTAAATTGTTTCTTGCCTTAAAATCTAAGTCCTCAGGAAACGCAGCGCAGCAGGTTCAAATTATCATCTCTCTCCTGCGCGGCGATCCTCAGGATTGGGCTTTTTCCCTGATACCTGGGGATCCTGTTTTGAGTGATGTTGATGCATTTTTTCAGGCTTTGGGGTTATTGTACGATGAGCCTAATGTCACTGATCAAGCTGAGAAAGCCTTGTTGGCATTAAATCAGGGGCTTGATGACGCTGAGTTATACTGTCAGAGATTCCGTAGGTGGGCAGTCCTGACCAAGTGGAATGACGACGCTTTGGCGGCCCTTTTCCGGAAGGGTCTGTCGGATAATGTAAAGGATGTTATGGTGGGATTCCCTGTCCCCTCTGGTCTCAATGATTCTATGTCATTAGCGATTCAAATTGACAGACGTTTGCGTGAGCGGAGAAGTATGCGTGGAGTGGTGTTGCCTTGTGAGCCAGCTGCTGAGCCCATGCAGTGTGATGGAGTGGTGTCTGGGGCACAGCGTTATGAGTTTCGAAAGCGCAATGGGTTATGTTTCTACTGTGGTGATGCCTCTCATGCTATTTCAGTCTGCCCTAAGCGGGGAAGACATTTTGCACGCTCAGTTGTCTTGGGTAGTGTTCAGACTAAGTTTTTATTAACTGTCACTCTGATATGCTCTCTGTCCTCATTTTCTGCTCAGGCTTTCGTTGATTCTGGAGCAGCTATTAACCTGATGGATTATGATTTTGCTAAACGTTGTGGGTTTCCCTTGATACCCCTACAGAAGTCTATTCCTTTACTGGGGATCGATTCTACCCCTTTGGCTGAGAATAAACCCCAGTTTTCTACTCAGGTGATAATGAGGGTTGAACCTGATCACCAGGAGTGCTGCAAATTTTTGGTTCTATATAATCTGCATGACATTATAGTGCTGGGTTTCCTTGCTTACAGTCTCATAATCCTGTTTTGGATTGGAAATCTGTGTCTGTAACCAGTTGGGGCTGCCAATGTGTTAATACCAACACTCCTGTTTTTTCTGCCTCCCCCAGGCTGAGGATGTTCCTGACTTTTTGTTTGATTTTTCTGATGTGTTTAGCGAAAGTAAATCTGCATCCTTACCTCCCCATAGGAGCTATGACTGCGCTATTGAATTAGTGCCAGGTAGTAAATTCCCTAAAGGTCGCCTTTTTAACTTGTCTGTACCTGAACATGACGCTATGCGGTCTTATATCAAGGAATCATTGGAGAAGGGTCATATCAGACCATCCTCTTCACCCTTAGGTGCCGGTTTTTTCTTTGTGGCCAAAAAAGATGGTTCATTAAGGCAGTGTATTGATTATCGTCTCTTGAACAATATTACTGTGAAATATCAATACCCGTTACCCTTGATTTCTGACCTGTTTTCCAGGGTGAAAAACGCTACTTGGTTTACCAAGCTTGACCTCAGGGGGGCGTATAACCTTATTCGCATTAAGCACGGGGATGAATGGAAGACGGCATTTAACACCCCTGAAGGGCATTTTGAGTACCTTGTGATGCCCTTTGGGCTCACTAATGCTCCTTCCGTCTTCCAGTCCTTCATGAATGACATTTTCAGGGATTTTGTGGACAAGTTTCTGATTGTTTATTTGGATGATATCTTGATTTTTTCTAATGACTGGGACTCTCATGTGAAACATGTTCGAACTGTATTCCAGATTTTGAGAGAGAATGCTCTGTATGTGAAGGGATCAAAGTGTCTTTTTGGCGTACAGAAGATCTCATTTCTGGGATTCATTTTGTCCCCATCTGTTATTGAAATGGACCCGGTCAAGGTTCAGGCCATCTGTGATTGGGTCCAACCTACTTCATTAAAAGCTCTTCAGAGATTTTTGGGTTTTGCCAATTTTTATCGTAAATTTATTGGTAATTTCTCGGTTATTGTTAAACCATTAACTGATTTGACCAGAAAGGGTTCTGATGTGGTGAATTGGCCTCCTGAGGCAGTCTCTGCATTTCAGGAACTTAAGCAGAGATTCACTTCTGCTCCTGTTCTACGGCAGCCTGATGTTTCTCTGCTATTTCAGGTGGAGGTTGATGCCTCTGAAATTGGGGCAGGTGCCGTTTTGTCCCAAAAAGATCCAGAGACCTCTAAAAGTAACCCTTGTGCCTTTTTCTCTCGAAAATTTTCTCCTACTGAACGTAATTATGACGTGGGTAATCGGGAGTTATTGGCCATGAAGTGGGCTTTTGAAGAGTGGAGACATTGGCTGGAGGGAGCCAAACATCAGGTGGTGGTCCTTACGGACCAAAGAATCTGGTCTATCTGGAATCTGCCAAGCGACTCAATCCTAGACAGGCCAGGTGGGCCTTGTTTTTCACACGTTTTAATTTTGTGGTTTCCTTTCTTCCTGGCACTAAGAATGTTAAGGCGGATGCCCTCTCGAGGAGTTTCCTTGCGGACTCTCCTGAGCTATCTGATCCCTCTGTTATTTTGAAGGAGGGTGTAGTTCTTTCCGCCATCTCGCCCAATTTGAGACTTGCTCTGGAGGGGTGTCAGGAGGATAGGCCCGAGCGCTGCCCTGTTGGAAAATTGTTTGTCCCGGACCAATGGAAAAAGAGTGTGATGTCTGAGATTCATTGTTCCGCATTGGCTGGGCATCCCGGAATTTTTGGTACCAGAGACTTGGTTAGTCGGTCCTTTTGGTGGCCTACCTTGTCTCGCGATGTCAGGGAATTTGTGCAGTCCTGCGGGACTTGCTCTCGCTCCAAGCCTTGCTCTCGCTCTAGTGGTTTGTTGATGCCATTGCCTGTGCCCAAGAGACCATGGACCCATATCTCTATGGATTTCATTTCCGATCTTCCTGTTTCTCAGAGAATGACCACCATCTGGGTAATTTGTGATAGGTTTTCCAAAATGATACATCTTGTGCCATTACCTAAGTTGCCTTCCTCCTCTGAATTGGTGCCGTTGTTCCTTCAGCACGTGGTTCGTTTACACGGCATTCCTGAGAACATTGTGTCTGACAGAGGAGTCCAGTTTGTTTCCAGATTTTGGAGGACTTTTTGTTCTAAACTGGGTGTTCAATTGTCTTTTTCCTCGGCATTTCATCCTCAGACCAATGGTCAAACTGAGAGAACAAACCAGACATTGGAGACTTATCTAAGATGCTTTGTGTCTGCTGATCAGGATGACTGGGTCTCTTTTTTGCCTTTGGCTGAGTTTGCTCTTAATAATAGGGCTAGCTCTGCCACTTTGATGTCTCCGTTTTTCTGTAATTCTGGGTTTCACCCTCGATTTTCTTCAGGACAGACGGAGGCTTCTGTCTGTCCAGGTGTTGACTCTGTTGTTGAGCGTATGCAGCAGATTTGGGACCAGGTAGTGGAGAGGTTGTCCCTCTCTCAGGAGAAGGCCCAGCGGTTTGCTAACCGGCATAGGACTGATGGTCCTCGGTTTAAAGTGGGGGACTTGGTCTGGTTGTCCTCAAAGAATATTCCTATGAGAGTAGCATCTCCTAAATTTAAGCCTAGGTTCATTGGACCTTATAAGATCATGGAGATTATTAATCCTGTTTCTTTTAGTTTGCTTCTTCCAGGGACATTTAAGATCCATAACGTGTTCCACAAGTCCTTGTTGAAGAGGTTTGTTGAGCCAGTGGTTCCTGCTGCTGTGCCTCCTGACCTGTTTTGGTTGAGGGCAATCTGGAGTATGTGGTTGAGAAAATATTGGATTCTCGTTTTTCTAGACGAAGACTCCAGTATTTGGTTAAATGGAGAGGTTATGGTCAGGAAGACAATTCTTGGGTGTTTGCTTCGGACATCCATGCTAGGAGACTTATCCGTGCGTATCATAGAACTCATCCTGACCGACCTGGTTGCTCAAATGAGGGTTCGGTGACCCCTCCTCAAGGGGGGGGTATTGTTGTGAATGGGTTTGAGATGAGTTCTGAGCAGAGGCTCCCTCTGGTGGTTACAAGCAGTACTAGTGAGGATTGTGAGGACTGGGAATCAGGTGTTACTGATTGGTCTTATATAAGGGAGTCATTTTCCATCAGGGTTGCCGGTGATCAATTGTTCTGGTCTGAATCCTTCTTTCCAGTTTCCCTTGTAGCCTGCTGTGTCGTGTCTGCATCTCCTGCTATCAGATAAGACAATTTCTTCTTTTGTGTTTGTGCTATATTTTTGCATTTTGTCCTGCACTTCTGTGGGGGCCTTCAGGGTCCCCTCCGGGGGCTTTTGCCCTCTCAGTTTAGTCCAGCCACTGTGTTTTGTACTTTTGCTTTTTCCAGTTTTTTTTCAGTGGCTGCTGTTTTGTTTTTGTTACACCAGAGAACTAATTTAGGTGGTAGAGGTCGTGTGATCTCAGGTGATTTTGAAATTAGTAGAGTTGGTGTTTTTTCAGGGTTTTCTGAGATTGCAGTAAGTACCCTTCCTATCCTTTTCTATTTAGATAGTTTGGGCCCCAGCGTTTGCTCATACTATTTTCTTTCTGTGTCAGTATTTCCTCTTGTCTAACCGCCATTACATGTTTGGGGGCTTTCTATTATCTTTGGGGTTCTGCTCCGGGGCAGATAGCTTTCCTATTTCTATCTTTAGGTGTAGTTAGTTTCTCAGGCTGTGACGAGGCGTCTAGGACCAACGTAGGAACGCTCCACGGCTGCCTCTAGTTGCGGTGGTTAGTCAGGGTACTGCAATCTCATAGATTCCAACTGCTCTGGTGTATTCCTTTTTTACCTGCACTCCTCAGCTACCGTAACATAACAGAGGGCGTTCTTTGGGATTCAGAGAGCAGAACTGTCTCACTTTCCTGTTGCTTTTGGTAGCAAAGAGATCTACCTCCGGTTGACCCCATTTCCGCACAATTAGGTCGAAGATGGAAGTCTTTAATGACCACTCTCCTTGGCTCAGGAGATTGCGGCTTAAGAAGTCCGCCTTGGTATTTTCTTCTCCCCTTATATGTAGAGCCGTTAGAGAAAGAAAGTGTTGTTCTGCTATCTGAAGTAGGCGCCTTGCCACTTCCATGAGAGGACCGGAACGAGTACCACCCTGGTGGTTGATGTATGCGACTGTGACCCGATTGTCGGAGAGCACTCGAACGTGGTGACCCTGTAGATAGACAAGGAGTTTTTTAATCGCTAGCTCTACCGCTGCTAATTCCTTCATATTAGAAGACATTTGAATTTGATCCTGCTCCCATGAGCCCTGAACCATAACGTCCCCCATATGAGCCCCCCACCCAGAGGGGCTAGCATCTGTTGTGACTATTCGGGATATGTCATATTCCCAGGGAACCCCCTTAGACAGGTTTGTCTCATTCTTCCACCAATCCAGGGATCTTATAGCAGCCTGGGACAAGGATAGCTGGCCTTCCAGGTAACCACCTAGCAAATTTTGATACAGCAAGACCTCAGCTTGCAGTGCCCTTGTGTGAAATTGGGCCCACCGAACCGCGGGAATGCAGGACGAGATGGAGCCCAAAAGAGACATGGCCTTCCTAAGCGACATGGAGGGGTTACTGGAAGCGTTTAGGACCTGGTACCGTAAGCAAATTAACTTGTCTGACGGTAAACTACAGTTCTGATTTTGTGAATCCAGAATTAGCCCTAGAAATTGCTGAACCCTCATCGGATTCAAACGAGACTTTTTGGTATTTATTAGCCATCCCAGCCGCTCTAAGGTAGAAATCGCTCTTTTCAGTTGCTCTAGGCAATGCTCTGCCGTCTTTCCTATGATAAGAAAGTCGTCAAGGTAGGGGACTATGAGCATATTTGATTCACGTAAGTGGGCCATGACCTCCGACATAACCTTAGTGAATACTCGTGGGGCAACCGCCAAGCCAAAGGGAAGGGCGCTAAATTGAAAATGTCGCAGTGATTCCCCCATCTGGATTGCTACTCTGAGAAAACGCTGATGCTCCATATGGATCGGTATGTGGTAATAAGCGTCTTTCAGATCTAACACCACCATAAAGCAATTTTCAAACAGAAGCTTTATTGCTGAGCTGACTGTTTCCATTTTAAATGGGTGAATAATCAGGAACTTATTGAGGGCTTTCAAATTAATAATTGTTCTAAAAGACCCATCCAGTTTATGGATCAAAAACAGAGGGGAGTAAAACCCCTTACCCCGCTCTGCTTCTGGCACCTCCACTAAGACATTCTTAGCGCAAAGCTCCTGAACCTCCAACTCTAGAGCGGCCTGCTCCGATGGCGATGACCTGAGTGGGGTAATTTTAAAGTTATCCCAAGGTACCGAAGAGAATTCTAACCGCAGCCCTGTAGCTACGATGTTAAGGATCCAGCTACTGTTTGAGATTTCCGACCAGGCCGGGTAGAAGGCCTTCAATCTGCCTCCTACCGGCATTGCTAGTCATTGCGAGGGTTTTTTTGTTTCCCTAGGTGGACCTCTAAACATAAACCCTGTACCTCTTCGCCTCTTTTCATCCCATTTGGCTCGTTCCCTGGACGACCTTCGGTAGCTGAACCTCCTTCTGCTGAAAGGTCTTTTATAGGAAGGGGTTGATAGACTGGGAAACTTTTTCTTGTCGTCCCCTGCCTTTTCTAAAAGTTCGTCCAGGACCGGGCCAAAAAGATATTCGTCGTCACACGGAATGGAGCAGAGGCGAGATCTGGCTTGAATATCGCCCGGCCAACATTTCAGCCATAATGCCCTTCGTGCTGCATTAGACAGCCCTGCCGCTCTGGCAGCCATTCTTACTGAGTCCGCTGAGGAATCAGCCAGGAAAGCCGCCGCATTCTGAATTATTGGCAAGGTCTTCCGAATTGTCCCCCTGGAGGTTCCATCTGTTAACTGGGAAGCTAACTGGTCTAGCCAGACCATCAATGACCTGGCTGCGCAAGTGGCTGCAACCGCCGGCCTCAGGGCACCTGCCGACATCTCCCATGTGCCTTTCAAGAAGGAGTCTGCCTTCTTGTCTAGTGGATCTTTCAAAGACCCCATATCATCAAATGGGATAGAGGATTTTTTAGAAGCCTTCGCCACTGCTGCATCCAGCTTCGGGGCCTTATCCCATCTACCCGTCAGGGGATCTTCAAAGGGATATCTCCGTTTAAACGCTTGGGGTAAGGAGCCTCTTTTTTCAGGCTTCTTCCACTCTCTGTCTATAAGGCCTTGGATGCTACTGTTTAGTGGAAAGGATCTCCGTTTTTTTGGATCTAGACCACCAAACATCAGATCCTGTACTGAGAGCTCTGGTTTCGCCTCTTCTACCCCCATGGTGGACCTAACTGATTTGACAAATTTGTCCATCTGGTCCAAGGGAAAACAAAAACGGGTAGCGTCTTCCGTAGAAGACGAGGAGGAAGCCGAAGAGGAAGGCGAGGAGGGTCCTGACACAACTTCACCCCTATCATGGGCGGCAGGTGACTCTGAATCAGATAAAACTGGTACATTTCTACGCCTGGAAAATTCTCTGTGTCTTGAGGACGCTTTCAACTCTGCTCTTATTATCTCCTTCAGGCTTTCGGTGAAATCTGGAGTCTCCTCCGCTATCTAAAAAGGGAAGGGGCATAGGGGGGGGTTTACTATGTCATCCCATGCCCCTGCCCTTCCCCTTAAAAATGCCCTACCGTCTGTTGCATGCACGGCTGGCACAACCTCTTAGGGCAAGCGTCAGGCAGAGGGCAAGCGCAAAAGGCACATTCCCTGTGCTTGCTTTTCACCGAACACTTCTTCCCCTAGTAACAGACACAAAATGGGGAAAAAACTGTATTACTGGGTATTCTAAATCTGACGATCTCTTACCCAGATTGTACAGCAGTAGGTACCGGATCACGGGGAGGGGGCTTTTTCCCAGCTGCGGAACTTCTGCGGCTGGTGCTCCTGGCCATTGAAGAGGAGCGCTCTGTCTGCTGCTGCTGCTGCTGGCTCTCCTGTTGCACCGAGGGAGCCTCTGCAGTGTCCATCGTAAAAAAATGGGCAGAAGCGCTTTACCTCTTTCCTAGGCTCCTTATATCCTCCCCGGATATCCGGATCAGCAGGTCTGGCCAGGGGTCCACCCCCTCCTACTCCCCGCCCCACGGCCCCCCCCGCACCTCCCCGCCGTCCCCACAGCAGGCGCCGTCTGATGATGCAGCCGCCAAAATTTTCAAAAACGCCGGCCGGCGTCTCACTTCCGGTTCCGGTGGTGGAGACTCCGCCCCCTTTTTTCCCCCGCTCGCACGGACCCCACCATACCGATGGAGGTAAGTATAATCCCCGCTGCATCGCCCCTCCGAGCGGAGATCTCCCCCGACCCCAGCCGCGCTGCTGCAACAGCGGCGCACGACTGAATTTTCAAAAACCCCGCCGCGCCGTCCATAGCCGTGACGCGCGGTGGGAAATTCAAAACCGCCCGCCGCGCCGTCCATAGCAGTGACGCGGCGGGAAATTCAAATTTTAAAATAAATTTTTTTTTTTTTTTTAAATCACGGCTGCACCCTTAAGAGGCCCCCACCATGACAGGACCACAGGAAAGGACAGGGAGAAGGCATCGGGACCAGGGAGAGGGGGGAATACTTACCTACCGGCGCTGGCTGGGTGACAGAGATCCTCTGGATACTGCTCCACCTGCTCCGCACACTGCCGTGGAATCCTACCCGGACCCACCGTGGCGCTTCCAGGGGCTCCGCACTGGCCGAGGTAGGAGATCCCCCCCCGCTACCTGGGTCGACCGGCCGGCCTGGGTCCTCCTGAAGATCTTCATCTGTAGGAAACCCGTCCTTTAGGAACAGGAAACCAACTGATGTGTGGGAGAGGTGCCGCCCTTTTATATCTGTAGGTTTCCTGTTCCTAAGGGGCGGATCCCCTCTCTCTGTAGTGCTGTCATGGACGTTCGAATAAATGACTAGGTAAAGGAAGGAGGAGGTTCCGGCATCGTATAGTGGACTTGTGTTTTGAGATTCGATCTCTAACAGATTGTGTCGTTTCACCAATGTACAACAATCCACAAGGGCATTTAATCAGATAAATGACAAATGAAGAATCGCATGTGTAATAATCCTTGATAAAAAATGTTTTGCCTGTCCGTGGATGTTGGAATCTGCCTCCTTTCATTACATTATTGCATTGAGCACAATGCAAACACGGATAAGTGCCTGTTTGTGGTTTAGATAGAAATAACTGTTTAGGACGTTTGGTGGAGCCAATGTCAGCACGGACGAGTAAATCCCTAAAGTTAGATGGTCTCTTAAAACATGGCAAGAAGGGCCTGCGAAATTCCGCTATGTCAGGATGTGCCGAAGACAGGATTGACCAGTGTCTTCTAATAGTTCTGTGAAGAAGGAAAGCAAAGGGATGAAATGAATGCACAAAAGGGATCCGTTGTCCAGTCTCGATCTGTCTATTACCATACCTGCGAGGTGGATTTTTTGCTCTATCTAGTAATGGGGCAGGATAGCCTCGGTTGGTAAATTTATGGGTCATGTCAGTGAGGCGTTGTGCCCGTATGGTATCGTCAGAAACTATGCGGCAGACCCTCTGGAACTGGGACATAGGAATGGAGCGTTTCACTGCTGGTGTAAAGTAAGTAGTACAGTTCATATAGCGTCTTGTGCTTGGGTGCGATGAAAATACATGAGACACAGGTTTGATATAGAAAGTCTTGTATTACTTCATACAAGTTTGCAAAAATAGTCACACAGTTTGCAGACACAGAAGCAGGAGACACAGCAGGCCAGAGTAATCTAAGCTCAGCAATCACTCTCCACAACAGGTTCAGGATCTTCTTCTCTGTTACCGTAAGTCCATGCAAACGTCGGTCTTTCAAAGAGCAGGGTTCAGAGTCCACAAGTGCTTCAGAGTTCCTCAGTAGGAATAGCTGGAGTACAAGGTCCAAGGCTTTAGGAGTCAGGTCACAGGTTCACTGCAGGCTAGATTCTGAAGCACTGATTGCTCAGCTGTGGCTGCTTAAGAAGCAAAAGGAGAGAATCAGGGCGGGAACATGCAAGCTGGAAACTCCATTTTGACTGAGGGCAAGATAGCTGCAGCAAGACAGAAAGTAAAATGGCTGACGAACAAACTGAGTTTCAGGAACATGTATACAGAACCTTACATTACTCCCCCCTTAGGGACAACCTCCGGATGACCTCAGACCAGGCTTGTGTGGGTACCTCTGATGAAACTGAGGAGCAAGCGAGGAGCATTAACGTTATTGACTGGTTCCCATGAGTTGTCCTCCACTGGGTAGCCCTGCCATTTAATCAGATATTGTAACTGATTTCTATACAACCTGGAATCTAAAATCCTTTCCACCACAAATTCTTCCTGACCATCGACTAGCACTGGGTCAGGGCAAGGAGAAGAACATCCAGGAAACGTATTGGGTGTCGCAGCCTTTAGTAGGGATACATGAAAGACAGGGTGGATTCTCATAGTTCTGGGCAGTTGAAGACGACAAGCAACGGCACTTATAATTTTACTGATTTTATAGGGTCCAATGTACTTATGTCCCAACTTAGACGATGGAATCCTTAACTTAAGATTTCTGGTTGACAGCCAAACCAAGTCTCCTACCTTGAAAGCTCGTGCAGGTTTACGAAATTTATCTGCTGCTTTCTTGTACCTTTCCTGAGCCGATTCCAGATTCTCCTTTAGAAGATCCATATTCTTCTGTAAAGACGTGATTCTTTCAGCCACTGCTGGTAAAGGCGTTTCTATGGGAAATCGTGGTAGAATGTTAGGATGATAACCTAGATTAGAGTAAAAAGGAGACTGCTTAGTGGAGGCACTCTGAGAGTTGTTATACAAGAACTCAGCTAATGGAAGTAGATCCACCCAATCATCCTGTAGGTGGCAGATAAAGCAGCAGAGATACTGCTCCAGGGTTTGATTGGTTCGTTCGGTCTGTCCATTAGTCTGGGGATGAAAAGCAGAAGAAAGGTTTACTTTAATGTCCAATGCTGCACAGAAATTTTGCCAAAACCTAGAAGTGAATTGCACCCCTCGATCCGAAATAACCTCATCCGGTACTCCATGTAAGCGAAACACATCTTTAATCATCAAATCTGATGTCTGTTTTGCAGTGGGTAAGCCGACACAAGGGATAAAATGAGCTGCCTTTGTTAGACGGTCAACCACCACTAGAATGGTGTTCTTCCCTTGAGAGGTTGGTAACTCCACAATGAAGTCCATAGAAATGGATCCCCACGGGCGGGACGGGGTGAGAAGAGGCTGTAACAGACCAGTTGGTGAGGAGCGAGGTGTTTTGCATCTTGCACAGACTTCACATGAAGTGACATAGTTTAAAACATCCTTCCTGCAAGTGGGCCACCAAAAGAAACGAGAAAGAAATTCCTGTGTCTTTAGAATTCCTCTATGCCCAGCTATCTTGGAATCGTGAATGAGTTGCAATACTCTCAATCTGACTGTTTCAGGAATATACAGGCGTTGTCCCTGAATCCACACACCATTCTTAAAGACAAGACTTACGTCCCTTGGGGTTGTGCCAAAAAGGAATCCGCATGGTATGCTTCCTTGATGTCCTTAAGTAGGTCTTGATTATGAATTACTCCTAGGAATCTAGAGTCAGGAAGAATAGTCTTAGGAGGAGTAATTGGACGTGTCTCTGCTGAGTAAATCCTAGAGAGTGCATCAGCCTTTCCATTGCGCGATCCTGGTCTATAAGAAATGATAAAATTAAATTGGTTTAAGAAAAGATTCCAGCGAGCCTGGCGAGGAGTCAGGCACTTAGCCGACCTGATAAACTCAAGGTTACGATGGTCTGTCAGGACGACTATTTGCTGTGCAGCTCCCTGAAGAAGGTGTCTCCATTCTTTGAAGGCGGCAATAATGGCCAACAACTCTCTATTGCCCACATCGTAGTTCCTCTCAGCCGAAGACAACTGCTGGGAAAAGAAGGCACAGGGATGCAAGACATTCTTCTCACCTGTTCTCTGAGAGAGTATAGCTCCAACGGCACAGTCTGAAGCATCCACCTCTATTATGAAGGCAAGCTCGGGGTTGGGATGTACTAGGATAGGTGCAGTGGTAAATTTATCTTTTAGACGGGAAAATGCTTCCTGGGCTTGGGGAGTCCAGGAGAACCTAGACTCTTTCCGGGTAAGTTGGGTGATAGGTGACACTACCTCAGAGAAATTTCTAATGAAACGTCTATAGAAGTTGGCAAACCCGATGAAGCGCTGTACCTCCTTCACATTTCTAGGACTTGGCCAATCCTTGATGGCTTGGGTTTTGCTTCCATCCATACTAATTCCTTGTGTAGACAGTACATACCCCAGAAATTGAATTTCGGTCCTATGGAATTCACACTTTTCAAGTTTGATGTAAAGATGATTTTGTCTTAGACGTTCCAAGACCATTCTCACATGTCCATGATGTTCCTCTGTGGAGTTAGAAAAAATTAGAATATCATCCAAATAAATTACCACGAATGTATCTAGGAGATCCTGAAGATGTCATTCACCAAGTGTTGGAAAGTGGCTGGGGCGGTACTCAGACCAAAAGGCATAACTAGATATTCAAAGTGTCCATAGCGTGACCTGAATGCAGTCTTCCATTCATCCCCAGGTCTAATACGGACTAAGTTATAGGCCCCACGAAGATCTAGTTTAGAGAAAATTTTGGCATGTCGCACTCTCCAATAACTCAGGGATTAAAGGCAATGGATAACGGTTTCTAATAGTAACCTTATTGAGTTCCCTATAGTCTACGCATGGTCTCAGAGATCCATCTTTCTTCTTTACAAAGAAGATGGGTGCACCTGCAGGAGATGAAGAGGGGCGTATGAAGCCCTTGGCTAGATTTTCATCTATGTAATCCTTTAAAGCCTTTAGCTCGGGCCCCGACAGGGGGTAGATCTTACCAAAAGGTATCTCTGCTCCAGGCAATAATTCAATTGGACAATCATATGGACGGTGAGGAGGAAGCTGGTCAGCGTTCTTCTTGTCACATAAATCCACATAGTCCTGATATACAGCTGGTAGTTCAGGGACTGACATGGTTCCTTTAGGAACAGAGCAAGCTGAAACTTTTGGACTCATCTGTTTCTCTGGAAAGTGTAATTCCTTGGTCTCCCAGTTAATGGTAGGATTCTGAGCCTGCAGCCATGGTAGCCCTAGAATAATGGGAAAGTGGGGAGAAGAGATAAGCATAAAGGACAGTTTCTCTTGATGATCTTTACCCATAAGAACCCTCAAAGGCTCTGTTTCCTGATCCACTGGTCCAGAGGTCAGCAGGGAGCCATCCACAGTTTCCATCTGTACTGGAGTAGCCTTCTTCACTGAACGTATCCCCTGTTTCAGAGCAAAGGAGACATCCATAAAATTTCCACTTGCCCCTGAGTCGATCATAGCAGAGCTAGACACCCAAGCTGAGTCAACCCAGAGTTTGATGGAAAGAAAGCAATCAGAATTGTTTTTCTTACAACTCAGCTGGGACAACCGCTGAGGAAACTTGAAAAATGGCAGCATTTACACAGTCAACGTCCTCAGAAGTAACGGAGTTTAAGTCCGAGAAATCAAGATCTGTTGCTGCAGATCTCTCTGGAGCCTGAGGCTCGGACCTGACAGATCCCCTCTCGCAACACTCACAATGAATGAGTGCTGCAGTAGTCTTACGAGAACGGCTGGGGCAGTTTATAATGAAGTGCCCTGACTTACCACAATAGAAACATAGATTCTCCTTAAAACGATGTTCCTTGCGTGCATCACTAACCCGTCGTTGTAAAGAGTCTACCTGCATGGGTTCAGGTTCAGGTTCCCGTGTAATCCTACTCAAAGGTTCCTTAGCTGGAGAGGAAGGTAGGAAAAGGTTAGTGCGATTGCTTTCGAACCATCTCTCTTGCCTGCGTTCAGTCAGACGAGTATCAATACGGATGCAGTAGTTAATAAAGTCACCTAACGCAGTGGAGGGTCGGCACGAGCAAGTTCATCCTTAATCAGTGGAGATAACCCCTTTCGAAAAATAGATTTTTTGGCGGAACTGTCCCAGGTGGTATCAAGGGCCCATCTCCTGAAATCCAAGGCATATTCAGCTACCGAGTGCTTACCTTGGCGCAAAGCTAACATGGCTGCTTCAGCTGTTGCACCTCGATTGGGGTCATCAAACACCTGCCCCATGGCTGAAATAAAAGCATCAAGGTGATTCAAACAATCATCCTCAGTCTCAATCAGAGGGTTTGCCCACATCAAAGCCTTGTTGGTAAGCAACATAATTATAGTAAGCAAAGATTGCATTGATTAATAAATCCCCTGAATTTCTCACGTTCACCGCCAAAACGAAAAGGGGGCAACTTGGGAATCCCAGAACTCGGGGCTACGGCAGGAGTCTGGACTCGCTCCTCTAGAACCTCAATCCTGGCTCGCAAATCCTGGGCAGTCTGTCCAAACACTTGCAAATTGTGATTAGTGAGGTCCTGTAGGCTTGAAAAACGGGTCTTTATATTCTGCAAATCTGCAAGGATATTATCAGTCACTCCGCAAAGTTCCTTTATGCGGGCCTCCATTTTCCAGATCTTTTAAGACAGGAGTACTGGAAGAAGAGGAGAGGAGAAAAAAAAAAAACAATAGTGTTTACCTGTGGTAACACTGCAGAGAGAAAAAAAAATTAAGGGAACTGCTCACCGGAATGGTTGTGAGAAGTCACAACCACTATCATCACAGAAAGTTCACCCGGACATCTGATATCCACAGTTACAGCAGACAAAAAAGAGAAAGGAAAAAAAAAAAAAAAACAATAGTGTTTACCTGTGGTAACACTGCAGAAAAAAAAACACTTAAGGGAATTGCTCACCTGGAATGGTTGTGAGAAGTCACAACCACTGTCATCACAGAAAGTACAACCGGACATCCGATATCCACAGTTACAGCAGACACAGCCTTTCCAGACCCAGCAGACACTAACGTTTGGCTTCAGAATCTTGTAATGTATGTAGTACAGTTCATATAGCGTCTTGTGCTTGGGTGCGATGAAAATACATGAGACACAGGTTTGATATAGAAAGTCTTGTATTACTTCATACAAGTTGGCAAAAATAGTCACACAGTTTGCAGACACAGAAGCAGGAGACACAGCAGGCCAGAGTAATCTAAGCTCAGCAATCACTCTCCACAACAGGTTCAGGATCTTCTTCTCTGTTACCGTAAGTCCATGCAAACGTGGGTCTTTCGAAGAGCAGGGTTCAGAGTCCACAAGTGCTTCAGAGTTCCTCAGTAGGAATAGCTGGAGTACAAGGTCCAAGGCTTTAGGAGTCAGGTCACAGGTTCACTGCAGGCTAGATTCTGAAGCACTGATTGCTCAGCTGTGGCTGCTTAAGAAGCAAAAGGAGAGAATCAGGGCGGGAACATGCAAGCTGGAAACTCCATTTTGACTGAGGGCAAGATAGCTGCAGCAAGACAGAAAGTAAAATGGCTGACGAACAAACTGAGTTTCAGGAACATGTACACAGAACCTTACAGCTGGTGGGTGAAAACTTGTGAAGTGTAACAGACTATTCCTGTCAGTGCTCTTAACAAAGAGATCTGTTGTGAGGTTCCCTTCTATATCCTTCAAAATTCTGGTATCTAGGAAATCAATAGAACAAAGGTCATACGACATAGTGAGTGTGATGCCCGGCCATGATCGATTCAGGATGGAGTGAAATTCTAACAATGATTCTGGTGTACCCCGCCACAGGCAAAATATGTCGTCAATGTATCGTTTCCACAATATCACATGTTGGGTGTACAGTGGAAGTGTATAAATGATGGACGACTCAAAATGTGCCATATATGTATTTGCATAGGGAGGCGCTACATTCGATCCCATCGCGGTGCCCCGGCCTTGCAAGTAGAAGGTGTCTTGGAAAAGAAAAAAATTATTGAATAATATGATGGTGAGAAGATCAATGCACAGGTTGACTTCATCCTCTGACTTCTCAGAGGATGAAAGAAGATGGTGAACTGAGTTAATCCCCTCTATATGGGGAATGGATGTGTACAGGTCTTTAACATCCATCGTGACCAATAGTGTGTCTGATGGGATCTTACCCAGTGATTTGATAGCTTTTAAGAAGTCTCCCGTATCTAGGATGAAGGAGGGTGATTTTTGGGTAAGAGGTGTCAAAATCTTTTCCAAGAATTTAGCAATAGGGGATAGGATGGAATCCGTAGACGCTACTATTGGTCTACCGGGTGGGTTTTGTAAATTCTTATGAACTTTCGGCAGTGTGTAAAACACTGGAGTAATTGGGTATGACTTGCGTAAATATTCACAAGTTTTAGGGTCGAGGATACCCAGATTTGAGTATTTCAAAAGAATCTCCTCTATTTTGCGGGATATCTTGGGGGTAGGATCCCTAGCAAGGGGTTTGTATATAGATGTATCCGTCAGTTGTCGAAGAATTTCTTGAATATATTGGGATTTGTCCATGATGACAAGGGCTCCACCCTTGTCAGCAGGTTTGATAATAAATTCAGGATTATCCTGAAGAGATTTTAGAGCCTGTTTCTCTATGTTCGAAAGATTACTGGGGTAGTGAAGTTTACCCCTTTCAATGTCCTTTCGGATATTGTTGAAGGAAGTCTGAACGAAGTCGATGAAGGTTTCTAATGCATGAGATCCTGATGGTGGGCGGAAGGAACTTTTGTTCCTTAAACCTAAGCTGGTTATAGACAAAGGGTTAGATCTGATAATAGGTGTATCAGGTATAGATGAAAAATGAACCTTAAGTCTTAGTAGGCGGAAAAATCGTTGTAAATCCATTTCTAAGCCAAACGTCCTGCACCCATAAGAGGGGCAGAAAGAAAGGCCTTTCTGAAGGGCTGAGTATTCCGCAATACCAAGAGATTTAGATGAAATATTAATTACTAACGATTCAGTACCTGAGATCGTGTAACCCTCATCTGATCTTGGTTGTTCCTTCCGCTTGTGGCCCCGTCTGGTCTTCTTCTGGGAAACCGACGTCTTTGCCCTAAAAAATGGGACGAGGTTGAGGGAAAAGTGTTCCTCTCTTGTTCGGAGCCGGAGGTAGAATAGTCGGTAGATGAACGGTGGTTCCTTGATGGTGGTCGTCTTGAGGAGAAGTTGTCTTGCCATCTATAGACTTTGTTTGATTCAGGGTGGATAAAAATCATGATTTTAAAAAAATCAAAAAAATCGGATTTTTTTGATTTAAATCGGATTTTTTTGATTTAAATAGGATTTTTTAATCAAGTTGTACACAAGCAAAACTTTGTCTTTTTGCAAATCAAATTATTTTACACAAATAAAAATATTAAAACAGTTGATGATTATGAAACCTAATAATTTTTATTTGCACTATTAAACAATCAGAATTGAACTACAGAGAGTAAGTACTTTTTAACAATAGCCTATCTCTAACGTTTGAAGTAAGCAAACATCTTCAGTGAATACATCAGTCCTTTAAGCCTACTGTTTATTTAGGACTTTTAATAGGAAAACTAGTTGTCCTGCTTTAGCAGTTCCTAAGCGGTTTCGGACTGTTGTGTGCACAAAACCAAATGAAGAAAACAATCTCTCTACTCCTGCCGATGAAGCCGATGCAGTCAGTAGCTGAGTAGCTACATTTATTATCTTCGCTGGAAGAACAAGTGATTGCGACTTCCACCAGTCCAGTGGTTTTAGTTCATTAACGACGTTATCTGCAAACATGTATTTTTGAAATGGTGCAGATTCACACTTCAATTTCAGCACAGTTGCCACAATGTCATGGTTAGTATTGGCGAGCCACTCCATTGCAGAGTTGATTTCCGCCTCAGATAGTTTTTTCCCTCTATAGATGGGATGCAAGATATTGGCTAAATAGTGTTCTTCTTTTAATGCTTGGTCCTTGCGGTGGTGTATTGCAACCTTTACATTGTTTGAGAGGTTCAAGCGATCTAGCGAACCTTCTAAATCTTTCCAAACTTCTGTGGCATCAGCTATGGTTGCAGTATCTTTCTGCAATTTATCCAACGCAATAGATATTGGCTTTAACCTTTCCAAAAGGTCCTCGGCATTTCTCTTCACACCAAGATTTAATACTTTGCTTCGTATATTAGCATCAATTTTATCCCGATGTGTTTCGCAAATGGACACTAATTTTGACCAGTTGTTAATAAACAGTTCCAAGCATTCAGCCAAGGTATTCCATCTAACATCTTGTGGTAGAACCAACTTCAGTCCTCCCATTTCCTTGTAGGTTGCATGTGCAAAATGATTATTGCGGAAATATTTAACAATTTCTACAACATGTTACTTGACACCCGAAATATGCAGGTCTTTTGCCAAAAGATGCAACAAATGGGCAGAACAACCGTATGTAATGACATTTGTGTCATCCTCATGTGCCAGTTCCGCTCGCATTTTTGCCACATTGCTTGCGTTATCAGTAACTAAGCTCCTTACTTTACATCCAAACTGTTCTTGGCATTGGTGAATTGAGTTCTTAGCAATTTCAAGTAAATATTCAGCAGTATGTGAATTTCCAGATGTGTCGATTGTGTCTGTAAGGTAAGTTTCACCATCTTCTGTTGTGACACAAGTGCAAATTATGGGTCGTTGTGGATGTTGCTCCAACCATCCAAGCTCATGTTAACAACTTTGTCTTTCAAATATTTTGTACAAGCCGCTCTTTCTTTGTCGTATACAGCCTGAAGATGTTTTCCTGAGATATCAAATCTACTTGGTGGTTTGTAGCCTGGTCTTATTCCTTCGATCATTTGTACAAACAATGGGTGTTCAACTAGTCGGAAAGAATTGGTTGCAAATATGAATTTAGCAATTAATTCATCAAAATGTTCTTTCTGGCTCGTCGTAGTCTTTAAGAGGAATTTTTCTACACTTTGCACGCAAAGTTTTTTGTTGGGCTGCTTTGTTGAAGTTGTACCCAGATATTGATTGTCACGTGCAGCACAAGCCATATTTGACCCTGAAAGCACAGTAATTAAAAATATAATTCGACTGCGTATTTGAAGAAATATAACGAAAATATTTTGAAACAAACTTTTTGAACAATGTAATGGTCCTCGTCCTATAAGGGCTGTCTCAAAAGTTATGCTACTCAAGTTTCCGGTGAAGTTGCTGTAATACTAGTAATATCAGAGCAACTGAAAAAAATTATGTCACAAAAGTTTTAAAAATGTTTTTTTAAAAAATGGTCAATTTGGCAGACTTCAAAAGTGAATTGTAGCCTACAATAAAAAAAAAAAATAGGCGTATACACACTCTTTTATTTTTACTTAACGTTAATCTTCTGTGAAATATTGCCTTAACATAAATTTAAATTCTATACTCCAGAACTAGTGCTAGAAATTTTTCTTTTCATAGACTTTAACCATCCCAGTAAAACGTCTGTTAA
This sequence comes from Oophaga sylvatica, assembly GCA_033576555.1. Lineage (NCBI taxonomy): Eukaryota > Metazoa > Chordata > Amphibia > Anura > Dendrobatidae > Oophaga > Oophaga sylvatica. The sequence goes on from JARQOD010000001.1 coordinate 97,209,183, forward strand.
AATAGGTTGTAATTGCCAGACTTACCACTAGTGCTAGGGTCCTGGTGCATAAGAAGCTGTGGGGGTTCATTGACATTAGTTGTATCACTATCAACATCTTCATTTCCCTTCTGGTTGCAGTTTTCATAATGTGATTTCAAACGGCAAACAAGTCCTTGGATATCCTTTTGACAGTATTTGCACTTTGCTCTCCCACCTTTCTTTCCAAGCTCTGCTGGCATCTCAACAAAATGAACCCAAATAGGGTCTCTCTTACGACCTGCCATGGCTCACACAGATCACTTCTGAAGTTTGATTGTTACTACAGCCAAGTACTGCTGACTGACTATCCAACAAGTTTGGGCATGTCAACTGAATGGAAAAAGAAACTGAAACCAAGCTACAGAAAGTGAAACCAAGCTAGAAGTGTGGAGTTAATTGAACAATGATTGAAAGTTTTAGATTTTAATCGTGATTTATATTAAAAAAATCTTTTGATTTAAATCAGTGATTTAAATCATGATTAAAATCACGATTTAAATCGATCTGATTTAAATAGAAAAAAATCATTTGATTTAAATCATGATTTAAATCGTTGATTTAAATCGGCCTGATTTAAATCAATCCACCCTGGTTTGATTCGTAATCAGTTGTATCTCGTGAGAACTTGTTACGCTTGCGCGTTTCAGTGTCTCTCCTGTGTTGATCGATCCTCTGTTGGATCTGGGATCTAAGAGTAGAGAGTTCTTCTGCAGTTCCAGTAGACGACAGTTGTGTTTCAATTTTATCAGTAATGGACACGTGTGCACAGCAATCAACTTAATGAGCAGGTGCCAAGATAGGTTCCAACACCATAATAATAGTAGTAAAAATCTGGCACTCAACTTTGAATTTATATTTTATTGCATCCAAAGTGACAAAGGAACAGCAATCAGCAAAACGTTTCGGTCCACAAACGGACCTTCGTCAGTTGCTGTATAGTCAAAAAAATGAATAAACAATATGTAAACAGTATGTCGATATCAGTTTTCTTTGGTTCACCTTACACTGGAATTACGACTGTGCCAAATATGCTCTCTTCCTATACCCTATATTGAAATGAGTACAATTAATTCTGACCAAGTTAACATTTATGTATATACTTTTGTTTATCGCCTTTACTATATTGTTTATTCATTTTTTTGACTATACAGCAACTGAAGAAGGTCCGTTTGTGGACCGAAACGTTTTGCTGATTGCTGTTCCTTTGTCACTTTGGATGCAATAAAATATAAATTCAAAGTTGAGTGCCAGATTTTTACTACTATTATTATGGTGTTGGAACCTATCTTGGCACCTGCTCATTAAGTTGATTGCTGTGCACACGTGTCCATTAGTGTTGAGCATTCCGATACCGCAAGTATCGGGTATCGGCCGATATTCGCGGTATCGGAATTCCGATACTTAATTCCGATACTTTTTCAATATCGTATACCGGAATCGGAAGTTCCCATAATTCTTTGAGAGGCAATGTGATGTTAGTCAGCCAATGATGAATCTTATGAAGTGTGGGCACATCCTGTAATGCTGCGGTCATCTTAACTAATGGCATGGCTGTGATTGGCTGCTGAAATGATGTCAGAATGCACTATAAAAGGCGCCGCAGCCATTTTAGCGTCACTGTGCTGTGAACTCAGTTAGGGACAGAACGCTACTCTGCTCACTCTGAGGGACAGTTAGATATTGCGATTTTGTGTACTACTGTGCTTGAGGCAGGCTAGTTTACCAACCGCTGTGTAAAGCTTCATTTTGCCAGTGTTGTTTTAACAGCTCTGTGCAAGGTGTGTGTGTGACAGTGCAGGTGACGCTGCAGTTTGCTCTGCATCCACCGCTGTTTGTAGGCATCTGCACGTGTCACTGACTTTTTTTTTTTTATTTTATTTTGTGGAATTGGTGCAGCTCCATTATATTAGAAAAAAAATCAAATCTATTAGTGTGATGTGCTTCCATCCGTATACAATACATTGGTTGCAAACACTATAGAAGTACAGAAAGGAGCCTTTCACAGCTACTGAACAGTTGTCTGCAGGGTTTACTGTAGTCTGTGAGCTTTTAATTTTGTGAGTGCAGATTACGCTCCAGTTAGTTCTTCAACCACTGCCGGTTGTAGTCTGCTGAGCGTGTGTCACTGCCTCATCCTTCACATTTTTCTCTAATTGGTGCTGCTCCATTTTAGTGGAAAAAAATCTAATCTATTAGTGTGACGCGCTTCCATCCGTATACAATACATTGGTTGCAAACACTATAGAAGTAGACAAAGGGGCCTTTAACAGCTACTGAACAGTTGTGTTTCAGTGTTCACTGTAGTCTGTGAGCTTTTCATTTTGTGAGTGCAGATTACGCTCCAGTTTGTTCTTCAACCACTGCCGGTTGTAGTCTGCTGAGCGTGTGTCACTGCCTCATCCTTCACATTTTTCTCTAATTGGTGCTGCTCCATTTTAGTGGAAAAAAATCTAATCTATTAGTGTGACGCGCTTCCATCCGTATACAATACATTGGTTGCAAACACTATAGAAGTAGACAAAGGGGCCTTTAACAGCTACTGAACAGTTGTGTTTCAGTGTTCACTGTAGTCTGTGAGCTTTTCATTTTTTGAGTGCAGATTACGCTCCAGTTTGTTCTTCAACCACTGCCGGTTGTAGTCTGCTGAGCGTGTGTCACTGCCTCATCCTTCACATTTTTCTCTAATTGGTGCTGCTCCATTTTAGTGGAAAAAAATCTAATCTATTAGTGTGACGCGCTTCCATCCGTATACAATACATTGGTTGCAAACACTATAGAAGTAGACAAAGGGGCCTTTAACAGCTACTGAACAGTTGTGTTTCAGTGTTCACTGTAGTCTGTGAGCTTTTCATTTTTTGAGTGCAGATTACGCTCCAGTTTGTTCTTCAACCACTGCCGGTTGTAGTCTGCTGAGCGTGTGTCACTGCCTCATCCTTCACATTTTTCTCTAATTGGTGCTGCTCCATTTTAGTGGAAAAAAATCTAATCTATTAGTGTGACGCGCTTCCATCCGTATACAATACATTGGTTGCAAACACTATAGAAGTAGACAAAGGGGCCTTTAACAGCTACTGAACAGTTGTGTTTCAGTGTTCACTGTAGTCTGTGAGCTTTTCATTTTTTGAGTGCAGATTACGCTCCAGTTTGTTCTTCAACCACTGCCGGTTGTAGTCTGCTGAGCGTGTGTCACTGCCTCATCCTTCACATTTTTCTCTAATTGGTGCTGCTCCATTTTAGTGGAAAAAAATCTAATCTATTAGTGTGACGCGCTTCCATCCGTATACAATACATTGGTTGCAAACACTATAGAAGTACACAAAGGGGCCTTTCACAGATACTGAACAGTTGTCTGCAGGGTTCACTGTAGTCTGTGAGGAATAACCACACTTAGGCCTTATAACTTTTCTGACTTTCTTTATCAATCTACCAAGATGAAGAAGTCAGTGAGTAAGGCACGTGGTCGTGGTCGTGGCCGTGGATTTGCAGCAGGGAGAGGACGTGGGGATTCTGTGGCTGCTGCCGCACCCAGTGACACAGCATCCACCAGTTTTCCCCGTGAGCGTTCCTTTATGCGCACTTTTGTAGGAGCTCAGCGTACCCCCTGCTGCGTGAAGAACAAATTGAAGCCGTTGTTGGTTGGATGGCAGCCAATGCATCGACTTCAATAGCTTCCACCTCCTCTCAGGACCACAGCACTGTTGAACAACCATCAGTCTCTTCACCGCCTGCCAAATTGCCCAGGCAGTCAGAGAGCTCTGTACAGGAGCCAGCTGAGTCTCTGCTTCTGTTCTCAGAATCTGTTGGCTTGCAAACAGGGGCCCAGCCAAGCAGCATTCTGGAATGTGAAGAAGAGGCAGTATGCAGTGATGCGCAACAGCTGTGTCTCTCTGAATCTGAAGAGGCGGGTGAGCCAGTGCCGATGGTCAGCACACCGCAGAACGCATCTGATGATGATGAGACTCAGTTGCCAGTTTCTGTTGAGCATGGTGCTGGCCAGACCACCCAACAACAGCAGGTGTTGGAAGAGGGTAGTGGTGGAGATGATGAGGTCCAAGACCCAACATGGCGTGAGGAACAGGAAGGTGGTGGGAGCAGCTCTGAGGAAGAGATTGCCCCAACGGTCCAAACAGTAGGGAGAGGTAGGCTGCAGACTCGCTTGCCTGTAGCCTCCAGTTTGGCACCCGTTCGGAGCAGTTCTCTTCCAACAGCCAAACCGGGCGCTCCCAAGACTTGCTCTGCGTGGTCCTTTTTTGATACAGTTGCAGATGATATTTGCTATGTCAAATGCAAGCTGTGTAATCAAAAAATTAAAAGAGGTAAAAGTGTCAGTAACCTTAATACAACAAATATGTGGAAACATGTGCGGTCAAAGCACTTTGTTGAGTTACAAAGACACACTGGAGATGTAGGCCAACCTACAGCAGCACCTACATCTTCAACTCGTGTTGGAGCCTCTTCCTCCAGTTCACACACAGCTGGTTCGGCTTCCTCACAGGATCGCCATGGAAGAACCTCTGTCACTGTTGTCCAGAGACACAGTGTTATTCCACCCACAGCTGCAAGTTCCCTGTCATCCTCACACACCCAGGCCACAAAACAGCCATCGGTAGCACAGGCATGGGATAAAAGACGGCCATACTCGGCAAACCATCCACGAGCACAGGCTCTGAATGCTGGCATTGCAAAACTCCTGTCCCTTGAAATGCTGTCATTCAGGCTGGTGGAGACTGACAGTTTCCGTGAATTAATGGCATTGGCAGTCCCACAATACAATGTGCCCAGCCGATTTTATTTCAGCAGGCAAGCCGTCCCTGGTCTGCAAAAGCATGTTGAGGCAAAAATTAAACATGCGCTACTAAACGCCGTCAGTAGCAAGGTCCACCTGACCACCGATGCGTGGACCAGTACCCATGGCCAGGGACGATACCTTTCACTCACTGCCCATTGGGTGAATGTTGTGGAGCCGGGTACAGATCTTGCGAGTGGCGCTGTACGTATTCTGCCAACTCCAAGGATTGCCGGAATCAAGTCTGTCCACATTGACTCCTCCTCCTACTCCAGTTCCTCAGAATCATCGCTGCAGGAGCCGTCACGGTCTACCTCCACATGGACCCGTGGACGCTTACCTGATGCGACCGATATGAGCACAGCCGTGGCCAAACGGCAACAGGCCGTTCTGAAATTAATTCCCATGGGGAATCGAAGCCACACAGCGCAGGAGGTCTAGAATGCCATCAAGCAGGAGAGCGACGTGTGGTTTTTGCCAGCGAATCTCCAGCCAGGCTTGGTAGTGTGTGACAATGGCCGAAATCTGGTGGCAGCTCTGGGCCTTGGCAAACTCACTCACATACCATGTCTTGGACATGTGCTCAACTTGGTCGTGCAGAGTTTTTTGAGGGACTATCCGGATCTTGATGCACTGCTGCACAAGGTCCGCCTAGAGTGCGCTCACTTGCGACGTTCCAGCATGGCCAGATCGCGCATTGCAGCTCTGCAACGCAGATTGCGCCTTCCTGAACATCGCATCATATGTGACGTATCCACCAGGTGGAATTCAACGTTACATATGTTGGAGCGGTTGTGTGAGCAGCAGCCAGCAGTAATGGAGTATCAGCTGCATCAGACGCAATCAACACGCAATTTGCGCCGTCCACACTTCACCATTAATGAGTGGGCCACTATGAAGGACATGTGCCACGTTTTGCGTGCGTTTGATGAGTCAACGTGGATGGCGAGTGCAGATGATGCACTAGTCAGCCTGACTGTCCCCCTTATCTGCCTGCTTCAAAAAACACTGCAAGCAATAAGGGATGAGGTTTTGGAAGAGGTGGAGGATGAGGAGTCACAAATTCCATCACCTTCTGGAAAGTCAGCGCAACGTGGTTCCTCACAAAGGGCTGGGCAGGGCTCACTTTGTGAGGAGGATGAGGAGGAGGAGTCAATGGAGGAGGAAGACATCGCTCCAGAGGGAGGTACACAACGCTCTAGTCAGTATGTAGAGCGAGGGTGGGGTGATGCAGAGCAGGCAGAGATGACGCCTCTTGCAGAGGACAGCGTTTCTTTGCCAGTTGGGAGTCTGCAGCACATGGTTGATTTCATGCTGCAGTGCCTAAGAAACGACCGCCGCATCGCCCACATTCTCACGACGTCTGATTATTGGGTGTACACCCTCCTAGACCCTCGCTACCGGGACAACGTCAAAAGCCTCATCACACCGTTGAACCGGGAGCGTAAAATGCGGGAGTACCAAGACACACTGGTGCAATCCCTAATGTTCTACCTTACTGCCAAGAGCACTGCTGCTGCTACTGCTTTACAAAGCAGCTCTGTGCGTCGAGGCAGTGTAGAGAGCTCTGCTACAAGAGGGAGCACACGCAGTGCCTCTGCACAGGGAAAGACCAGTATGTTAAAAATGTGGCGAAGTTTTGTGGCAGCGCCACAAATGTCTACACCATCCGAGAGGGCTCCAGTCAGCGGGAGGCAACGTATCCGTCAGATGGTGACAGACTACTTGGCTTTGCCTCTCAGTGTACTCCCAGATGGCTCTTCCCCATTCAAGTTTTGGGTCTCTAAGCTGGATACATGGCCAGAGCTTAGCCAGTATGCATTGGAGGTGCTGGCTTGCCCTGCTGCCAGTGTATTATCGGAGCGCGTCTTTAGTGCTGCAGGTGGTGTACTAACAGACCGTCGCATGCGACTATCCTCCGATAATGTAGACCGGCTTACTTTTCTGAAAATGAACAAGGCATGGATCTCGCCAGAATTTGTCTGTCCGTTTTCAGATTAAATAACTGGTTCGCAACGTTATCCATGTCTCCTGTTATGTTCATCTTTCTACCACCTGAACTCTACTCCCTGGGCTCCAACACTGCCAGTTGCTGCTCAGAAGTGTCGTGTCCACAGAACAAAACACAAGCTCTACTGTTAGTGGGGTTCAGTAACGCCAGCTGTTCCCCTGCTGTGTGAACGGCAAGAAGTCTCCTGTTCCCGACACATGGACAGAAAAACACATGACCAACATGCTCCAAATAGGGAAGAGCCGTCACCCTGCTTGTTATGCTGAAAACATGAAATTGTGAAGTTTTGCAGGCCTAGAATGATAAATTTTTATGACAAATATGGACAAATAATAATTTGTCATCACAGCGCATATCTGCACATGTCTATTAGAAATGGTAACAAAAAATAAAACATAGTCTACTCTTCACATTTTGAAATTAATGCATAAAAGTACATTTCATACTTATGAATTAATGCTTTTTAAGGAACTTTATCTGTACCTGTAAGATAATGCAGTCAATGGATGTACGAATCATTAAATCCTCATCATCATCATCACGAGTTTTATTTATGACAGACATTATAAAATACACATACTGATGCCAACTGTAACTTCAAACACCATATATGAAATGGCCAGCATGTAAACATGGTAATAATGTCCAATAATAAATTATTACATCTAGAAAGTGCATCATGCATACTGACAATAGGTAGTTATACCTGCAAGTGCTGTTGAAACAACCACAAGAGATATAAATTAATACTGGTATATAGGTATCACAGTGCATAGTTACTCATGGACAATGTTGATGTAATACTGTATCTCAATTAAGTCAGCGTCAACCATTAGGCTTGTTAGTCTTGTACATTGTTAAAGAGGGAACGTAATTTTTTTGTTTGTCATAGGTGGAGTATTACACATTAAATTATTACTGCTGTATTTTTTTTTGCGTCCCTAGTGCGCAATAACGCAGCCTAACCTCACATTTTATAGTCAGCTAATTGCCACACGCTACCCTACCCTACGCGTGACAGTAGGAAGGTAGTGTTGACGGATAAAGCTTTGCGCAACCAGACATTCTTTTACCCTCTTCAACACTCTACAAGCAAAAAATGCATGATTTCAGCCGCAGACTTTATTGACGTACAGTATAACATCGGCATTACCCATCAGAGGCTGTCCACTGTCTGATACAGACATAGAATATACCTTTGCTATCCGTAGCCTTTGTTTCACCTACACTTGCAGGCACACACTTAAATTGTGACAAACAATGCCTAATGTTTTTTTAAATGGTTATTTTTTATCGTACATTATTGTGTCATCAATCATCACATTGATGAGTCCATGCTGGACATGTCATACATGCTATAGAAAGTTACGATTTTATGAACTTAAATAATTGAAATGTCTGTGACTGTCACAAAATTTGCGATGATGATGATGAGTGACTATTACAAAATCCATTGTCTTCACTATGTTATGGTTTAACATAGCGTTCCTTAAGCATTATTCATAAAAAAAAATGGACTTTTATTCTTAAATTTACAACACTATATTTTGTTACCAATTTTTTGGGTGTTGTGTTGTTCCATTTATTTTTGGCATGTGCATATATGCGTTTATATTTGTATTTTCTTTATTTTTCCTTCTTGAAATTAGAAAACATGTGTATCTTTGTACCGTGTTAGCCAGTAGATAGAAAAATATTTAGACTTCAGAGTCAGCAGTGGTTGATACCTTTTAATGGATAACTGAAAAGATGGAAACAAATTGCAAGCTTTCAAGGCTACTCACGTCTCTTCATCAGGCAAAGAATAAATAAAAAAATTAAGCATCACATATTTCTATACACAACAGGACACAGGAATAGTGCAATAGGTAAGACAAGTAAGTGACGTGTATCAGAACTGTCATTATCTCACAGGGATGAACATAAATATTGGAACAGTTCCTAGATAAGGATAGAAAGTTTGATTGCCCTCTCATTGGCGTCTTTTTTTGGGTTTTCATGACCCTGGAAGGGCATAGACGCAGATTCCTTAATTGATATAGAATGACATAAATCCGTGTGATCTATTCATTCCATCACTAACAGTGTCAAAGGTCATGATGAGCTTATATTCTGAAACCTTTGTACGTTTCTCATATTTGAAGTTATATTTTAATACCAGTAATTCCATATCCATCATGCTATGACCGGGCATACAAAAGTCTTTTGCCACAGGTAAATTCATTAATTTATGTGATTGTGTGGCGCTGATAATTCATCCTTGTTCTCCTTTTTGTTGCCGGTCTCCCCTCACTTGTCCCTCCCTCACTTGTCTTAGCTATTCCTGTGTCCTGTTGTGTGTAGAAATATGTGATTCTTCATTTTTGGCTTTACTCTTAGCCTGATGAAGACACCTGAGTAGTCTCGAAAGCTTTGAATTTGTTACCATATTTTCAGTTAGCCATTAAACGTTATCAACCACAGAGGACTGTCAAGTATAAATATTTTTCTATTCTTGTAATTGAAATTCATCATTTTATTGTCGTAGTAAAACTTCATTTATTCTTGTTTGAAGTACATACATTTGCAATGGCCACGTAACAAGGCAATAACTCAATATTTATGCCTACACCCTCCTTGACCCTGGGCTTCAACAGCGCCAGTTGCTGCTCAGAAGTGTTAGATGCACAGATGAAAACAATCGCTGATGTGTTTCTGGGGTTCAGTAACGCCTGCTGTTCCCCTGCTGTGTGTCTGGCAAAAATTACTGCTGCTAACTACAACTTCTACTTCAAACGTCTCATACTAGGCCTCTGCCTACACCCTCCTTGACCCTGGGCTTCAACAGCGCCAGTTGTTTCTCGGAAGTGCTGTTAGCACAGTCTACACTTGCTCCTGTGTTACTGGGGTTCAGTAATGTCAGCTGTTCCCCTGCTGTGTGAACGGCAAAAAGTCCTGCTGCCTCCACCATGTTCTCTTCTCATCCCTGGGCTACAACACCGCCAGTTGTTTCTCGGAAGTGCTGTTAGCACAGTCTACACTTGCTCCTGTGTTACTGGGGTTCAGTAATGTCAGCTGTTCCCCTGCTGTGTGAACGGCAAAAAGTCCTGCTGCCTCCACCATGTTCTCTTCTCATCCCTGGGCTACAACACCGCCAGTTGTTTCTCGGAAGTGCTGTTAGCACAGTCTACACTTGCTCCTGTGTTACTGGGGTTCAGTAATGTCAGCTGTTCCCCTGCTGTGTGAACGGCAAACAGTCCTGCTGCCTCCACCCTGTTCTCTTCTCATCCCTGGGTTACAACACCGCCAGTTGTTTCTCGGAAGTGCTGTTAGCACAGTCTACACTTGCTCCTGTGTTACTGGGGTTCAGTAATGTCAGCTGTTCCCCTGCTGTGTGAACGGCAAAAAGTCCTGCTGCCTCCACCATGTTCTCTTCTCATCCCTGGGCTACAACACCGCCAGTTGTTTCTCAGAAGTGCTGTTAGCACAGTCTACACTTGCTCCTGTGTTACTGGGGTTTAGTAATGTCAGCTGTTCCCCTGCTGTGTGAACGGCAAAAAGTCCTGCTGCCTCCACCATGTTCTCTTCTCATCCCTGGGCTACAACACCGCCAGTTGTTTCTCGGAAGTGCTGTTAGCACAGTCTACACTTGCTCCTGTGTTACTGGGGTTCAGTAATGTCAGCTGTTCCCCTGCTGTGTGAACGGCAAACAGTCCTGCTGCCTCCACCATGTTCTCTTCTCATCCCTGGGCTACAACACCGCCAGTTGTGTCTCGGAAGTGCTGTTAGCACAGTTAACACTTGCTCCCGTGTTACTGGGTTCAGTAATGTCAGCTGTTCCCCTGCTGTGTGAACGGCAAAAAGTCCTGCTGCCTCCACCATGTTCTCTTCTCATCCCTGGGCTACAACACCGCCAGTGTTTTCTCGGAAGTGCTGTTAGCACAGTCTACACTTGCTCCTGTGTTACTGGGGTTCAGTAATGTCAGCTGTTCCCCTGCTGTGTGAACGGCAAAAAGTCCTGCTGCCTCCACCATGTTCTCTTCTCATCCCTGGGCTACAACACCGCCAGTTGTTTCTCGGAAGTGCTGTTAGCACAGTCTACACTTGCTCCTGTGTTACTGGGGTTTAGTAATGTCAGCTGTTCCCCTGCTGTGTGAACGGCAAAAAGTCCTGCTGCCTCCACCATGTTCTCTTCTCATCCCTGGGCTACAACACCGCCAGTTGTTTCTCGGAAGTGCTGTTAGCACAGTCTACACTTGCTCCTGTGTTACTGGGTTCAGTAATGTCAGCTGTTCCCCTGCTGTGTGAACGGCAAAAAGTCCTGCTGCCTCCACCATGTTCTCTTCTCATCCCTGGGCTACAACACCGCCAGTTGTTTCTCGGAAGTGCTGTTAGCACAGTCTACACTTGCTCCTGTGTTACTGGGGTTCAGTAATGTCAGCTGTTCCCCTGCTGTGTGAACGGCAAAACAGTCCTGCTGCCTCCACCCTGTTCTCTTCTCATCCCTGGGTTACAACACCGCCAGTTGTTTCTCGGAAGTGCTGTTAGCACAGTTAACACTTGCTCCCATGTTACTGGGGTTCAGTAATGTCAGCTGTTCCCCTGCTGTGTGAACGGCAAAAAGTCCTGCTGCCTCCACCATGTTCTCTTCTCATCCCTGGGCTACAACACCGCCAGTTGTTTCTCGGAAGTGCTGTTAGCACAGTCTACACTTGCTCCTGTGTTACTGGGGTTCAGTAATGTCAGCTGTTCCCCTGCTGTGTGAACGGCAAACAGTCCTGCTGCCTCCACCCTGTTCTCTTCTCATCCCTGGGTTACAACACCGCCAGTTGTTTCTCGGAAGTGCTGTTAGCACAGTCTACACTTGCTCCTGTGTTACTGGGGTTCAGTAATGTCAGCTGTTCCCCTGCTGTGTGAACGGCAAAAAGTCCTGCTGCCTCCACCATGTTCTCTTCTCATCCCTGGGCTACAACACCGCCAGTTGTTTCTCGGAAGTGCTGTTAGCACAGTCTACACTTGCTCCTGTGTTACTGGGGTTCAGTAATGTCAGCTGTTCCCCTGCTGTGTGAACGGCAAACAGTCCTGCTGCCTCCACCCTGTTCTCTTCTCATCCCTGGGTACAACACCGCCAGTTGTTTCTCGGAAGTGCTGTTAGCACAGTCTACACTTGCTCCTGTGTTACTGGGTTCAGTAATGTCAGCTGTTCCCCTGCTGTGTGAACGGCAAAAAGTCCTGCTGCCTCCACCATGTTCTCTTCTCATCCCTGGGCTACAACACCGCCATGTTGTTTCTCGGAAGTGCTGTTAGCACAGTCTACACTTGCTCCTGTGTTACTGGGGTTCAGTAATGTCAGCTGTTCCCCTGCTGTGTGAACGGCAAAAGTCCTGCTGCCTCCACCATGTTCTTCTTCTCATCCCTGGGTACAACACCGCCAGTTGTTTCTCGAAGTGCTGTTAGCACAGTTACACTTGCTCCCTGTTACTGGGGTTCAGTAATGTCAGCTGTTCCCCTGCTTGTGTGAACGGCAAACAGTCCTGCTGCCTCCACCTGTTCTCTTCTCATCCTGGGCTACATCACCGCCAGTTGTTTCTCGGAGTGCTGTTAGCACAGTACACTGTCCGTGTTACTGGGTTCGTATTCAGCTGTTCCCCTGCTGTGTGAACGGCAAAAGTCCTGCTGCCTCCACCATGTTCTCTTCTCATCCTGGGCTACAACACCGCAGTTGTTTCTCGGAGTGCTGTTAGCACAGTCTACACTTGCTCCTGTGTTACTGGGTTCAGTATGTCAGCTGTTCCCTGCTGTGTGAACGGCAAAAGTCCTGCTGCCTCCACTGTTCTTCTCATCCTGGTACACACCGCCAGTGTTTCTCGATGCTGTTAGCACAGTTACACTTGCTCCGTGTTACTGGGGTTCAGTAATGTCAGCTGTTCCCCTGCTGTGTGAACGGCAAAAAGTCTGCTGCCTCCACGTCCGTTCTTCCTGGCTACAACCGCCAGTTGTTTCTCGAGTGCTTTAGCCTTACACTTGCTCCTGTACTGGGTTCAGTAATGTCAGCTGTTCCCTGCCTGTGGACGGCAGTCCTGCTGCTCCATGTTCTTCTCATCCCTGGCTACAACAGCAGTTGTCTCGAAGTGCTTTAGCACAGTCTACACTTGCTCCTGTTACTGGGGTTCAGTAATGTCAGCTGTTCCCTGCTTGTGAACCAAAAAGTCCTGCTGCCTCCCCCATGTTCTCTTCTCATCCTGGTACAACACCGCAGTTTGTTCTGGAAGTGCTGTTAGCACAGTACACTTCTGTGTTACGGGGTTCAGTAATGTCAGCTGTTCCCTGCTGTGAACGGCAAAAGTCCTGCTGCTCCACCTGTTCTCTCTCACCTGGTACAACACCGCCATTGTTTTCGGAAGTGCTGTTAGCACAGTTAACACTTGCTCCCTGTTCTGGGTTCAGTAATGTCAGCTGTTCCCTGCGTGTGAACGGCAAAACCTGCTGCCTCACTGTTCTCTCTCATCCTGGCTACACACATCGATGCTGTACCAGTTGTATTCGAGTACGGAAGTGACTGGATTTCATACACAGTCAACTTGCCCTGTGTTACTGGGTTCATAATGTCAGCTGTCCCCTGCTGTTGAACGCAAAAAGTCCTGCTGCTCCACCTGTTCTCTTCTCATCCCTGGGTACAACACCGCCATGTTTCTCGGAAGTGCTGTTAGCACAGTTACACTGCTCCTGTGTTACTGGGTTCAGTAATGTCAGCTGTTCCCCTGCTGTGTGACGGCAAAAAGTCTGCTGCCTCCACCATGTTCTCTTCTCATCCTGGCTACAACACCGCCAGTTGTTTCTCGAAGTGCTGTTAGCACAGTCTACACTTGCTCCTGTGTTACTGGGTTCAGTAATGTCAGCTGTTCCCTGCTGTGTGAACGGCAAAAAGTCCTGCTGCCTCAACTTACACAGTTTCCGAATGGTTACACTCTACACTGCGTACGGCCAATTACCCGCGTTAACGCAAAAAGTCGCTGTCCATGTCTGTTCATCCTGGCAGCACCCATTGTTTGAAGTGCTTAGCCAGTGCTCCTGTCTGGTACCGTTCCATACGTCGCTGTCCTGGAGTGTGAGCACAGGTCCTGCTGCTGTAACTTTAACGCACTGGTCCTCTGTACCATTCGGTCAGTACGACGTTCAGTGCTGACCCAGTATCCAGAAGTCAGCTGTACTCGTTACTTGGAGTTGCTCTTGCATACCTTCTGCTGACCATGGTTAGACTCAGCTGTCTACGCAGTCCTGCAGTCATGTCGTATCGATTCCAGCAACGTCATGCTGCTCTTGGTAGTGCTTTGGAGCACAGTACCTCCTGCTTAGTAACGTGTCCCAGTAACGTCAGCTGGTCCTCGGTTGTGCCATTGGCTCTTTTCCTTCTGCTGACCCTCCGGGTTCCAGCACAGTCAGCTGGTCCTCGTTACTTTCATTGGCTCTTGTACCTTCTGCTACCCATCCGGTTCCAGTACCGTCAGCTGTTTCTCCGCAGTGCCTTTGGCCTAGGTGCCTCCATGTCGGTATCCGAGTTCCAGCAACGTCTGCTGCTCCTTGGTAGTGCTTTGGAGCACAGGTACCTCCTGCTTAGTAACCGTGTCCCAGTAACGTCAGCTGGTCCTCGGTTGTGCCATTGGCTCTTTTCCTTCTGCTGACCCTCCGGGTTCCAGCACAGTCAGCTGGTCCTCGTTACTTCCATTGGCTTTTGTACCATCACCAACAGGACAAAGAAGGTTAAGACAAACTACAAGATACAGAACAAGAGACAGAAGAACAATAAGCAGAAGATCAAAAAGCAGAAGAACATTAAGTATAAGACCAAAATGAAGAGCAAAATATATGCTCTAAATTCTAAGCAGAAGAAGACTAAACAGTGTATGGGGTGAGTCCGTTCCTCCTCGTGGTGCCCCTGGAAAATGCCTGATGCTGCTGCAGGCTAAACTGAACGCGGACAAATACTGTTGTAATTAAAATCTTTCGTGACAGCAAGAACGGAAGGATGAAAATTCAGAGTTTTACAGATTACAAGTACAGGAATGTCTGTCACAAATAAGAATATGATGAAAAGGATGAATAGGAAGAAGATGAAGAAGTAGAATATGAATAATAATAACTGTTTAATAAGAACAATATAAGTAATGTTAACAAAAAGATGAATAGCAAGAAGTTTTAGAAGATTAAGAAGGTGAAGATGAAGAATAATTTGATGAGAAAGATGATGCTGCTGAAGATTATGAAGGAGAAAGTGTGTGAAAAGTTAAAAAGGTGAAGAGCATGGAAGTTGTGAAACAGACATATTTGACAAAATAGAAAAAAGGTTAACAACATTGTCAATTTCTTCGTCAATCCAAACGTATTTAAAAAAAAGAAATATTAATGCTATTCCATTGCATTGTGTTAAACATCTATGCCTTTAATGTCTCCTCAACCTCCCCCAATAAATTCTACATTACTCTTTGTTGTTTTCCTTCATGTACAATTAACCAACAAGGCAAGAATGGGTTTTTTTTAATTCCGATATTTTGTTCCCATAGACTTACATTGTATTTCCGGTATCGGTATCGGGTATCGCCGATATTTTTTGGGTATCGGCGATACCATTCCGATTCCGATACTTTTGGATATCGGAAAGTATCGCTCAACTCTAGTGTCCATTACCGATAAAATTCCCTTTACGTGTAGCACGCTATTATTGGCTATGTCTGCAAATACCTTTTCCTACAATCAGGAAGAATTTTCTGCTATTCTGGCACAGTCAAAATTCGAGCGAATTTTTGAAAGCCCCACCACGGGAAACACGAGGTCGTGATTTAGAATGAGCACTGAGACACCAGGTGAATTTGGAATTACATAGTGCCACGCTCTCTGAATATTTGAGGGTTAAAAGAATTCCTAGAGGGTTAAGAGTTCCATTGCACCCCACTCTTTTTCACGATTCCCCTGACTTTTGTTCCCGTTTTGAGCAAATTCTTAATAAGTGTTCGTTTGATTTAATGACACTCACCTTGGAGCATCTTCATACGGCATTGGAAACCAACACTGCCCAGGTGAAGAACATCGAAACACAACTGTCGTCTACTGGAACTGCAGAAGAACTCTCTACTCTTAGATCCCAGATCCAACAGAGGATCGATCAACACAGGAGAGACACTGAAACGCGCAAGCGTAACAAGTTCTCACGAGATACAACCGATTACGAATCAAACAAAGTCTATAGATGGCAAGACAACTTCTCCTCAAGATGACCACCATCAAGGAACCACCGTTCATCTACCGACTATTCTACCTCCGGCTCCGAACAAGAGAGGAACACTTTTCCCTCAACCTCGTCCCATTTTTTAGGGCAAAGACGTCGGTTTCCCAGAAGAAGACCAGACGGGGCCACAAGCGGAAGGAACAACCAAGATCAGATGAGGGTTACACGATCTCAGGTACTGAATCGTTAGTAATTAATATTTCATCTAAATCTCTTGGTATTGCGGAATACTCAGCCCTTCAGAAAGGCCTTTCTTTCTGCCCCTCTTATGGGTGCAGGACGTTTGGCTTAGAAATGGATTTACAACGATTTTTCCGCCTACTAAGACTTAAGGTTCATTTTTCATCTATACCTGATACACCTATTATCAGATCTAACCCTTTGTCTATAACCAGCTTAGGTTTAAGGAACAAAAGTTCCTTCCGCCCACCATCAGGATCTCATGCATTAGAAACCTTCATCGACTTCGTTCAGACTTCCTTCAACAATATCCGAAAGGACATTGAAAGGGGTAAACTTCACTACCCCAGTAATCTTTCGAACATAGAGAAACAGGCTCTAAAATCTCTTCAGGATAATCCTGAATTTATTATCAAACCTGCTGACAAGGGTGGAGCCCTTGTCATCATGGACAAATCCCAATATATTCAAGAAATTCTTCGACAACTGACGGATACATCTATATACAAACCCCTTGCTAGGGATCCTACCCCCAAGATATCCCGCAAAATAGAGGAGATTCTTTTGAAATACTCAAATCTGGGTATCCTCGACCCTAAAACTTGTGAATATTTACGCAAGTCATACCCAATTACTCCAGTGTTTTACACACTGCCGAAAGTTCATAAGAATTTACAAAACCCACCCGGTAGACCAATAGTAGCGTCTACGGATTCCATCCTATCCCCTATTGCTAAATTCTTGGAAAAGATTTTGACACCTCTTACCCAAAAATCACCCTCCTTCATCCTAGATACGGGAGACTTCTTAAAAGCTATCAAATCACTGGGTAAGATCCCATCAGACACACTATTGGTCACGATGGATGTTAAAGACCTGTACACATCCATTCCCCATATAGAGGGGATTAACTCAGTTCACCATCTTCTTTCATCCTCTGAGAAGTCAGAGGATGAAGTCAACCTGTGCATTGATCTTCTCACCATCATATTATTCAATAATTTTTTTCTTTTCCAAGACACCTTCTACTTGCAAGGCCGGGGCACCGCGATGGGATCGAATGTAGCGCCTCCCTATGCAAATACATATATGGCACATTTTGAGTCGTCCATCATTTATACACTTCCACTGTACACCCAACATGTGATATTGTGGAAACGATACATTGACGACATATTTGCCTGTGGCGGGGTACACCAGAATCATTGTTAGAATTTCACTCCATCCTGAATCGATCATGGCGGGCATCACACTCACTATGTCGTATGACCTTTGTTCTATTGATTTCCTAGATAACAGAATTTTGAAGGATATAGAAGGGAACCTCACAACAGATCTCTTTGTTAAGAGCACTGACAGGAATAGTCTGTTACACTTCACAAGTTTTCACCCACCAGCAGTGAAACGCTCCATTCCTATGTCCCAGTTCCAGAGGGTCTGCCGCATAGTTTCTACGATACCATACGGGCACAACGCCTCACTGACATGACCCATAAATTTACCAACCGAGGCTATCCTGCCCCATTACTAGATAGAGCAAAAAATCCACCTCGCAGGTATGGTAATAGACAGATGGAGACTGGACAACAGGTCCCTTTTGTGCATTCATTTCATCCCTTTGCTTTCCTTCTTCACAGAACTATTAGAAGACACTGGTCAATCCTGTCTTCGGCACATCCTGACATAGCGGAATTTCGCAGGCCCTTCTTGCCATGTTTTAAGAGACCATCTAACTTTAGGGATTTACTCGTCCGTGCTGACATTGGCTCCACCAAACGTCCTAAACAGTTATTTCTATCTAAACCACAAACAGGCACTTATCCGTGTTTGCATTGTGCTCAATGCAATAATGTAATGAAAGGAGGCAGATTCCAACATCCACGGACAGGCAAAACATTTTTTATCAAGGATTATTACACATGCGATTCTTCATTTGTCATTTATCTGATTAAATGCCCTTGTGGATTGTTGTACATTGGCGAAACGACACAATCTGTTAGAGATCGAATCTCAAAACACAAGTCCACTATACGATGCCGGAACCTCCTCCTTCCTTTACCTAGTCATTTCCATCAGATGGGACATTCTATCTCCCAGTTGAAATACCAGGTAATCGATTCCGTTCCCCCCCCTACGACGAGGGGGTGACCAGATAATGTGCCTTAAAAAGCGTGAATCCTTCTGGATACACACATTGGAAACACTGGCCCCTAAGGGCCTAAATCGTGAATATGACCTATTGTCCTTTATATGATTCTATAATGTTATACACCACCATGTCTGTATAATTAATCATTATGTCTTTGTTCTTTCAGAGCCACCTTTACTGAATACTACACCTCTTTCTGTTTGGATCCTCACTATTCACCGCTATATGGGTATATCACTGCCACTGTATCACCACATTGGTAACTCTGAAACACTATGTCACAACTTAATAGCGCTCCTATAACATTATATGTCCCATGTTGGCCTCCGTATGATCTGGAACGCAAGCCACTTCCACAGTGGAACGCACAGTCCCTCCAGATCATGTCACTTCCGGTCCCGAGTTATGATGCGATGTGCACGCTCTTTACAGCGTGCTGAGCATTTCCGGTCACATGCTCACACTCCACGAGCGTCCTGCACATAAACCGGCCATGAGACAGACTGCCTGAGACTAGCGGTGGATACCGCGTCGGCAGCGCATCCCACCCGGTAAGACACATGACCGCTCTATACCTCCCACTATATTATGTGAGCACTTTGATCCTTAACAAACCCTTTCATTATAGGCTGCTAATCTGTGTTACTGAAATACCCTACGTCATCTCAGTGGTATGTTATGATGTACTCCCTCACAATTTAGGCAATCTTTATACTGAATATGCCTCTGAATTATTTACTCCTCTTAGGTTGTTACCTGTTTATTCTATTGGGCACTGTCTGTCCCCACATATAAGCGGCATACAATATGTCTCACAACCTAAGCGGCAGGTCTTAATATATACATAGATCACCCAAGCATGTTTACACTCAGCTTTTTGCTGAAATGTCTCATTCAATCACTAATTGTATATAGGTCACTATTTCTGATTGCTCCACTTGGCTCTAAGACCGATTCAACTTTCACAAAACGGTATGTCGATATCAGTTTTCTTTGGTTCACCTTACACTGGAATTACGACTGTGCCAAATATGCTCTCTTCCTATACCCTATATTGAAATGAGTACAATTAATTCTGACCAAGTTAACATTTATGTATATACTTTTGTTTATCGCCTTTACTATATTGTTTATTCATTTTTTTGACTATACAGCAACTGACGAAGGTCCGTTTGTGGACCGAAACGTTTTGCCGATTGCTGTTCCTTTCTCCCCCATTCTTGACGTCTTTATATTATTAGTAAATCTCAACTACCCACCTACTAGAGTGAAACACCATACAAAAGTGATAATAACATACAAATAAAAATGAACAATACATGACATAACCACAAACTGGAACCTGCCATAGATTTATCATAGAAACACGGACATGTCTATTCTGTCATTGAAATCTGTTGTTTCTAATTTGCGCGTGCACAGAATCCACCTTGCTTCTCTTCTGAGAAGAAGCTTATGAAGATCACCTCCCTGGGACGGTAAGGTGACCTTTTCTAAGCCCGCAAATTGTAACACTTCTTGTTTCCCTCCATGAGATTCCCTCATGTGAGTAATCAAACGTGGGACTCCTTTACCTGAATGAATATAATTAAAATGTTCTCTGAACCTGACAAAAAGAGGCTGAATTGTTTTACCAACATAGAAGAATTTACATGGGCAGAATGCCACATAACATACCTAGTTCTACAGGAGAGAAAATCTTGTATTTGATGGAAAATAGATCCGACTTTGATGGACCATCCTGTGACCCGAAAGAAACAGAAAGAACAATGTCCACACTTAAAATTTCCTTTGGGGACACCTGCTCTTATCCAATCTTTTTGTTCATTTTTCATGCAATTATGCACTAAAACATCTCTCAAATTAGTACTGCGGGGACAAGCGATCAGCGGGCCCCTATTGACTATATCAGGTAACTCCGCATCCCTTTCCAATATATGCCAGTTTTTTCTTATAACTGAACAAATATAACTTTCCATGGGGCCGTATTTAAAACAGAACACATCTTTTTTCTTTATTATTCCTTCTCATATTGTAACTTATGGCTGAATTGTCTTGTGTGTAATTGTTTGCCCTAACCAATGCCGTATCAAGTATGGAACTTGGATATCCCCTACTAGTGAATCTTTTATATAAATCTGACAATTGTCTTTCAAAAGCACTGGAATTACTATTGATTCTTTTTAATCTCAAAAATTGGCTATAGGGAAAGGAATGTTTGGTATACTGAGGATGGGCACTGTTGAAATGTAATAAAGATTTAGTAGAAGATGGTTTTCAATGGAGCGCTGTACTAATGACCCCCTGATCTATGCATAACTTTACATCTAAAAATTTTAAAGATGAGCCCCAAAAATTTGATGTGAACCTCATGTTCATGATGTTGGAAAGATTCAGGTGCTCCACAAAACCTGTGAAGGCATCATGCGTTCCATCCCACAGCATGAAGATGTCATCCACATATCTTATGTACAATTTAATATGCGTCAAATAGCAATTATCCAGAGAATAAATGGACCTTTCCTCGAATACAGCCAAAAAAATTATGGCGAAAGTGCACGCTACCGGTGTCCCCATCGCAGTTGCCACACTTTGGAGGTACCACGTATCCATAAATTTAAACGCATTATTCTTGCAAACAAAAGCAAAACCTTCACAAATTCCGCAAAATCAGCCTGTTTCTCAATGCTCCCCAAAACGCTGCTGACCCCTTCGATTCGACTCCAACACTATGTGGTATTCTGGTATAAAGTGTTGTGAATGGGTTTGAGATGAGTTCTGAGCAGAGGCTCCCTCTGGTGGTTACAAGCGGTACTAGTGAAGATTGTGAGGACTGGGAATCAGGTGTTACTGACTGGTCTTATATAAGGGAGTCATTTTCCCATCAGGGTTGCCGGTGACCAATTGTTCTGGTCTGAATCCTTCATTCCAGTTTCCCTTGTAGCCTGCTGTGTCGTGTCTGCATCTCCTGCTACCAGATAAGATTTTTTCTTCTTTTGTGTTGTTGCTATATTTTTGCATTTTGTCCTGCACTTCTTTGGGGGCCTTCTGGGTCCCCTCCGGGGGCTTCTGCCTTCTCAGTTTAGTTCAGCCACTGAGTTTTGTTCTTTTGCTTTTTCCAGTTTTTTTTCAGTGGCTGCTGTTTTGATTTTGTTACACCAGAGAGCTAATTTAGGTGGTAGAGGTCGTGTGATCTCAGGTGATTTTGAAATTAGTAGAGTTGGTATTTTTCAGGGTTTTCTGGGATTGCAGTAAGTACCCTTCCTGTCCTTTTCTATTTAGATAGTTTGGGCCCCAGCGTTTGCTCATTCTATTTTCTTTCTGTGTCAGTATTTCCTCTTGTCTAACCGCCATTACATGTTTGGGGGCTTTCTATTATCTTTGGGGTTCTGCTCCAGGGCAGATAGCTTTCCTATTTCTATCTTTAGGTGTAGTTAGTTTCTCAGGCTGTGACGAGGCGTCTAGGACCAACGTAGGAACGCTCCACGGCTGCCTCTAGTTGTGGTGGTTAGTCAGGGTACTGCAATCCCATAGATTCCAACTGCTCTGGTGTATTGCCTTTTTTACCTGCACTCCTCAGCTACCGAAACATAACAGTATCACCGGCCTAAAAATTGAAAATTGTATGGTACTCACAGAAGGGAAAAAATATTGTGATAGAAAAAAGGTTGTCAGAATTGTCAGAGATATTTTTCTGTTTGTTGCATTTTTTTTTTTTTTTCCCTCTGTATCTCTGGGTGCTGGGGAGGATCTTTTCTCCCAATGGAGTTTGCACAGTTGTCTGGCCGTGTGGATCAGCTTGCCACTGAGGTTCGGAGTATTGCTATCTATCTTGCTGGGTTGCCTGTTGTGGAACCTAGGATCCCCATGCCAGATTTGTTTTTAGGGGATCGAGCTAAGTTTCAGAATTTCAAAAATAATTGTAAATAGTTTTTTGCCTTAAAATCTAAGTCCTCAGGAAACGCAGCGCAGCAGGTTCAAATTATCATCTCTCTCCTGCGCGGCGATCCTCAGGATTGGGCTTTTTCCCTGATACCTGGGGATCCTGTTTTGAGTGATGTTGATGCGTTTTTTCAGGCTTTGGGGTTATTGTACGATGAGCCTAATGTCACTGATCAAGCTGAAAAAGCCTTGTTGGCATTAAATCAGGGGCTTGATGACGCTGAGTTATACTGTCAGAGATTCCGTAGGTGGGCAGTCCTGACCAAATGGAATGACGACGCTTTGGCGGCCCTTTTCCGGAAGGGTCTGTCGGATAATGTAAAGGATGTTATGGTGGGATTCCCTGTCCCCTCTGGTCTCAATGATTCTATGTCATTAGCGATTCAAATTGACAGACGTTTGCGTGAGCGGAGAAGTATGCGTGGAGTGGTGTTGCCTTGTGAGCCAGCTTCTGAGCCCATGCAGTGTGATGGAGTGGTGTCTGGGGCACAGCGTCATGAGTTTCGAAAGCGCAATAGGTTATGTTTCTACTGTGGTGATGCCTCTCATGCTATTTCAGTCTGCCCTAAGCGGGGAAGACGTTTTGCACGCTCAGTTGTCTTGGGTAGTGTTCAGACTAAGTTTTTATTAACTGTCACTCTGATATGCTCTCTGTCCTCATTTTCTGCTCAGGCTTTCGTTGATTCTGGAGCAGCTATTAACCTGATGGATTATGATTTTGCTAAACGTTGTGGGTTTCCCTTGATACCCCTACAGAAGTCTATTCCCCTACTGGGGATCGATTCTACCCCTTTGGCTGAGAATAAACCCCAGTTTTCTACTCAGGTGATAATGAGGGTTGAACCTGATCACCAGGAGTGCTGCAAATTTTTGGTTCTATATAATCTGCATGACATTATCGTGCTGGGTTTCCCTTGGTTACAGTCTCATAATCCTGTTTTGGATTGGAAATCTGTGTCTGTAACCAGTTGGGGCTGCCAATGTGTTAATACCAACACTCCTGTTTTTTCTGCCTCCCCCCAAGCTCAGGATGTTCCTGACTTTTTGTTTGATTTTTCTGATGTGTTTAGCGAAAGTAAATCTGCATCCTTACCTCCCCATAGGAGCTATGACTGCGCTATTGAATTAGTGCCGGGTAGTAAATTCCCTAAAGGTCGCCTTTTTAACTTGTCTGTACCTGAACATGACGCTATGCGGTCTTATATCAAGGAATCATTGGAGAAGGGTCATATCAGACCATCCTCTTCACCCTTAGGTGCCGATTTTTTCTTTGTGGCCAAAAAAGATGGTTCATTAAGGCCGTGTATTGATTATCGTCTCTTGAACAATATTACTGTGAAATATCAATACCCGTTACCCTTGATTTCTGACCTGTTTTCCAGGGTGAAAAACGCTACTTGGTTTACCAAGCTTGACCTCAGGGGGGCGTATAACCTTATTCGCATTAAGCACGGGGATGAATGGAAGACGGCATTCAATACCCCTGAAGGGCATTTTGAGTACCTAGTGATGCCCCTTGGGCTCACTAATGCCCCTTCCGTCTTCCAGTCCTTCATGAATGACATTTTCAGGGATTTTGTGGACAAATTTCTGATTGTTTATTTGGATGATATCTTGATTTTTTCTAATGACTGGGACTCTCATGTGAAACATGTTCGGACTGTGTTCCAGATTTTGAGGGATAATGCTCTGTATGTGAAGGGATCAAAGTGTCTTTTTGGCGTACAGAAGATCTCATTTCTGGGATTCATTTTGTCCCCATCTGTTATTGAAATGGACCCGGTCAAGGTTCAGGCCATCTGTGATTGGGTCCAACCTACTTCATTAAAGGCTCTTCAGAGATTTTTGGGTTTTGCCAATTTTTATCGTAAATTTATTGGTAATTTCTCGGTTATTGTTAAACCATTAACTGATTTGACCAGAAAGGGTTCTGATGTGGTGAATTGGCCTCCTGAGGCAGTCTCTGCATTTCAGGAACTTAAGCAGAGATTCACTTCTGCTCCTGTTCTACGGCAGCCTGATGTTTCTCTGCCATTTCAGGTGGAGGTTGATGCCTCTGAAATTGGGGCAGGTGCCGTTTTGTCCCAAAAAGATCCAGAGACCTCTAAAAGTAACCCTTGTGCCTTTTTCTCTCGAAAATTTTCTCCTACTGAACGTAATTATGACGTGGGTAATCGGGAGTTATTGGCCATGAAGTGGGCTTTTGAAGAGTGGAGACATTGGCTGGAGGGAGCCAAACATCAGGTGGTGGTCCTTACGGACCATAAGAATCTGGTCTATCTGGAATCTGCCAAGCGACTCAATCCTAGACAGGCCAGGTGGGCCTTGTTTTTCACACGTTTTAATTTTGTGGTTTCCTTTCTTCCTGGCACTAAGAATGTTAAGGCGGATGCCCTCTCGAGGAGTTTCCTTGCGGACTCTCCTGAGTTATCTGATCCTTCTGTTATTTTGAAAGAGGGTGTAGTTCTTTCCGCCATCTCGCCCAATTTGAGACTTGCTCTGGAGGGGTGTCAGGAGGATAGGCCCGAGCGCTGCCCTGTTGGAAAATTGTTTGTCCCGGACCAATGGAAAAAGAGTGTGATGTCTGAGATTCATTGTTCCGCATTGGCTGGGCATCCCGGAATTTTTGGTACCAGAGACTTGGTTAGTCGGTCCTTTTGGTGGCCTACCTTGTCTCGCGATGTCAGGGAATTTGTGCAGTCCTGCGGGACTTGCTCTCGCTCCAAGCCTTGCTCTCGCTCTAGTGGTTTGTTGATGCCATTGCCTGTGCCCAAGAGACCATGGACCCATATCTCTATGGATTTCATTTCCGATCTTCCTGTTTCTCAGAGAATGACCACCATCTGGGTAATTTGTGATAGGTTTTCCAAAATGATACATCTTGTGCCATTACCTAAGTTGCCTTCCTCCTCTGAATTGGTGCCGTTGTTTCTTCAGCACGTGGTTCGTTTACACGGCATTCCTGAGAACATTGTGTCTGACAGAG
Source organism: Oophaga sylvatica (assembly GCA_033576555.1). Classification (NCBI taxonomy): domain Eukaryota; kingdom Metazoa; phylum Chordata; class Amphibia; order Anura; family Dendrobatidae; genus Oophaga; species Oophaga sylvatica. The sequence goes on from JARQOD010000001.1 coordinate 97,234,520, forward strand.
GAGTCCAGTTTGTTTCCAGATTTTGGAGGACTTTTTGTTCTAAACTGGGTGTTCAATTGTCTTTCTCCTCGGCATTTCATCCTCAGACCAATGGTCAAACTGAGAGAACAAACCAGACATTAGAGACTTATCTAAGATGCTTTGTGTCTGCTGATCAGGATGACTGGGTCTCTTTTTTGCCTTTGGCTGAGTTTGCTCTTAATAATAGGGCTAGCTCTGCCACTTTGATGTCTCCGTTTTTCTGTAATTCTGGTTTTCACCCTCGATTTTCTTCAGGACAGACGGAAGCTTCTGTCTGTCCAGGTGTTGACTCTGTTGTTGAGCGTATGCAACAGATTTGGGACCAGGTAGTGGAGAGGTTGTCCCTCTCTCAGGAGAAGGCCCAGCGGTTTGCTAACCGGCATAGGACTGATGGTCCTCGGTTTAAAGTGGGGGACTTGGTCTGGTTGTCCTCAAAGAATATTCCTATGAGAGTAGCATCTCCTAAATTTAAGCCTAGGTTCATTGGACCTTATAAGATCATGGATATTATTAATCCTGTTTCTTTTCGTTTGCTTCTTCCAGGGACATTTAAGATCCATAACGTGTTCCACAAGTCCTTGTTGAAGAGGTTTGTTGAGCCAGTGGTTCCTGCTACTGTGCCTCCTGACCCTGTTTTGGTTGAGGGCAATCTGGAGTATGTGGTTGAGAAAATATTGGATTCTCGTTTTTCTAGACGAAGACTCCAGTATTTGGTTAAATGGAGAGGTTATGGTCAGGAAGACAATTCTTGGGTGTTTGCTTCAGACATCCATGCTAGGAGACTTATCCGTGCGTATCATAGAACTCATCCTGACCGACCTGGTTGCTCAAATGAGGGTTCGGTGACCCCTCCTCAAGGGGGGGTACTGTTGTGAATGGGTTTGAGATGAGTTCTGAGCAGAGGCTCCCTCTGGTGGTTACAAGCGGTACTAGTGAAGATTGTGAGGACTGGGAATCAGGTGTTACTGACTGGTCTTATATAAGGGAGTCATTTTCCCATCAGGGTTGCCGGTGACCAATTGTTCTGGTCTGAATCCTTCATTCCAGTTTCCCTTGTAGCCTGCTGTGTCGTGTCTGCATCTCCTGCTACCAGATAAGAATTTTTCTTCTTTTGTGTTGTTGCTATATTTTTGCATTTTGTCCTGCACTTCTTTGGGGGCCTTCTGGGTCCCCTCCGGGGGCTTCTGCCTTCTCAGTTTAGTTCAGCCACTGAGTTTTGTTCTTTTGCTTTTTCCAGTTTTTTTTTCAGTGGCTGCTGTTTTGATTTTGTTACACCAGAGAGCTAATTTAGGTGGTAGAGGTCGTGTGATCTCAGGTGATTTTGAAATTAGTAGAGTTGGTGTTTTTCAGGGTTTTCTGGGATTGCAGTAAGTACCCTTCCTGTCCTTTTCTATTTAGATAGTTTGGGCCCCAGCGTTTGCTCATTCTATTTTCTTTCTGTGTCAGTATTTCCTCTTGTCTAACCGCCATTACATGTTTGGGGGCTTTCTATTATCTTTGGGGTTCTGCTCCGGGGCAGATAGCTTTCCTATTTCTATCTTTAGGTGTAGTTAGTTTCTCAGGCTGTGACGAGGCGTCTAGGACCAACGTAGGAACGCTCCACGGCTGCCTCTAGTTGTGGTGGTTAGTCAGGGTACTGCAATCCCATAGATTCCAGCTGCTCTGGTGTATTGCCTTTTTTACCTGCACTCCTCAGCTACCGAAACATAACATAAAGGCTCTCTACGTCTATTGAGACCAAAGAGAAGCCTTCCTGGCAGGAAAAATCTCGTAGAGACTTCAAAAAATCTTTTGTGTCTTTGACATATGAAGGAATATCCCGTAATAGAGGGCAAAGCAGCCAATCTATGTACTGGGATAGGGGCTCAGTGAGATCCTGTCCCAGAAACAATGGGGCGACCTGGAGGCTTGGTTATAGACTTATGAATTTTTGGGGTGTGACACCTGGGGTTTTTGGGAAACTCAGGCAGTAATTTTTCTGCCTTTTTGGATAAGACTCTCCACTCTACTTGTCTTATAAGAAAGGTACATAACTCATCATCCTTGAATTTATTTGTGGGGTCCTGCCGTAATTTTGAATATATATTAACATCAGACAATTGTTTGTGGGTCTCCAAAAGATAATACTCTCTCGCCAACAGCACAGTATTGCCGCCTTTGTCGGCCGCCACCCCAACAATAGTATCTGTCCAGCCTTTGATATCAGCTAAAGCCTGTTTTTCCATAAATGTCAAATTTGACAGCAATTTATGGTAAACCAAAGCTTCTATATCCTTATTGACTGGAGTTTCAAATAAATCAATAACATTTCCAGAGGAAATGGGTGGTATGGAAATGGTCTCTCTGCTGACATCCCCACCATCATCATGGGTGACTTTAATATCCCTATTGACACCCGCCAGCCAGCAGCCTCCAAACTCCTGTCACTTACTTCATCCTTTGGACTTACTCAGTGGTCCTCCACAGCCACCCACACAGATGGACATACATTAGACCTCATCTTCACACGCCTCTGTTCCCTATCTAATCTCACAATCTCTCCCCTTCCCCTATTAGACCACCACCTTCTCATCCCTGTCCTCTTCACCTGCCCCCTATGTCCAGCCACTGGCACATTCTCGCAGAAACCTCGCACACCTAGACATTCACAGACTCTCAGACTCTCTTCTACCTCTGTCCTCCATATCTTCACTCCACGACACAGACAGCGCCACCGCTTTCTATAACACCACCCTCACATCTGCCATAGACTCAGTCGCCCCTCTCATGCACGGCAAAGTGCGACGAACCAATAGGCAACCCTGGCACAACAATCTCACCAAAAAACTTCGACAATCATCCAGGGTCGCGGAGCGGCATTGGAAGAAAACACGTCTACCAGACGACTTCTCTACTTTCAAACAAGCTACACTTGCCTTCAAAATAGCCCTCACCTCTGCTAAACAGAACTATTTCACAAACCTTGTATCTTCATTATCCTACAACCCAAAACAACTGTTCAGCACATTCAACTCTCTCCTCCGTCCACCACTGCCACCTCCCACTCCCCTCATCTCTGCCGAGGACTTTGCCACCTACTTCAAAAATAAGATCGACCAAACAAGGCAAACCTTTACTGTTCCACCACCCCAACCACTCCGTATACCAGACCTCTGCCCTTCCCTACTAACCGCCCTCTCCAACATCACTGAAGGAGAGCTTACTCATCTCATTTTCAAATCACAACCTTACCACCTGTGCACTTGACCCCATCCCTTCCCACCTGCTCCCCAACCTCACTAACATCTCATCCCAGCCCTAACCCATCTCTTCAACCTATCGCTATCTTCTGGTACCTTTCCCTCTGTCTTCAAACATGCCACCTTCACACCCATCCTCAAAAAACAAACCTTGACCCAACTGCTATGCCCAGCTATCGCCCAATATCATTGCTCCCATTTGCTTCCAAACTCCTTGAGAAGCATGTCCACGCTCAACTTTCCTCCCACCTCTCATCTAACTCTCTCCTTGACAGCCTCCAATCTGGCTTCCGCCCCCACCACTCCACTGAAACTGCCCTGACCAAAATTACTAATGACATACTCACAGCCAAAGCTAACAGACAGTTCTCCATCCTCCTCCTCCTTGACCTGTCCTCTGCCTTTGACACAGTCAACAACTGCCTACTGCTACAGATTCTTTCTTCCCTTGGCATCAAAGACCTTGCCCTGTCCTGTATCGCTGCTTAGCTTTCCGACAGCACATTCAGCGTCTCCCACTCCCACACTACCTCCTCATCCCGCCCTCTCTCTGTTGGAGTCCCTCAAGGCTCTGTCCTGGGGCCCCTTCTTTTTTCCATCTATACCCTTGGCCTAGGACAACTCAAAGTCCCATGGCTTCCAGTACCACCTGTATGCGGACAACACTCCGATCTACCTCTCTGGCCCAGATGTCACCTCTCTGCTGTCCAGAATTCCGGAGTGTCTATCAGCCATAACTTCCTTCTTCACCTCTCGCTTCCTAAAACTCAATGTAGATATAACTGAACTCATCATCTTTCCTCCACCCCACGTATCTTCCCTACCCAATCTATCTATTATGGTAAATGGCATCACGATCTCTCCCGCACCTGAAATCCGCTGCCTCGGAGTAACTCTCGACTCTGCCCTGTCCTTCAAACCACACATCCAAACTCTTGCCACCTCCTGTCACCTCCAACTTAAAAACATTTCCAGAATCCATCCCTTCCTCACCCCTCAATCTACTAAAACTCTTGTGCATGCCCTCATCATCTCCCGCCTCGATTACTGCAACACCCTCCTCTGTGGCCTCCCCGTCAACTCTCTTACACCACTCCAGTCTGTCTTCAACTCTGCTGCCCGACTAATTCACCTCTCCCCTCGTTACTCCCCTGCTTCTCCCCTCTGCAAATCCCTCCACTGGCTCCCAATTCCCCAACGAATCCAGTTCAAACTACTAACACTGACCTACAAAGCCGTCCACAACCTGTCCCCTCCCTATATCTCTGAACTAATCTCCCAATATCTTCCTTCATGTAATCTTCGTTCCTCCCAAGACCTTCTACTATCCTCCACACTTATTCGCTCCTCACACAACCGCCTCCAAGATTTCTCCCGAATATCCCCCATCCTCTGGAATTCCACTCCTCAACATGTACGATTATCCAACACCCTTGGATCCTTCAGATGGAACCCGAAAACCCATCTCTTCAGGAAAGCCTACAGCCTGCAATAACCATTCCGCCTCGCCGCCACCACCTGAGCTTCCGCCTCGCCGCCACCACCCGAGCTGCCGCCTCGCCGCCACCACCACCAGAGCTGCTGCACCCCTGACCTTCTGTTTCTTCCCCATTATCCCATAGAATGTAAGTCCGCAAGGACAGGGTCCTCTCCCCTCTGTACCAGTCTGTCATTGTAAATTTGTTTACTGTAAACGATATCTATAACTTTGTATGTAACCCCTTCTCATGTACAGCACCATGGAATTAATGGCGCTATGTAAATAAATAATAATAATAATAATGTAGGTGGATTTTACTCCACCAGTAAAAGTTTTACAGAATAATACCCAGAATTTCCATTCTCTCTTTCTTGTGATGCAGTAATAATAATAATAATTTTATTTCTATAGCACCAACATACTCCGCAGCACTTTACATTATAGAGGGGACTTGTACAGACAGTAGACATTACAGTATAACAAACACAGATAAAAGTAGATACCAAGAGGAGTGAGGGCCCTGCTCGCAAGCTTACAATCTATGAGGAAAAAGGGGAGACACGGAAGGTGGATGGTAACAATTGCTTTCATTGTTCGGACCAGCCATAGTGTAAGAATCGGGTGTTCATGTAATTCTGCATGAACCAGTTAACAGCCAAAGTATGTAACAGTACAGACACAGAGGACTATTAAATGCATAAAGCGGGTGAGAACATAATACGAGGTACCTGATTATGGTAAAAAAAAATTTGAATGGGCCAAGAAGGCTAGTTAGGTTAATGCATTGAGGCGGTAGGCCAGTCTGAACAAATGCGTTTTTACGGCACGCTTAAAACTGTGGGGATTGGGGATTAATCGTACTAACCTGGGTAGTGCATTCCAAAGATTGGCGCAGCACGTGAAAAGTCTGGGAGACGGGAGTGGGAGGTTCTAATTATTGAGGATGCAAACCTCAGGTCATTAGCAGAACGTAGGGCACGGGTAGGGTGGTAGACTGAGATGAGGGAAGAGATGCAGGGTGGTGCTGACCCATGGAGTGCTTTGTGGGTGAGGGTAATAAGTTTGTACTGAATTCTGTAATGGATGTAATGGATGGGTAACCAGTGTAATGATTGGCACAAGGTAGAGGCATCGGTATAACGATTGGTGAGGAATATGATCCTGGAGCCAGCATTCAAGACAGATTGGAGGGGGGAGAGTTTGGTAAGAGGGAGACAGATTAGTAGAGAGTTACAATAGTCTAAACAAGAATGAATAAGAAACAGTAAGGGTTTTTGCAAAGTCGAAAGTAAGAAAAGGTCGAATTCTAGAGATGTTTTTGAGGTGCAGATAACAAGAGCGAGCAAGTGATTGGATGTGGGGGGGTAAATGAAAGCTTGGAATCTAGTATGACCCCAAGACAGTGGGCATGTTGCTGGGGAGTAATGGTGGAACCACACACGGAGATGGCGATGTTGGGCAAAGGTAGGTTAGTAGAGAGAGGAAACACGAGGAGTTCCGTTTTTGACAGGTTCAATTTGAGATAGAGGGATGACATGATGTTGGAGACAGCGGTAAGACAATCACTGGTCTTTTCTAAAAAGGCAGGCGTGATAGCGGGAGAAGAAGTGTATAATTGAGTGCCATCAGCATAGAGATGGTACTGGAAACCAAATCTACTGATTGTTTGTCCAATAGGGCAGTGTACAAAGAGAAGAGGAGGGGGCCTAGGACTGATCCTTGAGGAACCCCAACAGTAAGGAGAAGATGAGAGGAGGAGAAACCAGCAAAAGATACAGTGAAGGAACGGTCAGAGAGATAGGAGGAGAACCAGGAGAGAACAGTGTCCTTGAGGCCGATGGAGTGGAGCATAGTGAAGAGGAGCTGATGGTCCACAGTGTCGAATGCTGCTGAGAGATCCAAGAGAATTAGCATGGAGTAGTGACCATTAGATTTAGCAGTTAGTAGATCGTTAGAGACTTTAGTGAGGGCAGTTTCAGTAGAGTGTAAAGAGCGGAAACCAGATTGAAGAGGGTCGAGAAGAGAGTTATCTGATAGCAAATAAGACGGGTGTGGATCAGGCGTTGCAGGAGTTTAGAGATGAAGGGAAGATTAGAGACCGGTCTATAGTTAGCAGCACAGTTTTGGTTGAGGGACGGTTTTTTAAGTAATGGATGTATAATGGCATGTTTGAATGAGGGAAAGATACCAGAAGAGAGAGCGAGAGAAGTAGATTAGCATCTTCCTGAATATCTGCCAAAGAATCACTACCAAAGGACCAACACGGCAAGGTGTTTCCCCTGTCAAAAGGGGTTCACACATCTGTTTAGACGACACAAAAGATTTATGCAAATGGATCTTTCTGATGGCCTTGAATAAATCAATTTAAAGTCAATTAAATCAAATTCCTCCAGCAAACAATAACAGAGTCCCTTGGATAATACTGAATAATGTGCCGCATTCAAAACGTGATCCGTAAGATCAATCACCACGCTTTCAAGTGGTCCTTATCTCCATGAAACTTGTTTTCTCTTGCGGTAATTGCCAATATTTTTCTTCCTACCCCCTCTGTGCGTTCTGTGCCTAAAGGGGTTAATGCAGACTCAGTTGGATTGAGGTGGGAGGGTTTAGAGGGACTTGAAGGGGCTAAAGTTTCTTCATTTGCGTTATACACTGCTCAAAAAAATAAAGGGAACACTCAAATAACACATCCTAGATGAATATTTAGACTTGAGAGTCCTCAGTGGTTGATACCTTTTAATGGCTAACTGAAAAGATGGTAACAAATTGCAAGCTTTCGAGACTACTCAGGTCTCTTCAGCAGGCGAAGACTAATACAAAATCTGAAGAATCACATATTTATACACAACAGGACACAGGAATAATGCAATAGGTAAGACAAGTGACGTGAAGCAGAACTGTCATTATGGCAGAGGGATGAACATAAATATTGGAACAGTTCATAGATAAGGAGTGAAAGTTTTATTGCCCTCTGATTGGAGTCTGCTATTGTGTTTTGATGCCCCTAGAAGGTCAGAGAAGCAGATTCCTTAATTGATGTAGAAAGACATGAATCCGTGTGATAGACGGATTTTGGTAAGAACTTACCTGTAAAATCCTTTTCAGCGAAGGAAGGAAAGGAGACACACTAGTCATAACTAGTGGGTAGGCGGAGCCCAGACGAGATAGACACCTCAGATTAAAAGAGTGTTGACCGCCCCTCCAGCTCGGGCTCCTCCTACTCAGCTCCAGTTGTACACAAGCTTAAGGAAGAGCAATATCACCAGCGGAGCAACATAACCCCTTCTGAAGGACTTCAGAGGAAAAAACACAAGAATACAGGTTATGCATGCATGTAGGCAAAAACCACACAGTTCCAGGTATTACTCACTGGACCTGACCACTGCGATGAGCTGGCAATGCTGGAATAGAGCCTTAGCACGTCGACCTCAGCCCAGATAATCGCTATCAGAAGAGGGTCACGCCGCATCTGAAAACACATCAACACACTTCTGCCATGGGAGGGAGCTGTGTCTCCTTTCCTTCCTTCGCTGAAAAGGATTTTACAGGTAAGTTCTTACCAAAATCCGTCTTTCAGCAGCAGAACGGAAGGAAAGGAGACACACACACGTCCCAAAGCAGTCCAAAAACTAGGGTGGGAAAAAAACCAAAAGAGGCAGAATCCCAACAACCTAGATAAATGCGCAACAGGCGCCAAATACAAGTTAACTAGAACTTTAAACTACGGCCGCCTGCAGGACCCTACGTCCTAAGGCCGCATCAGCGGAAACACTGACGTCCACCTTATAAAACTTTATAAACGTGTGGACAGAACGCCAAGTCGCCGCTCAGCAGAGCTGAGCTGCCGAGGCCCCTTGATGAAAGGCCCACGAGGAAGCCATAGCCCTCGTGGAGTGAGCTCGAATCTTAATCGGGCAGGGTTCGCTTTTAAGTCGGTAAGCCTCCAAAAACGCCGACCGAATCCAACGAGCTATAGAGTCCTTGGAAGCTCGTTTACCACGCCAACGACCTGCTGGAATCACAAACAGAGAGTTTGACTTCCGAAAACCTTGAGTAACAGTCAAATAGAACTTCAAAGCCCGCACCAAATCCAATGCGTGCAAGGCCCGTTTCGCATTCCTTGGCCTCGGACAAAGAGAGGGCAACACAATATCCTGGTTAACATGAAATTGCGACACCACCTTAGGTAGGAAGTCGCTCGGTGTGCGTAGCACTACACGATCCGGGTGAAAACTCCAGGAAGGGAGGCGAGCAAGAAAGAGCCGCCAACTCAGAAACCCTTCTCAAAGAGGTGACCGCCACTAGGAAGGCAACCTTCCAAGAGAGCAAAGAAAGACTAACAGAGTCCATAGGCTCAAAAAGACCCATGTTGAAGAGCCTCCAAAACAAGGTTGAGACGCCAAGGAGACACAGACGCCTTCCGCGGTGGAAACTGGCGGGTTACTCCGCAAAAAAAAGGAATGCACGTCCTTACGCGAGGCGATAGCCTTTTGGAACAGCAAGGACAGATCAGAAACCTGACCCCTCAGGGTGCTCACTGCCAAACCCTTTTCCAGCCCGAATTGCATGAAGGCCAACAAATTGGGAATGGAAAAAATCCTCGGGTTCCTTAAAGAAAACGAACACCACGAAAAGAAGGCTTCCCAAGTCTTGTGGTAAATTCTAGTAGTAGCCGGACCTCTGGCCGCTCGCAAAGTGGCAATGACTTCGGCTGAAAAACCTCGACGAGTCAATATTTCGGTCTCAAGAGCCACGCCTTCAAACGCAGAGACTTCAGGTCCGGATGACGAACGGGCCCTTGGGTTAACAGGTCCGGGCAAAGAGGAAGTGAAAATGGCGATGCCGCCAGGAGTGACACCAGTGTCGAGAACCACGTTCTCCTTGGCCAATCTGGGGCTATCACTATAGCCGAGATTCTCTCTAGTCTGATCCGACGGAGTACCAGAGGTAGCAAAGAAATCGGCGGGAACACATAGATTAGTGTGAATCGGTCCAACGGAGCCACTAGAGCATCCACCGCTACAGCCTTCGGATCCTTGTACCTGGACATGAATGTCGGTAACTTGGCATTGAACCTGGATGCCATCAAATCCACTTGAGGAGTTCCCCAACGGGAGCACAGTAGTGCAAAAAATTTTCGCGACTTAGAAAGTCCCCCGTGATATTCTGAACTCCTGGAATGTGGATCGCAGAGATGGCTGGAACTCTGGTCTCTGCCCATATCAGGATCCGAGATACCTCCACCATGAGTCTGGAACTCCTTGTCCCGCCTTGGTAATTGATATATGCGACCGCCGTCGCATTGTCTGTCTGCACTCGGACAGGCAAACCGCTTAAAGGGACCGTCCAGTGTTGGAGGCAAAGGAAAATCACCCTCAATTCGAGGATGTTGATCGGCAAGACAGACTCTTCCGACGACCATACTCCCTGAGTCCAGAGATCGTTCCAGACACCCCCCCAGCCTGTCAGGCTGGCATCGGTGGTTATGACCGACCACTTCGGAGGGAGGAAGGACTTTCCCAGGGATAACTCTTTCGGACGTATCCACCATCCTAGAGACTCTAGTAACCTGTGGGGGATGAAGACACTGTAATCCAGTGAAACCTGCGATCGATCCCAATGGCTCAGAATGAACCTTTGGAGGGCCCTGGAATGAAACCGGGCAAACGGAAGTGCTTCCATGGACGCCACCATCAACCCCAGAAGACGCATACAGCTTCGCAGGGACATTGCTGTCGAAGACTTCATAACCCGTGCATGTCAAAGGAGACATGCTTGCTTGTCTGGAGGCAGGGACACCACTGCTCGCACCATGTCGAAATGCAACCCCAAAAACAGGATTGACTGCGACCGTTCCAGAGACGACGTCTCCCAATTGACCAGCCACCCGAAGTCCTCCAGGAGCTGAAGGGATAGATTGCGAGCAGTTACCGCCTCCTCCTCCGAAGACGCCACAATCAGAAGGTCGTCCAGGTAGGGAAGAATCGTAACCCCCTGCCTTCGAAGAATCGCCATGAGAAGCGCCAGAATTTTTGTAAAACTCTGGGCGCTGAGGCCAACCCGAATGGCAGAGTCACAAACTGATAATGGTCCTGACTTATGGCAAAACGAAGGAAGCATTGGTGGGCCCTTCCGATTGGGAAGTGCAAATAAGTGTCGCGAATGTTGATTGACACCAAAAAAGCGTTCTGCGACAGGGCCGCCAAAACGGAGCGAAGCTACTCCATGCGGAATTTCCTGGCGTGGACATGCCGCTTCAATCTTTTGAGATCCAGAATGGGCCGAAATTTGTCCTCTTTTTTGGGACCACAAAGAGGTTAGAATAAAACCCTCTTCCTCGGCCCTCGGCGGAACCGGCACCACCACACCTTTCTGCAGAAGGGAATCTACCTCCCACAGCAGAGCGGCAAAAAGCTCAGGCTCTGACGGAACGCGAGGTTGACAAAAAAACTGTCTGGGGGTCGAGAAAGAGACTTCTATGAAGTAGCCTGCCAACACAACCCGTGTCACCCAGGCGTCCGACATGCGGGAAGCCCAAGTCGGTTTGAATAGGAATAGACGACCCCCCACTCGAGAGCGCTCGAGTGAGACCCAAGCGTCAGTCCGCCTTAGCGGGCTTTTTGCCAGCTTCCCGCTTGTCTGAACGGAAGTTCTGTTTCCAGGGTATGCGGAATTTCTGAGAATTCCCCCTTTTTTTTTTTTTTTTTTTTAAAAAGAGAGGGACGACCCGAACCCCAGAGGGCTGACTGGATCATCCCCTGGACCGAAAGGACCGCCGACAACTACCGGCACAAGTCCTGCCAGACGCAGAAGTCACAGCTCTGCGCTGCGGTAAAGCTGTTTCTTTTGCCTTTACCTTGGCAATCAGCTCCGTGAGGTCAGGTCCAAATAGCTGACCACCTTGCAAGCTAGCAAACCCTGTTTGGAAACTGCATCCACTGTCTAAGGCACAGTGCTCTTCTGACTGACTGCCGAGGATTGCGCCCTGGATAGCAGTGATGCAGTATCCTCCAAAAAACTGGAAAAGCCCATCTACCTCGATAGAGGAGATCCACCTTGCCACGCCGTCCGTAGACGATCCAACCGGCTCAGGTAAACTTTACAAACACACATGGATTCTTAATACTGAATCCATGATCCGCGCCTCACAGATGGATTTTTCTGCCATCTACGTTTTTTTTCCAGCGGGTCCTGCAGACTCGCCTTCCCTTTAACAGGAGGATTTTGCTAGGCTGGGATAAAGGGACATCCACTTCAGAAGGATCCAATTATCATTAACTCCGTAGAACACGGAAACGGTGTCTCAATTTTCTGGACACAGGCGCTCCTTCTCCACTGCCCCATTAAGCTCATCCAGTGATGGTAAAGCTTGATCGTGATTGAAAACATCCGGGCCGACTTACCAGGACGTCCAGATACCTCCTCCGGTAACTAACGCCTCCAATAAAAACCTCTTTACGGCCCAAAAGGGAGGCAGAGTGTCCCTGCCGATCCTCCTTGTCCGAATCGGACATTTTCGTTACGCGGGAAGGAAGGCACCGGCTTGTGTCGCTTCCTGACATGAGAGGATCTAGCTGACACTCAATATAGAAAATCAGAGAGGCCATCAATAGAAACTAGCAAGGGTCTCCATTCTGACACCACTGGAAAACTCCGACCGCTGCGCTTGGTCCAGGTCTGCGCGTCCGATACGCGAGACTGATCCTGTAGCGGATCTGGGAGACGGATGCACAGTATATGGCAGGTTAAAACTGTCAGTAACTAGAAAGTGTGGTTTCTTAAAGAAAAAACGAAACGCTGAAGAGTTAAAGCTCTTAAGGAGAGAGCTACCCCATGTCTCTGTTGACATGTTCCTTGAAACTCAGTTTTCCGTCGGCCATTTTGCTTTCTGTAGCTCTTGCCCTCAGTTAATATGGAGTTTCCAGTTTTCATGTTCCCGCCCTGATTCTTCCCTCTTGCTTCTTAAGCAGCCTCAGCTGAACAATCAGTGCTCCTGAATCAAGCCTCAGTCAGTCTGTGACCTGACTCCTGGAAGCCTTGGACTTGTACTCCAGCTATTCCCTACTGAGGAACCTTGGAACACTTTTGGACTCTGGAAACCTGCTGTTTGGTGAATCCATGTTTGCAGAGGAATTACGGTACAGAGAAGAGATCCTGAACCTGTTTTGGAGATTTATTGTAGTGCTTGAAGTTACTCTGGCCTGCTGTGTCTCCTGTCGCTGTTCCTGCAAACTGTGTGAACTTTTCAGCATGCTTGTATGAAGTAATACAAGTCATTTCATTTCAACCTATGTCTCCTGTGTTTTCCTCGCACCCAAGCACAAGACGCTATAGGAACTGTACACTATACATGACAAGATTCAGGAGCCAATGTTTAGTGTCTGCTGGGTCTGGGAAAGCCGTGTCTGCTGTGACTGTGGATATCAGATGTCCGTTTAATACCTTATGTGATGACAGTGGTTGTGACTTCTCACAACCATTCCAGGTGAGCGCATTCCCTTAAATTTTACTCTGGAGTGTTACCACAGGTAAATACTATTGTTTTTTTTTTTTTTTTTTTCCTTTCCTCTTCTCCTTCCAGCACTTCTGCCTTAAAAGATCTGGAAGATGAGGCTCGCATAAAGGAACTTTGCGGAGTGACTGATACAATCCTTTCAGATGTACAGACTTTAAAAACCCGTTTTGCAAGCCTACAGGACCTCACTAATCATAATTTGCAAGTGTTTGGACAGACTACCCAGGAATTGCGAGCCAGGATTGAGGCTCTAGAGGAACGAGCCCAGGCTCCTGCCATAACCCCAAGTTCTGGGATCCCCAAATTACCTCCTTTTCGTTTTGGCGGTGAACGTGAGAAATTCAGGGGATTTATTAATCAATGCAATTTATTTTTTCTCTGCACATGCTTCACAATTTCCCACTGAACGATCCAAAGTGCTTACTATAATCATGTTGCTTACCAATAAGGCTTTGATGTGGGCAAACCCTCTGATTGAGACTGAGGATGATTGTTTGAATCACCTTGATGCTTTTATTTCAGCCATGGGGCAGGTGTTTGATGACCCCAATCGAGGTGCAACAGCTGAAGCAGCCATGTTAACTTTGCGCCAAGGTAAGCGTTCAGTAGCCGAATATGCCCTGGATTTCAGGAGATGGGCTCTTGATACCACTTGGGACACTTCCGCTAAAAAATCTATTTTTCGGAAAGAGTTGTCTCCACTGATTAAGGATGAACTTGCTCGTGCCGACCCTCCCACTGCGTTAGGTGACTTTATTAACTATTGTATCCGTATTGATGCTCGTCTGACTGAACGCAGACAAGAGAGATGGTTCGAAAATAATCGCACTAACCTTTTACTACCTCCCTCCTCAGCTAAGGAACCTTTGAGTAGGATCACAAGGGAACCAGAACCTGAACCCTTGCAGGTGGACTCTTTACAAAGACGGGTTAGTGATGCACGCAAAGAACATCGTATAAAGGAAAATCTATGTTTCTACTGTGGTAAGTCAGGGCACTTCATTATAAACTGCCCCAGCCGTTCTCGTAAGACTACTGCAGCAGTCATTCACTGTGAGTGTTGCGAGAGGAGCTCTGTCATGTCCGAGCCTCAGGCTCCAGAGAGATCTGCTGCAAGAGATCTTGATTTCTCAGACTTAAACTCTGTTAGTTCTGGGGACGATGACGGTATAAACGCTGCAATTTTTCAAGTTTCCTCAGCGGTGTCCCAGCTGAGTTGTAAAAGAAACAATTCTCATTGCTTCCTTTCCATCAAACTCTGGGTTGACTCAGTCTGGGTGTCTAGCTCTGCTATGATCGACTCAGGAGCAAGTGGAAATTTTATGGATATCTCCTTTGCTCTGAAACAGGGGATACGTTCAGTGAAGAAGGCTACTCCAGTACAGATGGAGACTGTGGATGGCTCTCTACTGACTTCTGGGCCAGTGGATCAAGAAACAGAGCCTTTGAGGGTCCTTATGGCTAAAGATCATCAGGAGAAAATGTCTTTTATGCTTATCTCTTCTCCCCACTTTCCCATTATTCTAGGGCTACCATGGCTGCAGGCGCAGAATCCTACGATTAACTGGGAGACCAAGGAATTACACTTTCCGGAGAAACAGATGAGTCAAGGAGTTTCAGCTTGCTCTGTTCCTAAAGGAACCATGTCAGTCCCTGAACTACCAGCTGTATACCAGGACTATGTGGATTTATGTGACAAGAAGAACGCTGATCAGCTTCCTCCTCACCGTCCATATGATTGTCCAATTGAATTATTACCCGGAGCCGAGATACCTTTTGGTAAGATCTACCCCCTAGCGGGGCCCGAGCTAAAAGCTTTGAAGGATTATATAGACGAAAATTTAGCCAAGGGCTTCATACGCCCCTCTTCATCTCCCGCAGGTGCACCCATCTTCTTTGTGAAGAAGAAAGATGGATCTCTGAGACCCTGCATAGACTATAGGGAACTCAATAAGGTTACTATTAGAAACCGTTATCCATTGCCTTTAATCCCTGAGTTGTTGGAGAGAGTGCGGCATGCCAAAATTTTGTCTAAACTGGATCTCCGTGGGGCCTATAACTTGGTCCGTATCAGACCTGGGGATGAATGGAAGACTGCTTTCAGGTCACGCTATGGACACTTTGAATATCTAGTTATGCCTTTTGGTCTGAGTACCGCCCCAGCCACTTTCCAACACTTCGTGAATGATATCTTCAGGGATCTCCTAGATACATTTGTGGTGATTTATCTGGATGATATTCTAATTTTTTCTAACTCCACAGAGGAACATCATGGACATGTGAGAATGGTCTTAGAATGCCTAAGACAAAACCATCTCTACATCAAGCTTGAAAAATGTGAATTCCATAGGACCGAAATTCAATTTCTGGGGTATGTACTATCTACGCAAGGGATTAGTATGGATGGAAGCAAGACCCAAGCCATCAAGGATTGGCCAATTCCTAGAAATGTGAAGGAGGTGCAGCGTTTCATCGGGTTTGCCAACTTCTATAGACGTTTCATTAAGAATTTTTCTGAGGTAGTGTCACCTATCACCCAACTTACCGGGAAACAGTCTAGGTTCTCCTGGACCCCGCAAGCTCAGGAAGCATTTTCCTGTTTAAAGGATAAATTTACCACCGCACCTATCTTAGTACATCCCAACCCCGAGCTTGCCTTCATAATAGAGGTGGATGCTTCAGACTGTGCCGTTGGAGCTATACTCTCTCAGAGAACAGGTGAGAAGAATGTCTTGCATCCCTGTGCCTTCTTTTCCCAGCAGTTGTCTTCGGCTGAGAGGAACTACGATGTGGGCAATAGAGAATTGTTGGCCATTATTGCCGCCTTCAAGGAATGGAGACACCTTCTTCAGGGAGCTGCACAGAAAATAGTCGTCCTGACAGACCATCGTAACCTTGAATTTATCACGTCGGCTAAGTGCCTGACTCCTCGCCAGGCTCGCTGGAAACTTTTCCTAAACCAATTTAATTTTGTCATTTCTTATAGATCAGGATCGCGCAATGGAAAGGCTGATGCACTCTCTAGGATTCATTCAGCAGAGACACGTCCACTTACTCCTCCTAAGACTATTCTTCCTGACTCTAGATTCCTGGGAGTGATTCATAATCAAGACCTACTTAAGGACATCAAGGAAGCATACCATGCGGATTCTTTGTTGGCTCAACCCCCAAGGGACGTAAGTCTTGTCTTTAAGAATGGTGTGTGGATTCAGGACAACGTCTGTATATACCTGAAACAGTCAGATTGAGAGTATTGCAACTCATCCACGATTCCAAGATAGCCGGGCATAGGGGAATTCTAAAGACTCAAGAATTTCTTTCTCGTTTCTTTTGGTGCCCACTTACAGGAAAGATGTCTTAAACTATGTCACTTCATGTGAAGTCTGTGCAAGATGCAAAACACCTCGCTCCTCACCAACTGGTCTGTTGCAACCTCTTCCCACCCCGTCCCGCCCGTGGGGATCCATTTCTAGGGACTTCATTGTGGAGTTACCAACCTCTCAAGGGAAGAACACCATTCTAGTGGTGGTTGACCGTCTAACAAAGGCAGCTCATTTTATCCCTTGTGTCGGCTTACCCACTGCAAAACAGACATCAGACTTGATGATTAAGAATGTGTTTCGCTTACATGGAGTACCGGATGAGGTCATTTCGGATCGAGGGTGCAATTCACTTCAAGGTTTTGGCAAAATTTCTGTGCAGCATTGGACATTAAAGTAAACCTTTCTTCTGCTTTTCATCCCAGACTAATGGACAGACAGAACGAACCAATCAGACCCTGGAGCAGTATCTCCGCTGTTTTATCTGCCACCTACAGGATGATTGGGTGGATCTACTTCCACTGGCTGAGTTCTCTTATAACAACTCTCAGAGCGCCTCCACTAAGCAGTCTCCTTTTTACTCCAATCTAGGTTATCATCCTAACATTCTTCCTCGATTTCCCATAGATACGCCCTTGCCGGCAGTGGCTGAAAGAATCACTTCTTTACAAAAGAATATGGATCTTCTAAAGGAAAATCTAGAATTGGCTCAGGAAAGGTACAAGAAAGCAGCAGATACATTTCGTAAACCTGCACCAGCTTTCAAGGTAGGAGATTTGGTCTGGCTGTCAACCAGAAATCTTAAATTAAAGATTCCATCGTCTAAATTGGGACATAAGTACATTGGACCTTATAAGATCAGTAAGATTATAAGTGCTGTTGCTTGTCGTCTTCAACTGCCCAGAACTATGAGAATCCACCCTGTCTTTCATGTATCCCTACTAAAGGCTGCAACACCCAATATGTTTCCTGGACGTTCTTCTCCTTGCCCTGACCCAGTGCTGGTCGATGGTCAGAAGAATTTATGGTGGAAAGGATTCTAGATTCCAGGTTGTACAGAAATCAGTTGCAATATTTGATTAAATGGCAGGGCTACCCAGTGGAGGACAACTCATGGGAACCAGTCAATAATGTAAATGCTCCTCGCCTGCTCCGCCAGTTTCATCAGAGGTACCCTGACAAGCCTGGTCTGAGGTCATCCGGAGGTTGTCCCTAAGGGGGGAGTAATGTAAGGTTCTTTGTCTCTGTTGACATGTTCCTTGAAACTCAGTTTTCCGTCGGCCATTTTGCTTTCTGTCTTTCTGCAGCTCTTGCCCTCAGTTAATATGGAGTTTCCAGTTTTCATGTTCCCGCCCTGATTCTTCCCTCTTGCTTCTTAAGCAGCCTCAGCTGAACAATCAGTGCTCCTGAATCAAGCCTCAGTCAGTCTGTGACCTGACTCCTGGAAGCCTTGGACTTGTACTCCAGCTATTCCCTACTGAGGAACCTTGGAACACTTTTGGACTCTGGAAACCTGCTGTTTGGTGAATCCATGTTTGCAGAGGAATTACAGTACAGAGAAGAGATCCTGAACCTGCTTTGGAGATTTATTGTAGTGCTTGAAGTTACTTGGCCTGCTGTGTCTCCTGTCGCTGTTCCTGCAAACTGTGTGAACTTTTCAGCATGCTTGTATGAAGTAATACAAGTCATTTCATTTCAACCTATGTCTCCTGTGTTTTCCTCGCACCCAAGCACAAGACGCTATAGGAACTGTACACTATACATGACACAGTAATGGCCTCCGTGTGCTTCATGAGAGAAGCCGGAAAAGGAGACTGCCGTAAAGCGCGCGCTCAGAGCGGCGCGAAATTCAAATAAAAAAGACGCGCAGCTCCTCTCTCCCCGTTCCTATGTCCTGCAGGCATCCACCTGCGGACAAAAAACACAAGTCACCGCATGTATATTGTAACAGCGACTGCCGCAGCAGTCGCTGAAAACACTCAAACACAAATTAAATGTGGAGTACTCACCAGCCGAAAGCCTGGTGGCTCTTGTAATTTGGTTTTCAATTGTTCTTGGATGGTAGCCCTGGTTCAAAAAGGACTTTCTGAGGCGAATAAGGTGTTCATCTCTATCCATAGGGTTGGAACATATACGATTGTATCTGATGGCTTGGCTGTAGACAATAAGAGTTTGTGTTTTGGATGGAAACTGTCCCATTTAAGTATGTTGGACGGTCGATTGGCTTCTGAATATCAAGGAATCACCTGCTACATTACAAAGCTAAAGAAGAAAAATAACCGGGTGCCTCTAGTGGTCACCTACAATCCAAATCTGGAGATGCTAAGGGGAGCTGCGCACGGAAAACTACAACCTTTACTACAAAAAGATGCCCGATTACAATCCATATTTCCAGACCCCCCACTACTGTGTTTTAGGCAGCCCCCAAATCTAAGAAGCATCATTGTCAGAAGCTCCCTGTCCTCCCCAACAGCTGCAGGAACCTTTCCTTGCAACCAGAAGAAACGCAAAACCTGCCCATTTATAATGACCACGGACAAGATAAAGATCCCCAAATCACATCAGGACTACAAGATGCCAGGTACTTTCAGCTGCATCACATCTAATGTGGTGTACCTAATTATATGTACTAAATGTCCAACTGGGGGTCTGTATGTGGAGAGACCGGGCAAAAACTAAGAACAAGGATGAATTCTCATCGCCACACAATAAGAGAAAAAAGAATGGATTTACCTGTGGCAAAACACTTCTGTATGCCCGGTCAAGCATGATGGATATGGAATTACTTGTTTTAAAATCTAACTTCAAATCTGAGAAAGATAGAAAGGTTTGGGAATATAAACTTATGATGACCTTTGACACTCTTAGTGCTGGAATGAAATATCACACGGATTCATGTCTTTCTACAATCAATTAAGGAATCTGCTTCTCTGACCTTCTGGGGCATCACAACACAATAGCAGACTCCAATCAGAGGGCAATAAAACTTTCACTCCTTATCTATGAACTGTTCCAATATTTATGTTCATCCCTCTTCCATAATGACAGTTCTGCTTCACGTCACTTGTCTTACCTATTGCATTATTCCTGTGTCCTGTTGTGTATAAATATGTGATTCTTCAGATTTTGTATTAGTCTTCGCCTGATGAAGAGACCTGAGTAGTCTCGAAAGCTTGCAATTTGTTACCATCTTTTCAGTTAGCCATTAAAAGGTATCAACCACTGAGGACTCTCAATCTAAATATTTTTCTATCTACTAGCTAACACGGTACGAAGATACACATATTTCCTACATCCTAGATGTAAATGAATGAAATATTCTCATTGAATACTTTGTTGTGTACAAAGTTGAATGTGCTGTCAACATAATCACACAAAAATCATCAATGGAAATCAAATTTTTGAACCAATGGAGGCCTGGATTTGGAGAGATCTCCAAAATGAAAGTGGAAACAAGTCAAAATGATGCTCTGTATTGTGTGTGGCCTCCTTGTGCCTGTATGACCTCCCTACAATGCCTGGGCATGCTCCTGATGAGGTTGCGGATGTTTTCCTGAGGGATCTCCTCCCAGACCTGGACTAAGCATCCGTCAACTCCTGGACAGTCTGTGCTGCAACGTGTCATTGGTGGATGGAGCGAGACATGCTGTCCCAGATGTGCTCAATCGGATTCAGATCTGGGGAACGGCAGGCGAGTCCATAGCTTCAATGTCTTCGTCTTGCAGGAACTGCTGACATAGTCCAGCCACATGAGGTCTGGCATTGTTCTGCATTAGGAGGAACACAGGGCCAACCGCACCAGCTATGGTCTCACAAGGGGTCTGAGGATCTCATCTCGGTACCTAATGGCAGTCAGGCTACCTCTGCGAGCACATGGAGGGCTGTGTGGCCCTCCAAAGAAATGCCACCCCACACCATTACTAACCCACTGCCAAACCGGTCATGCTGAAGGATGTTGCAGGCAGCAGGTTCACACGGAGCATATGTGACAGATGTGACAGTCTGGAGACGCCGCAGGCGCTGGGAAAGGTCAGAGAAGTCCGGCGCCTGCGCACTTGCAGTACTCTGCTCTGCCGGCACTAGAGCAGAGCAGTGCGCCTGCGCAGGAGCCGCGACGGGATGGAAAGAAGAGGCCGGCTTCGCTACAAGATGGAAGGCGCCGAACCGGACCGCGACTCCCTCCGGACCGGACCTGAAGGCGGAACGCCCTGGGTGAGTATTTCATAACTCGTTTTTCTTCACTTTCAGGTAACATCGGGGGCTTATCTACAGCATTACAGAATACTGTAGATAAGCCCTCGATGGCGGTGGCCCTATCTCATAGGGCAAAAATGGGGTGACAGATTCCCTTTAAATACAAGATTTTATCTCCTGTAACTAGGTATGTTATGTGGCATTCTACCCATGAAAATTCTTCTATGTTGGTAAAACAATTCAGACTCTTTTTGTCAGGTTTCAGAGAACATTTTAATTCGATTCATTACGGTAAAGGAGTTCCACGTTTGATTAACCCCTCTCTGACATTAGAAGTACTATCCCGTCCATGAAACCCGTGCCAATCTGACCATGGACGGGATAGTAAGTCATAGGCGATCAGCTGCGCTCCCGGAGGGAGCGCAGCTAATCGCCGCCGGGTGTCAGCTGATTATCACAGCTGACACCCGTGACTGTGTGTCAGGAACGGTCACGGACCGCTCCCGGCACATTAACCCCTGGCACACCGCGATCAAACATGATCGCGGTGTACTGGGGGCACAGGGAAGCATCGGGCAGGGAGGGGGCTCCCTGCGTGCCCCCCTGAGACCCTCAGACCAGCGAGATGTGATCGCGCTGTTTGAAGGCTTCCGCCCTCCCTCCCAGGACCCGGATCCAAGATGGCGCCGGGGTCCTGGAGGGAGGCGGCTTCCTCAGTGCCTGCTGAGAGCAGGCACTGAGAAGCCTGCAGCAGTGCCAGAGCGATCGCTGGTGTGACAGAGTGCTGTGCACACTGTCACACAGCGATCTGATAAAATACAGTGATGTCCCACCCTGGGACAAAGTAAAAAAGTTTAAAAATAAAAATAAACATGTTTTAAAAAAAAATTCAAAATAAAAAAAAAAAAAATATTCCCCAATAAATTCATTTCTTCCTGTAAATAAAAAAAACAAAACAATAAAAGTACACATATTTGGTATGGCCGCGTCTGTAACGACCCCCCTATAAAACTGTCCCACTAGTTAACCCCTTTAGTGAACCCCTTAAAAAAAAAAACAAAGCAAAAAATCAATGCTTTATCATCATACTGCCGAACAAAAAGTGGAATAACACGCGATCAAAAAGACCGATATAAATAAACATGGTACCGCTGAAAACAACATCTTGTCCCGCAATAAACGAGCCACCATACAGCATCATCAGCGAAAAAAATTAAAAAGTTATAGCTCGCAGAATAAAGCGATGCAAAAATAATAATTTTTTATATAAAATTGTTTTTATTCTATAAAAGCGCCAAAACATAAAAAAGTGATATAAATGAGGTATCGCCATAATCGTACTGACCCGAAGAATAAAACTGCTTTATCAATTTTACCACACGCGGAACGATAAAAACTCCTCCCCCCCAAAAAAAAAATTTATGAATTGCTGATTTTTTTCATTCTAAACCCCCCAAAAACAAAATAAAAAGCGATCAAAAAAGTCACATGCTCAAAAATGAAACCAAAAAAAAACATAAAATCTTCCGCAAAAATAAGAACCCCCAGACTCTGTGGGCCCCAAAAAATTTCAAAAATTATAGCTTCAAAAAGTGGCGATGCAAAAAAATTTTTTTTTGAATAAAAAGCGTCTTTTAGCGTGCAGCTACCAATCATAAAACCCCTTATAAATATAAATCAGACCCCCCCTTTACACCCCCCAGTTGGGAAAAATAAAAAAAAAGGATTTTTTCATTTTCCCCTTGGTTGGGTTTCGGGTAAAATTTGGGTTGGCCAAAAGTTTGGGTTTTGGGGGGTTATTGTTGGGGTTAGGGGTGTTAGGGTTAGGTTTTTGGTTAGGGGGGGATGGGTTTGGGGGTTGGGGG
>JARQOD010000001.1:97257253-97323375 GCA_033576555.1 Oophaga sylvatica
TTTGCTTATGCTATTTTCTGACTGTGTTCATATTTTCTTCTTGTCTAACCGCCATTACATGTTTGGGGGCTTCCTGTTTCTTTGGGGGTTCTGTTACGGGGCTGTTAGCTTTCATCTTTCTGTCTTTAGGTGTAGCTATCTCTCCGGCTGTGACGAGGCATCTAGGATCACCGTAGGTACGCTCCACGGCTACTTCTAGTGTTGCGGTTAGTTTAGTGTTCTGCAACCCAGTAGTTTCCAGCCTCTCTGGTGTATTGCTACTTTGGCTTTTTTTGCTATTTCTCTTCATCTACCGAAACATAACACAGACCACTGTCATTTTATGTGCTTATAACTATAGAACGCTTCAACGGATCATGATGATTCTGAGAATGTTTTTTCGTGACATATTGTACTTCATAGTAGTGGTAAAATTTCTTTGATATGATGCGTTTATTTATGAAAAAAACGGAAATATGTTTGTTGAGCTCTTTAAACCCCTAAGGGCTTCACAGAAGGTTATAAGCCGTAAATTTAAAAAATCATATTTTATCCACAAAAATGATCTTTTCACCCCAATTTTTATTTTCCCAAGGGTAAATGGACTGCAAAAGTTATTGCGCAATTTGTCCTGAGTATGCTGATACCCCATATGTGGGGGTAAACCACTATTTGGGCGCATGGTAGAGCTTGGAAGCGAAGCAGCGCCATTTGACTTTTTTGGCTGGAATTGAGATCGGATGCCATGTCACATTTGGAGAGTCCCTGATGTGCCTAAACAGTGGAAACCCCCCATAAGTGACCCCATTTTAGAAACTAGACCCCCCCCAAGGAACTTATCTAAATGTGTGGTGAGCACTTTGAATCTCCAAGGGCTTCACAGAAGGTTATAACGTAGAGCCGTAAAATTAAAAAATCATATTTTTTCCACAAAAATGATCTTTTCACTCACAATTTTTATTTTCCCAAAGGTAACAGGACCCCAAAAGTTATTGTGCAATTTGTCATGAGTACGCTGATACCCCATATGTGGGGGTAAACCACTATGTGGGTGCATGGCAGAGCTCGGAAGGGAAGGAGCGCTGTTTGACTTTTTCAACGCAAAATTGGCTGGATTGAGATCGCACTCCATGTTGCGTTTGGAGAGCCCTGATGTGCCTGAACAGTGAACAGTGGAAACCCCTCACAAGTGACCCCATTTTGGAAACTAGACCCCCCAAGGAACTTATCTAGATGTGTAGTGAGCACTTTGGTTCAAAGTGCTTCACAGAAGTTTATAATGTAGAATCCATGAAAATAAAAAAGTCATATTTTTTGCACAAAAATGATCTTTTTGCCCCCAAATTTTTATTTTCACAAGGGTAACAGGAGAAATAGGACACCAAAGGTTGCTGTGCAATTTATTCTGAGTACGCTGATACCCCATATGTGGGGTGGAACCACTGTTTGGGCGCATGGCAGAGCTCAAAACGGAAGGAGCGCCATTTTGGAATGCAGACTTTGATGGAATAGTCTGTGGGCGCCATGTTGCGTTTGCAGAGCCCCTGATGTGCCTAAACAGAAGAAAACACCCCACAAGTGACCCCATTTTGGAAACTAGACCCCCAAGGAACTTATCTAGATGTGTGGTGAGCACTTTGAACCCCCAAGTGCTTCACAGAAGTTTATAACGTATAGCAGTGAAAATAAAAAAAACATTTTTTCCCACAAAAATGATATTTAAGTCACCAATTTTTTATTTTCCCAATGGTAACAGGAGAAATTGGACCCCAAAAGTTGTTGTGCAATTTGTCCTGATTACACTGATACCCCATATGTGGAAGTAAACCACTATGATCGCCTTACTGCGATCTTTGGGAGGCAGAATGAACAAATCCACAAAAGTTAAGAATTGGTTTTATTTTTTGCTGTTCCTCATGCGGTATTAGGGATTATGCGACTTTATTCTTCGGGTCAGTGCAATTACAGCGATACCAGATTTATACCTTTTTTCATCTTCAGCTTCTGTCACACACTAAAAGACGCTTTTTTTTTTGGAAGAATTTTTTGTAAGAAATTTTGCATCACCGCATTTTGAGAGCTATAAGTTTTCCATATTTCAGCCAACAGAGTCATGTGTGGGCTTGTTTTTTGGGACGAGCTGACATTTTTATTGGTGCCATTTTCGGGCACATAACGTTTTTTGATCGCTTTCTATTCCGATTTTTGTGGAGGCAGAATGAACAAAAACCAGCAATTCAGGAATTGTTTTTTTTCCCTCCATTCCACGTGTGGTAAAATTGGTAAGTCAGCTTTAATCTTCGGGTCACTATGATTACAGCGATACCTCATTTATATTTTTTTATGTTTTGGCGTTTTTTACACAATAAAAACTTTTATAGAAAAAAAATTATTTTTGCATCACTTTATTCTGAGAGCTATAACTTTTTTATTTTTTCGCTGATGATGCTGTATGGCAGCATGTTTTTAGCGGGACAAGATGACGTTTTCAGCGGTACCATGTTTATTTAAATCCGTATTTTTGATCGCGTGTTATTGCACTTTTTCCAAGCGGTATGATAAAAGTATAATTTGCAACTTTTTTATGTTTTTTTTTTACGGCGTTTACTGAAGGCTTTAACTCGGGTGACAATTTTATAGATTAAATTTTTAGGACACAACGTATATATTTTTTGCTTTTACATAAAAATGTGAATTTTTTTAGGGGATTTTTTAAAATTATTTTTATTATTTTTTAAGATTTTTTTTACAAATTTTTTTAAAAATATTTTTTTTACCTAGTCCCTTTATGGGACTTTCAATTTTTCTCTTTTGATCTGCCTAAATGCTATAGATCTATCGTATAGGCATACATGCACATACATTCACCTTGGCGGTGAAACGCGCGTCGAGGCTCCAGTGCGCTCTCCCTGTCCTCCGGTCCAAGGCAATACCATGTCCTAAGGTATTTTACCCGGCTTTTAAACTTATGTGCATGTATGCCTATACGATAGATCTATAGCATTTAGGCCGATATATTGACTGATACTTACTCCATAGATGGCCCTTTATATAAATGCATATTTGTACTTTAGAGTATAGATATCTTCATAGGATATAGATATGGGATATATTTTCCTTTATTTAATCACTTGACTAACCTTCTTTGCATTAAATTGGCCACTGACTTTTCAACACCTGCTCTTTTGCTACTAATTGAGACCAGGCTGGGAGACGTTTTGTTTCTCCATATGCTGATTATTCCAACTTCACATTGTTTCTTCAATTGTTCTCTCTCCTTTTGCACCTTGTCTGTCCATTGTATTGTATTTTGTTATTATTATCATTAATAAAATTTTGTAATTTTGTACGTCATCCTGCTTTTGGTTTTGCTTATAATCCTGACGTTCTATTTATTATGCTATTTTAAGGATCAATATTATATTAAGCAACTTTAGGAAGCTATGCATGCTATCCTCTTCTTTGGTTTACCATTTTCCTGTAATGTTTATATTCACATCATTGTTCAGGTACTAAGGTGATATATGGCCTATATTATGAGGATATTTCTGCAACAGGCATAAGGGTAAAGGGAAACTAGTGGGAAAACACATCATCAATAGACAGTATGTAGGTAAGAAATCCAGACCGTAGCGTAAGGAGAAGTCGCTCCTCTGCAGAGATAGGTTGCCGCATCCTGGTAGGTGATCCCTGGCCGCACAATCTCCCACAAAACCTCAAATTTGAGAATGGTCATCTGACAAAACTGGACAAAATTATCTGGAAGAGTCCGCAGAGATACATACAGCCAGTGAAAATGGCCTTTATTGAGTCGTTGCCTCAAATGAGGAAACACCCACATTCGCCTCCTCCTTCGCGGATCAACGATCACTGGGTAAGGATGGCCAAAGCGGCAGCACAAAACACAGTTGTACAACACTCGATCAGTTGGGGACAACTGAAGAGTGTCAGACATGTTGGCAAGCAAGCATCAGTACTCCAACACAAGCCCACCACAAAAATGGCAAGATTGGGGGTTTAAACATGATGCTGAGCCAATAAATAGTCTTGCTGAAGATGATTTGAATGAGTTTCAGGCCTAAAAACCGTTAAATGTCCATTTTGCAAGGCGGCGAGAAAAATACGCTATACGGATGCCATACAGATTGCATACGGATGCTTACATGCGCAAAATACGCAGCCGCACCGTGATAACGGATGAAATATGGATTGTTGTGCAGGCAACATTTTGGCGTATTACACTAGTGCAATACGGTCCGTATTTTTGTATGGTCAGTGTGACGCCGGCCTAAAAACGCATTCAGCAGACAGTTATGCAGACACAACTTTTTGTCCTCCTGGAGAAAAAATTATTTCAACTGGATCCATTTTTTAACATTGAAATCTATGTGAAACAGATCCATTCATTAGCGATCTGTTTTCTTCCATTTGAAAAGGATCTGTTTTTTGCTTAGTGGTTCAAAAGGAACAAAATGGATGGCTATTTAACGGATCAGTTTTCCATATGCTTCAATGTTAAAAAAATGGATCCAGTTGAAATCAGTTTTAGTCTACACTAAGTCTACTGAACACAATTCAGTTTACACAACTTTTTTGTTAGGGGATCACTGCTCGATCCGTTCTAACTAATGATTACTGGACATGTGAGTGCAGCCTTAACTGTCAGTTGCTGGAAAAGCCGTGTGTGAGAGAGAGATAGCAACAATAATAATAGCAAGTTGCAACCATGGATTGAAGAAAACATTGTTGTGGTTGCTATGTACAGAAGCACCCCCATTGCTTGTCTGTAACTCTCATTGCTGGGTACCAGATCTTCTTCTCCTTCTGTCATGGAAACAGACAGATGACCAGATGACCTACCTGATGAGTTCAAGGCCAGAGACCAAGTTAAAGCAGGATTTGAGTCACTATAAACAAAAATGTTGATTGGATAAATTACATCTATTATAACCAGCAGAGATTTGTTAACTTCACCATAGATGCTGTAAAAGGTTTGGCAGCACAGTTAGGCCCCACTTCCATTATGGCATTCCAGAATAGAATGGCTTTGGATATGATTCTAGCTGAGAAAGGAGGTGTTTGCAAAATGATCAAAGACACCTGTTGCACCTACATCCCAGACAACACTGGCCCAAATGGTAAAGTCACAATGGCAATACAGAAACTTAATGAGTTATCAGAGGAACTGAAACAGAACTCAGGTGTCACTGACCCATGGGATCGATACTTTGGGTGGATGAGTGGGTGGCAGAAAATGTTGGCACAGGTTGGGACAGCCATTATGGGGGTTCTCATTTTTGCATTAATTACTGGTTGCTGTGTTATTCCTTGTATCCGCAGGAAAATGGAAAAAACTGTTCAGGAGACAACCAATTTGATGCCACTCACCATCTTGGACCTCGCACCAGTCCGGATGGAACTGCCTGGCTTGACCAGATCTCCGAACTACCTCCAGACTGAGAATACACATCCTTGATGAAACATCATATCAACTATGAGATTATGATTGCAAACACATAAACCCCCGACAGGGACAGTCCTCCTGACCGCCCATTTGCGAAAAGTCTGTATTCGGTGGGGGAGACATGCGCTAGGCATATTCTCAACCCGCCGGCAGCACAAAAGAGTTGCAGCGCTTTGGGCCAGGAGCAGGTTTTTAGGGCAAGTGGTATCTAAGGGGGGACTGTCATGGAAATATATATGTATTCCATATATTCAAAGTATATTCACATATATGTATTCACAGTTCACAGTTAGATAGATCTCACTTGCTAAAAAACCTTGTGCTCACATATTTCTAGGCCAGCTATAATCAGCCGTTTTAAAGAAATCTGGCCTTCATAAGGCCTTTGTAAAGGAACAAATGCATGAAGTACAAAAAGTCCTATTAGATATCTGTTGTTTACATTATAGTTATGCAAGACAACTAGGTCACAAGAATATAAACAATAATTCTGCAACTTCAGCTCTTTTAATCATGATTATCATAATTATCAATATTACACTAGAACAGCCAATAATCTAGCAGCTTTTAATTGTATGTTAATTGACTAACCAGCCCCTTTTTGTAAATGTATAAAACCTTGAATGAATAATAAATGTATGTCTTTGACGAACTGTTATACTGACACTTTCGTGTGGACAGTCCTCATTTCGTTCTGAGCGCTCAAGAAGACATTATATAGAGATTTGGACATGGCAAGCAGCAAACACAGAAGGATATTTTTATCCTAATTAAATTTCCATATCACTTCCAACTTTAAGTAGGACGGGTCCATTGGCATTGACGCACCTTTGGCTTCTGATATTCTAAATTGGTTTAGGAAGTGTTCTGACCATTAAAGAAAGGTGTGTAGCTGGGATACATTTGTTTGGCCTTTCTGATCTCCTGACTGGAGGTTGACTTGGTTCTTCTGTATCTTCTTTGGTGGCTTCAGAGCTTATGCACACTTCAGTGTTTTCCTTTTCGGTGTCTGGGTTTGGTGATTGAAATTATTGTTCTTGCTTCTTAGGTTGAATAACTGGTGTAACTTCATGGAATTTGAGCGATACAGAGTTTTTATCAATCACTGCATCTCTGCTGATTGTTTCTGTGTTGGTCTTGGGTGCAGGATTCTGTATCCCTTTTGAGTTTCGCTATAGCCCACCAGGACTCCTTGTTTTGTGTGTGATTCCCACTTGGAACGTTTTTCTTTGGGAACATACACAAACAATTTGCTCCCAAATATCCTAAGGTGCTTCAGGTTAGGCTTCTCGCAGTTCCATAGCTCAAATGGAGTTTTATTTGTGGCTTTACCTGGCAGTCTGTTTTGAAGATCGCAAGCTGCCATAATGGCTTCTTCCCAATACGTTGTAGGTAGATTCGCATCAAACAACATACTTCTTCTACTTCCACAGAGAGTACGGTTATTTCTCTCTGCAATGCCATTTTGTTCTGGGTTGTATGGAATGGTAGTCTGGAACACGATTCCATTCTTTTTCAAAATAGTTTGCACCTTACCACATGTATATTTGGTTCCATTATCTGTACGCAGGCTTTTGGAATTCTTACAAATTTCTTAAACACTACAACAAGATATTCTTCAAGTTTCTGTGGAACTTCATTTTTACTGTAAAGCAGGTAGGTGACTGTATATCTGGATTAGTCATCAATAAATGTGATAAAATATCTCATCTTGCTAGGACTTTGAACAGTCATTGGACCACATACTGTAAGCTTTTCAGGGGATATAGCTCCGGGATCGCCGTCTCGGGTAGACGGAGTGGCATAGACACAGTTCACTCACAGACAGCAATTCTGGTACAACTGCCCGCAACCAGCTTTATTGTAAGTCCACAGCAAACAAACATGAGCAAAACCAACTCATAAACCAAAATCCTAAGCCTCTCCGGCTACTCACTACACACAGATAGTTTCCCTCACTATCAGGGCTCAGACTCTACCAGCAGGGCCCAAAACAACACATATATTCAGTATTTACCAGCGTTTGGTTTCCCGGAGACTCCTCCAGTGTCTGGAGTCACATCCAGACTGAGAGAGCTCAATATCTGTGTTCTCAGCCACCTACTTCTGGCTGCCTAATTAAAACCTGAGTGGCTTCAGGTTTGAGCTGCAAGCCTGTACTGAATGCAAGGTGTAGTGAACTTTCTCCACCACTAGGTTTACAAAGCCATACATTTCCCTTATGCCAGTCAGCTAAGTACCTAGGCGAGATGTACACCCCATCCAATACACATCCCTTCACTGTCTCACATATCCCCCCCTCTTCTCCAGACCGGAGGGCTGGTCATCAATCCTAAAGAGACAGTGAACTCCGGACAAGGCATCCGCACTACCCTGTACCCTCCCAGGCCTATGCTCTCTGCGGGCTTCGGGTATCCTGCACGGTTTCAGCTTGACCTTAGTGCCGGGCTCAGTCTCGATATAGTGCCTCACCAGAGAAGTACGACCAGGCAAGTCAGAACACCTCTGCTGATTCTTCCTCAGAAACTCTCGTACTTCCTGTTTTTGGTGCACTGACAACGTGTCACCAACTATCCCAGGAGGTATAGGGGGTTTTACACCTTTCTTTAATTCCCCCGCGGCCACCAATGACTCTCTGTCCAATGGCATACCCTGAGCAATTCTATCCTGGGTCTTGTCCATCCCCAGGTGCCCACCAAGCACGTGGCTATGTGACAGCCCCAGCACCATGCTTCTATCTGGCTTAGGTACCAGGAGCTGACTCACGACCTCTCCCTGGACTTCAGTGACCTCACACAGTAGGTTATCGTTCATGGCAACATGAGGAAACCTCTCCTCAGAGCCAGGCTCTTGGGGAACCTCATTTAGAACAGTTATATTTTCCTGGGCCGTTTTAAGAGTGGGGTCTCGCAACTGCTCACTTCCAAAATTGTCACGGGACACAGGTAGGTCAGGGACATTCGGTTCCTGAGAACCACTATCCTCGTCTCCCAACATCACCTGAAAAGGAAATTCATCTTTATCACGGTCATCATCATTATCAGTATCATCATCATTATCATGGTCATCATCATTATCACGATCATCATCATTATCATTATCATGGTCATCATCATTATCATCATCATGATCATCATCATCATCATCAGCATCATGATCATCATCATTATCACGATCATCATCATTATCATTATCACAGTCATCACATAAGTTTAACGGCCCACTAGCATTGTGTTCCGCCCCTCTGGACTGCGCAATCTCAGTAGGAGCTTCATCACACTGTCCAGTAGAATCATTTTTCCCCCAGAGATTGGGGACCAAGTCACTACCCAATATGACAGGGTGCACCAGGTTCTTCACTACCCCCACTTCACACGAGACCTCCCCGAGTTTGGGGACCAAGTCCACAGCAGTCTCTGGGTAGACTTTGGTATCTCCATGGATGCACACCACACTCAGGTGTTTATCGGGGATGAAGTCCCCATCAATCAGACTGTCATGTATGAGAGTCACTCGACTTCCTGAGTCCAGGAGTTCAGACGGGTAGACCTTTCTAGGCCTGGGGTCTCCCGACAGGGAAACATCACACTTTTCCTCACACATTTCACCTCGGGCCTGAACCCGTCTATCAGCATACCCCCTGTCCCCAACAGCTGGAACGCTCTTACCGGAGAGAGTTCGGCGTCTGGGAACTCTGAAGTGACGACCTCTCTATCAGGCTGACTAGTTGCTTGGCGTCTGGGTGGTCTCCTTGTCCGACCCCGTGCTGTACCTCAGTAGGAAGTGCTCGGGTGTAGCGGTCCTCTATCACCTTTTCGACTCTTTGGGCAGGGTTGCCGACGTCAGGCTCCCGCCACTTCTTTAGTGCTCGAGCGTAGCGGTCCACTATCACCTCTTCGACCATATTGGCATGGCTGCCGACGTCAGACTTCCGCCACTTCTTTAGTGCAGACACCGCAGGTGCCTTTGCAACATTACTCTGGGACGAGGCGCTGAGATCCTGGCGTAGTGCTGCAACCTGCTCCCTTAACAATCGGTTAGTCTCC
This sequence comes from Oophaga sylvatica, assembly GCA_033576555.1. Lineage (NCBI taxonomy): Eukaryota > Metazoa > Chordata > Amphibia > Anura > Dendrobatidae > Oophaga > Oophaga sylvatica. The sequence continues at coordinate 97,266,743 of JARQOD010000001.1, forward strand.
TGCTGTTGCACACTAACTTGCGCCATACATTTAAGCAGCGCCTCCATGCTGTCATCCATGCTGTCAGACTTCTCTGTCTCAACAACGGCAGTCTTTACTCAAGACATACACACTCCACAATCTTTTCCACAACAAGTTCAGCTTTGCTGTGCAGACACTTTTTTTTTTTTTCTGTGCAAACTCTATTAGGGCCACTGTCTCTTTAAGACTGCTCCAACAGACTTTTCCTTTGCTGCTGCTTTAGCCACTGTGCTTCCCCAGCATTCTAGCACCAATTGTAAGCTTTTCAGGGGATATAGCTCCGGGATCGCCGTCTCGGGTAGACGGAATGGCATAGACGCAGTTCACTCACAGACAGCAATTCTGGTACAACTGCCCGCAACCAGCTTTATTGTAAGTCCACAGCAAACAAACATGAGCAAAACCAACTCATAAACCAAAATCCTAAGCCTCTCCGGCTACTCACTACACACAGATAGTTTCCCTCACTATCAGGGCTCAGACTCTACCAGCCTGGCCCAAAACAACACATATATTCAGTATTTACCAGCGTTTGGTTTCCCGGAGACTCCTCCAGTGTCTGGAGTCACATCCAGACTGAGAGAGCTCAATGTCTGTGTTCTCAGCCACCTACTTCTGGCTGCCTAATTAAAACCTGAGTGACTTCAGGTTTGAGCTGCAAGCCTGTACTGAATGCAAGGTGTAGTGAACTTTCTCCACCACTAGGTTTACAAAGCCATACATTTCCCTTATGCCAGTCAGCTAAGTACCAAGGCGAGATGTACACCCCATCCAATACACATCCCTTCACTGTCTCACAATACATATGTATGTATCAGATCCAGAGGCTGTGCAGATCTAGTGGTGCTTAGTTTAGGAAATGATTTTCTGGACATTTTCCCTTTAAGACAGCTAGTGCACTACATCATTTGACTACACCGATTGATTTCAATACCATTTGCAAGTTGAGCTAGATTCCTTACTGCTTCTGGGTCTCTGTGCCCAAAACGTCTGTGCCATACATGGATACAGTTCTTATACAGATCTTGTCTAGCACTGTACACTCTTTCTTTCCATTTTAGAGGATAAAGTTCATCTTGGATTTTTCCTTCTGCAAGAGTGTGACCCTTCTTTGAGATGATGCAGCTGTTATCTCTAAAAGTAACTACATTCCCCTTTTGAGTGAGCTTCTTTACTGACAGAAGACTTCTTTCAAGCTGGGAACATAAAGAACATCCTTTATTGGGATCTTTCTGCTTTGTTCTGAGGAAACTGGACAGTGGAGGTAGTCGTCTCCTACTCCTTCTGAAGTCATATAGTGACCATTAGATTAGATGACGTTTTCTGACTTGCTTTCACTAAGGTCAGTGAAGAAATCCTTGTTATTTGTCATATGACTGCTTGCACCAGAATCTATACACCATATATGCTTTGCAGATGGGCCTGTACTGGCATTAAATGTAGCTTCAGCACATACAGAATCTTCTTTTATAGCTGTTTTAACCCTTTTGATGACTGTTCAGCTTTTTAAGCTGACTCATTCCTGCTTTCCAAATTCTGCAGTCTGCGTTAAGGTGGCCGGTCTTTTTACAGACAAAACATTCACAAGTTTCTATTAAATTGCTCTTATATTTATGGAAATCCTGTGTCTTTAATGCTATTTCTGCTATGGATTCATTGCTGCTGCTTATTTGCTGTGTTTTTCTCTTGAATTCATCCACAAGTTTGCCTTTAACATACTCTAGTGTCAGCTCATCATTTGGACGTGCATCTAGTGCAGTCAAGAGTGTGTCATGACTCTCTGGAGACCGCTTAATATAAGTGCAGCAACATGAAAATCTTTATTTCCTCTCCAATACCCCTGAGACGCTCCACAATCTCTAGGGTGTTTTTTATATAGTCCTGCATATTCTGTCCATCACTTAGCTTAGACTGATACAGCTTTCTCATGAAATAAAGCTTATTGCTGAAATTTGATCTTTCATGCACTTTCTGTAAGTCATCCCACAATTCCTTAGCAGTTGCACACTTGCATATATACACAATCTGATTATCATCTACACTGAGGGAGATCGTGCTTTGTGCTTTCTGATCCTTTTCTAGCCAATCATCTGGTAATGGATGAGGCACTTGTTCCTGAGTATATTTCCACATATCTTCTCTTATGAGCAGCATCTTCACCTTTAATTTCCAGGACTGGTAGTTCTGGTTAGTGAGGCTTGGCACTGAGAACTTGACAGGTTTGCTGCTAGTGGACATCTTCTCTGTTGCTCTGTGCTGCTTTTGCTTTGGGCTTCTGTTGCTGTGTTACTCTGGGGTTCTGTGTCACCCTGGGCCCGTAACCTCTTGGCGGCGAATTACTCACGATACTCTCCAAGTGTGTGACAACACAACTTATTTATTTTGGAAGAATATATGATAAGCTTAATAGATCAGGAATAAATCATTTCTGTGTCTCTATCTGTGCAGCATCTACAGCAGGCTGCTTCTCTCATACTCAGACACAAGGAAAAAAACAGGAAATACAGTCACATGCTCTCCCTGTGTAAGCCTCTGGGAGTTTTTTTTGTTCTAACTTTATACACAGCATACAAATCTAGCAACTAAACACTTATAGACAGGAATGGAAATGTTGCACCAAACATATTCCAACAGTTAGAAAGGAAGACCCGGAGACATTACGGAAGTGGGAATAGGGCCGGTGTAGACCAGGTCTAGGAAGTCAAGTGACGGAATATTGGTCTATCCAGACAGGATGAATGAGGTGCTACAATGAAGCTGGGAGAAGACCCCCATCTCCTCTTGCCTGCAAACTCTGGTGTAAGCACACATTTTATGGGCTAGATAGCAATGAACAGAAGGAATGAGTGATGCCGTTCCTGGACTAGTCAAAGTACATCTGTTCCAAGATTAAACATTAAACATTATTTTAAACTGCAGTCCAATAACATTTAGGTGAAATAAAGGCATCATTAAATCAGCAGCAGCCAGATGCTCATGGATAGGACTCAGCATTCATCTCTAACTCCTAGTACACTATAGAGGAAAATCCCATTGAAAGTTTCCATTTAGATTAGTTTTCATAAAACCAGAATTTATCTACAGAAGCGTGAGCCATGTGCTGAGTCCTCCCATTCATTAGTGTCGCACTGTCTTCACCCTCCCAATGCTGATTGACCTATTCCTCAGTATTGTCACAAAACAGCTGTCAGGTGACCCGGGACCAGGGGCTCCTTCCCTGACTCTAGGGGGTGCCCTAGCTCACCATATTCCCTAGGATGCTTCTGAAGGTGAAGATGCTGGAGCCTCCACCCTTGCCTTACCTCCTGAGTTAGCCCTCCATCTGTTCTCTTCCCCACCCAGGGAAGAGAGGCACCATTGTGCACTGTAGTACACCAACCCGAGAAACAAGGCTGCAAAAACAAGGGTTAACAGAAAACTCCAGGCATGCAAAATATTCACATTATTTCAGAGGAATGCACCAGGGAGAGAAGGATGAGGAATAAACAAAAGTAGAGAAGGGAAGGGAATTACCACACTTATAAACCACGCAACAGTCACAGATAACTCCTCTAACACTCCTTCTCATATGAACACTTCTTCTTCCTGATGCCATGCAGCAAATGCTATCTCTGACAGGGATTTGCATCAGAGCCCACATTATAAAGTTGCTAACTGAGCTCAGCTGTGAGCACTGAGTTTTCCAACATGGCCGATTAACCTCTGTTCTGCCGAAAGGAATAAACACCATTTAAAATGAAGGAGAAATGCTTCTCCTCAGCTATGGAGTAGAAGCAAACAGACGCTGCGGTCTTCTGGCTCTACACTGTGGCGGTAACCCCCTGACAAGTATACTGTGTATAAAAACAATTAGCTGCATAGAGAAAAAGCTATCAAACTGGAGTGGGTGGGCTGGGATCAACAGCTCATGAATATTGAGGACAACAGAGAGCATACGCATATATTGAGTGAACTGCAAAGTTTGGCTCATGCTAAAGCAAATAATCTTTAATTTTGAGATTTTCAGTAATTGGTAAACTACTGTGAGTGAGAACTACTTTAAAATAGAATGGAGAGAGGTAAATGGCACTAATGGATTGTATAAAAGAAGGTACGACAGGTTTAATGAATTAGATAGGTATGGTGACAGAAGAGTCAGGATCAAGGGTGAGGTTTTGAAGGTGGAGGTCATTTCAAGTTTGTAATGGCAGTAATGAGGGTTCTCTTTATATGGCGGTTCATTTTAATAGATATGCTAAATATGGATGGTAGACCACTCAGGGCATAGTTCCAGTGGAATTAAACAATATATGTACCAGAGTTAAAGGGGTTTAACGGAACTTGGATAGGTTATCAATATCTGATCAGTGGGGGATGAGGAATTACCCTGGAGGCCAAAGCGAAAGTGAATCAAGAGGAAAGATGTGACTGTAAAAAGTTAAGTTACCTGGTTATGTGTGTTTGCTAATGCTTATTAAAGTTTAAAAGACAATAAGATCATGAACAGTGAGTGATCTGAACTTCATTGTACATAGTTAGCACTTCTTAATGTGCTCCCTATTGGTTTTACACAAAACCTTAGAGTATGAATTAGCACTCTATCCGTTGCACTTGACTGCAGAACAAAAACCGTCTCGTGTGGCCAAAAAAGTGGTCCAATGAGGAGACCAGCTATGCCTTGCAGACACTCCCATGGCCTACATTTGGGGGTTTGAGACAGGTCCCCCATATTGCACAAAGAAAAAAAATACGAATACCCCAGTTCGGGATGCTACTGAACTTTGATGTATCTGATAGCAAATGTTTTATTATTAGTACAGTATTACTTTATGTGAAGATAATATTTATTACAGAAGAGCTATATTTAATATTTTTGATAGTTTTCTATTGATGGTAAAGCTATATTTCGCATTTATCAAAAGTTGATAGTGATATTAAAGTTATATTTATGCCCATAATAGTTATATGTAACGTTCAAAAAAAAGTGCCTCCAATAAAAGGGAAGAAGAGTTCCTGCTAATTGTAACCTTTTTGAAATGCATTTCACAAAATTTTGTATGTCTTGACATGTATTTTGCTCTGTTCCAGCCGAGGACGTGCTGTGTTTAACCCCTCTCTGACATTAGACGTACTATCCCGTCCATAAAACCCGTGCCATTCTGCCCATGGACGGGATAGTACGTCATAGGCGATCAGCTGCGCTCCTGAGGGGAGCGCAGCTAATCGCCGCCGGGTGTCAGCTGATTATCACAGCTGACACCCGTGACTGTGTGTCAGGAGCGGTCACGGACCACTCCCGGAACATTAACCCCTAGCACACCGCGATCAAACATGATCGCGGTGTACTGGAGGCACAGGGGAGGATCGCGCAGGGTGGGGGCTCCCTGCGCGCCCCCCTGAGACCCTCAGACCAGCGCGATGTGATCGCGCTGTTCTGAGGGCTTCCTCCCTCCCAGGACCCGGATCCAAGATGGCGCCGGGGTCCTGGAGTGAGGCGGCTTCCTCAGTGCCTGCTGAGAGCAGGCACTGAGAAGCCTGCTGCACTGCCTGAGCGATCGCTGGTGTGACAGTGTGCTGTGCACACTGTCACACCAGCGATTTGATAAAATACAGTGATGTCCCACCCTGGGACAAAGTAAAAAAGTTAAAAAAATAAAAATAAACATGTTATAAAAAAAATCCAAAATAAATAAAAAAAAAAAAAATATTCCCCAATAAATTCATTTCTTCCTGTAAATAAAAAAACCAAAACAATAAAAGTACACATATTTGGTATCGCCGTGTCCGTAAAGACCCCCCCTATAAAACTGTCCCACTAGTTAACCCCTTTAGTGAACCCCTTAAAAAAAAAAAACGAAGCAAAAAATCAATGCTTTATCATCATACCGCCGAACAAAAAGTGGAATAACGCGCGATCAAAATGACCGATATAAATAAACATGGTACCGCTGAAAACGTCATCTTGTCCCGCAAAAAACGAGCCGCAATACAGCATCATCAGCGAAAAAATAAAAAAGTTATAGCTCGCAGAATAAAGCGATGCAAAAATAATTATTTTTTATATAAAATTGTTTTTATTCTATAAAAGCGCCAAAACATAAAAAAATGATATAAATGAGGTATCGCCATAATCGTACTGACCGAAGAATAAAACTGCTTTATCAATTTTACCACACGCGGAACAATAAAAACGCCTCCCCCAAAAAAATTTCATGAATTGCTGATTTTTGTTCATTCTAACCTCCCAAAAATCGAAATAAAAAGCGATCAAAAAATGTCACCTGCTCAAAAATGGTACAAATAAAAACGTCAACTCGTACCGCAAAAAATAAGACCTCACATGACTCTGTGGGCCAAAATATGCAAAAATTATAGCTCTCAAAATGTGGCGATGCAAAAAACTATTTTTGCAATAAAAAGCGTCTTTTAGCGTGACAGCTGCCAATCATAAAAACCCGCTATAAATAGTAAATCAAACCCCCCTTTATCACCCCCTTAGTTAGGGAAAAATAATAAAATTAAAAAAATGTATTTATTTCCATTTTCCCATTAGGGTTAGGGTTAGGGTTGCGGCTAAAGTTAGGGTTAGGGTTGGCGCTAAAGTTAGGATTAGGGTTAGGGTTGGGATTAGGGGTGTGTTAGGGTTAGGTTTGTGGTTAGAGTTGGGACTAGGGTTAGGGGTGTGTTGGGGTTAGGGTTGGAGTTAGAATTGGGGGGTTTCCGCTGTTTAGGCACATCAGGGGCTCTCCAAATGTGACATGGCGTCTGATCTCAATTCCAGCCAATTCTGCGTTGAAAAAGTCAAACGGTGCTCCTTCACTTCTGAGCTCTGCCATGCGTCCAAACAGTAGTTTATCCCCACATATGGGGTATCAGCGTACTCTGGACCCCAAGAGTTATTGTGCAATTTGTCCTATTTCTTCTGCTACCCTTGGGAAAATAAAAAACTGGGGGCGAAAATATCATTTTTGTACAAAAAAAAATATTTTTTTGTTTTTACGGCTGTACATTATAAACTTCTGTGAAGCACTTGGGGCTTCATAGCGCTCACCACACACCTAGATAAGTTCCTTGTGGGGTCTATTTTCCAAAATGGGGTCACTTGTTGGGGATTTCCACTGTTTAGGCGCATCAGGGGCTCTCCAAATGCGACATGACGCCCCCAGACCATTCCATCAAAGTCTGCAATCCAAAACGTCACTACTTCCCTTCCGAGCCCCAACGTGTACCCATACAGTAGTTTTCTCCCACATATTGGGTATCAGCGTACTCAGGACAAATTGGGCAACAACTTTTGGGGTCCAATTTCTCCTGTTACAGTTGTAAAAATAAAATATTGGGGCGAAAAAATCATTTTTGCAAAAAAAAAAAGATTTTTTATTTTTACATCTGTGCGTTATAAACTTCTGTGAAGCACTTTGGGGTTCAAAGTGCTCACCACACATCTAGATAAGTTCCTTGTGGGGTCTATTTTCCAAAATGGGGTCACTTGTGGGGGGTTTCCACTGTTTAGGCGCATCAGGGGCTCTCCAAATGCGACATGACGCACCCAGACCATTCCATCAAAGTCTGCAATCCAAAACGTCACTACTTCCCTTCCGAGCCCTGACGTGCGCCCATACAGTAGTTTTCTCCCACATATTGGGTATCAGCGTACTCAGGACAAATTGGACAACAACTTTTGGGGTCCAATTTCTCCTGTTACCCTTGTGAAAATAAAATATTGGGGGCGAAAAAATCATTTTTGTAAAAAAAAAAGGATTTTTTATTTTTACGGCTGTGCGTTATAAACTTCTGTGAAGCACTTTGGGGTTCAAAGTGCTCACCACACATCTAGATAAGTTCCTTGTGGAGTCTATTTGCCAAAATGGGGTTACTTGTGGGGGTTTCCACTGTTTAGGTGCATCAGGGCTCTCCAAATGTGACATGACGCCCCCAGACCATTTCATCAAAGTCTGCAATCCAAAACGTCACTACTTCCCTTCCGAGCCCCGACGTGTGCCCATACAGTAGTTTTCGCCCACATATTGGGTGTCAGTGTACTCAGGACAAATTGGACAACAACTTTTGGGTCCCAATTTCTTCTGTTACCCTTGTGAAAATAAAATATTGGGGCGAAAAAATCATTTTTGTAAAAAAAAAAAGATTTTTTTTATTTTACGGCTGTACGTTATAAACTTTAGTGAAACACCTGGGGGTTCAAAGTTCTCACCACACATCTAGATAAATCCTTGAGGGGTCTAGTTTCCAAAATGGTGTCATTTATGGGGGTTTCCACTGTTTAGGCAGATCAGGAGCTCTCCAAACACGACATGGCGTCCAGCCAATTCTGCGTTGAAAAAGTCAGACGGCGCTCCTTCCCTTCCAAACTCTGCCATGCACCCAAACAGTGGTTTACCCCCACATATGGGGTATCAGCGCACTCAGTACAAATTGCACAATAACTTTTGGAGTCTTGTTACCCTTGGAAAAATAAAAATTGGGGTGAAAAGATCATTTTTGTGGAAAAAATATGATTTTTAAATTTTACGGCTCTACGTTATAAACTTGTGTGAAGCACTTGGGGGTTAAAATTGCTCATCAAAAATCTAGATAAGTTCATTAGGGGGTCTAGTTTCCCAAATGGGGTCATTTGTGGGGGGTTTCCACTGTTTAGGCACATCAGGGGCTCTCCAAATGCAACATGGCATCCAAACTCAATTCCAGCCAATTTTGGTTGGAAAAAGTCAAATGGTGCTCCTTCCATTCCGAGCTCTGCCATGTGCCCAAACAGTGGTTCCCCCCCACGTATCAGCGTACTCAGGACAAATTGTACAACAACTTATGTGGTCCAATTTCTCCTGTTACCCTTGGGAAAATAAAAAATTAGTGACTAAAAGATAATTTTTTTGGGAAAAAAATAGGATTTTTTATTTTCATGCCCGGGCATTATAAACTTGTGTGAAGCACTTGGGGGTTCAAAGTGCTCACCAAAGATCTAGATAAGTTCCTTAGGGGGTCTAGTTTCCAAAATGGGGTCACTTGTGGGGGGTTTCCACTGTTTAGGCTCATCTGGGGCACTGCAAACGGAACATGACCCCCATTAACGTCTGCATTCCAAAACGTTACTACTTCCTTTCCAAGCCCTGCCGTGCGCCCAAACAGTTTATAATTTTCTGTGAAGCACTTGGGGGTTCAAAGTGCTCACCACACATCTAGATAAGTTCCTTAAGGGGTCTAGTTTCCAAAATGGTGTCATTTGTGGGGGGTTTCCACTGTTTAGGTGTATCAGGGGCTCTCCAAACGCGACATGGCGTCGAATTTCAATTCCAGCCAATTTTGGTTTGAAATAGTCAAACGGCGCTCGTTCCCTTAGAAGCCCTGCCGTGCGCCCAAACAGTGGTCCCCCCCCCCACATATGGGGTATCAGCGTACTCAGGACAAATTGGACAACAACTTTTGGGGTCCAATTTCCTTGGGAAAATTCAAAAATTTGGGACTAAAAAATCATTTTTGTGGAAAATTGATTTTTTTTTTTTTCACACCCAGGCTTTATAAACTTTTGTGAAACACTTGAGGTTTCAAAGTGCTCATAACAGATCTAGATAAGTACCTTAGGGGGTCTAGTTTCCAAAATGGTGTCACTTGTGGCGGGTTTCCACTGTTTAGGTGCATCAGGGGCTCTCCAAACGCGACATGGCATCCAATCTAAATTCCAGCCAATTTTGGTTTGAAAAAGTCAAACGGCGCTCCTTCCCTTACGAGCTCTGCCGTGTGCCCAAACAGTGGTTTTCCCCCACATATGGGGTATTGGCGTACTCAGGAGAAATTGCATAACAACCTTATATGTCCATTTTCTCCTTTTACCCTTGTGAAAATAAAAAAAAGTTTGTAAAAGATAATTTTTGTGGCTAAAAAGTAAAATATTCATTTTTTCCTTCCACGTTGCTTTAGTTACTGTGAAGCACCTGAAGGGTTAATAAACTTCTTGAATGTGGTTTTGAGTACCTTGAGGGGTGCAGTTTTTAGAATAGTGTCACTTTTGGGTATTTTCTGCCATATAGACCCCTCAAAGTGACTTCAAATGTGAGGTGGTCCCTAAAAAAATGGCTTTGTAAATTTTGCTGTAAAAATGAGAAATCGCTGGTCAACTTTTAACCCTTATAACTTCCTAACAAAAAAAAATGTTGGTTCCAAAATTGTGCTGATGGAAAGTAGACATGTGGGAAATGTTATTTCTTAACTATTTTGTGTGATATATTTCTCTGTTTTAAGGGAATAAAAATTCAAAGTTTGAAAATTGCAAAATTTTAAAAATTTTCGCCATATTTGCATTTTTTTCAAAAATAAACGCAAGTTATATCGAAGAAATTTTACCACTAACATGAAGTACAATATGTCACGAGAAAACAATCTCAGAATCGCGAAGATCCGTTGAAGCGTTCCAGAGTTATAACCTCATAAAGAGACAGTGGTCAGAATTGTAAAAATTGGCCCGGTCATTAACGTGCAAACCACCCTTGGGGTGAAGGGGTTAATGGGGGGGAATGTGGTGCCCCTGCGGTCTCAGTCAACACAGGGTACTGCACTTCATTTAGAGGTGTACCAACTCTGCTTTCAGGTAAGGAGGGGGCACTGCCAGGACTCACACACTTACATCCAACACCAGACCTCTCAGGGCCCGGGAGGTGCTAGGTAGAGGGTGTGGGTGGAGAAAGTAGAGAGGGGAGAAGCTTAGTGAGTGGTGAGAGAGAACATGGAGAGTTAGAGAAGGAGTCTGTGGTGGGGACTGAAAGAGCCTGGAGCTCATCCCCAGACTACAGAGAGAGAGAGAGAAGTGACGAGAAATGAAGGAGAGAGAGAGAGGCTCCAGAGGAGGAGAGGAAGAAGAGGTCTTAGGGGCACGGATAGTGAGGAATCCATCAGTGGGACCCTCATCCACCGGGTGGTCAGTCGAGGGACCAGGTTGTAGTTAGGGGATCGGCCCCAAAACTATTGGAGAAACTAAGGACTCAGCTAGGAAACCGGAGGCTGCAGTATCTGCAAGTGCTACAGCCACATCCAACACATTCGTTGAAAAGGCAGACATATAGGGTCCAAGGGTCTGACCAACGTCGCCCGACAAAATCCGGGTCTGCTGGCTTGGGAAACTGTGTGTGAAGATGCAGGGCAGGAGAGGTGGTAGCCAGTGTAGTGAGACAGCCAGGAAAGAAACATCTAAGTGAGCCCTGGCAACGTGAACACCAAGCTACCTGAGAGCTGTCTGGACCACTGACCCTGAGGACACAGCACACCCCGGCTGTGAATTGTAACACCTGAACTGTGAGTAAACTTTAAAGACTGCACCCTGCTGTGTCCTCACAATTATTTGCTGTGTCATCTGCCCTGCACTACAATCATCATCATCATCCATTACACATACCGCTGCCCTGGGGCCTAGCTCTACCTGTGGAGAGCTGTAACAACTCTGCTACATCACCATCACCCCCAGCGGACTGTGAAGCAGCGTCAGCTAACATCTTTATTGCCGAATACCACAGATGGCATCACAAGCTATATCTTATAAACTTTATTCACCTTTTATCATAATTTCATTGGATGCCCAGGGCCACGGAGCGGGTCACTGCTGCCATGACACATTCGCTTAAGAACCAGCCAGTACCGAGTACTCCACGGCCCTGGCGGGTGCTCCACATCACTCATCATCCTATGGTCCATTAAGATTTACTCACCTTCCCTGAGTCCAACCCAGAATCTCTGGTCCAGCTCCCAGTGTCCCAGTGTCCATTATTGGCTGCAGTGCTGATGTCACTAACAGCAGCTAATCACTAAGCTCACTGACTTTCCCTATGTAGATGGAAAGTTTCAATCCTGAGCTCATTGATTGGCTGTCGCATTGTCAATGTTATGTGTCAGCACTGCAGCCAATAACTGACACCAGGCGCAGGACCAGAGTCTCAGGGCTGGACCCAGGAAATATGAGTAAAGTTTTGTTTTTAGAACAAACTCCACCAGGGAGCCAGCATTTTCTGAAGGGGGAAAACCAATGTTTCTCCCTTTCATTGATAAACTTTAGAGGGGTTATCCAGGATTATAAAAAAATGTACTAAAAGGAAGAGAATGAGCCAAAGTACAAATATTTATACTCACTTGCTAATTTCCTTGCCACTCCAGTAGCCCTTCTCTCATATGGATTGGAATATATGCACCCTTACGATCAAGTTTAGTGAAACAATGGGCTCCCAATGGCTGTTTATTAAGAACATAGGTTTAAATAGATGACAGCTTTGCCTGCGGCTCACTGAAAGAAGCCAGGAGTAAACCCCATAGCTCACTGACTGAGCAACACAAAATAAAACAGGAATTACGTAGGACATCAGTGTCACTGCCCTGCATCACCCACAACAAAGGTGCAGCACTTTCTAGAGAACAAAGTGTAATCAGAGATGACAGGTGCTGACCTGGATATTACAGTATACCCTCACTTACAAGGGGGACTCAGGCACTTAAACATGGTTTACCAGGTAAAGATTGATGGAACTTTCTGATAAGATTGACAGCACTGATTTTATTAGCTAACACCTTAAATCTTTCCTCTGTTTCATATCCTTTCCAATGAACAAGACATTGCAAGGACCCCTTTACTAGCTGGGAATCAAGGTTTTTCCACATCATATTCAAGGCTGCTTACTGTATAGCCAAGATAGGTAGGGAGGGGAACGTATAGGGTGCACAGCTGAACAATATGGTTTCAGCAAAGGATTGTGAAAAACATTTGGAATCTCAAATGAGGGGAAAGTCTCAAACTGAAGGCAACTGGATTAAACACCTTGATTATCTCATAAGAGCCAATGAACTTGGGTCCTAGCTTAGCAGAGGTGTCATTCAGCTTGATATTTCTAGCAGATAGCCACACCTTGTCCCCAATAGCAAAGCTAAGCTCAGCCATCTTCTTCTTATTAGCTGAAAAGGTCTATTTACCCAGTACCTTTCTCAGGATTTTTCAGATTTCAGACAAGACAAGCCTCAACTTGTGTATGAATTTACCAGCTTCTAAAGTATCAACTTCAGAAATTGAAAAGGATCTGAGTCAGACTTATGGTCATAGACCTAACACAGAAAAAATTGCTCAAGTTTTTGGTTGGCATCTTCAGTCTGACCATAAGTCTCTGGGTGACAAGCTGATGAAAAGGATAATTCAATATTAATCTTACCAAAGAACCCCCTCCAGAATTTAGAAAAAAGCTGAGTTCCTCTATCAGACACAATATTTTCTGGAATCCCAGACAAAGAAACAAAATTATTATTATTATTATTTATTTCTATAGCACCATTGATTCCATGGTGCTGTACATGAGAAGGGGTTACATACAGATTACAGGTATCACTTACAGTAAACAAACTAACAATGACAGACTGATACAGAGGGGAGAGGACCCTGCCCTTTCGGGCTTGCATTCTACAGGATTGTGGGGCAGGAGACAGTAGGTCGGGGGGTTGCAGCAGTTCCGGTGTTGGTTGAGGCGATATCTCCGGTAGTGGTGAGGAGGTAGCAGGGTCATTGCAGGCTGTAAGCTTTCCTGAAGAGGTGGGTTTTCAGGTTCCATCTGAAGGATCCGCATGTGTTTGATAGTCGGACGTGTTGGGGCAAAGAATTCCAGAGGATGGGGATACTCGGGAGAAGTCTTGGAGGCGGTTGGGTGAGGAGCGAATAAGTGTGGAGGAGAGAAGGAGGTCTTGGGAGGATCGGAGATTACGTGAGGGAAGATATCGGGAGATTAGTTCAGAGATATATGGAGGAGACAGGTTATAGATGGCCTTGTAGGTCAGTATTAGTAATTTGAACTGGATACACTGAGGGAATGGGAGCCAGTGAAGAGATCTGCAGAGGGGAGAAGCGGAGTAGTAGCGAGGACACAGGTGAATTAGTCAGGCAGCAGAGTTAAGGATGGACTGGAGAGGTGCGAGGGTGTTAGCAGGGAGGCCAGAGAAAAGGGTGTTGCAGTAGTCGAGGCGGGAGATGATGAGGGCGTGCACAATCATTTTAGTAGATTGAGGGTTGAGGAAAGGACGGATTCTTGAAATATTTTTGAACTGAAGGCGACAGGAGGTAGAAAGAGCTTGGATGTGCGGTTTGAAGGACAGGGCAGAGTCAAGGGTTACTCCGAGGCAGCGGACTTCTGGTACGGGGGAAAGCATGATGTCGTTAATTGTGATAGATAGGTCAGGTAAGGAAGGTCTGTGGGATGGGGGAAAGATTATGAGTTCATATTTGTCCACATTGAGTTTGAGGAAGCGGGAGGAGAAGAAGGAGGATATGGCTGATAGACACTCCGGGATTCTGAACAGCAGAGAGGTGACGTCTGGGCCAGAGAGGTAGATCTGAGTGTCATCGTAAAGGTGGTACTGGAATCCGTGGGACTTTATGAGTTGCCCCAGGCCAAGTGTATAGATTGAGAAGAGTAGGGGTCCTAGAACAAAATGACACTGTGTTTGTTAAATCTGTCCCCACTGCACAAAAAACATGTCACACAGGTGTCTCACACAGGTGGTAAGTGCCGACCTACTCACTGCATGCACTTCTCTGCTCCTCACAGTGTCTGAGCTGCTTCATGCAACATCTCCAGCTCTGCTGCTAGAGACCCTCCATCTGGCTATAGAGAGTCGAGACCCTACTTTGCAGGAACTTGTAGCCACTAGGTCATGCAGTCATTAGCTTTGCTAGCCTATCCCTTGCCATCAGGGGGTATATTAGGCAGCTCCTCCCCCCACACCTTGCCAGAGTTTAACTTTTGTTGCAGATAGTAAATTGTGCTCTTGCAGGGCGATTTTGCTGTTTATCCTGTCTCCAACCCAGCTTGTCTTCCTTTTCTGTCTCAGCTCTTCTTTCCTGACCCCAGCTATGTATCTTGAATCTGTGCTGTCCGCCCTGACCGCAGACTGCCTGACAATGCTTCTATCTTCTCTCTCCTATGCTCCACATTCCTGCCTTGACCCGTGCGTCAGTTGCAGCAGGTCCTGTGACTGCTCTGGAGTGGCAACTGGTAACTACTTATAGCCCAAGCCTATCCTCACCATCAGAGGCTCTAGTGAAAAGCTTGTTGTCACTTGGTTACGTCCCTCTAGGGTAAGCCTGGTCAATGGCACAGTGGGTGCACACCAAGTGGCATCACAGTAAGCTCAAGTCATGGACCTTGTTGAACAGTTAGGAACCAGAGAAGCCCAATAAAACAAACAAGTCCTGTATGAGGAGGTTCATTCTCAGCGTGAGCACCAAAATAGGCTGATGCAGGCAATTTCTGTGGTGACAACTCAGCTGCAGGATTTTTCCACCTCCTTTTCCACCCTGTCCCGTTCCCCAACCATGACAAGTCATCCCTTCTCAGATTTGACATCCTCTCCAGTGGAATGGTCTAAGGCTCCAGATTCTGGAGAAGCAGCTGAGCTCCAGCTTCCACTCCCATTCTGCTACAATGGAGATTCCAAAGAGAGTCGTGGCTCCATAAACCAGTGCCAGATCCACTTCAGTCTCCACCCTCATCTGTTTCCATCGCACTAGACAAAGATTGCCATTATGGTAAGAAAAATTGCTCTCTGAAACTACTGATAGAAGTCACCCTGGCCTGGAAAGGAAGATCTATCTCTGCAACAGCCCAATTTAGACTACAGTTCCACTGCCAACTTCATCCAACTGGACATGGTTCATCAGCTTCACCTCCCAACACAGCATCTAGAACAACCCCTGGCTATTGCCTCCATTGATGGGCAACTTCTGTGACAGAACCTATTCAATTTATCACGCTGCCAGTCACGTTACAGATTGGAGTTTTGCATTCCAAAATAATTTCTTTCTACTTTCTACCTAAATCCATGAACTGTTTTTCTGGGTCTTCCATTGCTGAGTCATCACACATCAGTAGTTGACTGGTCCAATTGCCAGGTGCTTCAGTGGGGACTGAATTGTGTGATCAACTGTCTTGCCAAGGTCAAGTCAAGGTCTCTGCATTCTGAACCTACAAATCTTTCTTACTTGCCTACTTATTATAATGCCTTTGTAGATGTTTTTTGTTGAAAGACGGCATAGGTCTTGCCGCCCCATAGGCCTTACAATTGTCCCATCGATCTTCACTCTGGTACATCTCCACTTCGGGGCCGGGTGTATCCCCTATCCCTGCCAGAGACTTGTGCCATGTCAGAGTAAATCCAAGAAAATTTAGCCAAGAGTTACATCCATAAGCCTTCTAGTCCTGCCAGTGCCAGTTTCTTCTTTGTGACAAATTAAGAAATCTCCTTATGTTCCTGTATTGACTATTGGGATATAAACAAAATCACAATAAAAAGAACAAGTACCCTCTGCCTTTGATCTCTGAACTAATTCACAGAATCAATGGAGCAAAGTTGATCACCAAATTGGAACTATGAGGGGCATACAACTCGGTTCATTTTCTCAAGGACGAATGGAAGATAGTCACTATGAGTATCTCGTCATGCTATTTGGTCTGTTTAATTCACCCACCATGTTTCATAAATTTATTAAGCACATCTTCCAGGATTTCCTCTATGTTTCTGAGGTCGTGGATTTAAATAACATCTTGATTTTTGCTTCTGATTTTCCTACCCATAGAAGGCACGTCCGTCGGGTTCTGCAACATCTATGGGAGAACAATTTGTTCACCGAGTTGTCCAAATGTGTCTTCGAAAGACCCTCCTTGCATTTCCTTGGCTACATTGTTTCCAGCCAGGGTCACAAAATAGATTCTAAAAAGATTTCTGCTGTTCTCTCTTGACCTCGTCCCCAAGGCTTGTGTGCTATCCAGCGGTTCATGTTCTTTGCTCACTTCCATAGGCAATTTATGCTGTACTTCTTGTCCCTCATGGCACCCATCTCCACCTTTACCCAAAAAGGGGCTGATGCCAAAGTCTGGCCAGACTCGGCCTTGTCTGCCTTCCAGCAGTTGAAAGAGGCCTTCGTGAGAGCTGCTCCATCCCAATCCTAACAAATATTTTCTCCTGGAAGTGGAGGCCTCTATCTGTGCTTGGCCGTGCTTCTGCAATGAACTTCTTGGGGAAAGTCTGTCTCTTGCTTTTTTTTCTTTAAACTATTTTCGTTGGCCAAGCAAATCTGTGCTATTGGGGATCGTGAATTTTAGGCAATTAAGGTGGCAACATCTACTGGAAGGGCTCCATCTCTCCAGTAATAATATACACGGACCATAAGAATTTAACCTTTGCTCAGCCCTCCCAAAGGTTAAATCCTCGTCAAGCCAGGTGGGCACTCTTCTTCTATCTTTTTGACTTCAAGTTACAGTACACTTCTGTCCTGCAGAGAAGAATGTTAAAGCAGATGCACAGATGCCCTGTCTTGATCCTTTGAAATGACTGATTGCATGGAAGAGTCACAGCACATCATTGACCCAGCCATGATTTCTGAAAAAGCCCTTGTTCTTCTGAAAGACATTCCTCTGGGTAAGACATTTGCTCCTACTGCTAGGAGAAGGAGAATTCTGTCCTGGTGACACAAATCCAATTTAGCCAGCCATGTGAGCATATGCAAATCTACTGAGCTAATTGCTGGCTGCTTCTCGTGACCCTGGCTGGCCAGGGATATTCGTGACTTTGTAACTACTTGTCCAAAGTGCACCAGAAACAAGTCCCCCACAAACAAGCCTGCTCGTCTTCTTCAGCCTTTGCCGAATTCTTCTGCTCCCTCACAACACATTGCTGTTGATTTCATCCTGGACCTGCTCCTCTCCGAGGGTTGATGGTGGATCGGTTCTCTAAGATGGCTCATTTCATTCCTCTGGATGGCATTCCCTTCGTTCCGGAGCTCGCCACGCAGTTCTTCCAGCATATGCTTTATCTCCACTGCCTTCCTCTCCACATTGTCTCTTATTCTGGAGTCCAGTTCAATTCGACATTTTGGAGAGCTCTTTGTAAGCTGCTGAATGTTCAGCTGAATTTCTTCTCCACACACCATGAACAGACGAATTGGAAGTGGAACAGTTAATCAAATTCTCAAGAACTATCTTAGCTACTTTATCTCTGATCATCAGGATGACTGGATACTACTATTTCCCTGGTCAGAGAACTTTCGGCAGCTCCTCCCTCCACATCTTGCCAGAGCTTAGCTTCTGTTACAGATAGTATTTTTTGCTCTGGCATGGTGTTATTTTTCACTGCTTATCCTGCAACAAACCTGGCTTGTCTTCCCTTTCTGTCTAATCTTTCCTCTACTGACCCTACTATGTATGTTGAATCTGTGCTGCCTGCCCCAACCTCAGAACACCTGACTACTCTTCTCTCAATTCCTGCCATGACCCATGGGTCAGCTGCTGCAGGTCCAGAGACTGCTCTAGAGTGGCACCTGGTAACTACCTACAGCCTACCCCTATCATCACTGTTAAATATTAATTATGGATTTATTCTTTATACACTCAATTCTGTACCGAGCACATTGACTTTCGCTGACATTACATATGCTATTTCTGTATGGTAAAGTGTCAATCCCATATACAGAGACCATGTGCTCTATATATAACATGGCTACACGAAGGGAAGGGGGCTCTTCTTCCCTTTCTTCGGACACACTCCATGGACACTTTACTCTGACTCTACGTTGAATGAACAGCTGTTATGTAACCACGTGTTGCTTCCAAAGATGCTCCTGACAGAGACAGATGTCATTTTACTGTTCAGGATCCAAGTAAAGAAGCGTACAAACTTTGCTATGAACAAATGGATAATCTCTTCGTAACTATTTCACCCATTTTATGTTTTTGTTCAATGATATTTTTTGGTGGACAGTCCAATAAACCACTACATTTTTTATAAGAAACATTGTGACATTTTCTTTAGAGTATCGCATCTGGTAACAAGTCC
This sequence comes from Oophaga sylvatica, assembly GCA_033576555.1. Lineage (NCBI taxonomy): Eukaryota > Metazoa > Chordata > Amphibia > Anura > Dendrobatidae > Oophaga > Oophaga sylvatica. The sequence goes on from JARQOD010000001.1 coordinate 97,285,601, forward strand.
TGGAAAAATATACGAAAATAAGTAGTTTTTAACCATCACCATCAGCGGCTCTAGTGAAAACGGGTTTGACACTTAATCACACCCCTCCAGTGTAATTTCAGGTCCACACAAACGTTGTCACATCACAGTTTTTTCTTTTGAGAATAGGAGATCAGTAATGATCTCCATGGAGGTGTGGGTTCGCAGAGTTTCTTGTGCTCAGGCACAAGTTTTGCAAGCATTAACATATTCTCTATTATCTTGAACAATTGTTGGCCACCAAAAATTCCTGGACATGTCAGATAACATTACTAATCCCAGGATGACCTGCAAAGACAGAATAAGAAACTCCTGGAGTATTTACAGGTCCTTCTCAAAAAATTAGCATATAGTGCTAAATTTCATTATTTTCCATAATGTAATGATTACAATTAAACTTTCATATATTTTAGATTCATTACACACCAACTGAAATTTGTCAGGTCTTTTATTGTTTTAATACTGATGATTTTGGCATACAACTCCTGATAACCCAAAAAACCTGTCTCAAAAAATTAACATATTTCAACCATCCAATAAAATAAAAGTGTTTTTTAAAAACAAACAAAAAAACCATCAAATAATAAAGTTCAGTTATGCACTCAATACTTGGTCGGGAATCCTTTTGCAGAAATGACTGCTTCAATGCGGCGTGGCATGGAGGCAATCAGCCTGTGACACTGCTGAGGTGTTATGGAGGCCCAGGATGCTTCGATAGCGGCCTTAAGCTCATCCAGAGTGTTGGGTCTTGCGTCTCTCAACTTTCTCTTCACAATATCCTACAGATTCTCTATGGGGTTCAGGTCAGGAGAGTTGGCAGGCCAATTGAGCACAGTAATACCATGGTCAGTAAACCATTTACCAGTGGTTTTGGCACTGTGAGCAGGTGCCAGGTCGTGCTGAAAAATTAAATCTTCATCTCCATAAAGCATTTCAGCCGATGGAAGCATGAAGTGCTCCAAAATCTCCTGATAGCTAGCTGCATTGACCCTGCCCTTGATGAAACACAGTGGACCAACACCAGCAGCTGACATGGCACCCCACACCATCACTGACTGTGGGTACTTGACACTGGACTTCAGGCATTTTGGCATTTCCTTCTCCCCAGTCTTCCTCCAGACTCTGGCACCTTGATTTCCGAATGACATGCAAAATTTGCTTTCATCAGAAAAAAGTACTTGGGACCACTTAGCAACAGTCCAGTGCTGCTTCTCTGTAGCCCAGGTCAGGCGCTTCTGCCGCTGTTTATGGTTCAAAAGTGGCTTTACCTGGGGAATGCGGCACCTGTAGCCCATTTCCTGCACACGCCTGTGCACGGTGGCTCTGGATGTTTCTACACCAGACTCAGTCCACTGCTTCCTCAGGTCCCCCAAGGTCTGGAATCGGTCCTTCTCCACAATCTTCCTCAGGGTCCGGTCACCTCTTCTCGTTGTACAGCGTTTTCTGCCACATTGTTTCCTTCCAACAGACTTCCCATTAAGGTGCCTTGATACAGCACTCTGGGAACAGCCTATTTGTTGAGAAATTTCTTTCTGGGTCTTACCCTCTTGCTTGAGGGTGTCAATGATGGCCTTCTTGACATCAGTCAGGTCGCTAGTCTTACCCATGATGGGGGTTTTGAGTAATGAACCAGGCAGGGAGTTTTTAAAAGCCTCAGGAATCTTTTGCATGTGTTTAGAGTTAATTAGTTGATTCAGAAGATTAGGGTAATAGGTCGTTTAGAGAACCTTTTCTTGATATGCTAATTTTTTGAGACAGGTTTTTCGGGTTATCAGGAGTTGTATGCCAAAATCATCAGTATTAAAACAATAAAAGACCTGACAAATTTCAGTTGGTGTGTAATGAATCTAAAATATATGAAAGTTTAATTGTAATCATTACATTATGGAAAATAATGAAATTTAGCACTATATGCTAATTTTTTGAGAAGGACCTGTATAGATGAAACTTGGAAGGAACAAATAATTTTTGGGAAGTAGCTTTTGAGATTTGTCCTTTTTTTTGTCTTTGTTTGATCATTCCCTATTTTTCCTATGCGTCTGTTGCCCTTTTTACGCCTGGACTATTTTGTGCTGTTCTCTCTGGCATTTTATTATAACTATAACAATTGAATTTTTCTATTCTATTATGGGGGGGTGTATGTTCTTCTGTCTGTGTAAGGTTCTTTGTCTCTTTTGACATGTTCCTTGAAACTCAGTTTTCCGTCGGCCATTTTGCTTTCTGTCTTTCTGCAGCTCTTGCCCTCAGTTAATATGGAGTTTCCAGTTTTCATGTTCCCGCCCTGATTCTCTCCCTCTTGCTTCTTAAGCAGCCTCAGCTGAACAATCAGTGCTCCTGAATCAAGCCTCAGTCAGCCTGTGACCTGACTCCTGGAAACCTAGGATTTTGGACTCCAGCTATTTCCTACTGAGGAACTTTGGAACACTTTTGGACTTTGGAAATCTGCTGTCTGGTGAATCCATGTTTGCAGAGGAATAACGGTACAGAGAAGAGATCCTGAACCTGCTTGGAGAGTTATTGTAGAGCTTGAAGTTACTCTGGCCTGCTGTGTTCTCCTGCCTCTGTTCCTGCAAACTGTGTGACCTTTTCTGCATGCTTGTATGAAGTAATACAAGTAATTTCATATCAACCTATGTCTCATGTGTTTTCCTCGCACCCAAGCACAAGACGCTATAGGAACTGTACACTATACATGACAAGATTCAGGAGCCAATGTTTAGTGTCTGCTGGGTCTGGGAAAGCCGTGTCTGCTGTGACTGTGGATATCAGATGTCCGTTTAATACCTTCTGTGATGACAGTGGTTGTGACTTCTCACAACCATTCCAGGTGAGCGCATTCCCTTAAATGTTACTCTGGAGTGTTACCACAGGTAAACACTATTGTTTTTTTTTTTTTTTTTCCTCTTCTCCTTCCAGCACTTCTGCCTTAAAAGATCTGGAAGATGGAGGCCCGCATAAAGGATCTTTGCGGAGTGACTGATACAATCCTTGCAGATATACAGACTATAAAGACCCGTTTTGCAAGCCTACAGGACCTCACTAATCATAATTTGCAAGTGTTTGGACAAACTACTCAGGAATTACGAGCCAGGATTGAGGCTCTAGAGGAACGAGTCCAGGCTCCTGCCATAACCCCGGGTTCTGGGATCCCCAAGTTACCTCCTTTTCGTTTTGGCGGTGAACGTGAGAAATTCAGGGGATTTATTAACCAATGCAATCTATTTTTCTCTGCACATGCTTCACAATTTCCCACTGAACGATCCAAAGTGCTTACTATAATCATGTTGCTTACCAATAAGGCTTTGATGTGGGCAAACCCGCTGATTGAGACTGAGGATGATTGTTTGAATCACCTTGATGCTTTTATTTCAGCCATGGGGCAGGTGTTTGATGACCCCAATCGAGGTGCAACAGCTGAAGCAGCCATGTTAACTTTGCGCCAAGGTAAGCGTTCAGTAGCCGAATATGCCTTGGATTTCAGGAGATGGGCTCTTGATACCACTTGGGACACTTCCGCCAAAAAATCTATTTTCGGAAAGGGTTGTCTCCACTGATTAAGGATGAACTTGCTCGTGCCGACCCTCCCACTGCGTTAGGTGACTTTATTAACTATTGTATCCGTATTGATGCTCGTCTGACTGAACGCAGACAAGAGAGATGGTTCGAAAATAATCGCACTAACCTTTTCCTACCTCCCTCCTCAGCTAAGGAACCTTTGAGTAGGATCACAAGGGAACCAGAACCTGAACCCATGCAGGTGGACTCTTTACAAAGACGGGTTAGTGATGCACGCAAAGAACATCTTATAAAGGAAAATCTATGTTTTTACTGTGGTAAGTCAGGGCACTTCATTATAAACTGCCCCAGCCGTTCTCGTAAGACTACTGCAGCAGTCATTCACTGTGAGTGTTGCGAGAGGAGCTCTGTCATGTCCGAGCCTCAGACTCCAGAGAGATCTGCTGCAAGAGATCTTGATTTTTCGGACTTAAACTCTGTTAGTTCTGGGGACAATGACGGTATAAACACTGCAATTTTTGAAGTTTCCTCAGCGGTGTCCCAGCTGAGTTGTAAAAGAAATAATTCTCATTGCTTCCTTTCCATCAAACTCTGGGTGGACTCAGTCTGGGTGTCTAGCTCTGCTATGATCGACTCAGGAGCAAGTGGAAATTTTATGGATATCTCCTTTGCTCTGAAACAGGGGATACGTTCAGTGAAGAAGGCTACTCCAGTACAGATGGAGACTGTGGATGGCTCCCTGCTGACCTCTGGACCAGTGGATCAGGAAACAGAGCCTTTGAGGGTCCTTATGGGTAAAGATCATCAGGAGAAAATGTATTTTATGCTTATCTCTTCTCCCCACTTTCCCATTATTCTAGGGCTACCATGGCTGCAGGCGCAGAATCCTACGATTAACTGGGAGACCAAGGAATTACACTTTCCGGAGAAACAGATGAGTCAAGGAGTTTCAGCTTGCTCTGCTCCTAAAGGAACCATGTCAGTCCCTGAACTACCAGCTGTATACCAGGACTATGTGGATTTATGTGACAAGAAGAACGCTGATCAGCTTCCTCCTCACCGTCCATATGATTGTCCAATCGAATTATTGCCTGGAGCCGAGATACCTTTTGGTAAGATCTACCCCCTAGCGGGGCCCGAGCTAAAAGCTTTGAAGGACTACATAGATGAAAATCTAGCCAAAGGCTTCATACGCCCCTCTTCATCTCCCGCAGGTGCACCCATCTTCTTTGTGAAGAAGAAAGATGGATCTCTGAGACCCTGCATAGACTATAGGGAACTCAATAAGGTTACTATTAGAAACCGTTATCCATTGCCTTTAATCCCTGAGTTGTTGGAGAGAGTGCGGCACGCCAAAATTTTCTCTAAACTGGATCTCCGTGGGGCCTATAACTTGGTCCGTATTAGACCTGGGGATGAATGGAAGACTGCATTCAGGTCACGCTATGGACACTTCGAATATCTAGTTATGCCTTTTGGTCTGAGTACCGCCCCAGCCACTTTCCAACACTTGGTTAATGACATCTTCAGGGATCTCCTAGATACATTTGTGGTGATTTATCTGGATGATATTCAAATTTTTTCTAACTCCACAGAGGAACATCATGGACATGTGAGAATGGTCTTAGAACGCCTAAGACAAAACCATCTCTACATCGAACTTGAAAAGTGTGAATTCCATAGGACCGAAATTCAATTTCTGGGGTATGTACTATCTACGCAAGGGATTAGTATGGATGTAAGCAAGACCCAAGCCATCAAGGATTGGCCAATTCCTAGAAATGTGAAGGAGGTGCAGCGCTTCATCGGGTTTGCCAACTTCTATAGACGTTTCATTAGGAATTTCTCTGAGGTAGTATCACCTATCACCCAACTTACCCGGAAACAGTCTAGGTTCTCCTGGACCCCGCAAGCTCAGGAAGCATTTTCCTGTTTAAAGGACAAATTTACCACCGCACCTATCTTAGTACATCCCAACCCCGAGCTTGCCTTCATAATAGAGGTGGATGCTTCAGACTGTGCCGTTGGAGCTATACTCTCTCAGAGAACAGGTGAGAAGAATGTCTTGCATCCCTGTGCCTTCTTTTCCCAGCAGTTGTCTTCGGCTGAGAGGAACTACGATGTGGGCAATAGAGAATTGTTGGCCATTATTGCCGCCTTCAAGGAATGGAGACACCTTCTTCAGGGAGCTGCACAGCAAATAGTCGTCCTGTCAGACCATCGTAACCTTGAATTTATCAGGTCGGCTAAGTGCCTGACTCCTCGCCAGGCTCGCTGGAATCTTTTCCTAAACCAATTTAATTTTGTAATTTCTTATAGACCAGGATCGCGCAATGGAAAGGCTGATGCACTCTCTAGGATTCATTCAGCAGAGACACGTACACTTACTCCTCCTAAGACTATTCTTCCTGACTCTAGATTCCTGGGAGTGATTCATAATCAAGACCTACTTAAGGTCATCAAGGAAGCATACCATGCGGATTCTTTGTTGGCTCAACCCCCAAGGGACGTAAGTCTTGTCTTTAAGAATGGTGTGTGGATTCAGGGACAACGTTTGTATATACCTGAAACAGTCAGATTGAGAGTATTGCAACTCATCCACGATTCCAAGATAGCCGGGCATAGGGGAATTCTAAAGACACAAGAATTTCTTTCTCGTTTCTTTTGGTGGCCCACTTACAGGAAATATGTTTTAAACTATGTCACTTCATGTGAAGTCTGTGCAAGATGCAAAACACCTCGCTCCTCACCAACTGGTCTGTTACAACCTCTTCCCACCCCGTCCCGCCCGTGGGGATCCATTTCTATGGACTTCATTGTGGAGTTACCAACCTCTCAAGGGAAGAACACCATTCTAGTGGTGGTTGATCGTCTAACAAAGGCAGCTCATTTTATCCCTTGTGTCGGCTTACCCACTGCAAAACAGACATCAGACTTGATGATTAAGAATGTGTTTCGCTTACATGGAGTACTGGATGAGGTCATTTCGGATCGAGGGGTGCAATTCACTTCAAGGTTTTGGCAAAATTTCTGTGCCGCATTGGACATTAAAGTAAACCTTTCTTCTGCTTTTCATCCTCAGACTAATGGACAGACAGAACGAACCAATCAGACCCTGGAGCAGTATCTCCGCTGCTTTATCTGCCACCTACAAGATGATTGGGTGGATCTACTTCCACTGGCTGAGTTCTCTTATAATAACTCTCAGAGCGCCTCCACTAAGCAGTCTCCTTTTTACTCCAATCTAGGTTATCATCCTAACATTCTTCCTCGATTTCCCATAGATACGCCCTTGCCGGCAGTGGCTGAAAGAATCACTTCTTTACAAAAGAATATGGATCTTCTAAAGGAAATCTAATCCTTATAAATAGGGAGGAAATGGTTGAGGAGGTAAGAGTGGCTGGGACCCTAGGAGGTAGTGACCATGCTATTTTAGAATTTTGGATAACAAGAGGAGGAAGACCTGTGAAGACTCAGACGTCAAGATTAGATTTCAGAAAGGCAGATTTTAAGGGACTCAGAAAGAGAATTGGAGGGATCCAATGGCAGGATATCCTTAAGGACAAAAATGTCCAGGAAGGATGGGACATCTTGAAAAATGAGATTCTCAAAGCACAATTGTCAATAATTCCAAAAAGAGGGAAGAATGGGAAGCATTTAAGGAAACCAGGATGGATGAACACAGAACTTAAACACATGCTAAAAAGGAAGAAAGAAATGTTTATCAAATGGAAAGAGGGAGGCATATCTAAAGAAGAATATAATGCCATCTGCAGAACCTGCAGGGCACAAATCAGATTATCTAAAGCTGACAATGAATTAAGGCTTGCAAGAGATGTCAAAAGCAACAAAAAAGGATTTTGGGGATACATCAAAAGTAAAAGAAAAGTCAAAGATGCTATAGGATTTTTACAGGATGAAAATGATGAAATGGTAAGAAAGGATGTTGAGAAGGCTGAACTTTTAAATTCCTATTTTGCATCTGTTTTCTCTCAGAAAGGAAATGTAACATCAACTGATCTTCACTGTCCTATTAAAGGAATAGAAGAATCCAGGATATCTATAAACAGAAAGACAGTGAGGAAACACTTAGCTAACCTAAATGAATTCAAGTCTCCAGGCCCAGATGAATTACACCCCAGAATACTGAAGGAGATAGCAGAAGAAATTCTTGAACCACTGTCCATAATCTTTGAAAATTCTTGGAGAACAGGTGAAGTCCCAGAAGACTGGAGAAGAGCAAATGTTGTTCCTATCTTCAAAAAGGGGAAGAAGGTGGACCCAGGGAACTACAGGCCTGTGAGTCTGACTTCTATACCAGGAAAGATCTTTGAACAAATTATTAAAGAACATGTATGTAAGTACCTGCATAAGAATGAAGTGATTAAACAGAGTCAGCATGGGTTTGTAACTAATAAGTCATGTCAGACTAACTTAATTTCCTTCTATGACAGAATCACTGACTGGGTGGATCAGGGATATGCTGTAGATATAGTATATCTTGACTTCAGCAAAGCATTTGACAAAGTATCTCACACAATCCTTATTGAAAAAATGACTAAGTATGGAATGGACAAGGCAACTGTTAGGTGGATTCATAACTGGCTTAGTGATCGGACTCAAAGAGTGGTCGTAAATGGCTGCACATCCAGTTGGAAGAATGTCTCAAGTGGGGTACCACAAGGCTCTGTTTTGGGCCCTGTATTGTTCAACATCTTTATCAATGATTTAGATGAAGGAATTGAGGGTAAACTGATCAAATTTGCTGATGACACAAAGCTAGGAGGGGTAGCTAATACTAGAGAAGAGAGAGAGAGGATTCAAAAAGATATAAATAAACTGGAGCAGTGGGCAGCAACTAACAGAATGGTTTTTAACAGGGAAAAATGCAAAGTACTACATCTGGGCAATAAAAATGAAAAAAGCATATACAAAATGGGAGGAATAGGGCTAAGTAACAGCACATGTGAAAAAGACGGGTATACTAATTGATCACAGACTGAACATGAGTCAACAGTGTGATGCAGCAGCAAAAAAGGCAAATACAATTCTAGGATGTATCAACAGAAGCATACAGTCTAAATCACGTGAGGTCATTATTGCCCTCTACTCCTCTTTGGTCAGACCTCATCTGGAATACTGTGTCCAGTTTTGGGCACCACATTTTAAAAAAGACATCAACAAACTGGAGCAAGTTCAGAGAAGAGCCACCAGAATGGTGACCGGTCTGCAAACCATGTCCTATGAGGAACGGTTGCAGGATTTGGGAATGTTTAGCTTGCAAAAAAGAAGACTGAGAGGAGACTTAATAGCTGTCTACAAATATCTCAAGGGCTGTCACATTGTAGAAGGATCATCTTTATTCTCATTTGCACAAGGAAAGACTAGAAGCAATGGGATGAAACTGAATGGGAGGAGACACAGATTAGATATTAGAAAAAACTTTTTGACAGTTAGGGTGATCAAGGAGTGGAACAGGCTGCCACAAGAGGTGGTAAATTCTCCTTCAATGGAAGTCTTCAAACAGAGGCTGGACAGACATCTGTCTGGGATGATTTAGAGAATCCTGCTTTGAGCAGGGGGTTGGACCAGATGGCCCAGGAGGTCCCTTCCAACTCTACCATTCTATGATTCTATGATTCTATGAAAATCTAGAATTGGCTCAGGAAAGGTACAAGAAAGCAGCAGATAAATTTCGTAAACCTGCACCAGCTTTCAAGGTAGGAGATTTGGTCTGGCTGTCAACCAGAAATCTTAAAATAAAGATTCCATCGTCTAAATTGGGACATAAGTACATTGGACCTTATAAGATCAGTAAGATTATAAGTGCTGTTGCTTGTCGTCTTCAACTGCCCAGAACTATGAGAATCCACCCTGTCTTTCATGTATCCCTACTAAAGGCTGCAACACCCAATACGTTTCCTGGACGCTCTTCTCCTTGCCCTGACCCAGTGCTGGTCGATGGTCAGGAAGAATTTATGGTGGAAAGGATTCTAGATTCCAGGTTGTACAGAAATCAGTTGCAATATTTGATTAAATGGCAGGGCTACCCAGTGGAGGACAACTCATGGGAACCAGTCAATAATGTAAATGCTCCTCGCCTGCTCCGCCAGTTTCATCAGAGGTACCCTGACAAGCATGGTCTGAGGTCAACCGGAGGTTGTCCTTAAGGGGGAGTAATGTAAGGTTCTTTGTCTCTTTTGACATGTTCCTTGAAACTCAGTTTTCCGTCGGCCATTTTGCTTTCTGTCTTTCTGCAGCTCTTGCCCTCAGTTCATATGGAGTTTCCAGTTTTCATGTTCCCGCCCTGATTCTCTCCCTCTTGCTTCTTAAGCAGCCTCAGCTGAACAATCAGTGCTCCTGAATCAAGCCTCAGTCAGCCTGTGACCTGACTCCTGGAAACCTAGGATTTTGGACTCCAGCTATTTCCTACTGAGGAACTTTGGAACACTTTTGGACTTTGGAAACCTGCTGTCTGGTGAATCCATGTTTGCAGAGGAATAACGGTACAGAGAAGAGATCCTGAACCTGCTTGGAGAGTTATTGTAGAGCTTGAAGTTACTCTGGCCTGCTGTGTTCTCCTGCCTCTGTTCCTGCAGACTGTGTGACCTTTTCTGCATTGTCCAAGAAATATCGTCACTCCTTGCGGAGATCAACATGCTAAGCATGCAGATGAGGAGACTTAAAGCCGCAATGCTCCTCTGGGAAATATGCTTATTATGCAAATTGTCTCTTCAGAGAGGAAGAGAGCTAGAACTCTAGTGCCACCTTTTGGAAGGTAGCAATCCTACAAGTCAATGTCGACCCTTTAACGAGCCTTATCACATGACCTAGGATAATAGCCAAACCAGAATCTCAATTTGCAGACACTGTGTTTTTTTTTTTTTTTTTTTTTTTTTTAAAACCATTCAGGTTAGTTATAAACAACTCAATATAAGCTCATCAACTTAAACGTCGTTGTTTCAACTCTCATCATCATGGTTCATATTTAATTCAGCATAACAAACTAAAGGTATACACAAAAGACGTCATAAACATCAATAAACATCGCTAAAATTCACTGATATTTGATCAGGTGCTGCCATTTTTTAAATTTCCAAACGCCCTCTGCATCAGAACCACCACCGCCTTCACTATCTAATTTATAAATCAAGTATAATCTAGAAAGGATCAGCCCGACACACTTATTCACAGATAAATGCTTCTCTTTGAAAATTCCTAAATTCCTCACATCCCACAAACTCTGCATCACACAAGTCATAATTAACCATAGGATTCTATTTTTCACACGACCACATGCACCAATTCCAAACATTGCAACACGCCAGTCAATAAAACTCACCCCCGCTAATTCCTTACACAACCCACCTACACACTTCCACACACTGTACGCGTAATCACAGTCCCACATAGTATGCCACACAGTCTCACATCCACCACAACCTTCTCTCGGGCACACTTCCGTTCTGGTCAGACCTCGTCTCTTCTGAACCTGTCGCACAGGCAAAATATTGTGCAAGGACATCCATACAATATCCCTTTGTCTATTAGACATCCCATGCGTTCCCAAACTCTTCCATGCAACCGAGACTTCATTCCCTCTCAAACCCACAATATTACTCTCCACATCATTCTTATGTATTATTTTCATCACCTTCTTAGCCATTCTAAAATCATTCATCGGCACACTCAGTAAATCATGCTTCCTCACAAACTTTTCAATCACCTCATACCAGACCGGACACTTGAAAGCAACAGGCACTCTAGCATCCCTCTTTCTCCAACACAAGCCATACAACATCCAACCAGCAGAATATCTTGCCATATAAGCTCCTTTATTTCCTTTATTCAACAAAATAACTACCGTTTTGATAAACTGAAGCCCCAGAAAAATCTCAATGTTTGGAAAGGCCATGCCACCATGGTGACATGCCTTAAAAAGACTTTCTCTCTTAAGTTTTTCTATTTTACTACACCAGAAAAAAGTAAAAACTAACTTTTCCACTCTTTTTATTTTCCTATTAGACGGTGGAAAAACTGTTGCAATAAAAAGCAGAATCGGAAGAATCACCGCTTTTATGACCAAAATCTTACCACTCAAGGTCAAGTCTCTCAGTCGCCAAAAATTTAACTTACGCTCTATGCGCAATCCACACTCCTCCCAGCTCTCCTTACCTTCCAGCTCCTTATTAAATAATACTCCCAGCACTTTGAGAGCACCCTCCTCACATTTAACCCCCTCCATTTTAACCCCATCATCCCCAAAACATTTAAAACTACATTTATTCCAATTCACTCTAAAACCAGACGCACCACAGAAAAACTCCAAAAGCAACTTAACTCTACTCATAGACGCAACACTTTCACTCACAACCACAACATCATCCATATATCCAAGAACTTTCACATGCTTTCCATCACTCCCCGGTACCAACAAACCTCGCACCACTTTATCACGTCTCACCAAGCACAACAAAGGTTCAATCACACATACAAATAAGACAGGGGACATGGGACACCCCTGCCTTACACCAGACATAATATTCACTTTCTCACTCAACCATCCATTAACAAGAAACTCACTTGACACACAATCATACAAAGACATTAACCCATTCACAAATTTTTTAGGAAATCCCATTCTCTCCAGAACTTTAAACAAAAACACATGCGAGACCCTATCAAACGCTTTCTCAAAATCAATTGTCAGAACCATACACTTCTGTTTCCTTCCCATGCAGTCCCCAATCAAATCCCTTAATAACAATAAGTTATCACTCATACTTCTCCCAGGCACCGCACACACCTGATCCTCATCCACAACACTACCAATCACCTCACGCATACGATTCGCCAACAATTTGCTATAGATTTTGTAATCTGCATTCAGCAGCGTTATAGGTCTCCAATTCTCTAAACACTTTCTCTCACCTTTCTTATACACAAGCACAACCACTCCCTCCTTCATTGATTCACACAACTTACCATTCTCCCACATGTACTTACATATCTCAGTCAAATCAGCACCCAGAAAATCCCATGCTTTCACATAGAATTCTACCGGCAATCCGTCTTTCCCTGGTGTCTTATTCTTTTTAGCACTCTTCATCACGTTTTCTACTTCATCCATAATCACGTCCTCATTCAAAATATCACAATCTTCACTACCCAACTTGTTTTCTAACCCATTCAGCACTTCTGAAACAAGACCAGAGTCAATCCATTTTTTATCATATAACTTGCTGTAGAACCTATTCACCTCCTTTATCACATTCTCACCTGACACACACAAACCATTCCTATCCAGGACTTTATCCATATCAACCTTTCTCCCATTCATTTTCTTAAAAAAGAACCTTGTGCACTTTTCATCTTTCTCAAGATGTTCTATTTTGGTGCGATAGATGATTTCCTTCCCTTTTTCATCCATAACACGCTTTAGTTCACTCTTTGTCTCAGCCAGCTCATCAGACACATCCATCCCACTTTCTCCACACTTCCTTAACCAGTCTATACGCCTGTTTAAATCATTAAATCTTTCCCGATAAATAGCAGCTTTTTTATAGCCCCATTTTTTGAAGAATTTTTTGCAACACACCTTAACCCAGTCCCACCATTCCAGCACACACGCAAAATTCCTCTTACATACTCTCCACTCTTTATACTTTATTTTTAATTCATTCATCACATCCTCATCTTCTAACAACCTAACGTTCAGCTTCCAAACCCCACCACCATACACACGGTCATCAATCGCACTAAACACACCTCTCAAACACTCATGATCCGAAAAAGGTACAGCATTTTGTTCAAAATTCATACACAACATATTTTTGGAAAACAACATTTTATCTATTCTGGATGCAATACCACCCCTATCAGCATGGTATGTTGGCGGTGGTGGGATGCCAAATTTCAGAGCAGCAGCATCTAGAAGGGAAAAATCAGAAATAAGATTGGATAACTTTTTACCAGTTATGTCACAATTCCCTTCTGTGATGCAATTAAAGTCTCCAACTAAAACTGTAGGCATTTTGCCTGGAAGAAACAAACTTAATTTTTCCAAAAGAGCCAGACGCTCCTTTTTCCCATCCTTTCCTGATGGACAGTACACATTAATAATTCTAGCCCGCCACCCCCTATAGCTAACATGTGCAATTATACATCTACCCACCTCTACCACCGTGTAGCTATCTAAACTAATCTCCCTGTTACCCATTAATATCCCTACACCATCATTCCTATTAACACATGAGCCAGACCATACATGCTGACCGTAAGGCCAGTCCTTATCGCTTGGAGCGTCCTCAATCCCACATTCCTGAAGACAAAAGATGTGAGCATTCATCTGTTTAATGTAATCTAGGACGACTGCCCTCCTGGATTTAGATCTAATTTGTCTGACATTCAGGGACGCAATGCCCCAACCAGCTTGGGGAGCCATAACATGATGGTGTTATTTACATGACGACAAACAGGCCACTTCTTCTTCAGCCGTTTTCGTCTTCCATCTGGAACTGCAACTCCCCGAATCTGTTTACGTCTGCGGGAATGCCTAAAAAAACATTGGTGTCAGGAGAGAAGACATTCTGAGGGTAACTACGTTCACTCACCGGACTTAAACAATCTTCACCGGCGTCCGCCCAATCCGTTCTGGGCTTTTTACAGGAAGTTCCAGGCTCCTCCTCCTCCTCAGAGGGCCTTGCAAGAGTGAAGTCACCTTGATCTCCACAACTGGTCAACTCCTCCTCAGTAGCTAACCAAGATATACTGGGGGTATTACCAAGAGAACCCTCCAACTCCCCCTCCCCACAGACATCAGACTGATGAGGGAGCTCACATTCAACCTCAGCAAGTTCCAAACCTGCCACCTCTGGGCTGGGAGTCTCCGTTTCGGCAGGGCCTCCTCATGTGCATCCATGATTTCAGGTTCCTCAATAAGATCCGGGTCTGTAACCTGTGGAATGTCAACAACAGCAGCAGGGGGCGCAGCTGCCCCACCTGTGACCTCAGCGTAAGACCTAGGACTGATCCTGGCCTTACAATCCCGATACTTATGGCCCTCCTCACCACAAGCATTACACATAACAGGATTTGTGCAGTCTTTTGCCATATGGCCGGAACCATTGCAATTCCTACAAGTTGGCATGTCCTTGCAACTATCCTGGGTATGCCCGAAATTTTTACACCTCCTGCAATACAGTGGGGCATCTGGAAAAAACAAAAAACCACTATTTTTCCCAATTGAAAAATTAAGAGGGGGGTAATGGATGCCTCCCGGGCCTTGGGATCCATCCCAAATCTCACAAAAAATTTGTACTTCCCGTCCAGAGCCCTTCTCCATTCAGGACCCTGTGGGAGTACTGAACATAAATGCAATGTCTTTTCAAAAATAAAGTAATGTCCTCCAGGGAAACAAAAGGGTTGTGCATGAAAACCACAAGTGGGATATCCCCCTTAGAGTATACACAGTAAAGGTAAGTCCTTCCAGCAAAGGATTTGCAACTCCATTTTTCAGGGCAGTAAACAAATTCTGGCAAGCCGCCATAGAAGATAGCACCAGCACATACCTGCCTTCCCTCCTGAACTCCTGCAGGCATATTATATCGGACTTCCGAATCTTCAGGATGTCATAAAACACCATGTTGACCAAATATCCCAGGGAAAAATGCAACTTCTTATCTTCAGCGATTTCAATCCGGAATCCATTTTTGACCCGGCTATCACCGGTCCCAGAGAATTGAAGTCGGACTCCCATCGTCCACAACTCCAAGGATCTTCTCCCTGAATCCTCCTGGCTATCTCCCTAAAGCAGCAACCGGCTTAAGCCACCGAAGTGGCGATGCCGGAAGGCCAAGAGACAGCACTCAAGGTATCCAGGACACTTTGCACCTCGTCAGTGCAAAGCGGAGATCTGGTTTGGCTGTGTGAGAGGCGTCAGACCATTGTCCAAGAAATATATCTTCACTCCTTGCGGAGATCAAGATGCTAAGCATTGCAGATGAGGCAATCTTAAAGCCGGAGTGACCTAATATTTCTGCAAGGAGTGACGATATTTCTTGGACAATGGTCTGACGCCTCTCACACAGCCAAACCAGATCTCCGCTTTGCACTGACGAGGGGCTGAACCCCGAAACACAGTGTCTGCAAATTGAGATTCTGGTTTGGCTATTATCCTAGTCATGTGATAAGGCTCGTTAAAGGGTCGACATTGACTTGTAGGATTGCTACCTTCCAAAAGGTGGCACTAGAGTTCTAGCTCTCTTCCTCTCTGAAGAGACAATTTGCATAATAAGCATATTTCCCAGAGGAGCATTGCGGCTTTAAGTCTCCTCATCTGCATGCTTAGCATGTTGATCTCCGCAAGGAGTGACGATATTTCTTGGACAATGGTCTGACGCCTCTCACACAGCCAAACCAGATCTCCGCTTTGCACTGACGAGGGGCTGAACCCCGAAACACAGTGTCTGCAAATTGAGATTCTGGTTTGGCTATTATCCTAGGTCATGTGATAAGGCTCGTTAAAGGGTCGACATTGACTTGTAGGATTGCTACCTTCCAAAAGGTGGCACTAGAGTTCTAGCTCTCTTCCTCTCTGAAGAGACAATTTGCATAATAAGCATATTTCCCAGAGGAGCATTGCGGCTTTAAGTCTCCTCATCTGCATGCTTAGCATGTTGATCTCCGCAAGGAGTGACGATATTTCTTGGACAATGGTCTGACGCCTCTCACACAGCCAAACCAGATCTCCGCTTTGCACTGACGAGGGCTGAACCCCGAAACACAGTGTCTCAAATTGAGATTCTGGTTTGGCTATTATCCTAGGTCATGTGATAAGGCTCGTTAAAGGGTCGACATTGACTTGTAGGATTGCTACCTTCCAAAAGGTGGCACTAGAGTTCTAGCTCTCTTCCTCTCTGAAGAGACAATTTGCATAATAAGCATATTTCCCAGAGGAGCATTGCGGCTTTAAGTCTCCTCATCTGCATGCTTAGCATGTTGATCTCCGCAAGGAGTGACGATATTTCTTGGACAATGGTCTGACGCCTCTCACACAGCCAAACCAGATCTCCGCTTTGCACTGACGAGGGGCTGAACCCCGAAACACAGTGTCTGCAAATTGAGATTCTGGTTTGGCTATTATCCTAGGTCATGTGATAAGGCTCGTTAAAGGGTCGACATTGACTTGTAGGATTGCTACCTTCCAAAAGGTGGCACTAGAGTTCTAGCTCTCTTCCTCTCTGAAGAGACAATTTGCATAATAAGCACCTTTTCTGCATGCTTGTATGAAGTAATACAAGTCATTTCATATCAACCTATGTCTCATGTGTTTTCCTCGCACCCAAGCACAAGACGCTATAGGAACTGTACACTATACATGACAGTCTGGCTCATGATTATTACCTCTTCCTGGCCCTATTGTTATGATAGAGTGAAAGTAAACCCTTTGCTAATACCCTTTGGGTGTTTTGAGCTTTATATGTATTTGCATAAGCTATATAATGATGTTCTAATAGGGATACTATGTGTTCCAGATGAATTTAAACATATGCTGTGATTCCCGGGGTAACTATTTATATTTAAGACTGCCTCCGTTGTTAATGCAGAATGTGTGGAGCATATAAGTCACCGTTTACATGGCCCTGTATGTAGGACCTTTGGTAAAGTCGGCGTCACGTGACACCACGTGAACGCAGATTGAGCATTTTGCGTTCCACAGACCGGATGTCCATGTTCCAAAGACTGGAAGTGGTCGTTTGAACCTCAGGGAGCGTGCGACTAAGACCTGATATAAGATAATGGAGTTTTCATAGCACAGTAAGCATACCACTGTGCCGCTTTGTGGTCTGAAGCCATACCAGTGGGCAACAGTGACTTTGGGGAAGGATGACCCCAAAACATTGCCTTTTACTCCCCTGAAGAAATTTTTTGAGAGGAAACGCGTTGGGAGTGGCGTTACCTTATAAACAGCATATCACCTGATGAATTTGATAGTCCCTTTCATTAACTGGGTGAGATTGTTCCATTTATATGTTAATTGATGCTTTCTGTGCCTGCAATGTATATGTTTCGCATGGGCCTTTGTGTTGACTTTTCTGTGGAGGTGTTGGTATAAATCAATTGATGTGAATAAACCAACATGATTGGGTGTCTTTATGCTGATTAGGCGTTATCATGCTTTACATGGCTTGACAAATGATTATATTGATCTTATATGCATGGCAATGATTATTTTCTTGGTGCAGTTGTATGTTCACCACTATTTTACTATAACTTTGTGGTTGCACTGAATTTGACACTGTTGGTGAGACACTCATGAGTATGTTATTTTTTGTTATGGTTCTAAAGAACTTTTAAAATTATTTATTAAAGTTAAGTTTTACCTCCATTTTGCTAATAATATTATATATATTATATATTATGATTTTTTTGTGGAGGATATACCCATTGCTTATTCTTCGAGGACACAACCATACCTTCAGGTAAAATTGGGACTTGTTTTGAGTCCATGGTTTGAGATGAGCAGAAACTTCAAGAGAGAGCATCATCTTTCCTGTTTTTGTACCAGGTCTAAATGTCAGCAAAAAGTCAAACCTAGAGAAGAACAAAGCCCTTCTAGCTTGCTGAGGATTCAGTTTTTTTGCTGATTAAAGATATCTAAGGGTTTGCGGTACGTGATAACATTGATTTTATTTTTGGCACCTTTGATGAAGTACCACCATTTTTCTAAATCACCATTGACTGCCAAAAATCATTATTTCCAATATCATAATTTTTTTCAGCAGATGGAAACTTTTGTAAGAAGAAGGGACATGAATGAAGATGAATGAGAAATGGAGTATATACTTTCACCATGAAAGGATGTTCTAGGTTAAGCTGGACCAAAGCAGGGTCAAATGAGAAACGTTCCCTTAACTCTGTGAAGGCTTGGATCATCTAAGGCTTCCATTTAAGCCAATGTGCCCCATTCCTAGCCAAGTCAGTAAGTAGTTTGACAATCTTAGCAAAACTTTTAATAAATGTATGATAATAGTTTGCAAACCCCGGCCTGAAGGGCCTTCAGAGATTTTGGTTGCACTCACTCATTAACAGTTTGAGCTTTTGAGGAGTCCATTCAGAAACTTTTAACTGTCAAGCTATACCCCAGGAAAGTTAGTTCTTGGACCAAGAAAACACATTTTTCAAGATTAGCAACTAAAAATTGTCTCTGACAATTCGGAGTACAATGCATACATGTTGGATGTGTGACTCAATATTAAGTGAATAAACCAAGATTTCATCCAGATAGACAAACCACATATTGACCATTAAAAAAATGTTAAAACTCAACCGACTCCTAGCTTAGCCTAAAAAACATCACACAATGCTAATAATGACCCTCAGGTGTGTTAAATGATGTCTTTCATCTATCTCCTTCTCTTATACAGCTCAGGTTATACACACCACAGCGATCGAGTTTGATGAACCAATGGGCTCCCAACAGCTGGCGGCAAAGATCAGAGGTTTAAATAGGCAGAATGGGAGATTCCTGGGCCTCCAGCTCACGAACCCCAAAGCTACAGTATGGTATGCCACTGAAGGTGCTATGCCCCTTCTTTCGATTCCTATCTTTATGGGTAAGCAATGACATCCTCTCACTATCCAGATTCACCACAAAATGATTTCTGCATTTCCATCTTTGGCTTTATATATACTATGATTGTCCTTCGTGTTTACCTGTGCCATATCATGTGATGTAATACAGTAAATGCAAAGCATTATGGGGAAGCCCGACTGGCTATGACCGAGGTCATGTGATCCTTCTCTAGTTGATGCCACTGTATGTAATGTGAAAAAAAGTGGTGGCCATTCTTGGTGATTTGAACAAAGCAAATTTGGTGGGAAAGCATTGTTTCAATGTGGTGGCTTTGTTGAGTTCCTAAACGTTGCATATGAATTTGATTTGATCATAATTGGTTCGATAATCTTTAATGTCATATTTTGGGTATCTTGTGTAGGATAGTTTTTTAGCACCGCTCCACCACCATACAGTGTTTAATAAGACTATATAGTGACAACAAAATCCTGCTGTAACATTGTAACAGGGATATACAATAAGTAATACCATTTGTGGATGTCACAAGCCTAAGGTTTAGAGCCAGGGAGGAAGTAAAATCCTTCAGAATGGTAGAGTGATGCACAATGTAGACACTTCTTTTCTTCTGCACCAGTTTTGATAAGGCTCCTTCATTGGATTCATTCATTTGAGCACAGTGCATAAGCTAAAATAATGCGTTACTGCATTAATCTGTTATCACCACTAGAGGTCAATGTTTTCCAACTTCTAGAAATATTGGTTTTTGCTAGATAATTCTCACACAATTTATGAGATTATTCTGAACTTTTCCATTAACCATCTTGGAGAAACTGTAAATCATTTCAGTTCCGTTTGATGTAAAATGCATTCCTAGTGTCATAGTCAACAAATTTGCAATTACATATGTGAAAAGAATATTCAGACTTAAAGAAATTTGAAGAAAAGTGTTTGAATTAAATCTTTGTTAGGGTTTTCTGTAAACTAAATGGTAACACATGTCAAAAAGTATCTACATCTATATCACAGATATCAGCTAGAGTAATGGAATACAAAACTAATAGGAATAGGTACAATGATTAAAACTAATAGTTCAGGGGCACAGCTATGGGTGTACAGGGGACATAGTTGAACGAAACCAAGATAAGAATAAACCATTTTTGCAAATAGTACATTGTATAAATAGAAGCAATTTCAAGTTACAAAGAAGTTTCACGTCACATTGATTTTAGTCCCGTTGGTTGATAGCGTATCAGAAATATCACATAGTATAATTCTCCCACAGGAGACACCCACATTGTGCTACATCAACACACAAATACACATAAATCTCTTCTATGTCAACATGCACAGATCTGCTCCATCAACACATGCAGTTGGAAAAATAAGTATTTGATACACTGCCGATTTTGAAAGTTTTCTGACCTTCAAAGAATGGAGAGGTTTGTAATTTTATCTTAGGTACACTTCACCTGTGAGAGACAGCACCTTAAAAAATCCAAAAAATCACATTGTATATTAACATAATTAATTTGCATTTTATTGCATGAAATAAGCATTTGATACAATAGAAAAAAACCGATCTTAATATTTGTTACAGAAACCTTTATTTGCAATTACAGAGATCAGACATTTCTTGCAGTCCTTCACCAAGTTTGCACACACTGCAGCAGGGATTTTAGCCCCATCCTCCATACAGATCTTCTAGGTTTTGGGATAGTCACTGGGCAACATTTGTTTTTGGCTCCCTCCAAATATCTTCTATTGGGTTCAGCTCTGGAGACTGACAAGGCCACGCCAGGACCTTGAAATGCTTCTTACGCAGCCACTCCTTAGTTGCCCTGGCTGTGTGTGTTAGGGTTCGAGTTCCCGCTGCTGCACAAGGGGAGTCTTGAACCAGTCCCGCTGCGGTCCCCCATTCGTCTCCGGCCGCAGTGGAGCCTGCTCAGCAAAGACGTCGGTCCCAGCGTCTTGCCCATTCCAGTACTGTGCAGAGACTTACTGCTGCCTCTCCTGGATCTGCTATTATAGCCAATGCTGGAGCAGACGTCTTTGGGACGAAGTCCTGCGTTTCCTTTTCTGAGCATGCCCAGGGTAAGATCTCTCATTGGAGATCAGGGGTCACATGTTCAGGTACTGCAGCAGCTCCTATTGGTCCGCCAGGAAGGTCCTGAAATTGCATGTGTTTTGGAACAGTTTCTCATTGGTCCTTGTTTCTGGCAGGTCCTGTAGCTGTTGCTATAAAAGGGTAGCATGGCTGGGCCGCCATGCGCTAATATCAATCGTCATATGCTTTGCGCCAGTGTGGTCATGCGTGTGTGTGGTTAGGGCCCGGCTGAAATAAGCCCCTAGAATACCGACTTAATCGGTGAGGAGTTTGGTATGCTAGCTGGTCAGGGTCGGTGTCCTAGATGCCCTAGATTAGCGGCATAACCGGTGAGGAGTTTGATTGCTGTATTCAGGGCCTGGCGTTCAGACGCCATAGATTGCGGGTGACTCCCGCGAGGACATTAGCGCATGATCACGTTCTATGTTCGCTTAGCAGTCAACTGTGTACCTGGGTGCCTGACAGGACACAGAAGTTTTTCTCAGCGGCTCTGTGAAGTAACAGGGTTCGCTTTCAAAGCTAGACAGCGCCCTAGCGTGCTTATTTTGCGACTCAGTGGTGTTAAGTGAGTTCGCACACATCGCCATGTAGCGCTGCGGCACTCCTTCTAGCGGCTCTGTGGAATAACAGAGTTCGCACATATTGCCACAGCGCGTTACGGCGTTTATTTTGGCGACTCTGCGGGATAACAGAGTTCACTTCTTGCGCCATTTTACTAGCAGCAGGCTCCGCCTGCACGGTGGACCCCGGACTGCGAACGCACCTCTTTACATCATATATTTGGTGCGTTCCGCAGACCCTAACATAATATTAGCACCAGGGTCTGGCTAGTAAAATGGCGGATGACCAGCGTCTACCGCAGTACATCCAGCAGGTAGAGGGTAGGTTGGCGGCTCTTGAGCGCACAACCTCAGCTGTGGATGTTACCGCAGTCGCTGTTCAGGCTGCTAGCGTGGCTGCAGCCAGTTTGTCCTCTGCCACCTCTGCCCCTACATTATCCCACCTCCCGCTTCCTGACAAGTTTGCCAGTGACAGCAAGCAATGTCGGGGATTCGTGAGTCAGTGCTCTATACAGCTCGAGCTTCTGGCTGCACGTTTCCCCACGGATCGGGCACAAGTGGGTTTTGTACTGTCTCTACTCTCGGGCAGAGCGTTGCAGTGGGCAACGCCGCTGTGGAAGCACGACGATCGTGTGGTGCGGAGTGCTCCTCGTTTCCTGGAGGCTCTTAAAAAGGTCTTTTTAGGACCTCAGGTCACCCACGATACGGCGCTACAACTGCTGGCATTGGCACAGGGTTCGTCTTTGGTCAGTCAGTTTTCCGTCCAGTTTCGGGCTCTGGCCTCAGAGCTAGACTGGTCGGATAAAGTTCTCATTCCAGTCTAATGGCGAGGACTGGCTGACCATGTTAAAGACGCTTTGGCTACCAGGGAGATTCCACACTGGAGAAGCTTATCTCCATATCTACCCGCATCGACCTCCGTTTTCACGAGCGGAGGTTGGAGCGGGCCCAGTGTAGGCAGAGGATTCGGTTGGTTCCCACCTTTGCCACACCTCTCGAATCCCCCGATCTGGCGTCCGAACCCCAAAAGGCTACAGAGGTTCCTCGTGCAGGACCTAAGTCTCGAGTCGTCCGAGTATCTGTAACCTTTGTCAGCAGACAGGACACTATGCGAACAAATGTCCACAGCGATCGGGGAAGCGATCGCGTCTAGTGGCCCTGGGAGGAGGTTCACTAGAGACAGCGGCATTTTCCTCCAAGATGACATTTAAAGGGACAGTCACTGTGGACTCTTCCACACTTACAGTCGAGCTTTGTGTGGACTCAGGAGCAGAGGGAATTTCATGTCATCCACCTTTGCTCGTCGCCACGCAATACATCTGATAGCGCTCGACAAACCAGTGACTGTCCGGGTAGTGAATGGGTTGACATTGCCCTCGACAATTACACATCAGACTGTCCCTCTTACTTTGTGTGTACCCCCTTCCCATCAGGAAATTATTTCCCTTCTGGTCCTTCCCGAGGGAATGACGAAATCCTACTGGGAGTACCCTGGCTCCGTTCCCACTCCCCTCATATTGAGTGGACCTCCGGTAGGATACTGGGTTGGAATGAGTCATGTAAGGACAGATGTGTCAGGGAGTGCATTCAGGTTACCACTACAGAGATACCGGCAGATCTTTCTCCTCTTCCCAAGTGTTATCAGTCATATGCAGACGTGTTCTCTAAAAAGGCTGCGGAGACTCTGCCGCCCCATCGTCCCTATGACTGTCCTATTGACCTCTTGCCTGGAGCAGAACCTCCTTGGGGAAGGGTCTATCCCCTCTCTCTTACTGAGACGGAGGCTATGTCTCAATATATCCAGGAGAATCTGGCAAGAGGGTTCATTAGGAAGTCGGTGTCACCAGCAGGAGCGGGTTCTTCTTCGTGCAGAAGAAGAGTGGAGAATTACGTTCGTGTATAGATTACAGAGGTCTTAACGCCATCACCGTTAAGAATAAGTACCCGTTGCCCCTGATCTCTGAGCTCTTTCATAGGCTCCGGGGAGCAAGGGTATTTACTAAATTAGATCTGCGTGGTGCTTATAACATGATTCGCATCCGTGAGGGGGACGAATGGAAGACGGATTTTAATACCAGGGATGGGCATTATGAATACCTGGTGATGCCCTTCGGGCTTTGTAATGCCCCAGCCGTTTTCCAAGACTTTGTCAATGATATCTTCCGGGATATGCTTTCCACCTCTGTAGTAGTCTATCTGGATGATATTCTCATCTTTTCTCCAGATATTGACTCTCACCGGAGGGATGTCTGCAAAGTCTTCGACCTGTTACGGGCAAACTCCCTCTATGCAAAGTTGGAGAAATGCATGTTTGAGCAGGAGTCTTTACCTTTCCTGGGCTATATCATCTCCGCCCAGGGATTGGCTATGGATCCTGCCAAACTACAGGCTGTGATGGATTGGCAAGAACCCCATTCTCTTAAAGCGGTGCAGCGCTTTATGGGGTTCATTAATTACTATCGCCAATTCATTCCCCACTTCACTTTGGTAGCTCCCTTGGTAGCCCTCACCAAGAAGGGAGCCAATCCCAAATAGTGGTCAGAGGAGGTCTCCAAGGCCTTTACTTCAATTAAGTCCCATTTTGCTAGCGCTCCCATCTTACATCGCCCCGAGGTTGATAAGCCTTTTTTATTGGAGGTCGATGCCTCGTCCGTTGGTGCTGGAGCAGTCCTTTTTCAAAAGGATGCTCAAGGTCCGAAACATCCTTGTTTCTTCTTTTCCAAGACCTTCACACCAGCGGGGAGGAATTATTCCATTGGGGATAGGGAGTTGCTAGCCATGAAGTTGGCCTTTTCCGAGTGGAGACATCTCCTGGAGGGGGCTCGCTTTCCCTTTCAAGTTTTCACTGACCACAAAAATTTGGTCTATTTACAGACCGCCTAGCGGCTAAATTCTCGTCAGGCCAGATGGTCCCTGTTCTTCTCCCAGTTTAATTTCACCCTCCATTTCCTCTCCGGTGAGAAGAACATTCGGGCCGATTCGCTTTCTCGCTCCGTGGTGTCCTCTGAGGAGGTGGAGGAGGAGCCTCGGTTGATTCTCCCCACAGAGAGCCTAAGAACTGTGGCCCCGGTTTCGCTTGAGTCTGTGCCTCTGGGCAAGACTTTTGTGCCCACCAATTTGCGACCGGAGGTACTCTCTTGGGCACATTCGTCCAGGGTGGGTGGACATTTTGGGCCAAAAAGGACATCTGAGTTGCTGGCGAGGACATACTGGTGGCCACTTATGGTCCGTGACGTCAGGGAATACGTTCTGGCGTGCGTCTGCTGCGCCAAGAATAAGTCCCCTCGACAACGGCCAGCAGGGCTACTTTTCCCTTTACCGGTGGCAGACAGGCCTTGGGAGATGGTCGGGATGGATTTTGTGGTGGGCTTACCCAAGTCTCGGGGCTGCACCATCATCTGGGTGATAACCGACCACTTCTCCAAAATGGTGCACTTAGTGCCATTACCATGGTTACCGTCTGCACGGGCCTTGGCAGCATTGTTCATTAGGCATATTTTCGGCCTACACGGTATGCCAGACAAAATTGTCAGTGATCGAGGTCCCCAGTTTGCGTCTCGGTTCTGGAGAGAGCTGTGTCGTTTACTCAGCATTGAGTTGAATCTCTCCTCTGCATACCATCCCGAGACGAATGGGTTGGTAGAGAGGGCCAACCAGACCTTGGTCACATATTTGCGACATTTTGTCTCTGCCAGGCAGGATGACTGGGCATCCTTGCTACCGTGGGCTGAGTTCGCTCTAAATAATGCTGTGGCTGACTCCACCGGACAGACCCCATTCCTCCTGAACTACGGTCAGCATCCACGGGTACCAGTGCCCATGCCCATGTGTTCCGCCGATTCCAGGGTGGCAGACTGGGCTGTGGAGGCATGGGACATTTGGGACCGCACCCAGGATGCCATTCAGGCGTCCAAGGAGAGGATGAGGTCTTCGGCCGATGTCCATCGGCGCCCCGCTCCTACATTTGCTCCGGGTGACCTATTGTGGCTTTCTGCCCGAAACATCAGGCTACGTGTAGAGTCCACCAAGTTGGCACCTCGCTTTTTGGGCCCCTTTAAAGTTCTTGAGCAGGTGAACCTGGTGGTTTAGCGCCTAGCCCTTCCGCCTCGCCTTGGTATCACCGACACCTTTCACGTGTCCCTCCTGAAACCCGTGGCCATCTCCCGGTTTTCCGAGTCATCTGCCGGGACGTCGGGTTCATCTACCGATGATCATGAGGTGAACGCCATTGTTGGGTGCAAGGTGGTACGAGGCAAAAAATTTTATTTGGTGGATTGGAGGGGTTATGGGCCTGAGGATAGGTCCTTGGAGCCTGCCGAGCATGTTCTCGCTCTGCAGCTCATTGCTGCCTTCGAACGCAGCGAGGCCCAAAGAAGGGGGCCCTAGGAGGGGGGGTAATGTTAGGGTTTGAGTTCCCACTGCTGCACAAGGGGAGTCTCGAACCAGTCCCACTGCGGTCCCCCATTCGTCTCCGGCCACAGTGGAGCCTGCTCAGCAGAGACGTCGGTCCCAGCGTCTTGCCCATTCCAGTACTGTGCAGAGACTTACTGCTGCCTCTCCTGGATCTGCTATTATAGCCAATGCTGGAGCAGATGTCTTTGGGACGAAGTCCTGCGTTTCCTTTTCTGAGCATGCCCAGGGTAAGATCTCTCATTGGAGATCAGGGGTCACATGTTCAGGTACTGCAGCAGCTCCTATTGGTCCGCCAGGAAGGTCCTGAAATTGCATGTGTTTTGGAACAGTTTCTCATTGGTCCTTGTTTCTGGCAGGTCCTGTAGCTGTTGCTATAAAAGGGTGGCATGGGTGGGTCGCCATGCGCTAATATCAATCGTCATATGCTTTGCGCCAGTGTGGTCATGCGTGTGTGTGGTTAGGGCCCGGCTGAAATAAGCCCCTAGAATACCGACTTAATCGGTGAGGAGTTTGGTATGCTAGCTGGTCAGGGTCGGTGTCCTAGATGCCCTAGATTACCAGCATAACCGGTGAGGAGTTTGATTGCTGTATTCAGGGCCTGGCGTTCAGACGCCATAGATTGCAGGTGTCTCCCGTGAGGACATTAGCGCATGATCACGTTCTATGTTCGCTTAGCAGTCAACTGTGTACCTGGGTGCCTGACAGGACACAGAAGTTTTTCTCAGCGGCTCTGTGAAGTAACAGGGTTCACTTTCAACGCTAGACAGCGCCCTAGCGTGCTTATTTTGCGACTCAGTGGTGTTAAGTGAGTTCGCACACATCGCCATATAGCGCTGCGGCACTCCTTCTAGCAGCTCTGTGGAATAACAGAGTTCGCACATATTGCCACAGCGCTTTACGGCGTTTATTTTGGCGACTCTGCAGGATAACAGAGTTCACTTCTTGCGCCATTTTACTAGCAGCAGGCTCCGCCTGCACGGTGGACCCCAGGCTGCGAACGCACCTCTTTACATCATAAAGAGACATTTTGTCTCTGCCAGGCAGGATGACTGAGCATCCTTGCTACCGTGGGCTGAGTTCGCTCTAAATAATGCTGTGGCTGACTCCACCGGACAGACCCCATTCCTCCTGAACTACGGTCAGCATCCACGGGTACCAGTGCCCATGCCCATGTGTTCCGCCGATTCCAGGGTGGCAGACTGGGCTGTGGAGGCACGGGACATTTGGGACCGCACCCAGGATGCCATTCAGGCGTCCAAGGAGAGGATGAGGTCTTCGGCCGATGTCCATCGGCGCCCCGCTCCTACATTTGCTCCCTGTGACCTAGTGTGGCTTTCTGCCCGAAACATCAGGCTACGTGTAGAGTCCACCAAGTTGGCACCTCGCTTTTTGGGCCCTTTTAAAGTTCTTGAGCAGGTGAACCCGGTGGTTTACCGCCTAGCCCTTCCGCTTCGCCTTGGTATCACCGACACCTTTCACGTGTCCCTCCTGAAACTCGTGGCCATCTCCCGGTTTTCCGAGTCATCTGCCGGGACGTCGGGTTCATCTACCGATGATCATGAGGTGAACGCCATTGTTGGGTGCAAGGTGGTACGAGGCAAAAAATTTTATTTGGTGGATTGGAGTGGTTATGGGCCTGAGGATAGGTCCTGGGAGCCTGCCGAGCATGTTCACGCTCTGCAGCTCATCGCTGCCTTTGAACGCTGCAAAGCCCAAAGAAGGGGGGTCCCTAGGAGGGGGGGTAATGTTAGGGTTCGAGTTCCCGCTGCTGCACAAGGGGAGTCTTGAACCAGTCCCGCTGCGGTCCCCCATTCGTCTCCGGCCGCAGTGGAGCCTGCTCAGCAGAGACGTCGGTCCCAGCGTCTTGCCCATTCCAGTACTGTGTAGAGACTTACTGATGCCTCTCCTGGATCTGCTAATATAGCCAATGCTGGAGCAGATGTCTTTGGGACGAAGTCCTGCGTTTCCTTTTCTGAGCATGCCCAGGGTAAGATCTCTCATTGGAGATCAGGGGTCACATGTTCAGGTACTGCAGCAGCTCCTAT
Organism: Oophaga sylvatica; assembly: GCA_033576555.1. Classification (NCBI taxonomy): domain Eukaryota; kingdom Metazoa; phylum Chordata; class Amphibia; order Anura; family Dendrobatidae; genus Oophaga; species Oophaga sylvatica. The sequence continues at coordinate 97,313,834 of JARQOD010000001.1, forward strand.
TGGTCCGCCAGGAAGGTCATGAAATTGCATGTGTTTTGGAACAGTTTCTCATTGGTCCTTGTTTCTGGCAGGTCCTGTAGCTGTTGCTATAAAAATGTGGCATGGCTGGGCCGCCATGCGCTAATATTAATCGTCATATGCTTTGCGCCAGTGTGGTCATGCGTGTGTGTGGTTAGGGCCCGGCTGAAATAAGCCCCTAGAATACCGACTTAATCGGTGAGGAGTTTGGTATGCTAGCTGGTCAGGGTCGGTGTCCTAGATGCCCTAGATTAGTGGCATAACCAGTGAGGAGTTTGATTGCTGTATTCAGGGCCTGGCGTTCAGACGCTATAGATTGCGGGTGACTCCCGCGAGGACATTAGCGCATGATCACGTTCTATGTTCGCTTAGCAGTCAACTGTGTACCTGGGTGCCTGACAGGACACAGAAGTTTTTCTCAGCGGCTCTGTGAAGTAACAGGGTTCACTTTCAACGCTAGACAGCGCCCTAGCGTGCTTATTTTGCGACTCAGTGGTGTTAAGTGAGTTCGCACACATCGCCATATAGCGCTGCGGCACTCCTTCTAGCGGCTCTGTGGATTAACAGAGTTCGCACATATTGCCACAGCGCTTTACGGCGTTTATTTTGGCGACTCTGCGGGATAACAGAGTTCGCTTCTTGCGCCATTTTACTAGCAGCAGGCTCCGCCTGCACGGTGGACCCCGGGCTGCGAACGCACCTCTTTACATCATATATTTGGTACATTCCACAGACCCTAACAGTGTGTTTCATTTCATTGTTATGCAGGAACACACAGACATGACTCATCTTCAATGCTCCTACTGTGGGAAGGAGGTTGTTGGCCAAAATCTCGAGATACATGACTCCATCCATTCTCCTTTCAATATGGTGCAGTCATCATGTTCCCTTTGCAGAAAAGCACCACCAATATATGATGTGTCCCCCACCAAACTTCATGATTGGAACGGGGGTTCTTGGGGTTGTACTCATCCTTCTTCTTCCTCCAAACAAGGTGAGTGGAGTTCATACCAAAAAGTTCTATTTTGGTCTCATTTGACCACATGACCTTCTCCCATGCCTGCTCTGGATCATCCAGGTGGCCTTTTGCCAACTTCAAGCATGCCTGTACATGTGTTGCCATGAGCAGCGGGATCTTGCATACTCTGCAGTATTTTAATCTAAGACGGCGTAGTGTGTTACTAATGTTAATTTTTGAGACTGTGGTCCCAGCTCTCTTCAGGTTATTGACAATGTCATCCCATGTAGTTCTGGGCTGATTCCTGACCGTTTTCAGAATTATCCCTTCCCCACTAGGCTAGATCTTGCATAGAGTCATAGACTGAGGATGACTGACAGTCATCTTGCATTTCTTCCATTTTCTAATAATTGTGCCAACAGTTGTTGACTTCCAACCAAACTGCTTGCCTATTGTCCTGTAGCCCATCCCAGCCTTGTGCAGATCTACAATTTTCTCCCTGGTATCCTTAGACAGCTCATTGGTCTTGGCCATGGTGGAGAAGTTGGAGTGTGATTGATTCAATGTGTGGACAGGTGTCTTTTATACAGGTAACAAGTTCAAACAAGTGCAATTAATACATGATGAGTGCAGAGTGGGAGGGCATCTTACAGTCTCTTACAGCTGAAGTGTACCTTCAATAAAAATTACAGCTCTCTCCATTCTTCATAGATGGGAAAACTTGCAAAATGAGCAGTGTATCAAATACCTATTTTCTCTACTGTACATTCAGTGCATTGAAAAAGTATTCATACCTTGTGTGTATCAGTGTGTGCTGTAGCAGAGCTGTCTGTTTTTATACATATGTGTATGTTGAAGTAGCAAAGCTGTGAATGTACAGCATGTGTGTGCTAATGTAGCAGAATTGTGTGTGTACTTGTGTGCTGATTAGTGATGAGTGAGTAGTGAAATACTCGGACTCGCTGTACTCATTAAGAGTATCTCCTAATACTCGGGTATTCGTAACGAGTAGTGAGTCCAATTTAAGTCTATGGGAAATGCGAGTAATGGACAGAGAATGTGAGTGGACGGAGACTATGTGTGCTCAGAGAATGTGTGCGGGCTTCTGTGGGGTTGTGTGTGTGTGTGCGGGACCTGTGCAGGGCTGTTCCGGCCTGTGCCAGGCTCTGCCAGACCTGTGCGTGGCTGTGCTGGAGTCTGCGGGCTCGGGCTCTGCCGGCTCTGCCCGGCTCTGTCGGGCTCTGTCAGACCTGTGCGGGGCTGTGCAGGGCTCTGCCGGGCCTGTTCCGGCCTCTGCTGGACCTGTTCGGGGCTGTGCAGGGCTCTGCTGCTGCTGTGCTGGGCTGTGCAGGGCTGTGCCGATTTCTGCCGGCTCATGCTCTGCAGGCTCTGTCATGCTCTGCCAGGCCTCTGTGGGGCTGTGCCGGGCTCTGCCGGTGTTGTGCAGGGCTCTGCCGAGCCTGTGCGGGGCTGTGCCTAGCTCTGCCGGTGCTGTGCCAGCCTCTGCCGGGGCTGTTCCAGGCTCTGCCGGTGCTGTAACCATCAAGTTGTCTTTGAAACTTCAATTCCAAGCTGGAAATTCTGGGCCAGATCCTGATACCTTATGCCTGTCCCATGGCTGACTGCTGCTGTGCCACTTGTAAATTTCTGCTGTGAGTCAATTGATGCCAGTTTTCATGGTGTCTACCCCTAATTTTAGCTCTTTGGGAAGCTTTTTTTCATCCCTTATGTTGTTGTCTATACGTTTGGTTTGGCCTCCTATTGAATCTAATGGGTTAGGATATGTTTGCACATGTTTGTGTACATCTAATCGTTCGGCGAATCAAACCGAACCGAACTTTGAAAGGTTCGCTCATCTCTAATTATGAATACTTTTTCAAGGCACTGTATATAAACACACTAATGCACACACAGCTTTGCTACATCAGCACTCAAATACACACAGATAGTTTAAAGTCACTTGAACCTCAATAAGGCTATCTTTGTAATAAAGAGCTCAAAAAGGGATCAATAAAGTTGTTGCAGACCATACCTCTATTTCCAGGGTAAGTAGAATCTTTGCAATATTGAGATTTGCAGTGAACAATAAATCATGTTGGAAAAATTTACAAAGCTGGCAAATTCGGATCTCAAGCAGTTCAAATATCTCTATCTCTAAACTTAACCCCTTCTTTGTAGAACCATGATTTTTTTTTATTTTTCTGCACATATAGCCGTGACGAGTTGTACTTTTGAATATCATTCATTTTATCATGTGATGCACTAGAGAGTGGGAACAAAATTCCAAGTGTGTTGGAATTGCAAAAAAAGTGCAATTCCACAATTGCATTTTTGATTTTTTTATCTACCATGTTCACTATATCGTAAAACTAACTGGGCAATATGATTCACCAGGGAATACGAATATGCAGATACCACACATGTATCGTTTCTTTATTTAAGTGGTAAAAAAATGGTAAAATTGTAAGAAAAAAATTTTTGGACGCTATTTTCCGAAACCCAATGTGATAAAAAGGGGATAGGGTGCACCTCCAAATTCAAAACACCCTATATATATATGGACAGGGTAGCACACCATGGTTGGGAGAATAGCATGAAAAGAGGCAAGAAAGAGCAAACACATAGGATGGTGTGCACACCTGATTCAATGATATAAATAGATAAGATAAAATGTATGATTTTATTGGAACACTGGAACATACAAAACCACAAACTCATAAAAACAATTAAAACACATATACAACATGGTGATCAGCCAACACCCCTAACGATCGAAACATGGCATCCCTTATCAAAATACACATATGAAGCTTGAGCCAGCAGTAAATAATTAACAAGCAATAATAAATGCAGTCAGGGACTGATATGTGAGGTTAGTCCCACATATCAGTTAGTATGCAAAATGGCCTCTCTACAAAAAAACAGCCCACACAATATTTCTATAAGGTGCATGGTATGGAGGTTACGGAGCAATAAAGAGATTATTCTCAAAAATGGTGATCACAAGAATTTGTGTGTATGCATCAAGAGGTAGGTCGAAGACCTTGGTAGGAAAAAAGCTAGTAAGCTGGGCTGAAGTATCAGCAGGCATATCTACCTTGGAGCATGTGGAGGACTCTGAGACACTGCCATAATGGGCAGTCAAAATGAAAAGAAAGAGTGTGGGGGAGAGCCCACGCGTATCGCTATGCAAGATAGCTTCATCAGGGAAAGTATGTCCCCGGATCCAAACAATAGCATATACAAAGCCAAAGTGCAATTAAAATAAATCATTTACTGGTGTGTCTGCAGAATGCAATTGGTCTAGGTTAGAGGTCAGATTGGGGGCCATAGCAACCTCATAACAACAAAGCAGTCGCATATAAGTCAAGTAAGGAACACCGCAAAGCATTGCACGCTCAATGAATAGAAACTAGCTGGTATCCGGCAGCTTATGATGTCCACCGCCTGAATGGAAAATGCCATAACACTGCACATGCGTGGCAAGTCAAGGGAAGTATGCCATGAGTGTAGCAGGGGCAAAAATCCAAGAGCGGGCATAAGACTAAAGGGTACACATGCACAAAGGTGGAGAGATGAAGCACTGCAGCAAGTGAATGATCCATCAAAGGCGAGATATCATATATTTATGGAAGAGCAGGAACATAGCCAAGGACTCCCCCCCAAAAAACAACATTTTCAGAGACCCGTACCATCATCATTTTTGTAGCCGTGTGATGACTTAGTTTTTGTGCCCTGAGCGGATGTTTTACTGATACCATTTTGGGAAAGATATGATGTTTTGATCGCCTTTTATTGCATTTTATTGCAAAGTTTTGCAGGGACCAAAAAAAATTATTCTGGCATTTTGATTTTGATTATCATTATGATGTTTACCAATCAGATTAATTTATTTTATTATTATTATTATTATTATTATTATTAATAATATTAATATTATTATTTATTTATGTAGCGCCATTAATTCCATGGTAATGTACATGAGAAGCGGTTACATACAAAGTTATAGATATTGTTTACCGTAAACAAATTTACAATGACAGACTGGTACAGAGGGGAGAGGACCGTGCCCTTGCAGGAAAAGACATTAGGTCGGGGGTGCAGCAGCTTGGGTGATGGTGAGGCTGCAGCTCGGGTGGTGGTGAGGTGGCAGCTCGGGTGGTGGTGAGGCGGCAGAGTGGTTATTGCAGGCTGTAGGCTTTCCTGAAGAGATGAGTTTTCAGGTTCCATTTGAAGGATCCGAGGGTGGTGGATAATCGGACGTGTTGAGGCGTGGAATTGTTGAGGATGGGGGATATTAGGGAGAAGTCTTGGAGATGGTTGTATGAGGAATGAATAAGTGTGGAGGAGAGTAGGAGGTCTTGGGAGGATCAAAGATTAAGGAAGATATTGGGAGATTAGTTCAGAGATATAGGGAGGGGACAGGTTGTGGACTGCTTTGTAGGTCAGTGTTAGTAGTTTGAACTGGATTCGTTGGGGAATTGGGAGCCAGTGGAGGGATTTGCAGAGGGGAGAAACAGGGGAGTAGAGAGGGGAGAGGTGGATTAGTCGGGCAGCAGGGTTAAGGACAGACTGGAGTGGGGCAAGAGAGTTTGCGGGGAGACTATAGAGGAGGGTTTTGCAGTAGTCAAGGCGGGAGATGATGAGGGCATGCACAAGAGTTTTAGTAGATTGAGGGCTGAGGAAGGGACAAATTCTGGAAATAATTTTGAGTTTGAGGTGGCAGGAGATGGCAAGAGTTTGGACGTGTGGTTTGAAGGACAAGGCAGAGTCGAGAGTTACTCCAAGGCAGCGGATTTAAGGTGCGGGAGAAAGCGTGATGCCGTCTACCATAATAGATAGATCAGGTAGGGAAGATACATGAGATGGAGGAAATATGATGAGTTCGGTTTTGTCTTCATTGAGTTTTATATTTTGATAGATCAAACTTTTATAAACCAGTGATACCAAATATGTATATATATATATATATATATATTTATTGTTTTATTTTTAATGTGGCAAAAGAGGGGTGATTTGAACTTTTGTGATTTTTTTTATTTTTTTTCATACTTTAAAAATAGAAATTCTCACTTTTTACTGTATTTTTTAATTCCCTTAGGAAATTTCAAGCTGCAATCGTCCAATCACTTGTGCTATACATAAGATTACATCAGCTTTGCTATGTACAGGGGCTTGTGAAAATATTCATCCCCTTAGCTTTTTATCTATTTTGTTACTTTATAACCTGTGTTTAAATAGTTTTCTAATCCGATTTGTGTGTAATGAACAAGTACTAAATAGTCTCAGTTGGTAAAGTGAAGTGAGAAAAATATAGGCATAAATTAAAGTTATATGATCAAATAACTAAAAATTGGCAATGTGTATTCACACCTTTTCCTATGAGGCCCCTAAAAATTTCTGGTGCGAGCAGTAACCTTCCTAAGTCACATGCTTAGTCAATAGAAGGTCACCTGTGTGCAATCTAAGTGTCACACGGTCTGTCAGTATATACACACCAAATCTGAAAGGTCACAGCAGCACCATTAAGAGGCATCGGTAACCAAACAACACCATGAAGATCAAGTAGATCTCCAAACAAGTCAGGGACTAAGTTGTTGAGAAGTACAAGTCAGAGTTGGGTTATAAAAAAAAATTCCAATCTCTGATGATCCCTTGGAGCACCATCACATCCATTATCATCAAATGGAAAGAATATTGTACCACAACAAACCTGCCAAGAGAGGGCCAAACTCCAAAACTCTCAGACTAGGCAAGGAGGGCATTAATCAGAGAGGCAGCACAGAAACCAACTGTAACCCTGAAGGAGCTGCAGAGTTATCAAGCAGAGACTGGAGTATCTGTCTATACAACCACAGTAAGCACTACACACAATAGAGGTGACCTTGGAAGATGGGACAGAAAATAGCCTTTATTTAAAGGCACACATTGTAAGGCTTGTTTTGAGTTTGACAAACAACATAAAGAGACTCCCCAAATATATGGAGGAATGTTCTGCGGTCAGATGAGAGCAACACTGAAGTTCTTGGCAACCAAGGTAAACACTGCTTCTGGCGCCAAAACAACACAGCTCATCACCCCAAGAACACCATCCTCACAGTAAAACATGGTAGTGGTGGCATGATGATGTGGAGATGTTTTTTAGCAGGAGGGACAGGGAAAATGGTCCTAGTCTAGGGGAAGATGGATGGTGCAAAATACAGGGATATTCTTAGCCAAAATCTGTTTCAGTCTGTCAGTGATTTGAGACTAGGACTGAGGTTCTCCTTCCATCAAGGCAATAACTCAAAGCATACTATTAAAGCAACACTAGAGTGGTTCAAGGGGAAACGTATAAAAATTTTGGAGTGACCTAGTCAAAGCCCAGAAGTTAATCCAATTGAGAATCTGTAGTCAGACTTGAAAACTGATGTTCACCAGAGGAAACCACCTAACTTGATGTAGATGAAGTAGTTTTGCCTTGAGGAATGGGCAAAGGGCAAAAATCCCAATGGAAAGATGTAGAAATCTCATAGACACTTATCCAAAGTCACTTACAGCTGTAATTGCCAAAAAAGGAGGCTCTACAAAGTACTGACTTTAGGGAGGTGAATAGTTATGCACACTGAAGTTTTCAGCAATTGTGTCCTATTTGTTGTTTGCTTCACAATAAAAACGAAAAGCAAATGTTCACAGTTGTAGGCATGTTCTTTACATGAACTGATGCAAACCCTGAAAAACCAGTCAAATTCCATACATTCGCAAGCCACTGTATATCTAAAATCAAAATCACGATCTCTTATGAACGCCAGCCATGGATTGACTTTCACAGGGTGATCATAATGACAGATACAGGGTTCTTCAACAGACCTCCAGCTTTTTCATGGCAACCCATCGGCGACCTGTAATCCCGTGTCACGGGTGTGCTGATGGGAGCACAAAATTACATCCCCCTGCCGGTGTGTTTTAAATGCTGTTGTCAGATATTAACAGGTTAATAGCAACGGGCAGATTTCCGCTCTACAGGCGGCTGATAAAGGCACATGATGGCTGACTAAATCTAAAACGTTTCATACTATTTAGATGATAAAAATGTTTACATGTTAAATTTTTTCTTCTTCATAATGTTATTTTTTCTAATGCTGCAATGCATCACTGAAACACAAGAAATATAAAAAGTAATATATTCTGTTCCATTTTTTTTCCCATTAGGCAGCTGAATTTTGTTGGCTTTGTGACTGTTATTAGTCATATTTTGGTATGTATGACAGAGTCTCTATGGGGTTTATTTCCACCATGCACAGAGTAACATGGGCGTGATACTGCAGCTTAGAACCAGATATAAGATTTGAGACTAGTTGTGTGCCAGGGCGGAAAAACAGGAATGAAAACATTTTCAATAATTAACGACATATTACATTTCATGACCAAAATTATTAGTAACTATATTGTTTGTGGCATATTGGCAATCTTGTGATGTATATTGCTCTATTACATGCCATTGATACTCTATATAGAGTACAAGCAATTTGTGCTTGCTAAATACTTGGCCTCAATTCATCATTGCTTTTTCTCCATTTTTCTGGAGTAATTTTCTCTTTTTCAGTGGTTCTAGTATTTGTTCGTTATTTTCTATGTTTTGCACTACTTTTTACAATGTCTTTCTTTTTCAAGTCTTTTTGTGATTTATCCTTGATAAATTTGCTTTCCCAGATGTTTTAGACAGATGCACAAAATGCAACTTTTGCCAAAAGTCGCAATTTTGGGGCATATTTCAAGGTTTGTGAAGATTTTTCAATTTGGTGCATTCTTACAATCACTTTAAGGGATTTGCAATTTTTGGCGCTAAAAGTCACAAAAACTTGTTAAAGACAAAAATGGTCAGTTTTGGATTGTGATAAATATAGTGGCATTTTTTATGGTAGTCAGTGACATTTCTCATATTGCATAATTGTTGCAACATTTTAAATTGTAGAAGCCACACCAAAAACTGTAAAACAGCTTATGGACATGCAGTGGATTTTCAAACCAGAATTCCACAATGGATTTCACTTTTTCACCTACAAAATCTCCAACAAAATCGGTCTGAGCTTCACCAGTGTTTTTTTTAAACCAGAGTTTCATCAGTTTAGTCAGAGTATTAGTTTTTACCATCAGAGTTTGACCAAAAGTTTCATCAATCTTTCTCGGAAGAGAAACAACAAAAAAGTTCATCTATCTTTTCCTATTTAGCAGTCTGTGAAAAGCAGACAGCACTCAGATGGCATCTGAGTGATGCCCGATTTTCTTCAAGGACTTATAGACTTGCATTGCTGATTTTGATCCAACACTCAGAACAATATTGGACATTTCTCTGTGATTTTGCGAAAAAAAAACTCTTTCCACAAATTAATCAGTGAAGAGCCCCACAGACAGTCATAGGTACAACTGCTATGCGTGAAAAGCTGAAAGGGTCTCTGCACATGTTGCTGATTTGTCGCAGATTTGTTGCGTTTGTTTCTGTGCAGATTTGTCACAAAAAATGAAGGGTTTCTTGATTCCAGCAAAGTGAATGAGAATCCTGAAGCCTTGTGAACTTGCAGATTTG
>JARQOD010000001.1:97323475-97353952 GCA_033576555.1 Oophaga sylvatica
ACAATAAACTTTATCAGCGAAATGTAAAGAGGTTTTTAATACTGCCAACAAGAAGAGAAAATAATGTATTCATTATGGATGGGTCTGGCACACAGAAAGAAGCAATAAAAAAGAAATTCAGAAGAAACTAGTGATGATATACAATTGACATGTAACCAGACAATGAAGTGTATACGCATAAAAGGGGAAAAATGTCTAAAAAAGCTTTTCCTAAGAAAGTCTACAAGGCAAAACACCACTGATTTAAACACCAGTGTCGGGGCCAATGAGCACTAATCCTGGGAAGAAGGATATTTTCTCACATTTATTGTGACATTTAGATATACATTTCCCATCTCTTCACAGAAGATAGAATTTCCAGAAAAATTTGAAATATTCAAAAGGGGTTTAAAAATAAAATTTGAAAGAATCCCAAAGATTCTATGTGCAGATAGGGGACTAAAATACAAAAGAAATGAAAAACCGAGATTCTAAAAAAAGGGAATCCTATTTCAACCTGTCCGTAACCCTAGCAAAAGGTGTTGCGGAAAAGAAGGAACGAAACACTCTGTGAAAGTGCGAGTATGTTATTTGATGAAAATCTGCCTAGAACTATTGGGGTGGGCAATCAGACGCTTGCTTTTTTTCGAACAGATACCGGGGTAAAGCTACAGAAAAACTCCATTTGAGCAAGGAAACAGCAGAAAGCCAAAATGCACCACATAAAATATTCGGAAGTAAGCATTTTTACATATTCCCAAGAAAGCGAAATAATGGGATCTCCCTAAAAAGGTACTGGTTTTGACAGTGAAACCCAGAAAGGGTTTAAAGGTTCTACACCCCAAAAAAACAATTTCAAATAACAGAGATGTAGGATTTAGAAACTTTTTATCACCCCCGTTTTGTGCAAACCGCCGTATCGCTGAAAATCACAATTACAAGCAACAACAAGGGGGATGTAAAGTCGGCTGGATTTTCAAACCACTGAAGGAACAAAAGAAAAAACAGAAAATCGAAATCAGAAAATTGTCAAGATCAAACAAAGCTATACCAGCTAAGCCTTTCCTACATTGTCAAGACGCTACCTGGGCAGAGCCCCGTCATGGGTGAAATGCAAGGACTACCCACCCTGAAAGAACAAAGTGGATTGTGCCGCTAATGAGGAAACAATCGCTTCCTCAACTCCAAACTTTGGAAACCCCAAGCCCAAGGGCAAAAAGGCAATCAAAGGAAGTGGGGCTTAAAACCCAAAAGAATCGAAGGGAAAATCCACGATTAAAGCAAGGTTGGTCGCCAAAGGATTTTCTCAAAAGTAGGCGAAGTTTTACAATGCTCATTTGCTCCATCGCTAAACAATACTTCAGAGCTTTGTTACGTAGCTGCTGTTACAAAATGTAGTCAACATTTGGTATAAAAACGCTTTCTAAATGGTGAATTGAGGAGGTTATACATGACTCAACCTGAAGGTATGTAAAAGAGGTGAAGAGAATTCTTGTTTGCAAACTACAAAAATCTCTCTATGGCTTAAGCAATCAGCAAGAGCATGGAACCCAGATGAATAAGTTTGTTGGAAGAAGGATTTAAAGAGGTCAACAGATCCTCTTTACAAAAATTACGGGTGGAAAGTGGATGTTATTCTCTTAATGGGCGTGTGATTGTAGTTCATCAAAAGACGCAGAAATTGGAAAATTGAACTGAAATTCGAATCAGCATTTTGAAACAAAAGATCTTGGAAGTGTGCATATTATTAGGAATTCAAATCAAGAGGGAAGTGGGAGTTTTTTCTAAACCAAAGCCCAAAAATTAATTCGATTTGAATCAATTTGGTGTCGAGGGCCAAGTATATCAACCCCAATGGAAACCACCTACCTGAACTGAAGAAGATGACCTGTTGCCTAACAATGAGAAATATCATAGGCAGTGGGGGCATTCTGTCAAATCGACCGGATTAACCAAAACTTGGAATCCTTTGCAGTATGTGGAAAAAACCGCACCAAAAGACTGTAATGCGTAAAAGACTTCTGCGATATTTGAAAAAAAACAAGATGTAAATTTAAAACTATTCGGGGGAGGATCTAGCACTTCCGGCTTGTAGTGCGGGAATGGGCTGGTGATTCGCCTTTTGACGAAATCCACAAGCGGAACTTGTTTAAAGTGGGGGAAAGTTCAATCTCCTGGTCTAGTAGGAAACAAGTGTCTGTTGCCTTGCATCCACAGAAGGGAGTATGTGTCCGCCCATGCAAGCCAGGAGGTCGTTTGGCTAAGACAATTGAGGCGTATGGAAAAAAGGACGGTGAATTTTGAGGACAATCAAGGATCATTAAATTGCATGCAGTGAAAAGATCGTGCTAGAACCAAGCACATTGACCGAAACCATCATCTATGTGATTGATAACGGGCTAATTTATCTGTCTATTGTAAACGATAAGATGTAGCTGCATTATCAAAGCCATTGCCACGAGCCGGTTCCAAGAATGAGAACCACAAGGGAATAAGAGGTAAGTAGTTGTTAGTGGGGTGGTGTGGGAATAATGCATATTGGATTTGTATGTATTGCAACAACTATCGTACTGTTTGATTTTGGCATTTGTGAGGTTTTAAAAAGTTTTGTAAAAAAAAAAAAAAAAAACCCCACTCACAGACAGGATCCCTCCTTTCTTCCGTGTTGTTGTATTGTTTTTCATGCGCAGCCATAGCGATATCAGGTGATCAATTTCATGCTGTGTTGTAGCTGTCATAGGATGTGAATAAATTCATTCCGTTCTGGATGGATGTTCGCGGTTATTCCGCTGCTAAACCTGGTCATCCGGTAGGACGCCCCGTTTCTTTCCCTTTGTTTTGTCACGCGGTTTAATTGTGTACGTGTCGTAAAACTTTCATTAAAGAAACAACATTATAAACTATAATTGCAACATAGATGTAAATAAGAATAGATTTACCTGCACGATTCCGTTGAACCAGGTTTAATCTTAGGACTTGATACACGTAACAGGAAAAAGAGGACCGGGGGTCAACCTGACCCTAAAAACTGGGGCCTAACTAATCCCTCACCTAAGGACTGATAATGGTTCAGAGGTCCAAATCTCCACCCAAAACCCTGTCTCCTACGTCCCTGACCCTGATCAGTCCTAAGAAGGATTCTGTTACCCCAAAGGGGTATGGGCGGACTCTGCTAAATACACGATTGAATAAGAAAGACTGGGAAAAAAGCTTGCATAACACTCAAACACAGAAGGAACATAAATGATCGGGATATTAAACTCAAGCAAGGTGGCTTAAAAACAAAGGACTCTTTTTAAATTAAGTCTATACAGATACAATCCATCTTGGTCTGCAGAAGAATTTCACTGGCAAACTCCCAAAACAGACCCCGAGATTTAAAGGAAACCCAATTAACAAATAATTAATTGCAGCCGGGAGGAAAAATGCACCCGTCCCAGAACTGAGCACAACAAATTAACTCCCTAACTGCCAAACACAAAGAAAAAAAGAAACCGCTGGGAAGTCAAATGTGCAACCGGACGATCTTCGTGGCGATGCACACATGACAGTACCCCCCTTCTACGAGGGGCCTCCGGACCCTCAGGGCCAGGTTTGCCCGGGTGGTTCTGTGGAAGGTCCGCACCAAACGATCTGCGTTAATGTCAGGACGCAGGAACCACGTCCTCTCCTCTGACCATACCCCTTCCAATGCACCAAGTACTGAAGGGACCGGCGATTCAGACGTGAGTCAATGATCTTTGACACTTTGAAACTCCAAATTACCATTGACCACCACTGGAGGAGAGGTAGAGGTGAGGTATGACTGGTGCCAACGTACCTCTTAAGTAATGACTTGTGGAACACATTATGAATTTTAAACGTAAGGAGGGAGGTCCAGACGAAATGCCACAGGATTAATTATGGAACTGATCTGTACGGCCCGATGAATCTGGGGGCCCAGCTTCCAGGAGGGAACTTTAAGTTTTATATTCCTGGTAGACAACCATACCAGATCGTTCACAATTAAGATCTGGACCAGAAACTCTCCTCCTATCAAGCCATACGTTTTATAACGGTTTCCCCATAGCACTCAGATTTTTCAATACACCTCTCCACACTGAAGCAAGTGCGACGAGAAAACGCTCCCCTCAGGAACCCCAGAAGGGCCCCCCCCCCCATTGAAAGTACCAAAATGGGGATGAAAACCATATGCCCCAAAAAACGGGGATTTACCAGTGGACTCGCTCCGCTGTTGTTAAGGAGCGAAACTCTGCCAGAGGCAAGAAAGAAGACCGTCCTCCTGGTTCTCTGAGACAAAACACCGAAGATAAGTCTCTAGGCTTTGATTCAGACGCTCTGTCTGACCATTGGTCTGCGGATGAAAGCCGAGGAAAATGACAATTGCATCCCCCGACGTAAACAAAATGCCCTCCAAAACTTGGCCAAAACTGAGACCCCCTATCTGACACCACATCAGAAGGCAACCCATGAAGTCTCACAATTCCCCAATGAACACCTGCGCCAAGAGTTTTTAGCATTAGGGAGGGCAGGAAAGAGCAATGAAATGTGCCATCTTATGAACCTGTCAACAACCACCAGTATGACAGTCTTCCCTGACGACTGAGGAAGGTCCGTGATGAAGTCCATAGACAAATGAGTCCATGGACGCTCCGGAGTTTCAAGGGTAAGAGGGTCCCAGATGGACGGGTATGAGGGGTCTTAGAGCGAGCACAAACCCCACAGGACGCGACAAAAGTTAAAACTCTTTTTAACGTAGGCCACCAAAACCGGCGAGGAAAGGAGATCTAAAGTAGCCTTACTCCCTGGATGTCCTGCTAAGCAGAATTATGATGTGCCTCAATAACCTTTTGTCTCAACTGATTGGGGACAAACAGTCTCCCTGGAGGTCCTGCAGGGGCCGTCCCCCTGAGCCTCTAATACTCCTCCTCAAGCTCAGAACATACAGCCGACACTACCACCCCCTCCTGCAGGATAGGAATCGGGTCATCCGTTTTCCCACCCCTGGGAAACTGCGAGACAAGGCATCCGCCTAACATCTTGATCCAGGGCGATAATGACAACAAAATTAAAACTGGTAAAAAACAACGACCATCGAGCTTGTCTGGAATTCAGAGTTAGCAGAATTCCAAAATACAGCAGGTTCTGTGATCAGTAATGACGGTGACCGGGTGGACTGCCCCCTCCAAAAAGTGCGCCAATTCTTCAAAGCCAACTTAATGGCCAAAGTTCCCTATTGCCGATATCATAATTCCTTTCGGCGGACGACAATTTCTTAGAAAAGAAAGCGCACGGATGCCTTTACCAGGGGACGGCCCCTGGACAATATTGCACCCACCCCTACGTCAGACGCGTCCACTCCACAACGAACGGCTGTGATGCATCTGGTGGATGAAACGGGTGCCGAAGCAAAACATTTTTCAAAGAGGAAAAAGCTTGGCAAGCTTTGTCCGACCATTTAGAAAAATCCGTCCTTTTTCTTTGTCATGTCAGTGGGGTTTGACAACAGATGAGAAATTACAAATAAATTTCCGGTAGTAGTTAGCAAACCCCAGAAAACGCTGCAGAGCCTATAAGATCCTCTGGCTGATCCATTCAAGCACTGCTCTCACCTTTTCAGGGTCCATACGGAAACCGGAGGCTGATACCAAGAAACCCAAAAACTGAAGTTCCTGTACGGCGAATACACACTTTTCCAGTTTGGCGTTATAGTTTATTGTCTCGCAAGATCTGCAACACCTGTCTACATGCTCCTGGTGAGACACAGATCTGGCGAGGGAAATTAAAATGTCATCCAAAATACGACACAAAACAGCCCCACCAGATGACGAAAAATGTCATTAACAAATGTTTGGAATACTGCTGGTGCAGTAGTCAGACCAAAGGCATGACAAGGTTCTCATAATGTCCCTCCGGCGTGTTAAACGCCGTTTCCACTCATCCCCCTCTTTTATCCTAATCAGATTATACGCCCCCCTGAGATCCAATTTAGAGAACCATTTGGCGCCAACAATTTGATTGAAGAGATCAGGAATCAGAGGGAGTGGATACGGATCTCGAACAGTAATCCCATTAAGTTCGCGGAAATCCAAGCAAGGGCGTAGGCCTCCATCTTTTTCTTCACAAAGAAAACCCCGCGGCCACTGGGAAGATGAAGGTCTAATATGCCCTTTGGCCAGACTTTCCGAAATATAATTTTCATAGCCTGCCTCTCAGGACCAGAAAGGTTAAATAACCTAGCTTTAGGTAACTTTGCTCAGGAATAAATTAATAGAACAGTCAATACGCGATGAGGAGGCAACTCCTGAACCCCTCCTCAGAGAACACATCCCCAAAGTCCTCCAAAAAAGGAGGCAAAGTACTAGGCACGACCCGCACTGATGACTGTGTTCATGCAGTTACTTTTGCAAAACTCACCCCATTGGCTTATCTCTCTGGATGCCAATTAATCACGGGTTATGTTTAACCAACCAAGGAAGTCCCAACACAATAGGAGTAGGTAGACCCTCCAACACATAACAAGATAATAGTTCCCTATGTATTGCCCTACCCGAAGATCAATGTTATGAACCTCATGAACAAAGCTACCTTGGCCGAGAGGCCCCGGCGTCAATGGAGAATTAGGGATCGGTTTGACCAATACACTCAGATGCATACCTTGAGCCTGAGCAAACTGAGCGTCAACCAGATTAGCCCCGGACCCACTATCAAGAAGAACAGAAAAATCTCTCCACTCTCGTAACAACCCCCACCTCCACTGGTACAAAGGAACTGAGAAGAAATAGCGGACGAAATACATACTCCAGGTTGTCGTCCACCACACAACCTGGGATTAACAGTTTCCGGCGAACTTCTTGCTCAACAAGGCACGGGACGGAATCCCCAACAAAATGTCCCTCTTTCCCGCAGAAGAAACACCTTCTAGTCCTGCGGCGTACCGCAATCCCCTCCTACGAAATGATGTCCCTCCCAACTGCATAGGCTCCTCCGAAAAAAGACAAGGGGAACCTCAACATAAGGGACTTTAGTAGTAGGTGGAGTAACAACAGGGGGCGGAGTTACCTCGCACCTCTCCCGGAGCCGTCTATCAGTACGGTTAGCCAGGGCCATAGCAGCCTCCAGTGATGGAGGAGAATCATATTGAGCCAAAACGTCCTTTAAATTTGTCAGAAAGCCCATGACAAAACTGGCTCCTAAGAGCTGGGTCATTCCACTGAGTATCTGTGGCCCATCTACGGAACTCAGAAGCAAATTCCTCCGCCGGACGATCCCCCTGCTGTATCTTACGTAATTTTGTCTCAGCAAGAGAGACCCGATCTGGGTCATCATATACCAAACCCAGGGCAGTAAAAAATCGATCTACTGACTGTAGAGCCGGGGATCCCGGAGGAAGGGAAAATGCCCAGGATTGAGGGTCCCCTTGTAGGAGCGAGATAACAATTCCCACTCTCTGCTCTTCACTCCCTGATGATCGAGGCGAAGCCGAAAATACAATTTACATGCTTCCCTGAAGGTAAAAAATTTGTCTCGCCCCCAGTGAACCTGTCCCGGGAGAGCTACTTTAGGTTCAAATCTGGTTTGCTCCGAGGGAGACAAAACTTTGGACTTAATGTCCGTCAGCTCCATGGATAATCCCTGCAACTGCAGAGCCAGCTGGGCTACTGGATCCATGGCAACTGGGAATAATTTTATTGGCCAGTGAAAATGTCACGCGGTCTTATGATATGTGTACGATGTCAGTAAACTATTCATTAAAGAACAACACTCTATACAACATATAGATTAGCAACATCAGCATGTAAATATAGAATAGATTTACCTGACACGATATCCGTTGAACTCAGGATTAATCTTGAGGACTTGATACACTGTAACAGGAAAGAAGAGGACCGGGGGTCTAACCTGACCCTAAACTGGGGTCCTAACTAATCCCTCACCTTGGAGGTACTGATAATGGTTCAGAGGTCCAAGTCTCCAGCCTAACCCTGTCTCCTATCAGTCCCTGAACCCTGTAATCAGTCCTAAGAAGGATTCTGATTACCACCAGAGGGATATGGGCTGATCTCTGCTAAATACACAGATTAGCAATATAAGACAGACTGGAGAAAACACAGACTTGCATACACACTCAAACACAGAAGGAACATAAATGATCTGGGATATTAAACTCTAAGCAAGGTGAGCTTAAAACAACTAAGGAGCTCTTTAACTTAAGTCTATACAGATACAATCCTATCTGTGGTCTGCATGAAGAATTTCACTGGCAACTCCCAAAACAGACCACCAGAGATTTAAAGGAAACCAATCAACAAATAATTAATTGCAGCCGGGAGAAACTGCACCCAGTCCCAGAACTGAGCACAGACAGAATTAACTCCCTAACTGCCAAACACAAAGAAACAGCAACTCAGCTGTGAGAAGTCAGAATGTGCAACCGCGACGATCTTCGTGGCGATGCACACATGACAGATTTATTGTAAGCCCATTCCTTTAACCGGATTATATCAGTTCAGAAACCAGCCCTGGTAGCATGAAAAGTTAAGCCGAGATCACGAACGTGTGGATTCGTGAATTGAGATAAGAAAGCAACCCAAGGTTAAATTATATATTTAATCGCTTTAAGGGCACACTAGACAAAACACTATATACACAATGTTATACATATACAATGGTCAGATATGCAAATACAATACTATTAGGACAAAGTATGCATAATATAAATCAAATACCAGTCATATTAAAAGCCTGGCTTGTGGGGAAGGGTAGCCACATAGGAGGATAGTGGTCCCTTCTGTTCCTTGACTTCTCCCCACACGATGTGTCGTTGCGACCTCCCCAGAGAAAAAACAATGGGCCATGCTTTACACGAGCATATAACCCCTTTAAGTCATTCCCTCCTGTCTTCTGGGCTGAACCTAAATCTCCTCACCTTGCCTCTAGCAGCTAAAACCTAAGGTGGGCCATAACTCCTTAATGGATGGTCCATGGAGAAGGTTTTGGCACCATCGGATCCAACCGGGCCCCTGATACGCGTTGAGACCAAACACAGATTTACTACCTGGTCTTACTAGCCATTCTACGTAACTACCCACCCTGGGGTTTTAGAACGGATTGAGACACTGAAAGATGTTTGACCTGTTCCAGTGATCTCAAAAATGTAACCGGTGTGTGGGTAGAAGGTATGAAAAGTCCATATTCTCCTTAAGAAATCCTAGCTATCTGAACAGAGCAGTTACACTGCATTGACTCCATTTTGAAAGCAAGCCTTTTGTCCACAGCTTAGCTGTCTCAAGGTGTGAGATGCGTTACTCACAGCATTTTGAGGCTTGACTACCATTTGAGCTAGGTGACCTGTTACAATTGCACAAACAAAGGGGGTTTAATAATCCCATGCCAAATAGGATGCAAATGATTGACATAAATGCTATCTCCAATATTCTTCACACATAGCATATGATTTTATACTGTCTGTAAATTCCACCTGATACAGGCCAATAATCGCATTAGTCAAAGCAAAGCCATGTATCACTATTGTAAATAATGAAGAATGGAGAACAATTCTGCTAATACAAAAAGTGATCATAGTAATAAATCTTCCGTTTATCTTGCATTACATTCATATTATTCTGTCTATAACTATTACTTCATTATATCATTCACAACAATTGTTTTCTTACTGTCACACAAAGGATCCTTGCTTCAGTCAAAGAAGTTTTAGTTTGACTAACAGTTTGTGACTACTTAACGGGTTTTCCATATTGACTCTATGTGACTGCAGATTGCTGAATACCAATAGTGTAGAATAAGCACACTGTATTTTCCTTTATCATCAGCTAAAGTAGTCATGTAATTTGCAATTTGCATAGTCTTTGTCATGTTCTGACTAGCAGCTTTTCCTTCTTCTCTCTGGGTTTTTTTTGAGAGATGCCAATAAAAAGATAGTTGGCATGTGACCACAGCTATACAAATTACATCTTTGAGGTCATATCCAGTCACTATCTAGAGCTTTAAATAAAGGGGAACACCGATAGTGTGGATTTTGTACACTGTCAGTATTCAGCAATCTGCAGTCACATAGAGTTAAGGGTATGCCACACTAAACAGCGTCGCTAACGAGATCGCTAAAAAAGTCACTATTTAGCGATCTCGTTAGTGACGTTGTTCTGTGTGGCATGTAGCAACGACGTGGCCCCTACTGAGATCCTGCTGTGATCTCGTTCGTCGCTGACATTGGTCCGGACCCTATTTTTATCGTCGGCGTCCGCTGGTAAGTATATATCGCTGAGTGTGGCACCTTTTTTTAGCGATTTAGCGGTATTTTATACCTCTAAAGTCGTTAAGGAGATTGCTAACCGCGATAGCGTCCTTAACGACATCGCTAAATTAAGCCGCTACTAGCGATATTGAAACTATCCGCTAGCGATCGCATTAGTATGCGTCGTTATCGTGATCGCTAGCGGGATAGTTTAGTGTGGCAGTACCTTAACTACAGAAATTTATGTTCAGCCCAAAAGACCCCTTTAAATAAAGAATTATTCATTAGATAAGAACATCAAGATCTAAAGAATTAAAATCATCAAAATTAATCAGTGGATATTAGTTATTTGTATTGTTAAAAAAAAAGCTTTATATGAAAAAAAACTGACATGATCTTCTTCTTCCACATACTGTACATGCATATTAGTAAACATAAAACAGATGACCACAAAAGTAAAAATTCATGATCAGTTCAATAATAATACAAAAATGAATATTAGAAGAAAGAGTTTGATGGAAAAAATGGTGCTGAACGCCGATGTATGTTTCCTGTAAAAATGGAACCTAATAAATCAGTTATGAATCAGTGTGATCTGTCAGTTGCTGTTGGTGTTCATCATGTGACTGATTCAGCTTTTTATCTTGGTTTATGTTTATACCACAAACAACGAAAACGATTAGCAGAGCATTAAAGAGGATACCATCAAAGATATTTGTCATCTACACACAGGCTAGATCACAAATGTCTGATCTCTGAGGGGCCACTCATCAATAGAATAGGGGTCAAGATCCTCATCTATGTTCAGCTATGAAGCTCTATTTAATGCCAGTGGAACTGAGCAAGAATAGGAGGCATCAGGATCCTGGTTTTAGTCATTCATATGGGTCCCAATATTAAGTTTTTTAGAAGAAAAAAGAACGACCAAATAGTCCCAAGTACTTATATGTAACAAAATTTTATTAATTTACACAAACAGGTGAGCAAAAAACGGGGATGACACCCCAGCCAAATTAACACATGTGGGAAAGACGGACGCACATGGGATAAATGTGCATGATAGTATATTGATATAATTGATTACATCACTGCAGTGGTAACACCAGGATTAGATAGTATCACAAAGGACAGCGAGGCTGCCATCACTCATTTAGAAACTATCAATCAATGCAACATGATACTAAAGAAGTTAGACAAATGCAGATGTAAATAGGGACAATGCCAAGCTGTTAGTTACCTGGTGTGAAAAAGCAGGGAGCACCCAGTACGTCCACCCCGACGCGCGTTTCGGCGTGTGCCTTTCTCAAGGGGTGATGGGAAAGGAAATGTGAGGGGATTAAGAAGATTCAAACCACCAATGAATGACACAGGAGCGGATCACATGATCAATATAACTAATGACCGCACTGGTACACATGTGTAAAACACCAATAGAGGGTCACCATAACGTATGGATATGCATATAAGATCGTCACCGTGCACCCGGCGCAGTATATATTCATCAGTAACCTGATAGAACAATCAGCGTCCTTGTATGATATCGTTAGTGTGAATCGGCATAGTGGCTACGTCATTACAAAGCGCCATGTATCTAGTGTGACGCGCCAGTAACGGGACAGCCAGAAACGCCCCCCGGCGTCGGCGTCACGTGCCGGACGACGTCACAGTCATGTGATCGGTCGTCTCAGCAACCAAGACGCCGAGAGCAGAGAAGCGTGTCAGCGGCCCAGGCACCGGTGCGTGCAGATGGTAAGCGCAAGGGAAGGAATGCAAGGAAAATAGCAATTGCTAAGTGCTGATATACTAATGTTAATACTGTGACATGGTATAACAGGTTGCTCTTGGATGACCACAATGTAAAATTGTATCTGTGACATCACACATTATAATAGATGTATATATACCAAGAACATGCACAATATATGATAGCATATGATGATACATCATGAAAATACACACAAATGGTATGACAAAATTTGTACATGAATCACACGAAATATCAAATGCAATGTAGCAATACAATGATGTTAGTAAGGCGATGGAAGGTGACAGTATTCTTCGAGATTTCACATCACATATGCCACTACAATGTGCCGAAAAGGTCATATTGTCGAAATTGGTGGATGAACACTGAATTAAAATACATAAAGAGAAAACAGTTAAAAAAGAATAAAATCACATGTGTCCAACACAGCAGAACAGACGTATCTACAATCACTTAAAGAAATGGGGCAAAGCTGATGGTTTCGTTTAGACCTTTGGGATGGACAGTGTCCAGAGCCCAGATCCATTTTGTCTCGCATTGGGAAAGCCTTTGATTCAAATTACCACCCCGAATGCCTGGATCGATCATATCAATTCCCTTGATCCTGAGAAGAGAACTGTCACAGGCATGATGCAACTTAAAATGCGCGGTATGGTCCTTAGTGTGGATGGATCACCGTGGCCGGCCGCCGCCTGGATGCCCAAAACATGTTCTCATGTGCGCACCTTCAATTGGCGAGAAGTCATGCCAATGTAAATTAGTGGACAAGGACATGTGGCAAAATATATTACATGACGGGATGTGCAAGAAATGCACTTCCTAATGTCATAAACCTTAGATCCATCTGAATTGGAGAAGGTGGCACTACGATCAATGTTAGGACAGGCCACGCACCGACCACAGGGGAAGCAACCACGCCTAGGACCAGTGACATTAAGAAAGTTAGATTTGCTATCACCCTGGTAATGGCTATGTACTAAATGATCCCTGAGATTTTTGGATCTTCTAGTTGTAATGCTGATTCTTTCGGGGAGAATACGATTTAAAACTGGATCAGTTTGTAAGATGGGCCAGGCCCTCTGAAGACAATCCCTCATACGTGAGAATTGTGAATGGTATTTGGTGACAAACCTGATATCCTGAGATGGCTTTTTATCAATTTTGTTGTATAACAGTGGTTGGCGACCAGAATATTTGGCCCGATGGTACGCTCGCTTAATCGAGCGTCGACTATATCCTCTCTCAAGGAACCGATTCGACAGGTCAAAGGCTTGTTTTTCAAATTCACAATCACTTGAACAGATCCTGCGGATGCGCAGAAACTGTCCAATTGGGATAGAGTTAATGAGCGACTTAGGATGGGCAGAGGAGGCGTGCAATAACATATTGGTCGAAGTTTCCTTCCTGAAAACACCAGTTTGTACAGAGTCATCGGGGTCTCTCCAAACCGCAACATCAAGAAAATCGATTCTATTGACATTATATTTATAGGTGATATAGATGTTCTTGTTATTGGAATTGATGTCTGTAAAAAATTCAATAAGTGACTTGGAGTCACCCTGCCAGATCAAAAAAATATTGTCAATGTACCGCACCCAAAAGGGGATGCGGTCCATTAACGAACTATGATCTGGCAGGGAGAGGTCCCTCTCCCACAGCCCCAGTAACAGATTGGCGTAAGCGGTGGCAAAAGATGCACCCATCGCTGTTCCCTGGAGCTGCAGGTAGAAGGACCCCTTAAAAATAAAAAAATTGTGGGTTAGGGAGAACTCCAATAGCTCTAGAATAAGATTGATGATATCCACAGGTAAATTGGACATGAGAAGAAAATGTCTGACTGCAGATATGCCATCATCATGTTTAATGTTGGTGTATAACGATTCAACATCGCCAGTCACCAACATCATGTTGGAGTCAATGTGGAGACCATCAATTCTGCGTAGAAATGCACTGGTGTCTATCAAGAAGGAAGGCAAACTCTCAACAAGTGGTTGTAGTTTGGACTCAATCCAGCAATTGACTTTTTCTAAGTAGTTGCCAGAGCCCGAAATATTTGGACGACCCGGGGGCACCTCATTATTTTTGTGTATCTTAGGTAAAAGATACATAGTGGAGATGGTAGGTTCCCGTATTTGTAATGCCAATGCCAATTCCTTGGTAATGATGTCCTTCTGGGTAGCACTATCAAGGATCTTTTTGAGTTGACCCATGTATGACAACAGGGGGTTAAACGTAAGACGTTTGTAACATGTCTTATTATTAAGTTGTTTGAATGCCTCCTTTTCATAAAGGGATTTAGGCCATATGACAATGTTATCCCCTTTATCGGCCGGCTTAATAACTACATCAGGAAGTGCCCGCAGATCGTCCAATATGGGTCCCAATGCAGGACCACTACAGTCTGTTGGTAGTCCCCAAGTGATCAGTTCACTTTATGCTAAACTGGGCTAGCAGTATCTAAGGCTTTATCTGTTTTTCACTATTAAGACCCTTTTATACGGCTGATAATTTGAGAATGTCCGTTCCCATTTTAAATGAGACAATTTGATTATTTTGATGCCAACATTAACAGTCCAATCACTTGAGGAATCAATGTTTTACTCATTTGTCGAGTGATTGTTTATATGGGCCTGTAATAGTAGTGTTCTTCAGTCCCAGTACAAAGGTCTTACCTAGAGAGCTGTAAATACAGGACAGAACTTAATAAAAAGGGTAGTAAGTTATGACTAGAGAAAAACAGTTCAATCACTAATATACGGTATTTAGCAAATATTTCATTTTAACAGATGAAGAATTAAGGAAGAGCTCTCGTTTGAGCCAAAACACAATTTACCTTGTGTTGTCGAGGTTACAATTTTTCCAGTATACTTTCAGCATCAATTCCTCTTTGTTTTCAATATCTTTTTATGAAGTCCTTCTGTCGAAACGGTCTTTGCCTAACTTTACCAAGACACATTTCATCCATACACGATTGGTAAAGTTAAGGAGCATATCTGTATCTGATAGCAAGTAAATAATACATATCTACATTTCATCATTTTCAATGTTTCTAGATTCAACTGAAGGGCAAAAGAGGCTGCAATCTATAAGTTGTTACGCTTGTAGGGTTAAAGGATTTAAAGATTTAGGCCGGGATCACACATGCGAGAAACTAGCATGATTCTCGTGCGAGTCTCTCGCATGCACACCTGGCGCTGCCGCCGGCACTCGGACCGCAGCGTGCGGCTGCATGTATTTCTATGCAGCCGCACGCGCCAGTCCGAGTGCCGGCGGCAGCGCCGGGTGTTCATGCGAGAGACTCGCACAAGAATCGTGCTAGTTTCTCGCATGTGTGATCCCGGCCTTAATGAGATAATGTCATCCCCAAAAGTCAAATGAAGCCAATTATGTAGATGCAGTGTAGCTTTTATTTATTTAGCTTTATATATTACATATACAAATGAGGGGTTTTCTGTGCACCCTTGATATGGCCAAAAGCTCAGTACACCCTTACATCCTCTTAATTACAAACCTCCATACCCCACATTATGTTGATTGAGTGCCACTTCCTTAAGGGTGTTCATATTTTATAGTAAATCTTACTATTATGTCAAAACGTGTAATGATATGTCACTGGTCCCCATGTCCATAGTATGTAGGATCTCCATGTTTGTGCAGTACCCATCCAAAGCCCATATTAAACAGGATGTAAAAGATGAGGGCAACAATGGACCTCTCAATGAATCATTCGATTATGAGCGCTTATAACCACGATTATGTCACTCATTGTGACACAGGATGTCACATTATGATATGATATTAAAAGTTTTTTCAAAATAGACAGCTCCTTTAAGGTATTAAATTATTAAATGCATTTGTCCGGTCCTACATAGGTCCTGTAAATGATGCCAGTATAAACAAATATACTGTATATTACCCCAGAAACATTAAAATTTTCCTCCATATATTGATTCTGATCATTCAGAGGTGGCCACCACTTGTCTTTGTCACATAGATTAGATGTGATGTCACAATGTTGGGCAGGTGAGGATACAGACTGGCCAGCTGACTGAGCCCTTTAAAGATAAGGAGAGTAAAAATGTCAGGTATGTTATATAGAGAATTAGTGAACTCTAGTAATTAGTAAAAGTATTCTATTACATTTGAGGTTTTATCATGATCAAATCTTACCTAAAATGCAACAAAACTGTGATGTACAGCAAAAGTCTAAAATATGAATGTTATATCCACTACACGTGACAATGATTATGCAATGTATGGTTGTAAGAGATTGTAATCCAATAACAGCATTGACTTCCATGTGTCATCTCAATAGGGGTATAATATTTAATACATAGGTATTATACCTCGGTGAAGTCACAATGCGTGCAGGGTAGACGTATAATATTTATCTCATAAAGATTCCGGTACTATCCTGTGGAGTATTGGCTGAAGAACAATAACAAACTGCAATATCCCAGGATCAAGACTACCTCAACTTTTAGGTGAAGAGCAGTGCAGCCACGAAGGAGGGTATCTCATCGATACTCTTCTAGTATTCGATACCAGATAATTGATAGCCTAGACGGTTCTGCAGCCTCCAAATAATCAAACAACTTGTAGTGTAAGAAACATAACATGATAAGTTGAGCGAGCCAACATCGGGAGTCATACACGACTTCAGTTTCTCTCCCTCTCTCTTGCTCGTTCCTAGGGGGTGCCTCACCATAGCGTTATATACACCTTGCAATTTCAGGGATTCTCACGTGTTGTCTCAATTGATCAACGTTACCCTGCGAGAGCGACCATTTTGTCTTCTTTTTTCAGCTTAGACTGTTGTGCAGGGGAAAAGGTAATCAGCCGACTTAACTGTTTTTAGAGTGAAGAAAAATTGATAGCGAGAGGTCAGGTTTGTATTTTGGGACATATTATAGTTTTATATATTCAATACGTATAGACAATGCCCCAGAATCAATGATTATATATGGGAGGTCACTTATTTGGTTTGTAGCTTTGTATAGGGGTTAGATTAGTAATTAAACTCTTTATAGTGTAAAAAATAGTATATACTGTATTTCTATTACTTTTTTACACAGGTAATGATAAAACAGAGATAATTCTAGTGGCCCTTTTCATATCCGTAATAGCTGTAGCTATTATTGTATGGATTTTGCATTTTATCTGGTAAGTTACCAATCCCATTTATGTATAATAGTCTTCACTATAAGGTTACAGACATGTCTGTTTATTCCATATGTGTGACCTTCAGCCTGTAGTAAATGCTGTATATTAGAGGCAAAGGTACCAATTTGGCTCCTTCTGGTCCATGGCCCGAGAGTGACTGTAATATTTGTCTCCCTTAGAGGAAAAGTTGAGAAGAAAATCAGGAATGTATAATATATATATATTCAGAGACAACAGGAGTCCAGATCAAAAATAGAAAACCTAAAATAAACTGCACTCTAGATATTAGAAAACGTGCCCATGATCAGGAATAGCAGCGTTCTACATTAGAAGCACTAGAAATAGAAATCCCATGCCCACTGTGCTTCTACTTACCGCTGCGTAAACTCACCCGCGGTGCAGGTTTTCGAGTCGCAGCATGTCAATTTCTGTAGTGGAGACACAACTCTTTGCTGCAGATTTTGACCAATTGAGAGTCATTACATGCGTTGAATTTGTATCTGTTGCATCCAAAACATTGCTATACCTGATCGTGGGGACGTACCCTTATACACAGGCTGAAAAACTTCTATAAATTGTAAATTTTTTGCTATGTTACAGGACACATAAAATTTTACAACCATGTACACATTGCTCTCCACAATCTTCTTTTATCAGTAATTTTTCTGCGGTATCATGAATTTAAATTTTTTATTGTACTTGTATTTAAAGGGTAAAAGTACAAGCACGTAGGAGAGTCCTTAGAAGTATTATCCTCTGACTCAGGTAATGATAATAGGAACAAATAAATGTTATTAACAGATGTAGCCTTTCTTAACATGACAAAGCTATCAAATTAACAATGCAGAAAGATATTGTGAACAGGTTACTAGGATGCAACATGCAGATGGTGACAAGGTGGGATTAACCAACTGAGTTATTTATTTTCCTAACACGGAAGTGAAGGTGTTAATTATGAAGCAGTCATTTGTTCAGATACAGGGTAACAAGTCACACAATATTAGCAGTAATGGAGCTAACAGCAATTAACACAATTATACAGTCATGGCCAAAAGTTTTGAGAATGACACAAATATTATATTTTCACATGATCTGCTGCCTCTGGTTTTTATGTGTGTTTGACAGATGTTTTTATCACAGACCAAAATATAATAATTGCAAACATATGAGTAACAAAAGCTTATATTGACAGTTAGAATGAGTAAATGCAGCAAGTCAATATTTGCAGTGTTGACCCTTCTTCTTCAGGACCTCTGCAATTCTCCCTGGCATGCTCTCAATCAACTTCTGGACCAAATCCTGACTGATAGCAGTCCATTCTTGCACAATCAATGCTTTCATTTTGTCAGAATTTTTAGGTTTTTGTTTGTCCACCTGTCTCTTGATGATTGACCAATGGGATTAAGATCTGGGGAGTTTCCAGGCCATGGACACAACATCTCTATGTTTTGTTCCCTGAGCCATTTAGTTATCACCTTTGCTTTATGGCAAGGTGCTCTATCATGCTGGAAAAGGCATTGGAAAAGGCATTGTTGATCGCCAAACTGCTCTTGGAGGGTTGGGAGAAGTTGCTCTTGGAGGACATTCTGGTACCATTCTTTATTCATGGCTGTGTTTTTAGGCAAGACTGTGAGAGAGCCGATTCCCTTGGCTGAGAGCAACCCCACACATGAATGGTTTCAGGATGCTTAACAGTTGGCATGAGACAAGACTGGTGGTAGCGCTCACCTTGTCTTCTCCGAATGATGCGTTTTCCTGATGTCCCAAACAATCGAAAAGGGGATTCATCAGAGAAAATAACTTTACCCCAGTCCTCAGCAGTCCACTGCCTGTACCTTTTGCAGAATATCAGTCTGTCCATGATGTTTTTTCTGGAGAGAAGTGGCTTCTTTGCTGCCCTCCTTGAGACCAGGCCTTGCTCCAAGAGTCTCCGCCTCACAGTGCGTGCAAATGCACTCACACCTGCCTGCTGCCATTCCTGAGCAAGCTCTGCACTGCTGGTAGCCCGATCCCGCAGCTGAAACACTTTTAAGAGACGGTCCTGGCGCTTGTTGGTCTTTCTTGGGCGCCCTGAAGCCTTTTTGGCAACAATGGAACCTCTCTCCTTGAAGTTCTTGATGATGCGATAGATTGTTGACTGAGGTGCAATCTTTCTAGCTGCGATACTCTTCCCTGTTAGGCCATTTTTGTGCATTGCAATGATGACTGCACGTGTTTCTTTAGAGATAACCATGGTTAACAAAAGAGAAACAATGATGCCAATCAACCAGCCTCCTTTTAAAGTGTCCAGTGGTGTCATTCTTACTTAATCATGACAGATTGATCTCTAGCCATGTCCTCATCAACACCCACACCTGTGTTAATGGAGCAATCACTGAAAAGAGGTTAGCTGGTCCTTTTAAGGCAGGGCTGCAATGATGTTGAAATGTGTTTTGGGGGATAAAGTTCATTTTCTAGCCAAATATTGACTTTGCAAGTAATTGCTGTTAAGCTGATCACTCTTTATAACATTCTGGAGTATATGCAAATTGCCATTAGAAAAAGTGAAGCAGTAGACTTTGTAAAAATTAATATTTGTGTCATTCTCAAAACTTTTGGCCATGACTGTAGACCCATCACTGCAATAAGTCCTTCAAGCAGTTTCATTTGTTGTACTGGCGCTAACAGGGTCCCCCTTATTTCCCATTGATCCACAAGTCTCTAGTAGCCAGTCACTCAATACTCTATATGTGCTCATCACATTGACCGTCCCTGGTCACTTCTGCTGCACTGCCCATCTTACACAATTTACCATGTGACTACACTGGCAGTAACAGCCAAGTTCACTTGCGTCTCTTGGTCACTATGGCACACGTCTGGCTCCATACAATGATCAGAGTTCAACCTTCAGCGCTTGACTTCCAGCGGTCAGGCTTCGGGTCTTGATCAGTACAGTCTGGGCTTTGGGTCCTGACCATCGTAGTCTGGACTTCGGTGCTTGACCCACGATGTCCCATGATCTTGGTCCCCGGCCACTTCTCAGTCACTCTGCCTCTGTATTCCACCATTCACACATCCTTACTCTCTCAATGGTTGGCGCCAACTGCCTTACTGCCCAGTCAATCCACCCTTTTATATTTGATAATTACGTCACAGCTACCATCTGACTCTGTGCTCTCTTCAACTTCACTTCCCCAGAAATATTTCCTCTGGTTCCTCCATGCTCAGCTTGCTCAGTAGATGGCAACATTTGGTCGCAATGACACAGAACTTTGATAAACCACATTTTCAACTCCCCACCCCCTTACAATATTTCAATGCAGAAAAGTTTAATTTGTCAGAGAAAGAAAAAGAGAGCGAGAGAGTTAGAGAGAAAGAAAGAGTGACAGAAAAAAGAGGGAGAGAAAAAGTGGGCTAAACATTATTTGCACAATTCAAATTATCATAGTAATAAATAAACCTTTTCTTGTGTTTCTTGTTTTTACATGCACAATGCTCTACCTGTCGAACTAAAGGGGTTGTCCACTACTCAGACAACCCCCCTTTTAACCACTATATTCCCCCATGCAAAATAAAATCATCCTGTACTCACCACCGGCGCTGACACTACTCTAGCAATATTGCGCCAGGTGTCCTGGCGTTCATGTGACTTTGTTACACCACTTGAGCTCTTTCATAAATCACTACTACTAGTGATGAAGGATGCCAAAGGATGACGATTTTGTCCAAAGGAAGTGAGAACAAAGTAGTTGCTGATTGGTTGCAGAGCTGATGGGACATAATGTTACATAAGCCCTGTGAAACCCGGCTTTTACATGCATTGAATAGTACCAGCACTAGAAGTAAGTACAGACTGCTTTTATATAAGATGGGGAATATAGTAATTGAGAAGGAGTTGTCTGAGTGGTGGACAACCACATCAATCCATTACAGTCATTTACAAAAAATGTTTCTTGTTGTTCAGTAGAGAATCCCTTCTACAACATTGAGGAGGCACAAGTCAAAGCTTGGGTCACATCTGTGACTGGTTAAATGAAGAAAATATTTGTCAGATAAGGACATCAAGATCTGAAGAAATAACATCAAAGTTTTTATGATAATCAGCAAACATCAGTTGAATATTCAAAAATAAAGCTGTGTATGAAAAAAAACATGAGCATGATATTTTTCTTCCATATTGGCATATACATCATATTTAGCAAAAATAAAACAGTAAAAAAACATATTGGATGTGACAAACATTGCTTGACGGGAAAAATAGTGCTGCTTGAAACTGAATATTTCCTGCAAAATTTTCAAAAACTTGGTGAAACCCAGTGGACCAAATTGTGAGTCAGATGCATCAGGTAGGCACCGATAATGTCTTTGTTATGGTTCATGTCAGAAACCATGAAGAAGAGTACAGTGGCAAAACTAACGCTGTTTAAACATATTTATCAATCTAATTGGAAGTGTGGTGGCAAGGAAAAATTAGGTTATATTCTCCCTTCAGCTGCTTCTTCCAGGCATCAGTGCAGTGTCAGGGCTGTGAACAGTCAACAGTCATAACCAGTGATCCTTGATTGACATTCAGCTCTACACCATATGTGTAGTGTAGGATGTCAGTCAATTACAGTGGGAATGATTGTAGAGTGCTCACTAGCTAGTGAGTGCTGACTGTTTATAGCCCTGGTACCGATCCATTGACCGGAAGTAAGCTGTTGCAGGGAGAGCTCAACTTTATTTTCTCCCTGAAGCCACAGTTCCAATTAGGCTGCCATATGTGTTTAAACAGTATTTACCTGCAAATTACTACTTGGGATACAATTAAATACAGTTTCTTCCAACTGATTGCCACAACATCTGAATTGTCCTGTCTGCATGTATGCACTGCATTCATTGTCAGCAAGCAGCTGAATGGTACAATCCCCACCTCTGCTGGCTGTCTTTTCTGCTGCAATATATCCCAATGGTAATCAAATCATCCAACATCTGAATTGTCCTGTCTGCATGTATGCACTGCATTCATTGTCAGCAAGCAGCTGAATGGTACAATCCCCACCTCTGCTGGCTGTCTTTTCTGCTGCAATATATCCCAATTGTAATCAAATCATCCAACATCTGAATTGTCCTGTCTGCATGTATGCACTGCATTCATTGTCAGCAAGCAGCTGAATGGTACAATCCCCACCTCTGCTGGCTGTCTTTTCTGCTGCAATATATCCCAATGGTAATCAAATCATCCAACATCTGAATTGTCCTGTCTGCATGTATGCACTGCATTCATTGTCAGCAAGCAGCTGAATGGTACAATCCCCACCTCTGCTGGCTGTCTTTTCTGCTGCAATATATCCCAATGGTAATCAAATCATCCAACATCTGAATTGTCCTGTCTGCATGTATGCACTGCATTCATTGTCAGCAAGCAGCTGAATTGTACAATCCCCACCTCTGCTGGCTGTCTTTTCTGCTGCAATATATCCCAATGGTAATCAAATCATCCAACATCTGAATTGTCCTGTCTGCATGTATGCACTGCATTCATTGTCAGCAAGCAGCTGAATGGTACAATCCCCACCTCTGCTGGCTGTCTTTTCTGCTGCAATATATCCCAATGGTAATCAAATCATCCAACATCTGAATTGTCCTGTCTGCATGTATGCACTGCATTCATTGTCAGCAAGCAGCTGAATGGTACAATCCCCACCTCTGCTGGCTGTCTTTTCTGCTGCAATATATCCAATGGTACAACTCCATACTTCTGCTCACTGTCTGTCATCTGCTGCTTTACCATTTTGCTACATATTTTAATGTGCCTGCTAAAGCTTTAGTATAATTCATTTTAGCACTGTTTAATACTTACTGCCTCATATCCTGTGAATTGGGCCTCTGTAGATCTAATCAGGTGGAAGGTGCTAATACATATAGATGTTGCCAGGTCTAGGCCCTTGATCATTTAACCACCCCCTGGTGTGCTGGCCCCAGCTGCCAAATTATCCCAAACCAGTTCCCACAATCCCACTCTCCTAACCCTGTAGTGTGGGCTATATGTTTAGGAGTAGTCTAAGGGGTGCACGCATGTGTGGGGTGCACGCATCACAGAAAGCTAAGCATCACAGAAGTCAAGCATCGTGTAAACGGCAGTTATCCATGGCAGTTAATCAGGGCAGGAATCAGGTAGCCCACACTTTGCTTTCTTTTTAATTATGTACTTTACCTCTATCATCCTGTGTTCCCTTGCCATCCACATTTACCGCCCCATCCCCCCTCCATCACGACTCATACACATCAGCCCCTCCATACTTCCCTCTCCCATGTACAGCTCCCATACACTCCTCACCTTCCTGAGAAAACCTCAGCCCATCTTGCCCAAACACATCACAGAAAAAACCGACTTACAACTCCAACAACTACCTGCTCTTTATCTTCCTACTCCTACTGATTTCAGGGGACATCTCCCCAACCCTGGTCCACCATCCCCCAACCTCAATCCCTACCCTACCTCATATCGAAACCATAATAATCTTATTAATATTACTTGCACTCCCTCATCTCCTTCGTTTAATTGTGCCTCTGGAATCCATGGTCTGCATGCAACAAGCTAACCTTCCTGCACAACTACTTTCTGAACAATTCTCTTCATCTGTTGGCCCTCACTGAAACCTGGATTCAGGATTCTGACACGGTCTCCCCTGCTGCCATTTCCTATGGTGGCTTACAGTTCTCCCATTCCCCGAGACCCACAAACAGACATGGTGGTGGAGTTGGCATACTCCTGTCCCCACAATGCACTTTCCAGGTCATCCCCCCAATTCCATCACTCTCATTCCCTTCTTTTGAGGTCCACACCATCGGGCTCTTTTGTCCCCTCTCCCTCAGAGTAGCGGTCATTATATCGGCCCCCAGGCTCGCCCACCCAGTTCCTTGACCACTTCTCTGCCTGGCTGCCGCACTTCATGTCCTCAGAACTACCAACCCTTATCCTTGGAGACTTCAACATCCCCATTAACAGCCCTACTTCCACATCTGCATCTCAGCTTCTATCACTAACCACTTCTCTAGGCCTCTCACAGCTTTCAACCTCTGAGACACACAAGGATGGTAACACCCTTGACCTGGTCTTTGTCCGCCTCTGTTCAATCTCCCACCTAAATAACTCACCGCTTCCACTCTCTGACCACAAACATTCTCTCCTTCACGCTCACAAATCCTCGACCACCCCAGCGCACTCCTACCTACCACATATTCAGAAATCTACAAGCCATTAACCCTCAGACACTTTCAGACTCCCTACACTCATCGCTGTCCCCAATCTCCTCTTTTTCTTGTCCTAATCTGGCTGTTCATCACTACAATGACACTCTTAGAAGCACCCTTGACCAAGTAGCGCCGCTCACCCTCAGAACTTCCAAACACACAGTAAAACAGCCCTGGCTCACATTGCAAACTCAACTTCTTCAGCGATGCTCTAGGAGTGCTGAACGCCTCTGGAGAAAAACCCGCACACCAGAAGACTTCATCCACTTTAAATTCATGTTAAGAACATATAATGCAGCCCTTCACCTCGCCAAACAGACCTACTTCACCACCCTGATCTCCTCACTAGCCAACAACCCCAAGAAACTTTTTGACACTTTTCACTCCCTCCTCAGGCCAAAAGCACAAGCCCCTATCACAGACATCTGTGCTGACGACCTGGCCTCCCATTTCACAGAAAAAATAGATACTATCCATCAGGAAATCTGCTCTCAACCACCAAGGGCTGTGACTCCCATCCCACCCTGCTGTTCCCCTGGCTCACTTTCCACATTTGATCCCATCACAGAAGAAGAAGTCTCCAGACTCCTCTCTTCCTCTCGTCCGACTACATGCACTACTGACCCCATTCCCTCACATCTCCTCCAGTCTCTCTCTCCAGTTGTCACAACTCACCTAACTAAAATCTTTAATCTCTCACTCTCCTCTGGCATTTTCCCATCCTCCTTCAAACACTCCATCATTACTCCACTACTAAAGAAACCCGCTCTCGACCCTTCCTGCACAAACAACTACAGACCGGTCTCCAATCTCCCCTTCATCTCTAAACTTTTGGAGCGCCTGGTCTACTCCCCCCTTACCCGTTACCTCTCCAATCACTCCCTCCTAGACCCTTCACAGTCCGGCTTCCGCCCCCTACATTCGACCGAAACTGCACTCATTAAAGTGACCAATGACCTTCTTACAGCAAACGTAATGGTGACCACTCTCTGCTCATTCTTCTCGACCTTTCTGCAGCTTTCGACACGGTTGACCACCGTCTCCTACTGTCTAGGCTCCAGTCACTAGGTATTAAGGACACTGTTCTCTCCTGGTTCTCCTCCTATCTTTCTGACCGCTCCTTCAGTGTTTCGTTCTCTGGCTCCACGTCATCTCCTCTTCCTCTCACTGTCAGTGTACCCCAGGGCTCAGTCCTTGGCCCCTTCTCTTCTCTCTCTACACGGCCCCAATTGGACAGACCATCAGCAGATTTGGCTTTCAGTACCATCTTTATGCTGATGACACACAACTATACACGTCATCCCCCGACCTTACCCCCGCTGTACTACAGAACACCACCGACTGTCTGTCCAACATCATGTCCGCTCTCTATCTGAAACTCAACCTCTCCAAAACTGAACTTCTTCTGCTCCCGCCGTCTACTAACCTCCCTAAATTTGACATATCCCTCTCCATGGGCGGCACCATAATAACACCCCGGCAGCAGGCTCGCTGTCTGGGTGTTATGTTTGACACCAATCTCTCCTTTACCTCCCATATACAATCTCTTGCCCGCTCTTGCCGCCTACACCTAAAGAACATCTCTAGAATCCGCCCTTTTCTCACCTTGGAAACAACAAAAACCCTCACTGTAGCATTGATCCACTCCCGCCTGGACTACTGCAACGCTCTATAACTTGGCCTCCCCATTAATCGACTATCCCCTCTCCAGTCCATCCTTAATGCAGCAGCCAGGGTAATCCATCTGGCTAATCGGTACCTCCCACTCCCGACTCCAAGACTTCTCCCGCGCTGCGCCAATCCTCTGGAATGCTCTACCCCAAGAAATTAGGACTATCCACAATTTGCGCTCCCTCAAAAACATTTGTTCAGAGCGGCCTATCACATTCACTAATCAAAGTCATTCTATGTGTAAGTGTGTGTGTGTGTGTGTAGCCCATTCACTATCTCCATCCATCCCTCACTCCCTCAAGATGGCTGGACCATCATTGTAAATGCACCATTGTATATATACACCTGTACTTTGTATCTCCCCCACCTCATTGTAGATTGTAAGCTCTCACGAGCAGGGGCGGCTTATTTTGCTTTAATTATTGTATTAACGTT
Organism: Oophaga sylvatica; assembly: GCA_033576555.1. Classification (NCBI taxonomy): domain Eukaryota; kingdom Metazoa; phylum Chordata; class Amphibia; order Anura; family Dendrobatidae; genus Oophaga; species Oophaga sylvatica. The sequence continues at coordinate 97,349,959 of JARQOD010000001.1, forward strand.
GTTACTTATGACTTGTGTTCTGAAACTGTTAAACTGTAAAGCTGCGGAATATGATGGCGCTATATAAATAAAGATTATTATTATTATTAAGTAGAGATCATGATCTTGGTCTATGCTTAACCATGATGCTTAATTTATTAGTGGAGGAAGTGAGGAAAAAGTGATGATCAGGACACTTCATCTAGTGATTGGTAGGAGTCCAAGTGGTGGGACACTCAACAATCTGGCATTTATCAGTTGTAGAAAGGCAAAAAAAAGTATGTGTTGGTAAATGCTGGGGATGAGTGAACATGTTCAGTGATTCTCAGTTATCACTTGAGTATCACGGTGCTCGGATGTGTTCATTACTCAGCGAGTAATGGGTGATACTCGATGTAAAACTCGAATTTCCCTGCCCTTTATCTGTGGTGCCTGTTACACATCCAATAAACATGTGGGGATTGCCCGTGAGTCATTGTAATGCGGTAGTCATCTTGGTTATGGCTAGTGTTGAGCGATACTGCTCGATATCTAAAAATATCAGAATCGGAATGGTATCGCCGATATCACTAAATATCGTCGATATCCGATTCCGATACCGGAAGTCCCATGTAAGTCTATGGGAACAAAATATCGCAACTAAAAAAAACACTTTCTTTCGTTGTAAACACAAAATAACACACATAGAATACAAATAATATATATACATGTCATTGTGACATATATATATACATATATTTATAGTTTATACACTTCTACATAGTAAAATAGACTCTGATTCAATTGCCGGGTAAAGCCGTGACATACCCCATAGAAGTCGACGGGCTCGGTGCCGAGTACCCCCAAAACCTCTGGCTCTGTGCGACTCAACTTGGGCGTCACGAACAGGATTCTGTAGTCGCTATAAGCGAGTCCTGTGTGCCTGAATTGAACTGGTTTTGTGCTTGAGAATTGCTAAAATCATCAGAGAATGTATTTGCCATTTTTCCGCCATATCTGCGTCACGACGAGGCACTGGTGAAGAAGAAGGGCGTGCTCTTCGTGGGTGTACACTCACTCAGTGGCGCGGAAAACGATGGCCGACCACTCTAAATGGTACTGCAATGTAAGATCGTGCCCCACAGCTCTTCAGTTCCGCCTCCTCATCCTCCTCATGTGGCGGAAACTAACACGAAGGTCCCGCCTCACTACAAAAGAGGGGCCCTCTCCAGATGCTAATGACACATGTGACTTGGCCCAGAGATGGCTAATGGACACGAGCAGAAGTGTGAAGGGATGGAGCAGTCAGAGCTCTCCCCCACGGAAGCGACCCGATCGCCACGGAACCACCGTTGGGCACCCGGCCTGGAAACCCTCCTACGCTGCAAGAAGCGGAGGATACCCTAAGAGGCCTGGCCCGGCACCGGGAGGAGGTCGCCAGGATGGAAGCCAGCTGGCGTGCCCTAAAACTAAACTTGGAGCGGCGCCAATCCCTCTTACCTGAAGTGTCTGTACCGGAAGGTGAGGCACCCGTTCTAGTAGAGGAGGGCATCCCAGCCCTTGCAATGTGATCCGGTTGACGTTGTCGCAGTGGAGGGACCCGTTCCTGCAAAAAACGCTGCACCGGCAGCACCCCAGATCCCGCTGTCTGCCCCCGTCGCTGAGACAGAAGAAGCGACACCCGCCCTCATGGAGGAGGTCGCGCAGGCACCAGAGGTCTACCTGTCTGTACCGGAGCCCCGACTGTCATCTGTTCCAGAGCCGGCTGCTTCCTCCGCAGTGAGCGCCGCCAGGACTGTCGGGCGCCAGGAGAGCTGCCGCAAACCGGACATCATAAGCTGCAGTTTGATGGTGGAGACATGGAGATGCTGGTGGAGAGAATTACAACCGGCGTCAGGAGGAAGAGTGGAGACGTCGGGAGAGAGAAGCCGAGCGACAAAGGGAGCAGCGCGAATCCCAGAAGCTTCGCCAACGTCACATCGAGAAGGACCGGGCAGATAAGGACCGGAATGAGAAAAGATAAAGGAACCCTGAGGGAGCCGCGGCGTAAGGGTGCAGTACGGGAGCTTTAAATTGAAAGCTGGTTGGGGCTTCATCCAGGAGCCTGGACTTTATTTAGAAGTGTTTGTGACCCGGCGGGACGTGGAGACTCACCTCCCAAAGGACACCCGGGGAGGGACCTGTTGCCAGGAGACTTGGTAAGTTACACCCGACACTGGGGTTACAAATGGATGGTATGCCCTAAATGTCACCAGGTGCGACCCCTGGTCCCCAGAGTGTCAGGAACCTGTGAGACCCTCGGAGCCTTCAGCCTCCCACATCCAGGCCTCTGCACAAGTGCCCACCCCACGCCGTAAATCTCCCCAGCCTCCCTCAGTGGTCTCCTCAGCAGCCCCAGCTATGGACATGATAATGATAGCTGGCCCGTACCCGGCGCCTTTTAGGCCCCCTGGGGTTATTCAGTCCGGGACATAGGGCTCCAGACCCGGAGGGAGATGAAAGAGGTGGCCACACAGACACAGATAGCGGGTCACGACTTGACTGTACAGGCCACACGACGTCATCAGGTCCTTGTGGTCCTTGGTGTCTCGGATGTTTGGCAAGCATCAGAAGAGTACCAGGTGGTACCTGGAACACCCCTGCCAAAGAATTATAAATAACCCGGACAGGGTCCCTGTATGTAAATAGTTAAATTGTTGATGTACCCGGACGGGTGAATGTTCATAAAAAAGTTTTTTAATTTAATAAAAAAAACAACACAGTTTTTCATTACTTTTATTACAGTCTCATCCTGCGACGCCATCGATCTCCTGTAAAAAAATGAAAAAAAAAACAGCAGTATACCACCTGTCCGACGCAGTCCATAGTAACGAGTGTCCCCGACGATCCAGCTCTGCTACATCAGAATGACATCAGAGGCAGGCAGGCAGGCAGAGCCTGTCATCCCGGCGCAGCACAGCTGATTACCTGCTTCCCCGGCGGTGACGTCATCGGACTGGTTTACGGCGGGATTACCCTGCAGTCACTGCAGTTATCGCGAAAAACTGCATGTGACCGCCAGGGAGAAAGATAATGGCGGCCATCAAGCAGTCCAGGACGTGACCGCCGGAGATTTTCTGCCGGGTAAGTGCCGCTGACTCCTGACAGACCCGACCGACGGACACTCACAGTGACAGTGACAAATCCGATTCCGGTATCCGATATGACGAAAAATATCGGTACTTGGAATCGAAAGCCCGATACAGCTAATATCGGCCGATACCCGATATTTGCAGTATCGTACCGCTCAACACTAGTTATGGCATTACTGTGATTGGCTGGCAGTCTAACATCATCAGAGATTATAAAAGAACAGGCGCAGCCTAGCTCAGCACACTGACGCCATTTTCACAGCTCTGTGACACTTCGTATTGCTTGTCTAGGCTTTTGTACACGGTTTAACAAATCAGAGGCTTGTAGTGTTGATATGGTGCTTAAGCTGAGCCATCGTACTAACAGCCCCAAGGGTTAATCGTTTGTATCACATACAATCTGCATTAAACCTAGGGAGAAAGAAAGAGTCACAGGAGCAAGGAGAGTGACAGAATCCAGTTTGTAGACAAAAATTAGGCCGCGCAGTCCATTGGCAAATATATATTTGCATTTTTTGTGGGGGCTGAAAAATTGAATATATTTTGATCCATCAAGTATTACGTGCTTTGGGTCCTTTTTTTGTGTTATATAACAAACCCAAAAATCGTTGAAACATTTTCATGGGCTACATTTCTCAGCCATGCACTATTCCATAGTGTGGAGTACATTTCTGTGATCTCTAAAACTGAGAAAAAGCTTTTAAAAATTGTGTAGGCTTCCATTTCCCAGTCATATAGTGTTACGTGGTCTGTGAACATTTCTGTGATCTCTAAAACTGCTAAAAGTTTTAAAAAATGTTTAGGCAATCAGGAAGTACAGACGGCTGGATATAAGGGAAGTTTCCCCCCATCATGGTTGCTGGTGATCAATTGTTTCTTGTCTCAACGTTGTTTCCTGGATACTT
>JARQOD010000001.1:97354052-97432869 GCA_033576555.1 Oophaga sylvatica
TTTTGTGCTTGAGAATTGCTAAAATCATCAGAGAATGTATTTGCCATTTTTCCGCCATATCTGCGTCACGACGAGGCACTGGTGAAGAAGAAGGGCGTGCTCTTCGTGGGTGTACACTCACTCAGTGCGCGAAAACGATGGCCGACCACTCTAAATGGTACTGCAATGTAAGATCGTGCCCCACAGCTCTTCAGTTCCGCCTCCTCATCCTCCTCAGTGTGCGGAAACTAACACGAAGGTCCCGCCTCACTACAAAAGAGGGGCCCTCTCCAGATGCTAATGACACATGTGACTTGGCAGAGATGGCTAATGGACACGAGCAGAAGTGTGAAGGGATGGAGCAGTCAGAGCTCTCCCCCCACGGAAGCGACCCGATCGCCACGGAACCACCGTTGGGCACCCGGCCTGGAAACCCTCCTACGCTGCAAGAAGCGGAGGATACCCTAAGAGGCCTGGCCCGGCACCGGGAGGAGGTCGCCAGGATGGAAGCCAGCTGGCGTGCCCTAAAACTAAACTTGGAGCGGCGCCAATCCCTCTTACCTGAAGTGTCTGTACCGGAAGGTGAGGCACCCGTTCTAGTAGAGGAGGGCATCCCAGCCCTTGCAATGTGATCCGGTTGACGTTGTCGCAGTGGAGGGACCCGTTCCTGCAAAAAACGCTGCACCGGCAGCACCCCAGATCCCGCTGTCTGCCCCCGTCGCTGAGACAGAAGAAGCGACACCCGTCCTCATGGAGGAGGTCGCGCAGGCACCAGAGGTCTACCTGTCTGTACCGGAGCCCCGACTGTCATCTGTTCCAGAGCCGGCTGCTTCCTCCGCAGGTGAGCGCCGCCAGGACTGTCGGGCGCCAGGAGAGCTGCCGCAAACCGGACATCATAAGCTGCAGTTTGATGGTGGAGACATGGAGATGCTGGTGGAGGAGAATTACAACCGGCGTCAGGAGGAAGAGTGGAGACGTCGGGAGAGAGAAGCCGAGCGACAAAGGGAGCAGCGCGAATCCCAGAAGCTTCGCCAACGTCACATCGAGAAGGACCGGGCAGATAAGGACCGGATGAGAAAAGATAAAGGAACCCTGAGGGAGCCGCGGCGTAAGGGTGCAGTACGGAGCTTTAAATTGAAAGCTGGTTGGGGCTTCATCCAGGAGCCTGGACTTTATTTAGAAGTGTTTGTGACCCGGCGGGACGTGGAGACTCACCTCCCAGAAGGACACCGGGGAGGGACCTGTTGCCAGGAGACTTGGTAAGTTACACCCGACACTGGGGTTACAATGGATGGTATGCCCTAAATGTCACCAGGTGCGACCCCTGGTCCCCAGAGTGTCAGGAACCTGTGAGACCCTCGGAGCCTTCAGCCTCCCACATCCAGGCCTCTGCACAAGTGCCCACCCCACGCCGTAAATCTCCCCAGCCTCCCTCAGTGGTCTCCTCAGCAGCCCCAGCTATGGACATGATAATGATAGCTGGCCCGTACCCGGCGCCTTTTAGGCCCCCTGGGGTTCATTCAGTCCGGGACATAGGGCTCCAGACCCGGAGGGAGATGAAAGAGGTGGCCACACAGACACAGATAGCGGGTCACGACTTGACTGTACAGGCCACACGACGTCATCAGGTCCTTGTGGTCCTTGGTGTCTCGGATGTTTGGCAAGCATCAGAAGAGTACCAGGTGGTACCTGGAACACCCCTGCCAAAGAATTATAAATAACCCGGACAGGGTCCCTGTATGTAAATAGTTAAATTGTTGATGTACCCGGACGGGTGAATGTTCATAAAAAAGTTTTTTAATTTAATAAAAAAAACAACACAGTTTTCATTACTTTTATTACAGTCTCATCCTGCGACGCCATCGATCTCCTGTAAAAAAATGAAAAAAAAAACAGCAGTATACCACCTGTCCGACGCAGTCCATAGTAACGAGTGTCCCACGACGATCCAGCTCTGCTACATCAGAATGACATCAGAGGCAGGCAGGCAGGCAGAGCCTGTCATCCCGGCGCAGCACAGCTGATTACCTGCTTCCCCGGCGGTGACGTCATCGGACTGGTTTACGGCCGGGATTACCCTGCAGTCACTGCAGTTATCGCGAAAAACTGCATGTGACCGCCAGGGAGAAGATAATGGCGGCCATCAAGCAGTCCAGGACGTGACCGCCGGAGATCTTCTGCCGGGTAAGTGCCGCTGACTCCTGACAGACCCGACCGACGGACACTCACAGTGACAGTGACAAATCCGATTCCGGTATCCGATATGACGAAAATATCGGTACTTGGAATCGAAAGCCCGATACAGCTAATATCGGCCGATACCCGATATTTGCAGTATCGTACCGCTCAACACTAGTTATGGCATTACTGTGATTGGCTGGCAGTCTAACATCATCAGAGATTATAAAAGAACAGGCGCAGCCTAGCTCAGCACACTGACGCCATTACACAGCTCTGTGACACTTCGTATTGCTTGTCTAGGCTTTTGTACACGGTTTAACAAATCAGAGGCTTGTAGTGTTGATATTGGTGCTTAAGCTGAGCCATCGTACTAACAGCCCTAAGGGTTAATCGTTTGTATCACATACAATCTGCATTAAACCTAGGGAGAAAGAAAGAGTCACAGGAGCAAGGAGAGTGACAGAATCCAGTTTGTAGACAAAAATTAGGCCGCGCAGTCCATTGGCAAATATATATTTGCATTTTTTGTGGGGGCTGAAAAAATTGAATATATTTTGATCCATCAAGTATTACGTGCTTTGAGGTCCTTTTTTTGTGTTATATAACAAACCCAAAAATCGTTGAAACATTTTCATGGGCTACATTTCTCAGCCATGCACTATTCCATAGTGTGGAGTACATTTCTGTGATCTCTAAAACTGAGAAAAAGCTTTTAAAAATTGTGTAGGCTTCCATTTCCCAGTCATATAGTGTTACGTGGTCTGTGAACATTTCTGTGATCTCTAAAACTGCTAAAAAGTTTTAAAAAATGTTTAGGCAATCAGGAAGTACAGACTGGCTGGATATAAGGGAAGTTTCCCCCCATCATGGTTGCTGGTGATCAATTGTTCTTGTCTCAACGTTGTTTCCTGGATCACTTGGAAGCTTGCTGAGTCTTGCCTCTTCTCCTGCTCTCAGATAAGATATTTTCTGTTTTTTGTTTTTGTGCTTTCCATTTGCATGTTTCTCTGCCATTTCAGGTGGAGGTTGATGCCTCTGAAATTGGGTCAGGTGCCGTTTTGTCCCAAAGAGATCCTGAGACCTCTAAAAGTAACCCTTGTGCTTTTTTCTCCCGAAAATTTTCTCCAACTGAATGTAATTATGACGTGGGTAATCGGGAGTTATTGGCCATGAAGTGGGCTTTTGAAGAGTGGAGACATTGGCTGGAGGGAGCCAAACATCAGGTGGTGGTCCTCACGGACCATAAGAATCTGGTTTATCTGGAATCAGCCAAGCGACTTAATCCTAGACAGGCCAGGTGGGCCTTGTTTTTCACACGTTTTAATTTTGTGGTTTCCTTTCTTCCTGGCACTAAGAATGTTAAGGCGGATGCCCTCTCGAGGAGTTTCTTTGCGGACTCTCCTGAGTTATCTGATCCTTCTGTTATTTTGAAAGAGGGTGTAGTTCTTTCCGCCATCTCGCCCAATTTGAGACTGACTCTGGAGGGGTGTCAGGAGGATAAACCCGAGCGCTGACCTGTTGGGAAATTGTTTGTCCCAGACCAGTGGAAGAAGAGTGTGATGTCTGAGATTCATTGTTCCGCGTTGGCCGGTCATCCCAGAATTTTTGGTACCAGAGACTTGGTGAGTCGGTCCTTTTGGTGGCCTACTTTGTCTCGTGACGTCAGGGAGTTTGTGCAGTCCTGTGGGACTTGCTCTCACTCCAAGCCTTGCTCTCGCTCTAGTGGTTTGTTGATGCCATTGCCTGTGCCCAAGAGACCATGGACCCATATCTCTATGGATTTTATTTCCGACCTCCCTGTTTCTCAGAGAATGACCGTTATCTGGGTGATTTGTGATAGGTTTTTCAAGATGATACATCTTGTGCCATTATCTAAGTTGCCTTCCTCCTCCGAATTGGTGCCTTTGCTCTTTCAGCACGTGGTTCGGTTACACGGCATTCCTGAGAACATTGTGTCTGACAGAGGAGTCCAGTTTGTTTCCAGATTTTGGAGGACTTTTTGTTCTAAACTTGGTGTTCAATTGTCTTTCTCCTCTGCTTTTCATCCTCAGACCAATGGACAAACTGAGAGAACAAACCAGACATTGGAGACTTATCTGAGATGCTTTGTGTCTGCTGATCAAGATGACTGGGTCTCTTTTTTGCCTTTGGCTGAGTTTGCTCTTAATAATAGAGCTAGCTCTGCCACTTTGATGTCTCCATTTTTCTGCAATTTTGGGTTTCACCCTCGATTTTCTTCTGGACAGACGGAGGCTTCTGTCTGTCCGGGTGTTGACTCTGTTGTGGAGCGTATGCAGCAGATTTGGGACCAGGTAGTGGAGAGGTTGTCCCTCTCTCAGGAGAAGGCCCAGCGGTTTGCCAACCGGCATAGGACTGATGGTCCTCGGTTTAAAGTGGGGGACTTGGTCTGGTTATCCTCAAGAAATATCCCTATGAGAGTTGCATCTCCTAAGTTTAAGCCTAGGTTCATTGAACCTTATAAGATCATGGAAATTCTTAATCCGGTTTCCTTCCGTTTGCTTCTTCCAGGGACATTTAAGATCCATAACGTGTTCCACAAGTCCTTATTAGGGTTGAGCATTCCGATACTGCAAATATCGGGTATCGGCCGATATTAGCTGTATCGGAATTCCGATTCCGAGTTCCGATATTTTCGTCTTATCGGATACCGGAATCGGGATTGTCACTGTCACTGTCAGTGTCCGTCGGTCGGGTCTGTCAGGAGTCAGCGGCACTTACCTGGCAGAAGATCTCCGGCGGTCACGTCCTGGACTGCTTCATGGCCGCCATCTTCTTTCCCCGGCGGTCACATGCAGTTTCTCGCGATAACTGCAGTGACTGCTGGGTAATCCCGGCCGTAAAGCAGTCAGTCCGATGACGTCACCGCCGGGGAAGCAGGTAATCAGCTGTGCTGCGTCGCGATGACAGGCTCTGCCTGTCATTGCGATGTAGCAGAGTTGGATCGTCGTGGGACAATCGTTACTATGGACTGCGTCGGACAGGTGGTATACTGTTGGTTTGTTTTTTTTCTTTTTTTACAGGAGATCGATGGCGTCGCAGGAATGAGAGAGTAATAAAAGTAATGAAAACTGTGTTGTCTCTTTTATTTCATTAAAAGACTTTTTTCTTGCTGTGTCTTTTTTTTATGCATTTAATAACTTTGGGATTAATAATGGATCGGTGTCTTATTGACGCCTCTCCATTATTAACCGGGCTTATTGTCACCGTGCAATCAACGGTGACAATAACCCCTTATTACCCCGCTTGCCACCGCTACAGGGCAAGTGGGAAGAGCCGGGTAAAGTGCCACAATTGGCACATCTTTTGATGCGCCAAATGTGGGGCTGCTGTAGCCTGGTATTATCAGGCTGTTGAGGGCCAAAATCCATGGGCCTTGACAGTCTTTTAATACCAGGCCGCAGCAGTCTGCATTTTACTTGGCTGGTTAACAAAAATAGGGGGGATCCCCACGCCGTTTTTTTTTCTCGGGGATCCCCTATTTTTGTTAACCAGCCAAGCTAAGCAGACTGCTGTGGCCTGGTATTATCAGGCTTGCAAGGTCCATGGATATTGGATCCTTACCAGCCTGAAAAACCAGGCCTCAGCGGTCTGCTTCATCTGGCTGGTTAACAAAAATAGGGGGACCCCATGCCAATTTTTTTCAAGGGGATCCCCTATTTTTGTTAATCAGCCAAGATATGCAGACTGCTGTGGCCTGGTATTATCAGGCTGGCAAGGTCCATGGATCTTGGCTCCTTAACAGCCTGAAAATCCAGGCCTCAGCGGTCTGCTTCATCTGGCTGGTTAACAAAAATAGGGGGGACCCCATGCCAATTTTTTTCAAGGGGATCCCCTATTTTTGTTAATCAGCCAAGATATGCAGACTGCTGTCGCCTGTATTATCAGGCTGGCAAGGTCCATGGATCTTGGCTCCTTAACAGCCTGAAAATCCAGGCCTCAGCGGTCTGCTTCATCTGGCTGGTTAACAAAAATAGGGGGACCCCACGCCAATTTTTTTCGAGGGGATCCCCTATTTTTGTTAATCAGCCAAGATATGCAGACTGCTGTGGCCTAGTATTATCAGGCTGGCAAGGTCCATGGATCTTGGCTCCTTAACAGCCTGAAAATCCAGGCCTCAGCGGTCTGCTTCATCTGGCTGGTTAACAAAAATAGGGGGGACCCCACGCCATTTTTTTTTCGAAGGGAACCCCTATTTTTGTTAATCAGTTCCCTCTGACGTCACTGATTGTGTCCCTGGCTGACCTGAAGTGAAAGTGGAAAGCAATCAATTAAGCTTTCCACTTAAGGGCCCGTCTCACATAGCGATATCGCTACCGAGATCGCTGCTGAGTCACTAGTTTTGTGACGCAGCAGCGAGCTCACCAGCGATATCGCTGTGTGTGACATTCAGCGACGATCAGCCCCCCTGCCGGGTATCGCTGATCGTCGCTGAAATGTCAGGACCTTTTTTTGATCGCTGGTTTCCCGCTGACAGGCACGCATCGCTGCGTGTGACAGGCGGGAGACCAGCGATCCGCTGGTAACCAAGGTACACAGCGGGTTTCCAGGCGCGGGGCTGTGCCTAGAAACCCGCTGTGTACCTTGGATACCAGCGCCCTGATGCAGGGAGCTGGTATCCAAGGTACACAGCGGGTTTCCAAGCGCTGCGCGGTGCCTGGAAACCCGCTGTGTACCTTGGTTACCAGCGGATCGCTGGTCTCCCGCCTGTCACACGCAGCGATGCGTGCCTGTCAGAGGGAAACCAGCGATCAAAAAAAGGTCCTGACATTTCTGCGACGATCAGCGATACCCGGCAGGGGGGCTGATCGTCGCTGAATGTCACACACAGCGATATCGCTGGTGAGCTTGCTGCTGCGTCACAAAACTTGTGACTCAGCAGCGATCTCGGTAGCGATATCGCTATGGAGACGGGCCCTTAAGCGATGTTACCCGCAGTGTCGCTGTCCCAGATCGCTGCCTGAGCTGCCTGTTTGGCAGCTCAGCAGCGATCATGTAGCGATACACCAGCGATCCTGACAAGTGCATATCGTTGTCGGGATCGCTGGTGTATCGTTATGTGACACCCAGCCTTTACTCTCCTGTCAGGCAGGAGAGGAACTCATTCATTTGGGGTTTACTGTGAGGCTGCAGCATTAGCTGCGGTCCCTGCAGTAAACATTAACCCTTTCTGAAGGATTACACCGTGGGACCTGACTGTGCATCGGATTGGTAAGAATAATTTTGCTTTATTATTTTATTTTTATTACAGGAAATGGTTTTAGCAGGTAAATAAAATATGGTCAAAAACTGTGTGATTATTTCATTAAACTTCTTTTTTATTAAAGTGTGTGTGTTTGATTTTTCTTTCATACAATAGGATTAATAATTGATAGTTGTCTAATTGACAGCTCTCAATTATTAACCTGGCTTAAAGTGACCTTTCAATTGCAAGGTCATTTTAACCCCTTATTAACCCATTCGCCACCGCTACAGGGCAATGGGAATAGACGGGCAAAGTGCCAGAAAGGGCAAATCTAATTAGAGATTTGCCCTTTCTGGGGTGTCTGGGGGCAGATGTTAAGTAGCCGGGGGGGCCAAAAAAAATGGTCCCTCTCTGGGCTATTATTATCTGCCCCCACTCACTGGCTTTGTCTGGTTGCGAAAATAGGGCGGGAGCCCACGCATTTTTTTTCAGCAATTTTACACCTCATATATATATATATATATATACATGTCATTGAATTTGTGACACATATATATATATATTTATATTTGTAGTTCATACACTTCTACATAGTATAATAGCCGCTAATTCAATTGCCGGCTTTTGTGAAAATGCAGAACCCGACATGAAATGACACTTGGTGTACATAGGGTTAACCATGTCTTTTCATGTCCTTTGCTATCTAATTTGCACAAACAATTAAATCAGTCTATGTGTGCAAAATTTCACACCTGTAGGGGTTAATTAAAGGTGTAAATTCGTAGCAAAAAAGTCCGGTTTTTTTACAACGAATTTACACCTTTAATTAACCCCTACAGGTGTGAAATTTTGCACACATAGACTGATTTAATTGTTTGTGCAAATTAGATAGCAAAGGACATGAAAAGACATGGTTAACCCTATGTACACCAAGTGTCATTTCATGTCGGGTGACCCGACATGAAATGACACTTGGTGTACATAGGGTTAACCATGTCTTTTCATGTCCTTTGCTATCTAATTTGCACAAACAATTAAATCAGACTATGTGTGCAAAATTTCACACCTGTAGGGGTTAATTAAAGGTGTAAATTCGTAGCAAAAAAGTCCGTTTTTTTTACAACGAATTTACACCTTTAATTAACCCCTACAGGTGTGAAATTTTGCACACATAGTCTGATTTAATTGTTTGTGCAAATCAGATAGCAAACGACATGAAAAGACATGGTTAACCCTATGTACACCAAGTGTCATTTCATGTCGGGTGCTTCTGTCTTTTCACTGAAGCCGGCTTTACCCGGCAATTGAATGAGAGGATATTTTACTATGTAGAAGTGTATAAACTATACATATATGTATATATATATGTCACAATGACATGTATATATATATATATATGTATTCTATGTGTGTATATTTAGTGTTTACAAGGAAAGAATGGGTTTTTTTTAGTTGCGATATTTTGTTCCCATAGACTTACATGGGACTTCCGGTATCGTATCGGGTATCGCCGATATTTTAGTGATATCGGCGATACCATTCCGATTCCGATACTTTAGGATATCGGAAAGTATCGCTCAACTCTAGTCCTTATTGAAGAGGTTTGTCGAGCAAGTGGTTCCTATGGCTGCGCCCCCTGACCCTGTTTTGGTTGAGGGCAATCTGAAGTATGTGGTTGAGAAAATATTGGATTCTCGTTTTCTAGACAGAAACTCCAGTATTTGGTTAAGTGAGAGGTTATGTCAGGAGGACAATTCTTGGGTGTTTGCTTCGGACATCCATGCTAGGAGATTGATCCGTGCGTATCACAGAGCTCATCCTGACCGACCTGGTTGCACAAATGAGGGTTCGGTGACCCCTCCTCAAGGGGGGTACTGTTATGAATGTTTTAGAAATGAATTCTGAGCAGAAGCTCCCTCTGGTGGTTACAAACAGTACTGAACCATTCAATGAGGATTGGCAATCAGGAAGTACAGACTGGCTGGATATAAGGGAGGTTTCCCCCCATCATGGTTGCTGGTGATCAATTGTTCTTGTCTCAACGTTGTTTCCTGGTTCACTTGGAAGCTTGCTGAGTCTTGCCTCTTCTCCTGCTCTCAGATAAGATATTTTCTGTTTTTTGTTTTTGTGCTTTCCATTTGCATTTTTCTCTGCATTTCTGTGAGGTTGGCCAGGTTCCCCTCCCCGGGGAGCTTGGTCTCCTCTCGGTTCCTCTGGAACCACTGTTGTTTGTTCATTTGCCTTTTCCATTTTTTTCTGTGGCTATGGCTTAGTTTTGTTACACCAAAGAACTAATTTAGGTGGTAGAGGTCATGTTATCTCAGGTGTTTTTGCAATTAGTAGCGTTGGCTTTTTTTTTAGGGTTTTTTGGAATTGCAGTAAGTATCCTTCCTATCCTTTTCTGTCTAGGCAGATTGGGCCCCAGCGTTTGCTCATACTATTTTCTGTCTGTGTCTGTATTTCCTCTTGTCTAACCGCCATTACATGTTTGGGGGCTTCCTATGTTCTTTGGGGATCTGCTCCGGGGCAGATAGCTTTCCTCTTTCTATCTTTAGGTGTAGTTAGCCTCTCAGGCTGTGACGAGGCGTCTAGGACCAACGTAGGAACGCTCCACGGCTGCCTTTAGTTGTGGTGGTTAGTCAGGGTACTGCAATCCAGTAGATTCCAACCTCTCTGGTGTATTGCCGTTTTTGCCTGCTCTCCTCAGCTACCAAAACATAACACCCATCTGTATATCAGCCTGCACCTGCCATGCTTATCCATATACCAGCCTGCCCCTGCCAGTATCTATCTGTATACCAGCTGTACCTGCCCACAAGTGAGGTTGCTGTGTACATGCCGTGCCTTCCTGTAACAGCTGTACTCTCAAATCGGGCCATTCCAGCTACCTGTCCCTTTGGGGGTCAGCTGCCATGTGTCCGAGGTCTGCTGTGGTGTAGCACCTGGTGTCCATAGGGACTCAAGCCTAACCCCACCTCTAGGGGCTCTACTGAAGAGTCAGATGTTTACCTAATTACATCCCTTCAGGCTCTCCTCGGACCATGGCACAGTGGTTCCACCACTCACTATACAGTTTGCACAGGCCCTGAAATCTGCTGGCTCCCAGACTTCCTCTATATCAGCTCTGTACCAGGAGGTCCAGCAGGATAAAATCCTCTCCTACCTGTGGACAGTGACCACCCACCTAAATACGATGACATCTCTGGCCGCATTCTCTCCTACCCAAGCTGCGGTAACCTCGACAGTGACCCATCGGCCTGTCTTCATAGTTTCCCGGTTCTGGATGTTTGTCAGCCCCTTCATATTTTGGCAGTGACCCTGCCTTATGTTGAGTGTTCATTAATCAGTGCATGTTGCACTTTGAACTCTTGGCTCATCAGTTCCTTTCAGATCGGGCCAAATTGGCTTTCATCATGTCCAATCTGATTGGCAAAGCTCTGGCATGGCTAAATCACCTATGGGAGAGAGGGTATCCCTCTTGTTTCAGACCTACAGTCCTTTCTAGAAACATTCCGTAAGGTCTTTGATGAGCCTGGCCACCTTTCTTCAGCAGCATCTTCTCTTCTCTGACCGCGCCAGTGAAACCTCACTGTGCACCAATACATGGTCTGATTCCATACCCTGTCCGAGCTCGCCTGGAATAATGAGACGCTGGTGGCCACCTCCTGGGAGGGTCTTTCTGGGAGATTAAATGATGAGGTTACTGGCTTGGACACATCCAACTCGCTGGATGACCTGGTGTGACTGGCATCTTGACATGAGGTTTCAGGAACATTCCAAGGAGGTGACCCACAAGACCTGTGCGCTTAGCACCAACCTTTCAAAGGCTGAGCATCCAGCAAACCTCACCTTTGGCACCCTCCCCAGTGTCCACGCAAATCAGCTAGGTGAAGACAGCCAAGCATCATCAGAAGGCGAGTTGTACAGAGGTAAGGTGCTTCCTTTACTTAATTCCTGAACAATAAAAACTATTTTATAGAAAAAATAATAATTTTTGCATAACTTTATTCTGAGAGCTATAACTTGGAGCTGTATTGCGGTTTGTTTTTTGCGGGACAGGATGACGTTTTCAGCAGTACCATGTTTATTGAGATACGTCTTTTGATCACATGTTATTCCACTTTACGTTTGATGGTATGATGATAAAGCATTGCTTTTTGCCTTTTTTTAAAATTTTTTATGGTGTTCACTAAAGGGGTTAACTAGTGGGACAGTTTTATAGATCAGGTTGTTGCGGACGCAGCAATACCAAATATGTGTAGTTTTATTGTTTAGATTTTATTTCATTCAAGTATTTATTTAGTGAGAGAATAAATATTATTTTATAATTATTTTTTTAAAAAAATTACAATTATTTGATATTTTTTTAAACTTTTTTCTAACTATTTTACTTAGTCCCACTATGGGACAATCATTTTTTGCAGGCTAATCGCTTCTATAGCATGCAGATGAAGCAGCACTGACAGAGAGACTTGCAGATCATGTACTGCGCATGATCAGAAAGTTTCTTCGCTCTGGTGACCCGGATGTCGTCATGACCATGGCAACGATCAGGATCCCGCATCACGCTGCGTGGTTTCCTATCCAAAGGCAGAGGGGTTTTCAGACTTCTGCCAGCTTCCAGAATGATGCGATCGTGTTCAATCGCAGCATTTCGGGGGTTAAAGTGCCTAGAGCGGTCTGTGACTGTTCCTGGCACCTAGTGTTGGGTGTCAACTGTTAGAATCAGTGTGCTTGGCCGATCGCGATAACAAAATATTCCGTTCCTGGTCAGATAGTCCCACGTCACATGGACAGAATATTAAGCCTGATGTCGGAAAGGGGTTAGAAGGCTATAGCTTAATTATTTAAGAAACAACAAATCTTTTGCTACCACACAAACAAGCATAATTTTTGGACCATCGCTTGTAAAAAAGCTATGGTTTCTACTGCATACCGCATGTGTATAAACACCGGCATGGCAGTCATCTGCCTCCACCTCCTTCACTCCCCAAAAAAGTGATGTTTTCTTAATCATTTTTACATTTTAAAAGCATAAAAAGTTTGTCAGTGCAGAATGTATTAAATAGTTTACCCTTTGTTACCATCTGTTTACCCGTAACCATACCTGTAGGTTGTGTTTGCCTCAAAGAGCTTTAACGAGATTAACCCCTTAATGTCCAATGACGTGCAGAGTCCGTCATGACAAGGTGCCAGTTCCGGCACCAGGACGGACTCTGCACGTCATGCCTTTGATCTACCACAGCGTGTAAACACGCTGTGGTAGATCAGTGCCGACAGCTGTCACAGACAGCTGACAGGCACGGCAAGCGGTGCGGGGACCTTTGCCGTCGGTCCCCGCACTCACAGCGCTGTGGTTGGTCAGTCAATCTGACTGACCAAACACAGCAGCGATCGCGCAGGAGAAGCTGAAATTTCAGCTTCCCCAGCGCGATCAGTGCAGGAGCCCGGCGCTGCAGTGGCCAGGCTTCCTGCCCTGACAGCCAGGAGCGGAGCCCCCAATGCCCCTGGCTGTTAACCCCCTGACTGCTGCGATCGAGCGCGATCGCAGAGCTCAGGGGGGGAGGCAGAGGGTCGGGTGCTCCCTCTGCCTCAGATCAGCGTCCCAGCGATGTAATCGCAGGGCCTGATCTCTGCCTTGATGACCCGGGGGTTGTCATGACAACCTCCGGGTCATCTAGCTACGGGAAGCTGCTGTGATCATGTCACAGCAGCTTTCCCCATAGGTACAATGCATTGCAATGCCAGAGCATTGCAATGCATTGTAACTGCAATCAAAAGTAAAAAAAAGTGAAAGTCCCATAAAGGGACAAGTTGAAAAAAATCATTTTTTTAAAAAAATTGTAAAAAAAATATTAAAAAATAATTTAAAAAAAATCCCCTAAAAAATACACATTTTTATGTAATAAAAAAAATAAAAAACAAAAAAAATACACATGTTAGGTATCGCCACGTCCGAAAAATCCCATCTATAAAAGCATAACCCTAGTTAACCCCTTCAGTGAAAGCCGTAAAAAAAAAACACAAAAAAGTAGTAAATTATACTTTTTCCAAGCGGTATCATTATACCGCTTGGAAAAAGTGCAATAACACGCGATCAAAAAGACAGATATAAATAATCATGGTACCGCTGAAAACGTCATCTTGTCCCGCAAAAAACAAGCCGCTATACAGCATCATCAGCGAAAAAATAAAAAAGTTATAGCTCGCAGAATAAACTGATGCAAAAATAATTATTTTTTCTATAAAATTCTTTATTGTGTAAAAAACGCCAAAACATAAAAAAAATATATAAATGAGGTATCGCTGTAATCGTAGTGACCTGAAGAATAAAGCTGCTTTATCAATTTTACCACACGCGGAACGGGGGAAAAAAATAAAAAAAAAAACAATTCCTGAATTGCTGGTTTTTGTTCATTCTGCTTCCACAAAAATCGGAATAGGAAGCGATCAAAAAACGTTATGTGCCCGAATATGGTACCAATAAAAACGTCAGCTCGTCCCGCAAAAAATAAGCCCACAGATAACTCTGTCGGCCGAAATATGGAAAAATTATAGCTCTCAAAATACGGCGATGCAAAAAATTCTTACAAAAAATTATTCCAAAAAAAAGCATCTTTTAGTGTGTGACAGAAGCTAAACATGAAAAAAGGGAGTAAATCTGGTATCGCTGTAATCGCACCGATCCAAGGAATAAAGTCGCCTAATCACTAATACCGCACGAGGAACGGCACAAAAAAGAAAACCAATTCTTCACCTTTGGTAGATTTGTTCATTGTGCCTCCCAAAGATCGCAGTAAGGCGATCACAGTGGTTCCCCCCCACATATGGGGTATCAGCGTACTCAGGACAAAATGCACAATAGCTTTTGGGGTCCTATTTCTCCTGTTACCCTTATAAAAATAAAAATTTGGTGGCAAAAATGTCATTTTTGTGGAAAAAAATATGATTTTTTTTATTTTCACGGCTCTACGTTATAAACTTCTATGAAGCCCTTGGGGGTTCAAAGTGCTGACCACACATCTAGATAAGTTCCTTGGGGGTCTACTTTGCAAAATGGGGTCATTTGTGGGGGGTTTCTACTGTTTAGGCACATCAGGGGCTCTCCAAGCGCGACATGACACCCGCAGACCATTCCATCAAAGTCTGCATTTAAAAACGGTGCTCCTTCCCTTCCGATCTCTGCCATGCGTCAAAATAGTGGTTCCCCCCCACATATGGGATATCAGCGTACTCAGGACAAATTGCACAATAGCTTTTGGGGTCCTATTTCTCCTGTTACCATTATAAAAATAAAAATTTGGGGCAAAAAGATTATTTTTGTGGAAAAAAATATGATTTTTTTATTTTCACGGCTCTACGTTATAAACTTCTGTGAAGCACTTGGGGTTCAAAGTGCTCACCACACATCTAGAAAAGTTCCTTGGGGGGTCTAGTTTCCAAAATGGAGTCACTTGTGGGGGGTTTCTACTGTTTAGGTACATCAGGGGCTATCCAAACGTGACATGACACCCACAGACCATTCCATCAAAGTCTGCATTTGAAAAAGGCGCTACTTCCCTTTCGAGCTCTGCCATGCGTCAAAATAGTGGTTTCCCCCCACATATGGGGTATCAGCGTACTCAGGACAAATTGCACAATAACTTTTGGGTCCTGTTACCCTTTGGAAAATAACAATTGGGGGTGGAAAGATCATTTTTGTGGAAAAGATATGATTTTTTAATTTTACTGCTCTACGTTATAACCTTCTGTGAAGCCCTTGGGGGTTCAAAGCTCTCACCACACATCTAGATAAGTTCCTTGGGGGGTATAGTTTCCAAAATGGGGTCACTTGTGGGGGGTTTCCACTGTTTAGGCACACAGGGACTCTCCAAATGCGACATGGCGTCCAATCTCAATTCCAGCCAAAAAAGTCAAATGGCACTGCTTCCCTTCCGAGCTCTGCCATGCGCCCAAATAGTGGTTTACCCCCACATATGGGGTATCAGCGTACTCAGGACTAATTGCCCAATAACTTTTGGGGTCCTTTTATCCTTTGGAAAATAATAATTGGGATGAAAAGATCATTTTTGTGGAAAAAAATATGATTTTTTAATTTTACGGCTCTACGTTATAACCTTCTGTGAAGCCCTTGGGGGTTAAAAGCTCTCACAACACATTTAGATAAGTTCCTTGGGGGGTCTAGTTTCCAAAATGGGGTCACTTGTGGGGGGTTTCCACTGTTTAGGCACACAGGGACTCTCCAAATGCGACATGGCGTCCAATCTCAATTCCAGCCAAAAAAGTCAAATGGCACTGCTTCCCTTCCGAGCTCTGCCATGCGCCCAAATAGTGGTTTACCCCCACATATGGGGTATCAGCGTACTCAGGACTAATTTCCCAATAACTTTTGGGGTCCTTTTATCCTTTGGAAAATAATAATTGGGATGAAAAGATCATTTTTGTGGAAAAAATATGATTTTTTAATTTTACGGCTCTACGTTATAACCTTCTGTGAAGCCCTTGGGGGTTAAAAGCTCTCACAACACATTTAGATGAGTTCCTTGAGGGGTCCAGTTTCCAAAATTGGGTCACTTGTGGGGGGTTTCCACTGTTTAGGCACACAGGGACTCTCCAAATGCGACATGGCGTCCAATCTCAATTCCAGCCAAAAAAGTCAAATGGCGCTGCTTCCATTCCGAGCTCTGCCATGCGCCCAAATAGTGGTTTACCCCCACACATGGTATATCGGTGTACTCTGGAGAAATTGTACAACAAATATTGTGGTTCATTTTCTCCTGATACCCTTTACAAAATTAAAAAAAATTGTGTCGAAAGAAAAATTTTGGGAAAAAAAGTTAAATGTTCATTTTTTCCTTCCACATTGCTTCAATTCTTGTGAAGTACCTAAAGGGTTAATAAACTTCTTGAATGTGGCTTTGAACACGTTGAGGGGTGCAGTTTTTAGAATGGTGTCACTTTTGGGTATTTTCTGTCATATTGACCCCTCAAATTCACTTCAAATGTGAGGTGGTCCCTAAAAAAATGGTTTTGTAAATTTTGTTGGAAAAATGAGAAATTGCTGGTCAACTTTTAACACTTATAACTTCGTAACAAAAAAAAATTTTGGTTCCAAAATTGTGCTGATGTAAAGTAGACATGTGGGAAATGTTATTTATTAACTATATTTTTGTGACATATCTCTCTGATTTAATGGCATAAAAATTAAAAGTTTGAAAATTGCAAAATTTTCAAAATTTTTGCCATATTTCCATTTTTTTCATAAAAAAACGCAAGTTATATTGAAGAAATTTTACCACTATCATGAAGTACAATATGTCACAAGAAAACAATCTCAGAATCGCCAAGATCCGTAGAAGCGTTCCAGAGTTATAACCTCATAAAGAGACAGTGGTCAGAATTGTAAAAATTAGCCTGGTCTTTAACCTACAAAATGGCTTGGTCATTAAGGGGTTAAATAAAGTCCCATAAGATCTCAAAATTACATGTCTTTTACGACAATTAGAAATGTTGCAGTATTGCAATTCAAATTAGTTTTTGAGGAAAATTTTGATGGAGCTAACAAATTCAAACTTCAAAAGATTATCAGAACCCTAGTGATCAGTAAATTATGCCCTATTTACAGTTGTGGTTGGCCAACCCTTTAAATCCATTTTCAAAACAAAAAATGCTATATTAGAGGATGTAAATAAATCTAAAAGTGGGAAACAGAGCACACAATAGATTGATACCCTATGGAGGAAGAGTAGGAGAGTGCTGGTTACACTCACCGAGTAGAGTTGTGACAGGCACAACTACTATGTAGTCATGAAGAAAAGCAGTTGCTGCTGCACGTGGCTGGTAAATTAATCCTCCAGGAGATATTGTATCTAGCTGGATGAACACTTTGGTGGGCTGCGCTGCTGGAGTAAATTGATTTATTTCAGCAGCAAAGTCCAAATATGAATTCATTCAACTGGATCCGTTATTAGAGGATGTGAATGAATAATCAATGCATTCACTTACTCACCCAGCACAGAATTCTAAGTATTAGTCCCCATGCCTATGATATACGATATTGGACCACTATCACCCCAAGAATGCAAACATATGGCCTTTCAGTGCTACCATACATGCTTTCTTGGGTGTTGTCTTTACAGAGGAATCCTCCTCTAGAAACAGGTTTACGTTGTACAAAAGGTATCCTAGAGAAATACAAAAAAAACAGAAAAAGAGGTGGAACATGTCCAGTCCTTGTAAAATTCTCTTGAACCCCTTAACCCCCAAAGGATTTTTTGCATGTTAATGACAGGGCCAATTTTTACAATTCTGACCACTGTCCAGTAATAACTCTGGAATGCTTCCATGGATCCTGGTGATTCTGACATTGTTTAATTGTGATATATTGTACTTCATGATAGTGGAAAATTTATTTGATATGACTTGCGTTTATTTGTGAAAAAACGGAAATTTGGCGAAAATTTCAAAAATTTCGCAATTTTCCAACTTTGAATTTTTGTGCTCTTAAATCACAGGAATATGTCACACAAAATAAGTAACATTTTCCACATGTCAATTTTACATCAGCACAATTTTGAAACCAACATTTTTTTTTGTTAGGAAGTTATAAGGGTTAAAATTTGACCAGCAATTTCTCATTTTTACAACACCATTTTATTTTAGGGACCATATCACATTTGA
This sequence comes from Oophaga sylvatica, assembly GCA_033576555.1. Taxonomy (NCBI): domain Eukaryota; kingdom Metazoa; phylum Chordata; class Amphibia; order Anura; family Dendrobatidae; genus Oophaga; species Oophaga sylvatica. The sequence continues at coordinate 97,372,096 of JARQOD010000001.1, forward strand.
AGTCATTTTGAGGGGTCTATATGATAGAAAATACCCAAAAGTGACAACATTCTAAAAACTGCACCCCTCAAGGTGCTCAAAACCACTTTCAAGAAGTTTATTAATCCTTCAGGTGTTTCACAAGAATTTTTGGAATGTTTTAAAAAAATGAACATTTTTTTTTTTCACAAAAAATGTACTTCAGATCCAATTTTTTTATTTTACCAAGGGTAACAGGAGAAATTGGACCCCAAAAGTTGTTGCACAATTTGTCCTGAGTACGATGATACTCCATATATGCTGGAAAACAACTGTTTGGGCGCATGGCAGGGCTCGGAAGGCAAGGAGCGTCATTTGACTTTTCAATACAAAATTGTCTGGAATTGAAATTGATGCAATGTTGCATTTGGAGAGCCCCTGATGTGCCTAAACAGTGGAAACCCCCACAAGTGACCCCATTTTAGAAAGTAGATCCCCTAAGGAACTTATCTAGATGTGTGGTGAGAACTTTGAACCCCCAAATGCTTCACAGAAGTTTATAATGTAGAGCCGTAAAAATAAAAAATCATATTTATTTCACAAAAATGATCTTTTCACCCCAATCTTTTATTTTCACAAGGGTAACAGGAGAAACTGGACCACAAACGTTGTTGTTCAATTTGTCCTGAGTACGCCGATACCCTATATGTGGGAGAAAACCACTGTTTGAGAGCATGGCAGAGCATGGAAGAGAAGGAGCACCATTTGACTTTTTCAACGCAGAATTGCCTGGAACTGAGATCGGATGCGATATCAAGTTTGGAAAGCCCTTGATGTGCCTAAACAGTGGCAACCCCCAAGTCTAACTCCAACCCTAACCCCAACACACCCCTAACCCTATTCCCAGCCCTAACCATAACCCTAACCACAAGCCTAACCCTAAAACACCCCTAACCCTAATCCCAACCTTAATCCCAAACCTAACCCTAATCCCGATCCTAACCCTACTCCAAATCCTAACCCTAAATTTAGCTCCAACCCTAACTCTAGCCCCAACCCTAAACCTAACTTTATCCCCAACCCTAACCCTAACCCTAACTTTAGCCCCAACCCTAACCCTAATTTTAGCCCCAACCCTAACCCTATCTTTAGCCCTAACCCTAACCCTAACTTTAGCCCCGACCCTAACTTTAGCCCCAACCCTAATAGGAAAATGGAATTAAATACATTTTTTTATTTTATTATTTTTCCCTAACTAAGGGGGCGATAAAGGGGGCTTGTTTTACTGTTTATAGCTGATTTTTATATTGGGTTTTTATGATTGACAGCTGTCACAAGTTAAAAGACGCTTTTTATTGCGAAAAATAGTTTTTACATCACCATATTTTGAGAGCTGTAATTGTTCCATATTTTGGCCCTCAGTGTGATGTATGGTGTACAGTTCATATAGCGTCTTGTGCTTGGGTGCGAGGAAAACACATGAGACACAGGTTTGATATGGAAGGACTTGTATTACTTCATACAAGTAGGCAAAAAGGGTCACACAGTTTGCAGGTACAGAGGCAGGAGACACAGCAGGCCAGAGTAACTTTAAGTTCAGTAATAACTCTCCACAACAGGTTCAGGATCTCTTCTCTGTTACCATAATTCCCTTGCAAACGTGGATTTATCAAACAGCAGGTTTCCAGAGTCCACAAGTGTTCCAAAGTTCCTCAATAGGAAATAGCTGGAGTACCAAGTCCAAGGTTTCCAGGAGTCAGGTCACAGGCTCACTGCAGGTTTGATTCTGAAGCACTGATTGCTCAGCTGAGGCTGCTTAAGAGGCAAGAGGGAGAGAATCAGAGCGGGAACATGAAAGCTGGAAACTCCATATTGACTGAGGGCAAGATAGATGCAGCAAGACAGAAAGCAAAATGGCCGACGGAAAAACTGAGTTTCAAGAAACATTTCAAAAGAGACAAAGAACCTTACATTACTCCCCCCTTAGGGACAACCTCCGGATGACCTCAGACCAGGCTTGTCTGGGTACCTCTGATGAAACTGGCGGAGCAGGCGAGGAGCATTAACGTTATATCCGGTTCCCATGAGTTGTCCTCCACTGGGTAGCCCTGCCATTTAATCAAATATTGTAACTGATTTCTGTACAACCTGGAATCTAGAATCCTTTCCACCATAAATTCTTCCTGACCATCGACCAGCACTGGGTCAGGGCAAGGAGAAGAGCGTCCAGGAAACGTATTGGGTGTTGCAGCCTTTAGTAGGGATACATGAAAGACAGGGTGGATTGTCATAGTTCTGGGCAGTTGAAGATGACAAGCAACGGCACTTATAATTTTACTGATTTTATAGGGTCCAATGTACTTATGTCCCAATTTAGACGATGGAATCTTTAACTTAAGATTTCTGGTTGACAGCCAGACCAAGTCTCCTACCTTGAAAGCTGATGCAGGTTTACGAAATTTATCTGCTGCTTTCTTGTACCTTTCCTGAGCCAATTCCAGATTTTCCTTTAGAAGATCCATATTCTTTTGTAAAGAAGTGATTCTTTCAGCCACTGCCGGCAAGGGCGTATCTATGGGAAATCGAGGAAGAATGTTAGGATGATAACCTAGATTGGAGTAAAAAGAAGACTGCTTAGTGGAGGCGCTCTGAGAGTTGTTATAAGAGAACTCAGCCAGTGGGAGTAGATCCACCCAATCATCCTGTAGGTGGCAGATAAAGCAGCGGAGATACTGCTCCAGGGTCTAATTGGTTCGTTCTGTCTGTCCATTAGTCTGGGGATGAAAAGCAGAAGAAAGGTTTACTTTAATGTCCAATGCGGCACAAAAATTTTGCCAAAACCTTGAAGTGAATTGCACCCCCCGATCCGAAATGACCTCATCCGGTACTCCATGCAAGCGAAACACATTCTTAATCATCAAATCTGATGTCTGTTTTGCAGTGGGTAAGCCGACACAGGTGATAAAATGAGCTGCCTTTGTTAAACGATCGACCACCACTAGAATGGTGTTCTTCCCTTGAGAGGTTGGTAACTCCACAATGAAGTCCATAGAAATGGATCCCCACGGGCGGGACGGGGTGGGAAGGGGTTGCAACAGACCAGTTGGTGAGGAGCGAGGTGTTTTGCATCTTGCACAGACTTCACATGAAGTGACATAGTTTAAAACATCTTTCCTGTAAGTGGGCCACCAAAAGAAACGGAAAGAAAATTCTTGTGTCTTTAGAATTCCTCTATGCCCAGCTATCTTGGAATCGTGGATGAGTTGCAATACTCTCAATCTGACTGTTTCAGGTATATACAGGCGTTGTCCCTGAATCCACACACCATTCTTAAAGACAAGACTTACGTCCCTTGGGGGTTGTGCCAACAAAGAATCCGCATGGTATGCTTCCTTGATGTCCTTAAGTAGGTCTTGATTATGAATCACTCCCAGGAATCTAAAGTCAGGAAGAATAGTCTTAGGAGGAGTAAGTGGATGTGTCTCTGCTGAATGAATCCTAGAGAGTGCATCAGCCTTTCCATTGTGCGATCCTGGCCTATAAGAAATTACAAAATTAAATTGGTTTAGGAAAAGATTCCAGCGAGCCTGGCGAGGAGTCAGGCACATGGCCGACCTGATAAATTCAAGGTTACGATGGTCTGTCAGGACGACTATTTGCTGTGCAGCTCCCTGAAGAAGGTGTCTCCATTCCTTGAAGGCAACAATAATGGCCAACAATTCTCTATTGCCCACATCGTAGTTCCTCTCAGTCGAAGACAATCGCTGGGAAAAGAAAGCACAGGGATGCAAGACATTCTTCTCACCTGTTCTCTGAGAGAGTATAGCTCCAACGGCACAGTCTGAAGCATCCACCTCTATTATGAAGGCAAGTTCAGGGTTGGGATGTACTAAGATAGGTGCGGTGGTAAATTTATCCTTTAGACAGGAAAATGCTTCCTGGGCTTGCGGGGTCCAGGAGAACCTAGACTCTTTCCGGGTAAGTTGGGTGATAGGTGACACTACCTCAGAAAAATTCCTAATGAAACGTCTATAGAAGTTGACAAACCCGATGAAGCGCTGCACCTCCTTCACATTTCTAGGAATTGGCCAATCCTTGATGGCTTGGGTCTTGCTTCCATCCATACTAATCCCTTGCGTAGACAGTACATACCCCAGAAATTGAATTTCGGTCCTATGTAATTCACACTTTTCAAGTTTGATGTAAAGATGGTTTTGTCTTAGGCGTTCTAAGACCATTCTCACATGTCCATGATGTTCCCCTGTGGAGTTAGAAAAAATTAGAATATCATCCAGATAAATCACCACGAATGTATCTAGGAGATCCCTGAAGATGTCATTCACCAAGTGTTGGAAAGTGGCTGGGGCGGTACACAGACCAAAAGGCATAACTAGATATTCAAAGTGTCCATAGCGTGACCTGAATGCAGTCTTCCATTCATCCCCAGGTCTAATACGGACCAAGTTATAGGCCCCACGGAGATCCAGTTTAGAGAAAATTTTGGCATGCCGCACACTCTCCAATAACTCAGGGATTAAAGGCAATGGATAACGGTTTCTAATAGTAACCTTATTGAGTTCCCTATAGTCTATGCAGGGTCTCAGAGATACATCTTTCTTCTTCACAAAGAAGATGGGTGCACCTGCAGGAGATGAAGAGGGGCGTATGAAGCCCTTGGCTAGATTTTCGTCTATGTAGTCCTTCAAAGCCTTTAGCTCGGGCCCCGCCAGGGGGTAGATCTTACTAAAAGGTATCTCTGCTCCAGGCAATAATTCAATTGGACAATCATATGGACGGTGAGGGGGAAGCTGGTCAGCGTTCTTCTTGTCACATAAATCCACATAGTCCTGGTATACAGCTGGTAGTTCAGGGACTGACATGGTTCCTTTAGGAACAGAGCAAGCTGAAACTTCTGGACTCATCTGTTTCTCCGGAAAGTGTAATTCCTTGGTCTCCCAGTTAATCGTAGGGTTCCGAGCCTGCAGCCATGGTAGCCCTAGAATAATGGGAAAGTGGGGAGAAGAGATAAGCATAAAGGACAGTTTCTCCTGATGATCTTTACCCATAAGGACCCTCAAAGGCTCCGTTTCCTGATCCACTGGTCCAGAGGTCAGCAGGGAGCCATCCACAGTCTCCATCTGTACTGGAGTAGCCTTCTTCACTGAACATATCCCCTGTTTCAGAGCAAAGGAGATATCCATAAAATTTCCACTTGCTCCTGAGTCGATCATAGCAGAGCTAGACACCCAGACTGAGTCAACCCAGAGTTTGATGGAAAGGAAGCAATGAGAATTGTTTTTTTTACAACTCAGCTGGGACACCGCTGAGGAAACTTGAAAAATTGCAGCGTTTACACCGTCATCGTCCTCAGAACTAACGGAGTTTAAGTCCGAGAAATCAAGATCTCTTGCAGCAGATCTCTCTGGAGCCTGAGGCTCGGACATGACAGATCTCCTCTCGCAACACTCACAGTGAATGACTGCTGCAGTAGTCTTACGAGAACGGCTGGGGCAGTTTATAATGAAGTGCCCTGACTTACCACAGTAGAAACATAGATTTTCCTTTAAACGATGTTCTTTGCGTGCATCACTAACCCGTCTTTGTAAAGAGTCTACCTGCATGGGTTCAGATTCTGGTTCCCGTGTGATCCTACTCAAAGGTTCCTTAGCTGAGGAGGGAGGTAGGAAAAGGTTAGTGCGATTATTTTCGAACCATCTCTCTTGTCTGCGTTCAGTCAGACGAGCATCAATACGGATACAATAGTTAATAAAGTCACCTAACGCAGTGGGAGGGTCGGCACGAGCAAGTTCATCCTTAATCAGTGGAGACAACCCTTTCCGAAAAATAGATTTTTTGGCGGAAGTGTCCCAAGTGGTATCGAGAGCCCATCTCCTGAAATCCAAGGCATATTCGGCTACTGAGCGCTTACCTTGGCGCAAAGTTAACATGGCTGCTTCAGCTGTTGCACCTCGATTGGGGTCATAAAACACCTGCCCCATGGCTGAAATGAAAGCATCAAGATGATTCAAACATTCATCCCCGTCTCAATCAGAGGGTTTGCCCACATCAAAGCCTTGTTGGTAAGCAACATGATTATAGTAAGCACTTTGGATCGTTCAGTGGGAAATTGTGAAGCATGTTCAGAGAAAAATAGATTGCATTGGTTAATAAATCCCCTGAATTTCTCACGTTCACCGCCAAAATGAAAAGGGGGTAACTTGGGGATCCCAGAACTCGGGGTTATGGCAGGAGCCTGGACTCGTTCCTCTAGAGCCTCAATCCTGGCTCGTAAATCCTGGGTAGTTTGTCCAAACACTTGCAAATTGTGATTAGTGAGGTCCTGTAGACTTGCAAAACGGGTCTTTATAGTCTGTATATCTGCAAGGATTGTATCAGTCACTCCGCAAAGCTCCTTTATGCGAGCCTCCATCTTCCAGACCTTTTAAGGCAGAAGTACTGGAAGGAGAAGAGGAAAAAAAAAAAAAAAAAAATAGTGTTTACCTGTGGTAACACTTCAGAGTAAAATAAAGGGAATGCGCTCACCTGGAATGGTTGTGAGAAGTCACAACCACTGTCATCACAGAAGGTATAAACGGACATCTGATATCCACAGTCACAGCAGACACGGCCTTCCCAGACCCAGCAGACACTAACGTTGGCTTCAGAATCTTGTGATGTATGCTGTACAGTTCATATAGCGTCTTGTGCTTGGGTGCGAGGAAAACACATGAGACACAGGTTTGATATGGAAGGACTTGTATTACTTCATACAAGTAGGCAAAAAGGGTCACACAGTTTGCAGGTACAGAGGCAGGAGACACAGCAGGCCAGAGTAACTTTAAGTTCAGTAATAACTCTCCACAACAGGTTCAGGATCTCTTCTCTGTTACCGTAATTCCCTTGCAAACGTGGATTTATCAAACAGCAGGTTTCCAGAGTCCACAAGTGTTCCAAAGTTCCTCAGTAGGAAATAGCTGGAGTACCAAGTCCAAGGTTTCCAGGAGTCAGGTCACAGGCTCACTGCAGGTTTGATTCTGAAGCACTGATTGCTCAGCTGAGGCTGCTTAAGAGGCAAGAGGGAGAGAATCAGGGTGGGAACATGAAAGCTGGAAACTCCATATTGATTGAGGGCAAGATAGCTGCAGCAAGACAGAAAGCAAAATGGCTGACGGAAAAACTGAGTTTCAAGAAACATGTCAAAAGAGACAAAGAACCTTGCACTCAGAGTCATGTGAGGTCTTATTTTTTGCGGAACGAGTTGATTTTTCTATTGGTACCATTTTCGGGCACATGATATTTTTTAATAGCTTTTTTTTACGATTTTTGGGAGGCAGAATGAACAGAAACCAGCAATTTATGAATTTCTTTTGGGAGCGTTTATACCATTCCGCATGTGGTAAAATTGATAAATCAGTTTTATTCTTTGGGTCAGTACGGTTACAGCGATGCCTCATTTATATCATTTTTTTATGTTTTGACGCTTTTATGCAATAAAAATTATTTTATATAAAAAATAATTATTTTTGCATCGCTTGATTCTGAGAGCTACAACTTTTTTATGTTTTTGCTGATAATGCTGTATGGTGGCTCATTTTTTGCGGGACAAGATGACGTTTTCATCGGTACCATGTTTATTTATATCTATCTTTTTGATCACGTGTTATTCTGCTTTTTGTTCGGCGGTATGATGATAAAGTAGTTTTTGCCTTGTTTTTTTTATGGGGTTCACTAAAGGAGTTAAATAATGAGACAGTTTTATATGTTGGATTATTGCGGACTTGGCGATACTAAATATGTTTATTTAAATTGTTTAGATTTTTTTATTCAAATATTTATTTATAGATAGAATAAATATTGATTTTTTTTATTTTTTTTTAAATATTTTTATAATTGTTTAAATTTTTTTTATTTAATTCTTACTTTTACACTGTGTCCCACTATGGGACTCTCATTTTCTGCAGACTGATCACTTATATGGCATGCAGATCTACATGCCATATAAGCTGTCAGCGCTGCAGGGATTTGTCACTAACTTCAGAGACTTCCTGACATGCACTGTGCATGACAGGAAGTCTCTGAGCTCTGGTAACCCGGATGTCTTCATGACGACATCAGGTTACCATAAGAGCGATCGGGACCCCGCGTCATGACGCGGGGTCTCTGATCCAAAGGCAGAGGGGCTGTCAGAGCTGACAGCCTCTCTGTCTGCTCCGAAACACTGCGATATGTTTGATCGCAGTGTTCCGGGATTTAAAGTGCTGGGAGCGGTCCGTGACCACTCCCGGCACTTAGTGCCAAGTGTCAACTGTGAGAATCAGCTGACATCCAGCCACGACAGGCCGCGCTCCCCCTGTGAACGCGGCTGATCACGTATGACGTACTATCCCGCCCACTGTCATATGGGCCCGGGTCACATGGACGGGATAGTTAGTTGGATGTCAGAAAGAGGTTAAATTTCAGTACAATGAGCAGGGGTGTGACTGGTGCCTTGCAGCTTAAGGGGCCCAAAAGGTCCTGTTGCCCCTTATAAAAAGACTATTACTTTTAAAGACCTGTGATAGTTGGGGACCCTGTTGGATATCTTGTATTGGGGCCCACGATCTTCAAATCACAAAACTGATGATCATATGTCATCATATGTCATTTACTATTATATCTTTATAATCTTAACTGTAATTAACCCCTTTACATCCACTTTTTTTTAAGTGTGTAACATCTTCCCATATTCGTAGACCAGATTATTGCATCAATGAACAATCTGCTGAGCCAAAACATATTTGTGGATATATTCCACGCTGCTGAATGAATATTTGTGGTTTATTCTACGTTGTTTCCTGAAGAAGTATTTGAAACTTCGAAACGCGTAGAATAAACCACAAATATCTTTCATCTATCCATCTCTGCAGTGACGTATTCATTCAGCAGTGCGGAATATATCACAAATATCCTTTTTCATCCGGACACCAACGGTCACTTGCTGACCTGTGGATCTACTGCAGCTGTCATTTATGCCTAAAAACCTCAGACACCAGGTTAGCATAATCTGATTAGACATGTGTAATTTTATCGGATAAGAGTCTATTTGCGTTATTTTCTCCACGGTTTTCTATTGAGCCAAAACATAGCATTTCTTGCTCTCCTTTGGTGCTTTGCAGACATATCCTAATGCAATCTTAGGTTTTGAACTAAGCGTTTTTAATATAGAACCTTAACCACCGTCCTCCTTGATTGGCAAGAGTAACATTGTAACAGCAACCTCACAGGGATTCCTACCTCCATACTGCTGGCTGCACTGGTACCATACATCAACCACAGCACACTTTCCCAGACAGAAAATTACATGCCTCTGTTATTTCTTGGTCAAACTAATATTAACTTTCTGATGCGCACAGAGCATGCACCAGTTGGATGGAGAAATAATACCAGGACAGAATGATTAATGCCTTCCCAGAAGAAAGAGACAATTTACAGCACTGAATTCTCTTTATCACCCGACACATTCTTCATACAAAGTGCTGTTCTAATGTGATTAGCAGACAGCCATATTCTGATCACTAATGGATGTAGTCTCGTCTATAGAAGCACAATGACTGGCAGATATAGTTTCTCTCCCATAGAAGCAAGGAAAAAAGGCTAAATTCAATTAATCTGATCCTGAATAAATGACCTTCGGCAGTCATGCTCATTTCTATTAGTATAATATGGAAAGAGGAGAAAAACAGTAAGCCGGTAATTTAATGCAAGCTCCAAATATGTCTGAGAGATAAAGCAATTTGTCACTGTACAAACTTCTAGAAATCCAATTCTCAACTAATATACTTAAAGGGTCAGTAAAGTAAAAACCATTCACACAATGCAGTCATGTAGAAGTACAGGCAATTAAGAACTCCACAGCTAAAAGCTACTTTTTATCAGATTATTCCTTGTAAGTACACCAGTGGTCTATCGGTAAACCATTAGTATAAAAGTATTATTCAACGCCATGGCCAAATAAACAAGCTTTTGTAAAATGGAATAGTAATGGTTAAGACTAAAATAATTCTGCAATTCTCTAACATAAGCTATACCCGGGGTGTATGACAGGTGGCCACTAACTCACAAGGTCAACAAAAACTCAATTGACAGAAGTCAATTTTAACAAACTAGATGTACACTTGTATATGAGTGGTTTAAAAAAATTCTCTAACATACTTTGCGTTGAATTTATCATCATGGAATGAATTTTTGAAGTAGATTTAGGTGGAGGCTGTGCTGTTGTTAGTTGCAACAAATTTATCTATGCTTTGTGAATTCTTTTAGATAACTGTATTCATCTTTAATTGTAAGACTACTATCTATAATTGTTTTTCCACATTTTTGCAACGTTACCCCACTCCCTCCTTGAGTGAGACTTGTGACTTTTTTTCTTAATTTTTTTTAAAAGTTATACTTCATTACAGTTTGTTTGCATAGCTAAAAAATAGGGCACATTTTTGCTTAAAGTGAACCTGTCAGCGGGATTATGATAAGCAAACTACAGGCATTGTCAGATTGGCAGTATTAAACTGATTAACATGACACCTGAGGTGAAGAAATCCTTGTGGCTGTTCTTGTTGCTGTAATCAGTGCAAGATGTTTTCAGTCAATGATATTCCTGTGCTCTGGGGTGGGACTGTAGGTAGATTCTTATCTTCTTCCTGCTCTAAGCCAGAGAAACCAAGGAAAAACATGCCCACAGACCACCCCGAAGCACAAACATGTTCCTCATCACAGAGACAGAAGAGAGACAGACTGTTTGGTGCTTTTGGGTGGACCTGTGGGCAGGTTTTTCCTTGGTTTCTCTGGCTTAGAGGAGGAGGATAGAGTAGTCCTACCCCAGAGCACAGGAATATCATTAACTGAAAACATCTAATCCTGGATACCTAAGAACTACAAGATGGATTTATTCACCCCAGGTATCATTTTATTCAGTTTAAAACTGGCAACCTGACAATGCCTGCAGTTTACTTTGTAAAATCCTACTCACAGGTTCATTTTAAAAATTATGTCCAACAAAATGTACAACTTTTTATCAGAAAACTATTGAAAACTGTGATTAATTCACCAACTTGCATTTTACTCAGTCACTGCTTTTTATAAATTTATGTTTACATCCATTCAGACTTCTCCATTCTGCTAATCAGTGCAAGTCCCATCGGTTGGACCCCCACCGATCAGAAAGTTATAACCTTTAATGTTGTACAAGGCTACATCGCATAGTACAACCACCATTGGAAGGCTTCTCGGCCTTTTGGCTAATATCAAGTGTAGTATCACTGAAAAAGGTGGCTTTGGCCTGGGTCATACCAGTATATTCATACATTATGCACTCTGGGTATGGTGCTCAGGGATTATATAGTCATATGGAGACCGTGACTCTTAGGATTGAGGTCATTAGGTCAGGTAAATTTGAGAGCCCAAGGTGCTAAATGCCCCAGGAGTGGTGACCCTGGGGTGCTCTAACTCATTGGATATGGAAAACCTACTTGAGTTGTGACACCTTTGGAGTGCACTTCACCGATTTATACTTTTTGAGCACACACCCTTTTCCATGCCTTTTGGTTAGGTTGGAGAGCTGACTGTAGATGGCTCCTAGTTTTGCTTAGTTGGAAGCCTGGGCAGATGCTGGGAACATGATTGCATCTCCCTTGGCTTTGTGTAGGAGAGTCCACTATTCCCTAATCCTGGCTGTGACCTTCTGGCTCGTAGACACAGGGAACGTTATTGTTTTTTCTTCTCCTGTTCGAGAAGGTTAAGATTAACCACATCCTAATGCAAATTTTATGACACCTTTACTCACTTTTTTAGTGCACATGGGTATAGAATACAGTTCTCAGGCTCTTAAATAGAAAGAAAAACACCATTGGATGGCTCCAAGTGCTCCTTCTACCATGGATATTAATCTCTCCAGCACTAGGCCTCTCATTGAAGAAATTGTTAGGTGGCAGATCATCGCCCCACACCAATATTCCGGGAGTGGGTAGAAAATATATTATTACTCTCATTCCAAAGTCCAAATTTCCGTTTCACATCTACAGTTTCATGTTTGATTGCTTATTTTATTTCACCATCATCTCCGGTACACTGAAAATCATGATCATATATACAGTATGTATATATACATATATATATATATATAAAAGGAGAATGCAATTTAAATCAGAAAGCACATTTTTACTAAGAGAACTGACAAAGAACAGTGCACATCTGACACTTAATTAAAAAAGGTACAGATTGTGTTATTCATTATTGTGTGAACGTGCTTGGCTACATCAGTGTTACCCATACCAATGCCCTGAACATAGGCTGAGAGTAATTATTGTATTATAGCAGTCAGCTTCACAAGTCTCACATGCAGTGATGTTTATATATGTTTTCTCCTATATCAAGATGTATCATCTACATTGTTTACTAATTAAATCCAGGTTACTGACACATAATATTTCATTTCTAAGATAAGTAGTAACCTTGGGCGCAATGCACATTAGGTCCCCAGCAGCAAAATTTGTAGGACAATCCTACTCAATTTGCCCAGTCCAAAGTCTAATGTTCAAGAATACATAAATTTGCACATAGAGACCATAAAAACAACTAATAAAAGAGAGATACCAACTGCAAAAGTGTAAGTAAATAAGTGGTAATGAGCCAGACTAAAAAAGGGGGCATATGAAATAACAAATTACTTTAATAAATAGATTTGGGAATGTTTAGCTTGCAAAAAAGAAGACTGAGAGGAGACTTAATAGCTGTCTACAAATATCTCAAGGGCTGTCACATTGTAGAAGGATCATCTTTATTCTCATTTGCACAAGGAAAGACTAGAAGCAATGGGATGAAACTGAATGGGAGGAGACACAGATTAGATATTAGAAAAGACTTTTTGACAGTTAGGGTGATCAATGAGTGGAACAGGCTGCCACGAGAGGTGGTGAGTTCTCCTTCAATGGAAGTCTTCAAACAGAGGCTGGAAAGACATCTGTCTGGGATGATTTAGAGAATCCTGCTTTGAGCAGGGGGTTGGACCAGATGGCCCAGGAGGTCCCTTCCAACTCTATTATTCTATGATTCTATGTCAGAGATCAGAAGATGATTCCCCTCTTGATCTAAAGGTGGAGGAATGCTTAGGATGAAGAGCTGGTTCCTCTCAATGAGCTCTAGCCCATAGAAGTGTAAAGCGATTTCCAAAGATGTCCTAAGGAGGTCTCATGTGGTGATCAGTCCGAAATAGAGGAGAAGAGAACTAAGGCGCCGTCCCGGCCGGTGACGGACGCCTGTGATATGCTCTGCCATGCTGCAGCAGGCAGCGCCAGCAGCGTGCTTCAGATAGAACCCGACAAGGTACAGGAGGACCTGTAGGACCTTGCGTGACGTCACGGTCACGTGTGGGCACACGTGACTGGGCTACGGAGCGCACACAGAACCAGAATCCCTTTATATCAGTAATCTGGCGCATGAAAGTGAAAGTCCCATAAAATGACTAAGTAGAAAAGGTCAAAAAAGTATAAAAAAAAATTTAAAAAATATTTTTCTAAAAAAATCACAAAATAATAAAAGGAAATAAAAATATATTGTACAAATAAATTTGTCACACTAGTTAACCATTTCAGTGAACACTGTAAGAAAGAAAAGGGGCAAAAACCAATGCTTTTTCAATATACCATGGAGCAAAAAGTGGAATAAAATGCGATCAACAAGATGAATGTAAATAAAAATGTTATCAAAGAAAACATCATCAACAAGCCGCCAAACAGCTCCATTAACAGAAAAATAAAAAAGCTATAACTCTCAGAATACTGCAATGCTAAATAATTATTTCTTCTATAGAAGTTTTTATTGTGTAAAAACGCCAAAACTTAAAAAAAGATAAAAATGTGGTATTGCTATAATCGTACTTACCCAAAGAATAAACCTGCATTATCAAATTTACAACACGCGTAATGGCATAAAAAATAAACAATTCCTCAATTGTTGGTTTTTGTTCATTCTGCCTCCCAAAAATCGAAATAGAAAGTGATCAAAACACATTATGTGCTTGAAAAAGGTACCAATAAAAACGTCAACTCTTCCTGCAAAAAAACAAGCCATCACACGACTCTGTAGGCAGTAATAATGAAAATTATAACTCTCAAAAACTTGTTTTTGCAATAAAAAGCATCTTTTCATGTGTGATAGCAGCCAAACATAAAAAAATGCAAGTCTGGGATTGCTGTAATCACACAAACCCGAAGAATGAAGTCGTCTAATCATTTATACTGGACGAGGAATGGCGTAAAAAATAAATAAAGCCAATTGTTCACCTGCAGTAGATTTATTTAATTCTGCCTTTCAAAGATCGCAGTAAGGCTTGGCACACCTGTGCTCTATGCTGACTGCTTACTCTGGGGTTTCAATGTAAATCTCTGAAACACGTGATTAAGAACGAAACCCTGATGGAAGATTCCCTATAATGAGGCAGATGAGGGCACTGTGGATGATGGCTGGCCTATGATCCAACAGTGTCCATCTTTTTAGGATTGCAGAAAAGTGTAGTCAACCACAGTTTTGTGCACTTCTGAAAAGAAGGACACTGCTGAACAGAAGCCAGACAGAGTCCAGAGTAAACCTGCTGCCTCATTATAGTGAACGGATCACTCAGCGGTTTCATCTGGATCACGTCATTTGGAGATTTAGATGAAAACCCCGATATAATTGTGACGCGCACGTACCAGGGCTTTGGGGTACTCGGCACCGAGCCCATGGAAGTCTATGGGGGATGTCACGGGTAGCCAGCTCGGTCCGTGCCCTGGGCGCTCACCGTAATGTGGGATATTTACAGGGGATGATGGAAATGTTCGTGTAAGTTGTCGTGACGCCACTTGTAGTATCTGGTCAGAGGGACCAGCGCTGCTGTGCACATACTCTGGAAGGGATGATGTTGGGCAGCTAGATGGTAGGTCTTCTACAAGTAAGACGGTGTCCTTCCAGGGTGGATAGAAATATGAGGATGCAGGACAGATGGGGATCCCGCCGTCAGAGACAATAAGTGAGTCACACACAAAAGTCAGTTTGGTACCTTTACTGCAGGAATGGCAGGTACTCCCCGGAGCACGGCAGGGCGAAGGATGTACGTCCGGATTCCTCCACTGGTAGGTGTATGGCCTCCTGTTCTCTGTCGTTATTTAATGAAGTCCTGACCTGCTTGTAGCTAGGTCTAACTCAGTCTCTGTTCTGTACCTGGCTGACTTGGTGGGGGACCTTCTCTAAGGCAGAACAGGGTCTTTTTATCGCTGATCAGGCAGACTCTGTTCCCCTGATCCTGTACGTGTCAACTCTGTGGTACTCCTGGGACTTGTAGTCCTCCAGGAACTCCGGTGTTCTCCTAAAAGGTCATAGAGATCCTTATAGGCTCGGGACCCGGCGTCCGGTATTCGTTGCTGGGGGGAAAGCTATTAATGCTTACTGGCCCCTCCAATTCCACTTGCTTTCGGCCTACCTGGGTCCTATAAAGATCACACTCGCTGGCAGTTAATGTGCTGCCTCTTCGCCGCTCTCTTAAGCATCGGCACGCTTCCTCCTGAGCTACACTTCAGCTTCAGCTCTGACTAGGATCAATCAATCTCCATCTGTTTTTAGCTCTGACTGAGCTCTGTCAGGAATCCTCTCACTCTCGTGTCCTGAGGAGAACTCATCTGTCCCTCACAGCTTGTCTGAGGTAACTGCTGTTCTGATCTGTCTGAGGTAAAACTGGAACTAACTGGTTTTTTTATGTGCCTAACACACAGCTCCCTCTACTGGTCTCTTAGGTAAGCTGAGATGTGTGTGTGTATAGTGACCTCTAGTGGGATCTTCCTTTAGTACATCCTTCTGGAAGATATGGATCCAGTCACAGCTGGGCTCCACATTCCCCCTTAGTAGAATTCAGCACTCCGGGGCTGAAATACAAAAACAGGTAACAGAACAATAACATATAAAAACAATTCTTCCTTTACGGAGGTAAGGCACTCTTGAACCGTTGCATAAACAAAACTGATCAATTATGTACAATGAGGGATTGAGGAACTTTGAGCAACCATAAAAGTCCCAGTCTCTTTTGGAAAGGATGCTCAAATAGGGGTGAGAAAACAAGTAGAAAATAATGTCCATTCCTTTTGTTCCAAGATGATAAGGGAAAACAGGTCAATAAATACTGATATATACATTATAAGCAAACATATGTACATTTATATATAATGACTTTAAACAATTATTTACATTTGCCAGAGGTTAAACTAATCTCTGAACCTAGCAGGGATGTATCCTTTTGTGCTACGTTCGGATCTGCGTGGTGCAATGACCTGTGGGGTAGCAGTTTCCCTGTTTGTGCTATGTGAGAGTGAATTATAGAATTGTCTCAACCTCCCTACTGGGCTGGCAAGCACACTGTAAACTGAGTGAACCAGTGCAACTTCTGCAGGGGATCCTTCTTCCTGAGGCTCAGTTTCTTGGGATTCTGCTTCTTGTGGTGCTGCTTCTCGTGGTTCCACTGGTTGAGGTTCTTCCGGAACAGGTCCTTCTGGAACTGACTCTACTGGCACAATTGGTGCAATTGGATTTAGAGATTCTTCTTGCGGTTGATAAAATTGAAGCACGGGAATGATTACAGCTTCTCCAATTCTGGGCCAATCTGCGGGGAAATCTCCCAAGTCTGTATGTATAACTGCTTCATCACTCTTTTCCTGATTGACAACAGGTTCTTCCTCACGGAGCTTTAATGGGTCCGGACACAACTTTAGATGGTCTCTAGACACAGCTGCAGTTGTTTTTCCTCCATCCTTGCTTATTATGCACGTTTTCTTGTTATCAAACCTTGAACTTTGTATGATGTAGGGCTCTCTTTCCCACTGATCGTCGAGTTTGTGTAGCCTCCTTTTTCTTTTCAGTATGATTTCACCAGGTGCGAAAGGTTCAGCCGGCGCACTTTTATTGTAGCGATCTGCTTGTTTATCCCTTCCTCGATTGAGACTTTCCTCAACACAGGCCTGTACTTTTCTGTACTGTTCCTGTCTGTTTGTGTTCCAGTCTCCAGTAGTTACATCCGCTTCCGGTTCCACAACTCCAAGCTCTAGATCCATGGGCAGCTTTCCTGGTCTTGCCCGCATGAGATAGGCTGGGGTGCAGTTGGTGGAACTCACCGGTATATGGTTGTACATGTCTACCAGGTCAGGTAACAAGTCTGGCCACCGATTTCTTTCTTCCAGTGGTACAGTTTTCAGTAAGTCAATAACGATGTGATTCATCTTTTCACAAAGTCCATTGGTTTGGGGGTGGTACGGTGTAGTTCTTATCTTTTTACACCCGTACAGGTGACAGAACTCTTTGAATAGTTCGGCCTCAAAGGCTGGGCCTTGATCAGTTAGCACCTGCTCAGAATAACCGTGTGGTCTGCAGAAACTTGCTTGGAAGGTCTTTGCTGCTGTCTCTGCTGTCAGATCTTTAACAGGGGCGACCACCAGGAATTTGGAGTAATGATCCACCATAGTCAGGGCATAGGAATATCCTGACCGGCTGGGTGACAACTTCACATGGTCCAGGGCCACGATTTCCAAAGGGCGAGTCGTCTGGATGGGCTGCAGGGGTGCCTTCTGACTGCTGTAGTCTTTTCGTCTGAGGCCACAGGGTCCACAGTTCCGGCACCACTTCTCGATGGAGCTGCGCATCCCTACCCAGTAGAACCTACACTTCAACAGGGTCTCCAGCTTTTTCCAGCCAAAGTGTCCCGCTTGATCGTGGTAGGCTTCTAACACCATCTGGATGTCTGCTCTGGGAACTACTATCTGCCAAACCTTTTCATGGGTCCTCGGGTTGACGTATCTCCTGCACAACTTCTCACGGTAGATGAACAACCGGCTTCTTTCATTCCACAGCTGCCTTGCTGGTAGAGGTGCGTCTTTCTCCAAGGAGGAACCTTCCTGGGTTATCAGCTCCTTGATACGGCTGACCACTGGATCGCTGTCCTGAGTCTCTTTCCAGCTGTGGTGAGGTAAAGGATTCAACGTCTTACTACACGATCTCCTGCTGGCTTGTTGCTCGTAGATCACCCCATTCCGGTGAAAGGCAGGTAGTTCAATCTCTTCCAGATCATCCACTTCCTCTTCAGTGTCTGATTCATGAGGCATCCTGGACAGGGCATCAGCATTGGCATTCTTGCGGCCCGCCCGGTACTTAATTGTGAATTGATAATTTGACAGTCGAGCCACCCATCGTTGTTCCATGGCTCCCAGTTTGGCTGTTTCAAGATGCGTCAAGGGGTTGTTGTCAGTGTAGGCAGTGAACTTGTTGGAGGCCAAGTAGTGTTTAAACCTCTCTGTGATGGCCCAGACCAGTGCCAGGAACTCCAACTTGAAGCTGCTATAGTTCTCTGGGTTCGGTCGGGCGGAGCTTCCTGCTAGCATAGGCGATGACTTTCTCCAGGCCATTTTGCTTCTGACTGAGGACTGCTCCCAATCCTTCGTTGCTGGCATCTGTATACAACAGGAACGGCTGGCTGTAGTCAGGGTAAGCTAGGATCTCATCACCTGTCAGGATCTCCTTCATTTCCTTGAATGCTTCTGCCTGTTCTTTACCCCAATGGAATTGAGAATTTCTGCCTTTGAGGGACTGTCCCACCAGGAGGTCTTGCAGAGGAGCTGCTTTCTTAGTGTAATCTTTTACAAACCTCCGGTAGTATCCTGTCAGTCCTAGGAACTGTCGCACCTCCTTGAGATTTTTCGGCTCCGGCCATTTCTGGATAGCGGTGACCTTCTCAGGATCTGGCGCTACTCCTTCAGAGCTGACGATATGTCCCAGGTACTGTACTTTTTGTTTGAGCAGGTGGCACTTAGAAGGCTTCAGTTTCATCCCATACTTGGACAGTGACTCAAATACCTCCGCCAGGTGCTTCAAATGGTCTTCATACGTTTTGGAGTACACGATGACGTCGTCCAGGTACAGCAACACAGTTTCGAAGTTGAGATGTCCCAGGCAGCTTTCCATTACTCTCTGGAACGTGCCAGGGGCACTGCTGAGTCCAAACGGCATTCTGTCAAACTCACAGAGCCCCATCGGGGTGGTGAAAGCCATCTTCTCCCGATCCTCCTCAGTCACAGCTACTTGCCAGTACCCACTAGTGAGGTCAAGGGTGGAGAAGTAGTTAGCAGTTTTTAGTGCAGCTAAAGATTCCTTAATGCGTGGTAAAGGGTATGCATCTTTATGTGTAATGCGATTTACTTGTCTGTAATCTACACACATTCGCATGCTTCCATCCTTTTTCCTAACTAAGACTAGAGGTGCTGCCCAGGGACTGCAACTATCCCTTATCACCCCTGCTTCCTTCATATCACGCAACATCTCTTTGGCTTTTTGGTAGTGTGCTGGTGGTATAGGCCTGTACCGTTCTTTGATGGGAGGATGATTGCCTGTGGGGATGTGATGTTGAACCCCTTTAATTGTCCCAAAGTCGAGTGGGTGTTTGCTGAATACCTGAGCATACTCCTGAACTACTCTGTATACTCCTTGTTTCTGGTGGGCTGGAGTGGTGTCTGTCCTAACATGGAGCTGCTGACACTAATCCTCCACCTGGGTGGTCAGACCGTTATCCTCCACTGGTTGTGGGGAGGTTAAGGGCTCCGCCGGGTGAATGGAGTTATTATCCACAGCATGTAACTTAGCAACAGTGGCATAACGCGGTAATTTGACTTCATCTTCTCCCCAGTTGAGAAGATGCACTGGCACCCTCCCATTATGTACATCCACTACCCCTCTGGCAGTCAAGAGTGTAGGTCTGTGCTCTGAACAATGGGGCTCTACTACTGCTTGGTAGTTCTGTCCTCTCAGACCTATTGCTGCTCTACACCAAATAAGCATTTCACTCATAGGGGGTATCACAATGGGGTTCGGGTCTGTTACCCGTACATTACCAATCTCACCACCGGTCAGTTTCACTTGCTGCTGGCACATCAGGGTTCGGATCTCCTTCCGGATCTCTCCCTTTTGCTTTGGTCTGGCGATTTCAGCAAGCTGTTGGAGTAAAAACACACCCTCCTCCAAACAGTTACTAATAATGTTAGTGCCTAAGACCACATTCAACCCATTTTCTTCATTAACAGTCTTTACTACAAGAAGTCCCTGATTCTTCAGCTCCACTCTCCCCACTTTCACGTCTACATCTTTAGCCCCCCGTAATTCAAGAGGGAGACCATTAGAGGCGTATATGGCAAAGTCAGCACGGTGGCTCAGTGGATAGCACTACAGCCTTGCAGTGCTGGAGTCCTGGGTTCGAATCCCACCTAGGACAACATCTGCAAGGAGTTTGTATGTTCTCCCCGTGTTTGCGTGGGTTTCCTCCGGGTACTCCGGTTTCCTCCCACACTCCAAAAAAAAAAACATACTGATAGGGAATCTAGATTGTGAGCCCCATTGGGGACAGACATGATAATGTGTGTAAAGCGCTGCGGAATCTGTTAGCGCTATATAAAAATAAAGATTATTATTATTATTATTATTATTAAGTCAGGGTTTGGGGGTTGGAGACTGTCACTGGACCAGTACTTGTTGTAGAGAACATTGGGTATAATGGTTACCTGGGATCCAGTGTCCAGCAGGGCAGGGATTGCGATCCCGTCCAATATGATGGACAGGTATGGTCTTCCTCCCACAAACCTGCGGTTCCAGTCTGAGGGGCCTGAGGAGTCTATTCCTGGGTGTTGGCCCTCGGACCCAGGATTTGCTTGTTTAAAGGACACAGACGTGCTGGGTGACCTTCCTTGTGGCAGCGGTAGCAGATGATCTCTCGGCGAGGATGATGCTGGTCGCGGGTCCTTCCTGGGGGTGGCGTTGTCCTCCTCCGGCGGGGCGACGTCCTCCCTCTCCTCCGGCGCATCCAAGGGACATCCTCCGGGCAGTCAGCCAGCAAGATCTTTCCTTCTTCTTTCGTCGGCAATTGCAGGGCACTCATTACAGTGGCCAGGTTTTTGGTCAGCTGGCGCACTTCTGAGCGCAGACAGTCCAGCTCAGTAGGGGGCGCCTCCTGCTTTTTGGCTTCTGCAACCAGCGGGGAAAAGGTGGATGCTGCTGGCTTTAGGGTGGTTTCACTCGGGTGACACTGGGTTGCCATCTCGGGTGTTTCCAGAGGTCGCAGTCCTTTTATAGCCATATCCTTAAGGGCGTCAAAGGTAGCATCAGGATGATCCAAGGACCACCAGTGCACAGTCCTGCCTTCCGCTTGGGACCTCAATCCCCGTACAAATTGTTCCTTTAACATTTTATTTTCGTCGGTGACACTTATAGGGTTTACTTGTTTAAGAGCTCGCAGGGCCCCTTGTAGTCGGCAGGCATAGTCCCTAATGCTGTCATCTGATTTCTGGGAGCATTGGTAAAACATCATCCGGAGATCTGTTTCAGTGCGGTCCTCAAAGATAGTCTGTAGCTTTAAGAAAATTGCAAACACTGACTCCTGGTCTGCAGCCATCCAAGTCTCTACCTCTCTCTCAGCAGCACCAGTTAATTGTCCCACTACTACTGCAGCTCTTTGCTTTTCTGTCATAGGATACATGTCCATTATGCTGCATATTTTTCGCTTGAACCCTGACAGGGTGTCTGGCTTGCCGCTGTACTGAGGGAGCCACTTTGCTCCAGGCATGTATGGCAGCGTTAGCGGTACTATTGGGACCACAGGACCAGGTGAGGGGCCCACATTTCCGTCCTGCGCTGCAGCGCCAAGTGGTAAGTCATTGGGGTCGTCGGCCTGGGCCGCGCTGTCGGCTTGCTGCTGCGACATATCTGCGCCCCCTAGTTAATTGTGGCCTACCTTCTCTGAAGGCTGCAGCTCTGCAGGCACAGCGGTGGAGAAAGGACCTGTGTCGCTGGCGCTCTGACGTCAGGGCGTTCACTGAAGCTCTCCACAGGACCTGCCGCCGTGTCAGCGCTGGGGGCGTGTTCAGGACTCAGCTCCTTTTTCAGGTACGCCCACTAATTTTCACACCACTAGGTGAGTGCACGCCCACCTTCTTCACCAGCGCCTCAGGGGGCGAATATGGCAATAAAATGGCGGTTGTTGTTTTACAAAAATGGCAATACAGTCTCTGATGATTTTTGGCTGTTCTCAAGCACAAAAACAGTTCAAATTAGGCACACAGGACTCGCGTTTCACGAGCTTCAGAATCCTGTTCGTGACGCCAAATTAAAGATGACACGCACGTACCAGGGCTTTGGGGTACTCGGCACCGAGCCGATGGAAGTCTATGGGGGATGTCACGGGTAGCCAGCTCGGTCCATGCCCTGGGCGCTCACCGTAATGTGGGATATTTACAGGGGATGATGGAAATGTTTGTGTAAGTTGTCGTGACGCCACTTGTAGTATCTGGTCAGAGGGACCAGCGCTGCTGTGCACATACTCTGGAAGGGATGATGTTGGGCAGCTAGATGGTAGGTCTTCTACAAGTAAGACGGTGTCCTTCCAGGGTGGATAGAAATATGAGGATGCAGGACAGATGGGGATCCCGCCGTCAGAGACAATAAGTGAGTCACACACAAAAGTCAGTTTGGTACCTTTACTGCAGGAATGGCAGGTACTCCCCGGAGCACGGCAGGGCGAAGGATGTACGTCCGGATTCCTCCACTGGTAGGTGTATGGCCTCCTGTTCTCTGTCGTTATTTAATGAAGTCCTGACCTGCTTGTAGCTAGGTCTAACTCAGTCTCTGTTCTGTACCTGGCTGACTTGGTGGGGGACCTTCTCTAAGGCAGAACAGGGTCTTTTTATCGCTGATCAGGCAGACTCTGTTCCCCTGATCCTGTACGTGTCAACTCTGTGGTACTCCTGGGACTTGTAGTCCTCCAGGAACTCCGGTGTTCTCCTAAAAGGTCGTAGGTCTACGGACCCGGTCTCGTATTCGTTGCTGGGAAGGCTAGTTATGCTTACTGGACCACTGTCAATTCACTATGCTTTCGGCCTACCTGGGTCCTATAAAGATCAACACGCTGGCAGTTAATGTGCTGCCTCTTCGCCGCTCTTTAAGCATCGGCACGCTTCCCTCTGAGCTACAATTCAGCTTCAGCTCTGACTAGGATAATCAATCTCGTCTGTTTTTTAGCCTCTGGACTGAGCTCTGTCAGGAATCTTTTCAACTCTCCGTGTCCTGAGGAGAACTCATCTGTCCCTCACAGCTTGTCTGAGGTAACTGCTGTTCTGATCTGTCTGAGGTAAAACTGGAACTGTTTTTTTTATGTGCCTAACACACAGCTCCCTCTACTGGTCTCTTAGGTAAGCTGAGATGTGTGTGTGTATAGTGCCTCTAGTGGGATCTTCATTTAGTACATCCTTCTGAAGATATGGATCCAGTCACAGCTGGGCTCCACAATTGCTCAGCGTAGAGTGCCGGATAAATGTGATTCAAAATGATATGTAAAATGTTCCCAACAAAAGTTCCAACTCAATCCACAAAAAAGCAAGTCCCCACTCACCTACATTACATTAAATTTTAGGGGTTCCACATTACTGGCAGTGCAAAGGCTCTGGAAAAGTGAAATTGCTCCTTGCCCCTTAAAAGAAATTCATCAAATTCTGTGCTCCCAAATCCAAAGGCCCCCCACCCTTCTAAGCCCCACAGTGTGCCTAAACTGCCCAATGTTTGGCCTTTCTATAGCGATGAAAACTCGCCTAATTTAGAGGTGTGTGTCTCTAAAAGTACAAGTTGGGCATAGTGTACTGGGCACTACAACGTACTGGGCACTACATTGGCAGATTTGCAATTTTCACACAGCAACAGCCACAGCTGCTTGCTTCTGGAAAACGCCCATGAAGTCAAATCATCAATACCCCTGTAGATAAATTCTCAAATGGGTATAATTTCCAAAATGGGGGGCTCTGTATATGGAATCCGCAAACTATTCTATGAAACTCTGCTCTCCAAAAGGCAAATAGAGCTCCATCCCACCTGAATCTCGCTGTATGGCTTACAGCACTGCACTGACACATATTAGGTGTTTCCACATTCAGCAGAAATTGGGGGACAAATTTTGGTGCCATTTTTACTCATTGTCTTGTATGAAAATGTAAAATCTGGGACTAAAACAAAATTTGGTGGTAAAAATGTAACTATTTTTTCTCCACTGCCCAGTGGTATAAAATTCTGTGACACATCTGTGGTGTCACTATGCTCGCTTAGATGAATTCATTGACAGGTATAGTTTGTAAAATGAGGTCACTTATAGGATGTTCTGTTGTTCAGGGGCTCTCTCAGTGGGTCATGGCACCCACAAACCTAACAGTAAAATCTGAACTATAATATGGCACCCCTATGAGCTTTGCACTGTGCCTGAAAAGTATTTCCCGATTACATGTAGAGTATTGATGCACTCAGGAGTAAATGCACAACAAATTGAGGTCTATTTTTTCTAGCCTTAGAAAAATTAAAAACTTGGGGCTAAAACGTTTTAGTGGTGAAAAATGTTATTATTCTTTCTTTACTGCCTATGGTATAAAATTCTGTGAGGCACATGTGGTGTCAACATGCTCACTGTACCCTGTTATGAATGTGCTAGAGATGGTTTCTGAGCAGAGGCTCCCTCTGGTGGTTATAGAGAGTACTGAACCTTTCAGCGAGGAATGGCAATCTGGGATCACTGACTGGTCTGATATAAGGGAGGTTCCCTCCCAAGATGGTTGCCGGTGATCAATTGTTCTTGTCTCAATTGTGGTTCCTGGTTCATTTGGAAGTTTGCTGAGTCTTGCCTGCATCTTCTGCTATCAGGTAAGATATTTTCTGCTTTTATTTTTGTGCTTGCTTTTTGCATAGTTCCCTGCACTTCTATGGAGGTCAGCCAGGTCCCCTCCGGGGCTTGTGCTCCTCTCAGTTTATCTGAAGTCACTGTTATTTGTTCATTTGCTTTTTCCTGTTTTTTCAGTGGCTGCGGCTTAGTTTTGTTACACCAGAGATCTGATTTAGGTGGTAGAGATCGTGTGATCTCAGGTGTTTTTGCAATCAGAAGTGTTGGTATTTTTTAGGATTTTTTTTTGGATTGCAGTGAGAAACCTTTCCTGTACTTTTCTGTCTAGACAGATTGGGCCCCAGCGTTTGCTCATTCTATTTTCTGTCTGTGTCCGTGCTTCTTCTTGTCTAACCGCCATTACATGTTTGGGGGCTTCCTATTTTCTTTGGGGATCTTCTCCGGGCAGATAGCTTTCCTCTTTCTGCCTTTAGGTGTAGTTATCTCTCAGGCTGTGAGGAGGCATCTAGGATCAACGTAGGAACGCTCCACGGCTACCTCTAGTTGTGTCGTTAGTTCAGGTTACTGCAATTCAATAGGTTCCAGCCTCTCTGGTGTATTGCCGTAT
The DNA here is from genome assembly GCA_033576555.1 of Oophaga sylvatica. NCBI lineage: Eukaryota > Metazoa > Chordata > Amphibia > Anura > Dendrobatidae > Oophaga > Oophaga sylvatica. The sequence goes on from JARQOD010000001.1 coordinate 97,397,400, forward strand.
TTGCTTTTTCTCCTCAGCTACCAAAACACAACAGTACCCCTAGATTAATTCCTTGGGGGTGCAGTTTGTAAATGAAGTCACTTTTGAGGGGTTTCTGCTCTTCTGGAACCTCCGGGCATCTGCTCTGACATGGCACCAACAAACCATTCCAGCAAAATTTGCTTAGGCACATCAAGGGCTTTAAGTAAGTGACATGACACCTGCTGACTATTCCATCAAAGTCTGTGTTCCAAAATATCACTCCTTCTTTTCGGAGTCCTGCCATCCACCCAAACAGTAGTTTTCCCCCACGTATGGGGTATCTGTCTTCTCAGGATAAATTGCTCAACAAATTTTAGATTCAATTTTCTCCTTTTACATTTGTGAAAAGAAAAATTTGGGGATAAAATAATAATTTTGTGGAAAAATGTGATGTTTTTATCTTCATGGGTCTTTGTTATAAACTTCTGTGAAGCACCTGGAATTCAAGTTGCTTACCACACATCTAAATACTTGCATTGAGAGGTCTAGTTTCCAAAATGGAATCACATATGCTAAGTGTTTAGGCACATCATAGGCTCTTCAAGCATAACATGGCATCCACTTTTGATTCCAGCAATTTTTTGCATTCAAAAAGTCAAATGATGCTGCTTTCCTTCTGAGCCCTGTCATGCACCCAAATAGTAGTTTTATCCCACATATGGGTATCGGTGTACACAGAAGAAATTGCACAACATATTTAGGGGTCCATTTCCTGTTTCCCTTGTGAAAATAAAAAAAATGTGTCTAAAACACATTTTTGTGGGAAAAATGTGATTTTAAATTTTGACGACTCTACGCTATAAACTTCTTTGAAGCACTTGGAGGTTTAAAGTGCTCATCCAACATCTAAATACATTCAATGAGGGGTCTAGTTTCCAAAATGGGGTCATATGTGGGGTTTCAATGTTAGGCACATTTGGGCTATGCAGATGCGACAAGTGGCTCCGCTTCAATTCCAGAATTTTGCTTCCAAAATCAATGAGCCTCTGCCATGCACCCAAACAGTAGTTTTCCCCACATATGAGTATCTGAGGAACAGGAGACATTATACATGAAATTTTGAGGTCTATTTCTCCTATTACCATGTGAAACTGAAAACATGAGGCTAAAAGAAATTTTTGTGGATAAATGTGATTTTTTTATTTTCACGGCCTACATATAACTTCTGTGAAGCACCTTGGGTTCAAGGTGCTACCACATATTTAGATACATTCCTTGAGGGGTCTAGTTTCCAAAATGGTGTCATGGTGGGGATTCCACTGTTTAAGCACATCAGTGGACTCTCCAAATGCAGACATGGCATCTGCTAATGATTCCAGCCAATTTTGCTTTCAAAAAGTCAAAGGCGCTTCTTCTCATCCATGCCTGACGGCCAAAGAAGTGATTTACGACATATGGGTGTCTGTGTACTCAGGAAAATTGCACAAAAATTTTGGATTCCATTTCCTCTGTTAAACTGTGAAAATGTAAATTTGGGGGTAAAAGAACAGTTTTGTGAAGTTTTTTTATTTTCTGGCTTTGCACAACAGATTGGCGGTAACAGTTTCCTCTGTTATGCTCCAAAATGTGGGGTGTAGTACAGTTTTATGAAAAAAGGGTGTAAACTTGTTTTCTTTGCACCATGCATTAATTCCTATGAGCTCAGAAGAGTTAATGTATTCTTGAATGTGATTTGGGCATTAGGTGTTTAGTTTCAGAAGTGCCACTTGGGTATTTTCTGTCATTAGACCCCCAAAAGTTACTTAAAAGTGATGGTCCTAAAAAATTGGTAAATTTGTATAAAAATACAAATTGTCTCAATCAACTTTTAATCCCTTCTAATTTCTTAACAAAAAAATGATTAAAAGAATGATGTAGTTGTAAAGAGACGTGTGGTAAGTGTTATTTATTAATTAATTTGTGTGATATAACTCTCTGGTTTAAGGGCATAGAAATTAAAGTTTGAACATTACAACATTTTCAAATTTTGCCAAATCTCTAATATTTTTTACAAATAACCAAGTTATATCAAACAAATTTTACAATATATGTCTCTACAAAACTGTATAAGAATTACTGGCATCCGTTGAAGTGTTCCAGAGTTCTACCTCATAAACTGACACTTTTCAGAATTGTAAAATTTGGCTGGTCATGGAAGGGAATACAAGCTTGGTGGGGGGCATTAAAGGGGTTACAGGCTGTCCAGAAAAAGTAAAAGGTCAACTTGGCAACCTGGCTAGCAATTTTATACTACATTTGGTGTGCATGTTGTAAGGGGTCTTATTTAGTTGCTGCAAGAATGGCTGTTTGGCATGCACCAGTACTTTAAATATATTTTAACACCATCAATGTAATTTTTCATTGATCACACTTTCAGATTCATTTATTATATAATCTCCTCACTACAGAGGTTATTCTCTTATCTACTATATAATCTTCTAATTCTGTCTGTCTGTAACGGAAATCCCATGTCGCTGATTGGTCGCGCCGCCGGACGCGACCAATCAGCGACAGGTGCAGTCCAGCCGTGAATTGGCGCAGGATTTGAACCACACACGCCACCGCTTATCGGGAGATCAGCGGCGCTAGCTAGTAGCTAGCTAGTAGCGCGGGTCATCTCCTCCCACATGGACGTCAGCGGCGACGCAGCCGGAAGTACCCCGACCAGCAGCCTCCACGTACACCCCACCAGCAGCAGTCTCTATATACGCCAGTAGCAGCAGCTCCACATATACCCCAGCAGCAGCCTCCACATATAACCCAGCAGCAGCAGCTCCACATATACCCAGCAGCAGCCTCTATTTTACACCCAGCAGCCGCAGTATACACCCAGCAGCTCTACACACATATTCTAGAATACCCGATGCGTTAGAATCGGCCATCATCTAGTGTATTATAAACATTGCATAATTTGCAGAAGTCTTTTCTCTATACTGGATGTTCTTTATTGTACAAGTATATACCGTAATACTTTTATTGAACTAATGCCTATTCACATGTCCTTTTTGAGTTCTGTTTGTCTATTCCATTTTAAGAAAGGACAGAATCATGTCCCAAATGGAATATGCTAACTGGTACAAATGGAATAAGAGTGGCACCACTGATTACAGTGGAGTTTGATAGACCATTTAACCTGTGCCTCTAAGTCTCAGCACAGCACAGGCTGTTAAATTACTTGGTCACGCCTGCTCTTTGTTGCCTCATGCTGCACATTGCACAGATGAGAGAAGTACATCATGGGAATGCTAGGTGCGTACTTTTTTTAAAAATTTTGTTAGGCAGTACATCTCTTGGTCCTCATAATTTATGTGTGTATTTACTGTGTGTGAGGGACTGTAAAGGCATCACATTGGGGGCATTAAACTACAGTATATAGTGGGGCTGTAGTGTTATCATACTGTATTTATTTTACTTGCTCATATAGCACCATTAATTTCACAGTACTTTACAGACATCATCACTAGGGATACTCGAACCCGTGGAAGTTTGGGTCCAGCCAAACTTGAGAAAAAAGTTTGGTCCGGGTACCAGAACTCAATCCAAACTTGACCTTGCACCTGAACCCCATATAAATTAATGGGGACACTTTGGTGATGCAAAATGGAGGCAAGAGCAGGACAATTGCCCTGCAAACAAATGGATATTTTTCCCCTTTCCAACCTAATAAGACCAGCCCTCAGCGACCCCAGAAATGGCACATCCATTACATGCACCAATTCTGGCACTTAGCCTTGGCTCTTCCCCATTGTGGTGAATTGTGGGGTTGATGTCAGCTGTGTAATGTTTGCTGACATCAAGCCCACAGGATAGTAATGGAGAGGTGTCTATCACCCCCACTACAAACCCAATAAGTAAAAAGATAAGAAAACACACAGAAAAAATCTTTATTTGAAAAAAACACAGAAAAAAAAATCTTTCTTTGAACAAAAACTCCCTAACAATTTCACTCTTTACTCCATTTATTAAAAAAATAATAATCCACAGTGTCCGCCGTAATCTAAATGGAGGTCCCATGACAATGCCAGTCTTATTTATTCAGTTTATGGAGCCATGTTCAGAGAACACAGCTCCATAAACCAGAGCAGCAGCCACTGACGGGTCTTGCATTTTACTCTGCAAGACCCGGCTGCTGTGAACTGAGGCTATGTCAGTAAGGTTACCTCGATCCAGCACTTGTGCTCCCCTCGTGTGACCCGGCCACTGTTAACTTAGGTGAATGGAACTGAGCCCCTCTAGGTTACCTTTCACAGCCATCGGGTCTAGCGGCAGCTGTGAGGACTGGAAACCTTAAGAAACCTTAAGAAACCTTAAAACCTTACTTTTTACTAGCTTTAATAGTCTTCTTAGGAGACCTGAAGCTGTAATCATCTGATCGTTTGTACTACACATAGCAGGGATTTAGTTCTGCAATGTATAGCAGAAATGTTCATCCCCTATGAAAGTGGCCACAGGCCGGCATTCATAGGACATGCAATGATAGGCATAAGGGTCTTCTGCAGACCCCCTGGCTGTCATGCCAACCCATCACCGCCCTCGATCAAGTGACACGGGTGCCGATGGGTGATGTTTGTGAGTGCTTCTGGTAAGTAAAATTGCTGCTTTCTGGGCAAATAGACGAAATGATATAATAGAGATAGATAGAAGATAGATAGATAGAAACAGACAGATACAGTTGCATGAAGAAGTGTTTGCCCCTTCCTGATTTCCTATTCTTTTGCATGTTTGTCACACTTAAATGTTTCACATCAACAAACAAATGTAAATATTATGCAAATATAACTCAAGTAAACCCAAAATGCAGTTTTTAAATGAAGGCTTTATTATTAAGGGTGAAAGAAAACCATCCTACAAGGCCCTCTGTAAAAAAGTGATTGTCCCCCTTTTTAAACATAAATTAACAGTGGTTTATCACTTCTTTGTAAGGCTGAGTTCAAATTCCCTAGCCACACCAAGGCCTGTTACTAGCACACCTGTTCTCAATCAAGAAATCACTTAAATAGTACCTGACTGATAAAGTGAAGTAGACCAAAAGAAAATCAATAGCTAGACATCATGCTGCCATCCACAGAAATTCTGGAACAGATGAGAAGAAAAGTAATTGAGAAATATCAGTCTCAAAAAGGTTATAAAGCTTTGGAACTCCAGCGAACCACAGTCAGAGCCATTGAGTGCACAAATGGTGAAAACATGGACCAGTGGGGAACCTTCCCATGAATGTCCAGCTGGCCAAAATTATCCCGAGAATGCAGCGACAACTCATCCAAGAGGTCACAAAAGACCACGCAACAACATCGGAAGAACTGCAGGCCTCACTTGCCTCAGTTAATGTCAGTGTTCATGACTCCACCATAGGAAAGAGGATGGGCAAAAATGGCCTACATGGCAGAGTTACAAGTTGAAAAACACTGCTGAGCAATAAGAACATAAAGACTCATCTCAGTTATGCTAGAAAACATCTTGAAGATCCACAATACAATTAGAGAATACTCTGTGGATTGACTAGACAAAATTTGAAATTTTTGGAAGGTGTATGTCCCATTACATCTGATTTAGAAGTAACACAGCATTTCAGAAAAGGAACACTATACCAATAGTAAAATATGGTGGTGGTAGTGTGATGGTCTAGGGCTGTTTTGTTGCTTCAGTACCTGGAAAACTTGCTGTGGTAAACAGAACCATGAATTCTGCTGTCTACCAAAACATCCTGAAGGAGAATGTCCTGTCATATGTTTGTGACCTCAAGCTGATGGGCACTTGGCTTATGCAGCAGGACAATGATAGATAAATAGATAGATAGAGTGAGTGCTGGTTCCTACTTGCCCATTTAAAATTGTAGATTTATAACCAAAGAGAGACATGTTTAGGATGATAGGACCCATCAGAGAAGTGTCACCTTGCCTTGTTGATGGGCACACGTGAATTGGCCAATTTATGCGCTGTGGATAGAACCTTCATTTTTTGTAAGTACATTTTTATTTTCTTAGTACAGTTTATTCAGCAACAATGTAGTTTAGATCTCGTGTTTGCATATATATTGGTCCTTATAGAGTGCTGCTGTGCCCCAACTTTTTTGTATGCTATGCGGTCATTGCAGCTTGCACATGTTTACACTATATGGAGGTGCTGGTCAGGGTTTTTTTTGTAGATAGATAATGGATAGAGGTTTTTGCATATGGCAGAGGGGCATCTTTTTCCTTTTCAGACACCAGGGTCAGGGGTGTGACAATTACTTCTATATCCCTATTGCTATGGCTCTAGGCAGATACAGAACTATAATGTGGGTTAGACCTTAAGGTCCTTGATCCATGGCACCTATGGGACTAGAACACTTAATTTGCTCACTTGAGTGCTGCTTACGTGGTAATTGGCTTAAACACTGTTGTCTGTCGGAGTCAGCATGCATTGGAAAAACTGCCTCTTCTTTTTCCAGCCGGGAAGCTAAGCATATGATACAATTAGGAAAGCAATCAGTTAAAAGCTGGTGATAATAAAGTTAAAGTGCATCCTATGTCTGTGACATCATTATCTCTAGGCATGTTCCCTTATGCTCTGTCTTAACTACATGACAGAGACCCACCCTAACTGTGCTGAGGATCTTAATATGATTTCCTAGCAAGTAGTGAGAAATGGAAGAGCAGTAATATTGTCCTGACCGCCTGTTCTGGGCATACATTACACTGAGAAAGGTAAGGGAAGCCTGCATTTCACTGTGCAACCTACTCATGCAATTCTCCTTCTGATAAGAAGGGTTTTCCATTAATAGAAGGGGATTTTTTTTTACTATTATTGCAGCCTAGTAAACGCTAGGAGAGCACTTAATAGTCAGTGCATTATGGCTGTAGAATACTTGCTCTCCAGCTGTTCACAACCTGTGAGTACAACAGCCACATTCATACATTACATCCTATAATGATAGTGATTGCTGTACACTATACTAAGTGATGGACTGAGGATGAAATAGAGATGTTACAAAAATTACATTTACTGTTGCTCTTCATGGTTATTTTATTTACATGGTGATAACTTTAGGATTACATGTATATTTGTCTGCAGTCCTATGTAAAACCAACTCAATCATGCTTGATTGGCTCAGAAAAAGTGGTTCCTAGTGTGTTTGTTAAGAGTCAGACCAGTTTGGCTGCACACAGAAAACAATATTGATCAGTATAATAAGCAGAACTTAAATTGTCATTATTGGTCGATGGACCTTTTTGAGAAAATCTGATTTATCTCCACTCCTTTGTAATGCCACCATGTGCCAAATGGCAAACCTTCACAAGCTCCACTGCATGTGACAAATCTGTAGAGTACGTGATGCTTTTCTGCTAATTTATAGAGTCGTTTAGATCTTAAAGGTATAGATGTGTTGCAGATATAAAAACAGTGTATTCAGCAAAGGTGAGAATAAAACATATTGGGTGACCAATATACCCCCACATCCCACAAAATAATATAGCTTTTTAAAAGATATGGTGTGGTCTCACCCATTAGAAGTCATCTGGCTTCACCCTTTTCTATTGAACTTTCCCTTATCTACCTGCTCTAGCAAACATTATAGCCCGTAGTTGAGAGTACAGAGCTTTCTTTGTCACATTTCCCTGACCACTGCCGGTACTTCTAATGGTGAAGCCATATTATATTGCTTGACTAAGCTATTTGTATTGTTTGTTGCATGTTGCAGTAGTTGGGGATAGTCCAGTCACTTTACTAGTGCAGAATTGGATATTTATAATACTTGGTTTTACGTAGATGCCTTGATGGTATCAAATTGCTGATCATTATAGGTGTCCATTACACCAATTATATATACTGTATATTGATCATTATCCCTATTGTCAGAGCACCTGATATCTGACTAATATAATTTTATATGAAGAATTAGGCTTACTTGTCCACCTTAGAACTCGCACTCTTCTTTTTTTAAGGTATCGTTAAGTTTTGTTACATCTATTAAAAGTTATGTTTTATTCTCACCCTTTGCTGAATACACTTATTGACTTGTGAGAGACCCTCTTAATTGTGCCTTATGCTCCCACTAATTTTGCTGGTACACCAGGTTTGAACAAAAAAAATCTGCAACTAATGTTCTGCATTGTTCTGCATGGGAACATAACTGCTAAATTTTATTTTTGTGATATGTGTAGGAATCTAACAAGGAATCAAAAATATGTTTCTATTAAATCCCTTAGTCATTATGTCAGATTGTGATCTATTTCTATGGACTATATGACTTGCGATCTGTCTGCATCACCCTGTTCATGGAGGATGGGAGGCTTCATACACAATTTATGAATGCCTTATGGGGCAGTTCTGTGCTTTATCCCTGTACATTGGAGAGGATGTAGAACCTCCCTTGCTGAATGTGCTCTCCAGCCTATTGTGCTGTGATGTCTCCATCTCTCCAGAGAGACATTCATACTGATTGTCTGCAGATAATTGAATGAAGAGGTTGAACTTTGCTGCTTATTTCTATTCATTTAATTAATTGCTTTTTCCCTTGGTTTTGTATTTCTAACTTCAATATAATAACATAGTAGATGTTCTATTTTTTATTTATTTTTACAGAATTTTTCAAGCATATATTTTATTTCCTTCCTTCTCTTGTATCTTCAGTCATTAAAATTATTTTTCCTATTCATGTTAATATTAGCAATATTTTAATATTTCAAATTTTTGTCATCCTAACATTATCATTTAAGATTAATTTAAAGCTATATTAAAGCTCACATGTAACAGCAGAACAATAGTGCGCAAACAGAATTGTATTATACTCAGTACAGCCGAATTGCTGTATTCTCATTGCATAATAATTTACTGCATGTCTATTGTTTGTTTTACCCCTTTGACATTATGCCATAAGCACCATATATACATATATGATGCAAGCCATAATCATCAACATTAACAGAAATAAGCACTTGAAATAGATCACTCTGTCTGTAATGACTCTCTATAATATATGAGTTTCACTTTTTGTATTGAAGAACTGAAATAAATAAACTTTTTGATAATATTCTAATTTTGTGAGAAGCACCTATATCTGTGTTAATCAAATAAATATCTGTTGGTTTAATTACTATTCAGTCCTCATTCTCTGCGCTGTTGCATCCACATATCTGTTTATATATGGTCATTCTAATAGAAGACTTAATACTCCGCACTGCTATTTAAACAGATCCTGACAACTGATACATGCACAGATTATAACCAAAAAATAGTCCTAAGCTGTATATAATCATATTAGAGCTGGCACTCATCATGAATTATAATCACATACATTGCGAATAAACGCAAAAAAAGTGTTCCAGCAAGAAATGTAAAAAATTACCTTTATTAACATATAACATACAAATTTAAAACCAATAAAATAACAAAGGTGCCCAGTAGGAGGTAAATATCATATCGCTACATTAATGCATACGTATCTAATAATGTATATCCAGTATATACGAATGTGTCTATAAAAATTATCACAGAACCGCCTTAAATGATAAATGCCCCAACAAAGCGTGAATCTGGTAATAAAAGAGTTACTTAACTCAAAATAGAGCTCCGGTTACTGACCTGAGATATACGTCACTGCCTCTGAACAGACTGAACTGAAAGTCCTAAGTCTGAATTAATGACTGGACTCTAAAGTCCTAACGTCTAACTATAACGGCAGGAACTAGTAACATCCAAAGCGGCTAAGATATACAATGAAATAATAAGACATATACTGGTAATTACCGGGCGCCCCCGGAAGAAGCTTTAGCGAAACGCGCGTTGGGGTAGAGGAGGAACTTTCACGCACACCAGCACAGTCTCTTACTTAGGTAATTACCAGTATATGTCTTATTATTTCATTGTATATCTTAGCCGCTTTGGATGTTACTAGTTCCTGCCGTTATAGTTAGACGTTAGGACTTTAGAGTCCAGTCATTAATTCAGACTTAGGACTTTCAGTTCAGTCTGTTCAGAGGCAGTGACATATATCTCAGGTCAGTAACCGGAGCTCTATTTTGAGTTAATTAACTTTTTTATTACCAGATTCACGCTTTGTTGGGGCATTTATCATTTAAGGCGGTTCTGTGATAATTTTTATAGACACATTCGTATATACTGGATATACATTATTAGATACGTATGCATTAATGTAGCGATATGATATTTACCTCCTACTGGGCACCTTTGTTATTTTATTGGTTTTAAATTTGTATGTTATATGTTAATAAAGGTAATTTTTTACATTTCTTGCTGGAACACTTTTTTTTGCGTTTATTCGCAATGTATGTGATTATAACTGATACATGCAGCCCATGGCTCGGGCATCATATATCAGCATTTCGATCCCATTTCCCATTTCAAGGTTTAGGGATGAGTCTGCGTTTAGGGTCTGCACTTATTGATCGCCATATAGGCTCTATGCGGGTAATTGACGTTTCCTTTTTAATTATTGGCGGTATTACATATAGATCACTATCATTGTTTCTCACTGTTGAGAAGTAAGAACTATAACTCCGATTTATCAGGACTGGTAATTTTCTCATCAGTCTTAATGAGGGGACATATTGGAGTCAGACATTACTGATTCATTATGAGGCGCATGCCAACTGGAGTAAGATTTCTGGCATAAGGAAAGCCATAGGCTATCATGAATTAGATGAGCTGTGGCATTAGGCTCCCACCTCAGCCCCATCCCTCTTCAGATTTGCCCACTTTGCTAGAGACAGTGGCATGAAAACACCAAAACTCGCTAATCTTTTGAGCAACTTCAAGGTATGGTCAAATTTTATAAATTTTCAAAGCAATTTACACCGTATTTTTGGCAAAATTGCTTTGATAAATTGAGGCCTATTTATATCAGTAACATACCTCTAAATCTGCTTCTCTGACCTTCTAGGGGCATCAAAACACAATAGCAGACCCCAATCAGAGGGCAATAAAACTTTCTCTCCTTATCTATGAACTGTTCCAATATTTATGTTCATCCCTCTGCCATAATGACAGTTCTGCTTCACGTCACTTGTCTTACCTATTGCATTATTCCTGTGTCCTGTTGTGTATATAAATATGTGATTCTTCAGATGTTGTATTAGTCTTTGCCTGATGAAGAGACCTGCGTAGTCTCGAAAGCTGCAATTTGTTACCATCTTTTCAGTTAGCCATTAAAAGGTATCAACCACTGAGGACTCTCAATTCTAAATATTTTTCTAACATACCTCTAAGCATTTTTTCTTTCATTGTCTTTCATGCATATATTTCACGCACACATCCTGGAATGTATGTGCAGACAGGATATCACCAGAGATGATGCCCCCCAGATGCAAAAATTTGCAGCACTGGGCAAGAAAAATAATTTCACAACATGTGTTTTCCATTAATTTTTAGTAGTTTTGGGAGAAGCAATATTGTATATTGTCTAGTGACTTCTGATAGCCAGGGTGGCTTTTTAGTGCCAGCCTTAGCTACAATTATCCCCAGAGTTTGGACACAAAGGAAGCTTATTTTTCCTCCCGGACACCCAACAGCATGGCATTCTAACATTTCTTTGCCACTTTAGAAAGAAGAACAAAGAGGACACCACACAATTTAAGAGATCAGCTTAATAAATATCAAAGATAGATAATGCAAAACAAGAAGAAAGAAATATGCCACAAAAAAGGATCACCTCTAAAAAATCTCTGAACTAATCTCCTGATATCTTCCCTCATGTAATCCCCGGTCCTCCAAAGACCTCCTTCTCTCCTCCATACATATTCGCTCCTCACCTAACCACATCCAAGACTTCCCTGAATATCCCCCATCCTCTTTTCTGTGCCCCAACACGTCTGACTTACAACCACATTTCGATCCTTCAGATGGAACCTCAAAACTCACCTCTTCAAGCCTCTTCAAGCCTGCAATGACCCCACTGCCGCCTCACCACTACCAGAGCTACCGCCTCACCATCACCGGAGCTGCTGCAACCCCCCAGCCTACTGTCTACTTCCCCACCATCCAGTAGAATGTAAGCCCGCAAGGGCAGGGTCCTCTCCCTCTGTATCAGTCTATCATTGTTAGTTTGTTTACTGTAAGTGATACCTGTAATCTGTATGTAACCCCTTCTCATGCACAGCACCATGGAATCAATGGTGCTATATAAATAATAATAATAATAATAAATAATATTTATTGCAATATAAAGCCAAAAATACAATACAATGACTATGAAATTTGTACATTCACACTGTAGGCATCAAAACTATGAATTAACACATGTGGAGTTATATACTTAACAAAAAAGTGTGAAGCAACTGAAAATATGTCTTATATTCTAGGTTCTTCAAAGTTGCCAACTTTTGCTTTGATTACTGCTTTGCACACTCTTGCCATTCTCTTGATGAGCTTCAAGAGGTAGTCACCGGAAATGGTCTTCCAACAATCTTGAAGGAGTTCCCAGAGATGCTTAGCACTTGTTGGCCCTTTTGCTTTCACTCTGCGGTCCAGCTCACCCCAAACCATCTCGATTGAGTTCAGGTCTGGTGACTGTGGAGGCCAGGTCATCTGGCGTAGCACCCCAACACTCTCCTTCTTGGTCAAATAGCCCTTACACAGCCTGGAGGTGTGTTTGGGTCATTGTCCTGTTGAAAAATAAATGATGGTCCAAATAAATGCAAACAGGATGGAATAGCATGCTGCTGCACGTTGCTGTGGTAGCCATGCTGGTTTAGTATGCGTTCAATTTTAAATAAATCCCCAACAGTGTCACCAGCAAAGCACCCCCACACCATCACACCACCTCCTCCATGCTTCACGGTGGGAATCAGGCATGTAGAGTCCATCCATTCACCTTTTCTGCTTGCAAAGCAGTAATCAAAGCAAAAGGTGGCTTCTTTGAAGAACCTAGAATATAAGAATTTTCAGTTGTTTCACACTTTTTTGTAAAGTGTAATGTATAATTCCACATGTGTTAATTCATAGTTTTGATGCCTTCAGTGTGATTCTACAATTTTCTTAGTCATGAAAATACAGAAAAATCATTGAATGAGGTGTGTCCAAACTTTTGGTCTGTACTGTATATATATAATGTTTGTGTTGTAGTATATATAATGTAAAAATACATATAAATAGTGCTATTAATACATAAAAAGGACAAAATAAACAAAATGAAAATGTGATGAAAATAAGTGGTGAGAAAAAAAACCAAGTGCGTTTGGGAACTAAGTCCAGGTTATATATAACTTTGAAATTCAAGAAAACGTGCAAAATGAGAGGAAAAAGTAAAAGTAAGGACTCTTATGTGAAGAACACCATTTACCCGTGAAAGCAATGATAACCCCAAAACTCCCATAAATGATCCCCAACCACATTTCCATAAAGTAACAGAAATATTACAAAAATTGGTAAATATTAAATTTGTATATGAAAAGCAATTTTCATTCAGTCAATGAGGAGCCTAGCTTGTAAATCATGAATCCATTTGGACACATGGTGTGTTAGGCATTGGGATTCTCCCCCTGCACAGGGTGGATCCCAAGCCTTGTCTTCTCCTGCGGTCTCCCATTCGGTTCCAACTGCAGCAGATGCTGCTCAGCAGAGACGTCGGTCTCGGCGTCTTGCTCAGACTTGAGCTGTGAGTATTGTTACCGCTGCCTCTCCAGGTTCAGCTATGGTAACTAGCAATAGACAGCGGCGTGCAGCCTTTCCTGAGACTAAGTCCAGGATTCACTCTACTGAGCATGCTCGTGAGGTGACCTCTCATTGGTGGTAGGCCGTCAGCTGTTCAGGCCTTGTGCCGGCTCCGGATTGGACAGCAAGCAAGGTCTTGTCTGACTGGACTTAGACGCAGTCTATAAAAGTATCTTTGGCGCGCCCGTCAACGCGCTAATATCATTTGTGTTTGTGTGTGTGAGTGGATACGCTACCACTCTGTTTACATATGTGTTTGGGCCGAGACTCTGCCGCTATGTTGGAGTCTGAGAACGTCTAGTTTTACCTTGAGAGGCAGGTTTTTACTCAGCTTGACCTAGCGCCAGTCTGTCCACGTGTGCTGCTTAGCACGCGCTGTTTACAGGGCACAGTCAAACCACGTGCTCTGACACAAACCTTTTGGTACCGCTCTGTGGTCAGTTGAGCTTTGTGCTCTTGTTTTGAGCCACCCTGTGGTGCTCATTAGTTAGTTTGTTTTTTTCTGCTACTCAGCAGTTTGCCGAGTTGGTTCCCCTGGCCAGTGATCTCCTGTCTGAGAAGTTATCAGAACAGGGTGACCCTTGCTTACTCCACACAGGGTGATGTTTAACCCCGTGTGTTCTAGGTGCTCGCTACCTTAGTTCGCCATTGTACACATTAGCTGCAGTTTTACACCTCTGCATGGTGGACCCCGGGTTGCGAGCGCACGTTATCATTATATTTCATTTAGTGCGTTCCGCCAACCGTAACATGGTGCAAGTGTTCATTAGTGATATCGCAATCCATAATGTTAGTATCCACGATGTTCATACCCTTGATGAACCATAGTGATAATCAAGAAAGTGAGCAGCAATAGAAGTAAGGTCTTACTTTTTTCTTGATCCTTTTTTGCCGATATGATGGTGGAAAGATGTTGCTGCATTCTTCGTATGAGCTATTGGGTGGTCTGACCAATATAAATCTTAGGACAGCTACATATAATGGCATACACAACATTGCAATTTCTTAGATCAAATCTGTGAAAGAAAAATTGGAAGAGAAACACTATTAGGAATGGACAAACCGGACAGCCCCCACACGGAAATGTTGCGAACAGTCTTACACTTCTGTTCAGATTCTGGATGGGCTGTTCCTAGCTCTTTGCACCACTAATCTATGATATGAAAAAATGAATTGCAAGAGTTGAGTTTCAATAAGCAAGATTTCCCAGTTTTTAGTCAAAATCTGGTGAATGTCTTGCCACTGATTGTAATAAGAGGTAATCAGATTTATTGTCTGTGACCTGGGATTGTGATTGCTGAATATCTTGTCGATTACTATGGTATGCATTCTGAAATGTTTGCGAAACAATCTTGCGTGGATACTCCCTAGTAAGTAATGTGGTGATGAGACCATGTGCTTGAATACGAAAATCACTCACTGTGCTACAATTTCTTGTGATGCGCAAAAACTGTCATTTAGGGATGCCATTCTGAAGATGGGCTGTATGGAAACTAAAATAGTGCAACAAACTGTTGGTGGCCACTGACTCGTGTAATAAAATAGTTTTGATGCAGGATCCTTCAAGGTGATACTGTACCATTTTAGGTACTGCAATTAGGGATGGGCGAACCTGATCAGTAAAGTTCGTAGTCTGTACTAAACAAGGAGTTCTTCATTAAGCCCATGTTACTGTTTGGGTCCAGTACCCTGAATATCAGTTGTTTCTTACTTTGTCATTTACATGACAGTGTGAGAAACACCAGTGGCTCTGATTGGCGGTAAGATTAATAAAACCGTTCAGAGAGCTGCATTTACCATTTGGTCAGATGATAGAGTGAGCCAGCAACTGTGACTAGTGGTAAAAAGTTTTTTTTTAAAAAATGACGTGTAGTCTCTTCAATTTTTGATAACCAGCTCAGGCAAAACTGAAAGCTTTGAGATGCAACCCTTAGCTGTCAGCTTCATGGCTGGTTATCAAGAATAGAGAGGTCCCCAATCTGTTTTTTAACCCCTTTATGACATTGGATGTAACGATCCATCCACGTGACCTGGGCCAATTTGAACATGGATGGATCTTTATGTCATTGCGATCTCACGCGATCACGGAGGGTGCGCTGGAGATTACTGCCAGGTGTCAGCTGATTCTGACAGATGACACACGGCACTAGGTGCCAGAAGTTGGTCACAGACCGCTCCTGGCACTTTAACCCCTGAAATGCTACGATCGAACAAGATCGCAGCATTCCAGAAGCAGGCACAGGGCTGACAACCCATCTGCCTTTGGATCAGAGACCCTGCGGTGTGACCTGCCGTTACCATGGTGAGCCGATCTTGTTATGATGACATCCGGGTCACCAGAGCTAAGAAACTTATTGATCATGCACAGTGCTGATCAGCGAGTCTCTCTGTTAGTGCAGCACTGACAGCTTCTATGGCATGCAGATGCTCCTTCATCTGCATGCTATAAAAGCGATCAGCCTGAAAAAATGATTGTCCCATAGTAGGACAAAGTTAAAAAGTTAGAAAAAAGTAAAAAAATTTTTAACTAATTGGAAAAATATTTTTTAAAAAATCAAAAATAATAATAAAAAAATCAATATATAGTCTATCTCTAAATAAATATTTGAATGAAAAAATATATAAACAATAAAAGTACACATATTTGGCATTAACGCGTCTGCAATGGCCCGACCTATAAAACTGTCCCACTAATTAACCCCTTTAGTGAACACCATAAAAAAACAAGGCAAAAACAATGCTTTATCATCATACCGCCTAACAAAAATTGGAATAACACGCGATCAAAAAGACAGATATAAATAAACATGGTACCACTGAAAACGTCATCTTGTCCCGCAAAAAACGAGCCACGATACAGCTCTGTTAGTGGAAAAATAAAAAAGTTATAGGTCTCATAATAAAGTGATGCAAAAACAATTATTTGCTCTATAAAATAGTTTTTATTGTATAAAAGTGCCAAAACATAAAAAAAAAAAATGAGGTATCACTGTAATCATACTGACCCGAAGGATAAAACTGCCTTATCAATTTTACCACACATGGAATGGTATAAACCCCACCAAAAAATAAATTCACGAATTACTGATTTTTGCTCATTCTGTCTCCCAAAAATTGGAATAGAAAACGATCAAAAAATGTCATGTGCCTGAAAATTGTATAAGAAATCGCTGTTTAACTTTTAACCCTTATAACTTCCTAACAAAAAAAATTTTGGTTCCAAAATTGTGCTGATGTAAAGTAGACATGTGGGAAATGTTACTTATTAAGTATTTTGTGTGACATATCTCTGTGATTTAAGGACATGAAAATTCAAAGTTGGAAAATTGGGAAATTTTCAACATTTTTGCCAAATTTCGTTTTTTTTTCACAAACGCAAGTCATATCAAAGAAATTTTTCATCTATCATGAAGTACAATATGTCATGAGAAAACAGAGTCAGAATCACCGGGATCCATCTAAGCATTCCAATGTTATTACCTCATAAAGAAACAGTGGTTAGAATTGTAAAAATTGGGCCTGTCATTAACATGCAAACCACCCTCGGGGGCTAAGGGGTTAAATTATTTAAATAAATATTTTTTTTAAAATGGTGTGGGTCCCCCCCATTTTTGACAACCAGCCAAGCTAAAGCAGAGAGCTGGGCTAGTATTCTCTCTGGTAAGGGGTCATGGATATTGCCCCCCCAGCGTAAAAATAGCAGCGCACAGCTACCCAGCTCTTCTCACTTACTCTGGTGTGGTGGCAAGCGGGGTAATATTTGTGGGGTTGATGTCAGATGTTTTATAGCTGCTGATATCAAGCCCACAGTTTAATAATGGAGAGGCAGCTATAAGACGCCTATCTATTACTATCCCCACAGTTAGATTGTTAAGAAGACACAGCTAGAATTAAATCCTTTATTTCAAATAAAGACACTGACTCCTTTATTTGAAATAAAAGTAAAAAAACACAGTTATACTCACTTTACGCACATTCCATTGAAGTCCTTGTATCCTGTAAAAAAATCAAAATAATAATAAACAACCATGATACTCACCTTATGCTCATGCCATTGAAGACACTGTCCCCTGTAAAAAAAAAGAAAATAATAAACAGCAATATTCCTTAACTTGTCCAAAGTGAAGATTAGCAACACTGTCCCACGCCATAATCCATCTCTGCAATGTGTGATTTACAACTTGAAAGATGCTATGATATGACCATCCAGGATGAAAACCATATGAGAATCAGGGTCCATGAGTGCAGTTTCAGTGACTAGCAGTAACATCTTCGAGATTACTGCAGGTCACTGAGGTTACTTTCCCATCGGCACTTCAATGTGAGCCAGGATGACGAACTGCCGTGACCTCAATGAGATCACCGTGAGCACCGTGATCTCATTGAGATCCCCATGCTGGCTGGGATTATACAGCCTGGTTGTTCTTAGCTGCAACTGCTTATCATTTACATCCTCTATATATACTTGCTCTCAGCAATTAGTATTTGCTGGTGTGAATACTTTTCCGCCCAATGATGACAAAAGTATTCTCAGAGTGATACCTTTATTGGCTAACTAGAAAATAATATGTTTGCAAGCTTTCAGAGCACAGAGGCTCCTTCTTCAGGCAAGATTACAATTGGATTAGTAAGAAAAAGGCACAACATTTAAGGCATACTACAGTAGGACATTTGTTCATGAGGTGGGAGGTGTGATGCCTTCTAAAGATAAGCAAAGGAAATCGAATTAGCATTTTCTTACAAAGGTCCTACTGTAGTATAAATATAAGAACGCTAACCAGCTCACCGGTTTGTAGAAGCACGGATCCTCCGCTTGATCAAACGTGAAGATACATGAGAAAATGAAGGAAAAGCTGTGATAAAGATCCCTGTGATCGAAACGCGTAGCCTTGTCCTGAGCTTGTCCAGGAGCATGCCATTATTCATGTTTTTATGAATCAATAAAGATGAAGATTTTATTGAAGCTGGATCCCTTTTTCCTTCATTTCCTACTGTAGTATGCCTTAAATGTTGTACCTTTTTCTTATTAATCCAATTGTAATCTAGCCTGAAGAAGGAGCCTCTGTGCTCTGAAAGCTTGCAAACATATTATTTTCTGGTTAGCCAATAAAGATATCACTCTGAGAATACTTTTTTGGCTAACACGGTACCACAATATAATTTATTATTGTACATCATGAGTATTTGCAGGTGAAAGATTTGTCTTTCTGTGCTAAGGGCTAAAGCTGAGTAGTTGGAGTGGAGTTAAAGTAGTAGTGATCTGTTGTTTGCTGTTGTACATTAGATTGTATCTCCTAGTCTAGTGTTCCCCAACTTTGGTCCTCAAGAGCCCTCAACAGGTTATGTTTTCAGGATTTCCTTAGTATTGCACAGGGGATCATTGCATGACCTGGACAGGCAATAATTCCATCACCTTTGCAACACTAAGGAAATTTTAAAAACATGAACTGCTAGTAGCTCCTGAGGACCGGAGTTGAGGAACAATGTCCTAGTCCCTATTCCTATTTAGTTTAATCCTCCCTGACTCTATCCTGCTCCCTATTCTTGGTGAGTGCTTTTGTATTATAGTGGTTTTCTGGTATCCCTGCTTTGTCTTTGTGTCTTGCTTCCAGGGGCAGTTTGAAGCCTCTCTCCCATACTAAAGACCGTCACAGCATGACAGTTTCTGCATCATGATTGCCAGCTCCTCCTCTGCCAACTATGGAGAGGAAGAAGAGCAAGCCTCATCACTTTATTTCATGAGGAGCCAGCACCTCCTTTAATACAGCCCTCCAGTCAAGGTCTGCTACCTTTGCCATTGTTATGAATCACCTACATGTGCCATTTTAACATCTTTGATAGCCACTGCAAATCACCAAAGTGACAGTCATCACCATTATCTTCAACCACTTAATGAGGTCATGGCCAATTAATGAAGCACTCCACTGCTACAGAATTTGGTGGGCTTTGGTCATATGTTACAAAATGATAGTTACATTTTAATATAAGATCTCATCTATGTATCTGCTTTTTTCTAACTCCCTTCAAGTACATTTTTGAAGTTGCTTATTCTAGCATGTGAAGTTGCCTAATGTACAGAAGCATCTGACATTTTTTACAGAGCAATGCAAGATATTGCTTTGGAAATAATCACCAATAATATAATAGTCATTGTCTAATTTACTTCTGTCTGGTCAATTGTGAACTTCTGTTTTCCTGTTTAGATGTATTTCCTCATTTTGTGTATTGCTCAACAGCATGGCTCAGAATGCTTCTAATGGAAGCCAGCAGTGGATCTGAAATAAATGTTTTTTATTAGAATGTACTTTAGGTAGATTATGTCCAGCTGGCTGTTTGCCTCCTAGTTCTGGATACATTTTGAACCAAATAAAAAGTATTTTACAGGAAAACATTAAGTATATCCTTTAAGAAAACTGTTTATGCCTGCCTTGATAAAAGTTCACCGAAGATTCAGAATTTTTTCTTGTATGAATAGTTAATGATAATATTAGTAAAACGCATCACAGTAGACAAGTCTATAATATTTCCAACTTTTTTTGTCCTTTTTATAATATTCAGATGTTGCTGTAAAAAAAACTATTCATTCACTTTCCACGTGTCCTGGATTGACAGGAATTCATAGCTCAGTCTGTCTTCCCTAGGACAGTATTTGTAATTTCAACATCTTTCAACATGGAAATTGTCTAGTCTAGAGACAACTGTGACAGGGAAAATGGAGCTTTCAATTTGTATGTAAAGTAAAATGAATATAAACATTAGCTAGGGAGACCAACTTAAATAAGGCAACTTCCTTTTATAAGATATATAATTAGAGATTAACAAATCTTTTGAACTTTCAGTTTGCCAGCTTTGTAGAATATTTCCCAAAAATTCGATATGAGGTGAATTGATTTGCCATACACCCAAAGTACTGCTAATCCTTTAATTGTTCCAGAAAAGAAGTGTGTAACACTCTGAGGTCGCCTAGTCCCTTCAAGCTGTTTCATGCAAACATACCCTTAGTAATGTCCATGGGACCTCAACATATATGATTTTGGGTAAACTAATGGTAAATAGTTACCAACAGCCTGTTTAATGATACACAGAAAAGACAGACATTTTATAAAATGAAAAATATATTAAAAAATTGTCCCTTTTGAAATGAAGATAAAAAAGCCTTGGATATTTACAAGTAGTGGTTGAAAAATGATCACTGTTTGGGGAGTAGCAACAGGTTTGCTGCTTGTTAAATGAAGAAAGCGTAGCTTTTTAACCCCTTCATGACCCAGCCTATTTTGACCTTAAAGACCTTGCCATTTTTTGCAAT
Organism: Oophaga sylvatica; assembly: GCA_033576555.1. Lineage (NCBI taxonomy): Eukaryota > Metazoa > Chordata > Amphibia > Anura > Dendrobatidae > Oophaga > Oophaga sylvatica. The sequence goes on from JARQOD010000001.1 coordinate 97,418,356, forward strand.
TCTGACCAGTGTCCATTTATGATGTAATAACTCAGGAACGCTTCAACGGATCCAAGCGATTCTGAGATTGTTTTTTCGAGACATATCTGGGCTTCATGTTAGTTGTAAATTTAGGTCGATAAATTTTGCGTTTATTTGTGAAAAAAATGGAAATTTGGCGAAAATTTTGAAAATTTCGCAAGTTTCAAATTTTTAATTTTTATTCTGTTAAACCAGAGAGATATGTGACACAAAATAGTTAATAAATAACATTTCCCACATGTCTACTTTACATAAGCACAATTTTGGAAACAAATTTGTTTTTTGTTAGGCAGTTATAAGGGTTAAAAGTTGACCAGCGATTTCTCAATTTACAGCAAAATTTACAAAACCATTTTTTTAGAGACCACCTCACATTTGAAGTCACTTTCAGGGGTCTATATGGCAGAAAATACCCAAAAGTGACACCATTCTAAAAACTGCACCCCTCAAGCTACTCAAAACTACATTCAAAAAGATTATTAACCTTTCAGGTGCTTCACAGAAACTAAAGCAACGTGGAAGGAAAAAATGAACATTTTAATTTTTCCAACAAATATTTTCTTTGAGCATCAATTTTTTCATTTTTACATGGGCAACAGGATAAAACGGCTTCTAAAATTTGTTGGGCAATTTATCCTGAGTACACAGATACCTCACATGTGTTCATAAACCACTGTTTGGGCGCACGGCAGGGCTCAGAAGGGAAGGAGCACCATTTGACTTTTTGAATGGAAAATATGCTGGAATATTTAGCGGATGCCATGTAGCATTTGGAGAGTCCCTGTGTGCCTAAACATTGGAGCTCCCCCACATTTTGGAAAATAGACACCCAAGGAACTTATCTAGATGCATAGTGAGCACTTTGAACCCCCAGGTGCTTCACAAATTGATCCGTAAAAAAAAGAAAGTACTTTTTTTCACAAAAAATTTATTTTAGCCTAAGTTTTTTTCATTTTCACATGGGCAACAGGATAAAATGGATCCTAAAATTTGTTGGGCAATTTCTCCTGAGTACACAGATACCTCATATGTGGTCATAAACCACTATTTGGGAGCACGACAGGCCCAGAAGGGAAGGAGCGCCATTTGACTTTTTGAATGGAAAATTAGCTCCAATCGTTAGCGAACACCATGAGGCATTTGGAGAGCCCCTGTGTGCCTAAACAGTGAAAAATTCCCACATGTGACACCATTTTGGAAACTAGACCCTTTAAGGAATTTATCTAGATGTGTTGTGAGCACTCTGAACCCAAAGTGCTTCACAGAAGTTTATATCGCAGAGCAGTGAAAATAAAAAAAATAATTTTTTTCCTCAAAAATGATTTTTTAGCCCGCTATTTTTTATTTTCACAAGGGTAACAGGACAAATTGGACCACAAAAGTTGTTGCACAATTTGTCCTGAGTAAACCAATACCCCATATGTTGGGGGAACCACTGTTTTGGTGCATGGGAGAGCTCAGAAGGGAAGGAGTGCCATTTTGGAATGCAGACTTGATGGAATGTTCTGCGGGTGTCATGTTGCGTTTGCAGAGCCCCTGATGTGCCTAAACATTAGAAACCCCCACAAGTGACCCCATTTTGGAAACTAGACCCCCCAAGGAGCTGATCTAGATGTGTAGTGAGCACTTTGAACCCCTAAGTGCTTCCCTGAAGTTTATAGACGCAGAGCAGTGAAAATAAAAAAATCATTTTTTTCCTCAAAAGTGATTTTTTAGCCTGCTATTTTTTATTTTCCCAAGGGTAACAGGATAAACTGGACCCCAAAAGTTGTTGTCCAGTTTTTCCTGAGTACGCTGGTACCCCATATGTGGGGGAACCACTGTTTGGGCGCACGCAGGGCTCAGAAGGGAAGGAGCGCTGTTATGTTTCGGTAACTGAGGAGAAATAGCAAAAAATAGCAAAAGCGGTAATACACCCGAGAGGCTGGAACCTATTGGATTGCAGTAACCTGAACTAACCACACAACTAGAAGTAGCCGTGGAGCATTCCTACGGTGATCCTAGACGCCTCATCACAGCCTGAGAGATAACTACACCTAAAGGCAGAAAGATGAAAGCTAGACAAGAAGAAAGCACGGACACAGACAGAAAATAGAATGAGCAAACACTGGGGCCCAATCTGTCTAGACAGAAAAGTACAGGAAAGAATTCTGACTGCAATCCAACAAAAACCCTAACAAAAATACCAACACTTCTGATTGCCAAAAAACCTGAGATCACACAATCTCATCCACCTAAATCAGATCTCTGGTGTAACAAAACGCTATTCAGCAAATAAAAAGTAACAAAGGAGCAAAGCAAAAGTGCAGACACAAATGGAGCACAATTGCAGCGCCAGACCCCCAAAAGGGGACAGGCTGCAGTCCACTGTAAGCAGCAAACCAGCAGAGAAAATCAAACAGAGGAAAAAAAAACAGCAAACACTTACCTGAAGGAGAGCAGGAAACTAGCAGTGCTTCAAGCAAGACCAGCAGGAACAATTGATAACCGGCAAGGCTGCTGGGAACTCAGGCCACTTATATCCTACCATTCAGTGCCAGCTGAAGGCCATTCGGTAATCAGTTCATTACCCTCAGAAACCACCGGAGGGAGTCCCAGCTCAGAAGCCGCCTCCAGCATATTCACAACAGAGCGCCATTTGACTTTTTTAATGGAAAATTAGCTCCAATCGTTAGTGGACAACATGTCGTGTTTGGAGAGCCCCTGTGTGCCTAAACTTTGGAGCTCCCCCACAAATGACCCCTGTTATGTTTAGGTAGCTGAGGAGAAAACACAAAAACGGTAATACACCAGAGAGGCTGGAACCTATTGGATTGCAGTAACCTGAACTAACCACACAACTAGAGGTAGCCGTGGAGCGTTCCTACGTTGATCCTAGACGCCTCGTCACAGCCTGAGAGATAACTACACCTAAAGGCAGAAAGAGGAAAGCTGTCTGCCCCGGAGCAGATCCCCAAAGAAAATAGGAAGCCCCCAAACATGTAATGGGGTTAGACAAGAAGAAGCACGGACACAGACAGAAAATAGAATGAGCAAACGCTGGGGCCCAATCTGTCTAGACAGAAAAGGAAAGGATTCTTACTGCAATCCAAAAAAAAACCTAAAAAATACCAACTCTTCTGATTGCAAAAACATCTGAGATCACACGATCTCCACCACCTAAATCAGAACTCTGGTGTAACAAAACTAAGCTGCAGCCACTGAAAAAACAGGAAAAAGCAAATGAACAAATAACAGTGGCTACAGATAAACTGAGAGGAGCACAGGCCCAGAAGGGGACCTGGCTGACCTCCACAAAAGTGCAGAGAACTATGCAAAAAGCAAGCACAAAAAGAAAAGCAGAAAATATCTTATCTGAAAGCAGAAGATGCAGGCAAGACTCAGCAAACTTCCAAATGAACCAGGAACCACAACTGAGACAAGAACAATTGATCACTGGCAACCATCATGGGAGGGAACCTCCCTTATATCAGACCAGTCAGTGATCCCAGATTGCCATTCCTCGCTGAAAGGTTCAATACTGTCTGTAACCACCAGAGGGAGCCTCTGCTCAGAAACCATCTCTAGCACATTCATAACAGACCCCATTTTGGAAACTAGACCCCCTAAGGAACTTATCTAGATGCACAGTGAGTACTTTGAACCCCCAGGTGCTTCACAGAAGTTTATAACGCAGAGCAGTGAAAAAAATGATTTTTTAGTCCTCTATTTTTTATTTTCACAATGGTTACAGGAGAAATTGGACCTCAAAAGCTGTTGTCCAGTTTGTCCTGAGTACGCTGGTACCCCATATTTGGGGGGAACCACTGTTTGGGCACACGTCAGGGCTCGGAAGTGAGGTAGTGATGCTTTGAATGCCGACTTGATGGAATGGTCTGCGGGTATCTTTTTACGTTTGCAGAGCCCCTGATGTGCCTCAACAGTAGAAACCCCCCACAAGTGACCCCATTTTGGAAACTAGACCCCCGAAGGAACTTATCCAGATGTGCGGTGCACACCTTGAACACCCACGTGCTTCACAGAAGTTTATAATGCAGAGCCGTGAAAATAAAAAATCATTTTTTTCCTCAAAAACTGATTTTTTAGCCCGCAATTTTTTATTTTCACAAGGGTAACAGGAGAAATTGGACCAAAAAAGTTGTTGCACAGTTTGTCCTGAGTACACTGGTACCCCATATGTGGGTAGGAACCACTGTTCGGGAACACGTCAGGGCTCGGAAGGGAATTAGTAACGTTATAAAATTCCGACTTTGATGGAATGGTCTGCTTGCGTCATCTTACGTTTGCAGAGCCCCTGATGTGCCTAAACAGTAGAAACTCCCCACAAGTTACCCCATTTTGGAAATTAGACCCCGCAAGGAACTTATCTAGATGTGTGGTGAGCACTTTGAACCCCCAAGGGCTTCACAGAAGTTTATAACGCCCGGGCACGAAAATAAAAAAAATCATATTTTTTCCACAAACTGATCATTTAGTCCCCAATTTTTTTATTTTCCCAAGGGTAACAGGAGAAATTAGACCCCAAACGTTGTTGTCCAATTTGTCCTGAGTACGCTGATATCCCATATGTGGGAGAAAACTACTGTATGAGCACACGTCGGGGCTTGGAAGGGAGGTAGTGAAGTTTTGAAATGCCGACTTGATGGAATGGTCTGCTGGCGTCATGTTACGTTTGCAGAGCCCATGATGTGCCTAAACAGAACAAACCCCCCCAAGTGACCCCATTTTGGAAACTAGGTCCCCCAAGGAACTCCTCTAGATGTGTGGTGAGTACTTTGAATCTCCAAGTTCTTCACAGAAGTTTATAACGCAGAGCCGTGAAAATAAAAAATCATTTTTTTCCACAAAAATAATTTTTTAGTCCCCAATTTTTTTTCTCAAGGGTAATAGGAGAAATTAGACCCTAAAGTTGTTGTGCAATTTTTCCTGAGTACGCTGATAACCCATATGTGGGGGTAAAACACTGTTTGGACACACATCGGGGCTCGGAATAGAGGGAGCACTGTTTGACTTTTTGAACGCAAAATTGGCTGGAATCAATGGAGGCGCTATGTCGCGTTTGGAAACCCCCTGATGTGCCTCAATAGTGGAAACCCCTCAATTCTAACTCCAATCCTAATACCAACACACCCCTAACCACAACTCTAACCCCAACACACCCCTAACTCTAATCCAAACCCTAACCATAACCCTAACCCCAACACACCCCTAACCCTAATCCCAAACATAACCATAACCCTAAAAACAAGCCTAACCCTAATCCCAACCCTAACCCCAACACACCCATAACCCTAATCCCAACCCTAACCCTAATTCCAACCCTAATTCCAAACCTAACCCTAATCCTAACCCTAACCCAAATACCAACCATAACCCAAATTTCAACCCTAATTCTAACAGTAACCCTAATTCTAACCCTAATTCTAACCTTAATCCTAATTCTAACCCTAATGCTAACTCTAACCCTAATGCTAACCCTAATTCTAACCCTAACCCTAATAGAAAAATAAAAAAAATATTTTCTTTATTTTATTATTTGTCCCTACCTATGGGGTTGATAAAGGGAGAGTTTATTTGCTTTTTTTTTTGATAACTGTGAGAGTTTATTACAGTGATCAAAACAAATGTATGGAGTCTGCCGGCCGGCAGGCACACTGCTCATGCGCCCGCCATTTTGCAAGATGGCGGCGCCCATGAAGAATCCCGGAGGGACACCGGGACGGACACAGGGACATCGCAGGTCCCGGGGGAGGTGAAGGGGTATCAGAAGGTGGGGGGAGCGGAGGCAAGGAGGAGGGGAGCAGATAGTGATGGCGGTGACCGATAGCCGCCATCAATTGGTGGTGGAGGCCGATCGCCGCCGTCACTCGGTGTGGGGGGGTCGGAACTCGGTCTCCAGCCATGGCAGACGCTATTGCAGCATTGGCCATGGCTGGATTGTAATATTTCCCCAAATTTCATTGGTGAAATATTATAAATCGCTCTGATTGGCTGTTTCACTTTTAACAGCCAATCAAAGCGATCGTAGCCACGTGGGGGTTAAGCCAACCCCACTGTGGTGAAGCACAAAGGGTCTTGTGCCTGCAGGTCGGGTGACCTTTCAGTGACCCGGTCACCCGACCTGCAGGAGCGTGATCCTTCCATGACACAGCATATGCGTGACAGGTCGGATTGGCACCAACTTTCATGACTCATACTCTGTGTCAAAGGTCGGGAAGGGGTTAACAAGCCATCCAAAGATTATCCCCATAAGATCAGCATTAGATTTGCTATTTCTACATTTTAAGAAATATCTAAATTGAAGAAGCAATGACATTTTAAAAAGAATCTCTTCAAACACTATCATTTTTGTTGTATCAGCAACACGTTTTCTGATTAGGAAATTAAACTTATTTGTTCAAACAAATTACTTTTAAGGAACTTTCATCTCCCCTCGACTTTTTCATTGATACCAGCGTGGATCATGACTGTTGGATTTTTCCAAAGCCTAACCTATCAATTTGTTTATCCAATCAGTAATAAGATAAAATCAAAGAACCCTGTAAACAACACACTGCTCGACATTCACAGTCTCGACAGCAGATGACCCTGTCTACCCAACATATTATAGCATCCCCCACCATCACATCTGTCAGGTCTTTGCTGCACTCCTATTTCCCTCCTTTCTAGAGCACCCAAGCGAGCGCTCTGAAGCATCATACGGCCGACAGTCATCTAATGTGTACGACCAGCCTTACTCCGCTGAGAAAGCATTGTTGGAGCCTCTGGTACATATAGTGCAATAAGATAACAAGTTGTAGGTAGTGTTGAGCATTCCGATACCGCAAGTATCGGGTATCGGCCGATATTCGCGTTATCGGAATTCCGATACTTAATTCCGATACTTTTTCAATATCGTATACCGGAATCGGAAGTTCCCATAATTCTTTGAGAGGCAATGTGATTTTAGTCAGCCAATGAGGAATCCTACGAAGTGTGGGCACATCCTGTAATGCTGCGGTCATCTTAACTAATGGCATGGCTGTGATTGGCTGCTGAAATGATGTCAGAATGCACTATAAAAGGCGCCGCCGCCATTTTAGCGTCACTGTGCTGTGAACTCAGTAAGGGACAGAACGCTACTCTGCTCACTCGGAGGGACAGTTAGATATTGCGATTTTGTGTACTACTGTGCTTGAGGCAGGCTAGTTTACCAACCGCTGTGTAAAGCTTCATTTTGCCAGTGTTGTTTTAACAGCTCTGTGCAAGGTGTGTGTGTGACAGTGCAGGTGACGCTGCAGTTTGCTCTGCATCCACCGCTGTTTGTAGGCATCTGCACGTGTCACTGACTCTTTTTTTTTTATTTTATTTTGTGGAATTGGTGCAGCTCCATTATATTAGAAAAAATCAAATCTATTAGTGTGACGTGCTTCCATCCGTATACAATACATTGGTTGCAAACACTATAGAAGTACAGAAAGGAGCCTTTCACAGCTACTGAACAGTTGTCTGCAGGGTTTACTGTAGTCTGTGAGCTTTTAATTTTGTGAGTGCAGATTACGCTCCAGTTAGTTCTTCAACCACTGCCGGTTGTAGTCTGCTGAGTGTGTGTCACTGCCTCATCCTTCACATTTTTCTCTAATTGGTGCTGCTCCATTTTAGTGGAAAAAAATCTAATCTATTAGTGTGACGCGCTTCCATCCGTATACAATACATTGGTTGCAAACACTATAGAAGTACACAAAGGGGCCTTTAACAGCTACTGAACAGTTGTGTTTCAGTGTTCACTGTAGTCTGTGAGCTTTTCATTTTGTGAGTGCAGATTACGCTCCAGTTTGTTCTTCAACCACTGCCGGTTGTAGTCTGCTGAGCGTGTGTCACTGCCTCATCCTTCACATTTTTCTCTAATTGGTGCTGCTCCATTTTAGTGGAAAAAAATCTAATCTATTAGTGTGACGCGCTTCCATCCGTATACAATACATTGGTTGCAAACACTATAGAAGTACACAAAGGGGCCTTTAACAGCTACTGAACAGTTGTGTTTCAGTGTTCACTGTAGTCTGTGAGCTTTTCATTTTGTGAGTGCAGATTACGCTCCAGTTTGTTCTTCAACCACTGCCGGTTGTAGTCTGCTGAGCGTGTGTCACTGCCTCATCCTTCACATTTTTCTCTAATTGGTGCTGCTCCATTTTAGTGGAAAAAAATCTAATCTATTAGTGTGACGCGCTTCATCCGTATACAATACATGGTTGCAAACACATAGAAGTACACAAAGGGGCCTTTAACAGCTACTGAACAGTTGTGTTCAGTGTTCACTGTAGTCTGTGAGCTTTTAATTTTGTGAGTGCAGATTACGCTCCAGTTAGTTCTTCAACACTGCCGTTGTAGTCTGCTGAGCGTGTGTCACTGCTCATCCTTCACATTTTTCTAATTGGTGCTGCTCCATTTTAGTGGAAAAAAATCTAATCTATTAGTTGACGCGCTTCCATCCGTATACAATACATTGGTTGCAACACTATAGAAGTACACAAGGGCCTTAACAGCTACTGAACAGTGTGTTTCAGTGTTCACTGTAGTCTGTGAGCTTTTCATTTTGTGAGTGCAGATTACGCTCCAGTTTGTTCTTCAACCACTGCCGGTTGTAGTCTGCTGAGCGTGTGTCACTGCCTCATCCTTCACATTTTTCTCTAATTGGTGCTGCTCCATTTTAGTGGAAAAAAATCTAATCTATTAGTGTGACGCGCTTCCATCCGTATACAATACATTGGTTGCAAACACTATAGAAGTACACAAAGGGGCCTTTAACAGCTACTGAACAGTTGTGTTTCAGTGTTCACTGTAGTCTGTGAGCTTTTCATTTTGTGAGTGCAGATTACGCTCCAGTTTGTTCTTCAACCACTGCCGGTTGTAGTCTGCTGAGCGTGTGTCACTGCCTCATCCTTCACATTTTTCTCTAATTGGTGCTGCTCCATTTTAGTGGAAAAAAATCTAATCTATTAGTGTGACGCGCTTCCATCCGTATACAATACATTGGTTGCAAACACTATAGAAGTACACAAAGGGGCCTTTAACAGCTACTGAACAGTTGTGTTTCAGTGTTCACTGTAGTCTGTGAGCTTTTCATTTTGTGAGTGCAGATTACGCTCCAGTTTGTTCTTCAACCACTGCCGGTTGTAGTCTGCTGAGCGTGTGTCACTGCCTCATCCTTCACATTTTTCTCTAATTGGTGCTGCTCCATTTTAGTGGAAAAAAATCTAATCTATTAGTGTGACGCGCTTCCATCCGTATACAATACATTGGTTGCAAACACTATAGAAGTACACAAAGGGGCCTTTAACAGATACTGAACAGTTGTCTGCAGGGTTCACTGTAGTCTGTGAGCTTTTAATTTTGTGAGTGCAGATTACGCTCCAGTTTGTTCTTCAACCACTGCCGGTTGTAGTCTGCTGAGCGTGTGTCACTGCCTCATCCTTCACATTTTTCTCTAATTGGTGCTGCTCCATTTTAGTGGAAAAAAATCTAATCTATTAGTGTGACGCGCTTCCATCCGTATACAATAATTGGTTGCAAACACTATAGAAGTACACAAAGGGGCCTTTAACAGATACTGAACAGTTGTCTGCAGGGTTCACTGTAGTCTGTGAGGAATAACCACACTTAGGCCTTATAACTTTTCTGACTTTCTTTATCAATCTACCAAGATGAAGAAGTCAGTGAGTAAGGCACGTGGTCGTGGTCGTGGCCGTGGATTTGCAGCAGGGAGAGGACGTGGGGATTCTGTGGCTGCTGCCGCACCCAGTGACACAGCATCCACCAGTTTTCCCCGTGAGCGTTCCTTTATGCGCACTTTTGTAGGAGCTCAGCGTACCCCCCTGCTGCGTCAAGAACAAATTGAAGCCGTTGTTGGTTGGATGGCAGCCAATGCATCGACTTCAATACCTTCCACCTCCTCTCAGGACCACAGCACTGTTGAACAACCATCAGTCTCTTCACCGCCTGCCAAATTGCCCAGGCAGTCAGAGAGCTCTGTACAGGAGCCAGCTGAGTCTCTGCTTCTGTTCTCAGAATCTGTTGGCTTGCAAACAGGGGCCCAGCTAAGCAGCATTCTGGAATGTGAAGAAGAGGCAGTATGCAGTGATGCGCAACAGCTGTGTCTCTCTGAATCTGAAGAGGCGGGTGAGCCAGTGCCGATGGTCAGCACACCGCAGAACGCATCTGATGATGATGAGACTCAGTTGCCAGTTTCTGTTGAGCATGGTGCTGGCCAGACCACCCAACAACAGCAGGTGTTGGAAGAGGGTAGTGGTGGAGATGATGAGGTCCAAGACCCAACATGGCGTGAGGAACAGGAAGGTGGTGGGAGCAGCTCTGAGGAAGAGATTGCCCCAACGGTCCAAACAGTAGGGAGAGGTAGGCTGCAGACTCGCTTGCCTGTAGCCTCCAGTTTGGCACCCGTTCGGAGCAGTTCTCTTACAACAGCCAAACCGGGCGCTCCCAGGACTTGCTCTGCGTGGTCCTTTTTTGATACAGTTGCAGATGATATTTGCTATGTCAAATGCAAGCTGTGTAATCAAAAAATTAAAAGAGGTAAAAGTGTCAGTAACCTTAATACAACAAATATGTGGAAACATGTGCGGTCAAAGCACTTTGTTGAGTTACAAAGACACACTGGAGATGTAGGCCAACCTACAGCAGCACCTACATCTTCAGCTCGTGTTGGAGCCTCTTCCTCCAGTTCACACACAGCTGTTTCGGCTTCCTCACAGGATCGCCATGGAAGAACCTCTGTCACTGTTGTCCAGAGACACAGTGTTATTCCACGCACAGCTGCAAGTTCCCTGTCATCCTCACACACCCAGGCCACAAAACAGCCATCGGTAGCACAGGCATGGGATAAAAGACGGCCATACTCGGCAAACCATCCACGAGCACAGGCTCTGAATGCTGGCATTGCAAAACTCCTGTCCCTTGAAATGCTGTCATTCAGGCTGGTGGAGACTGACAGTTTCCGTGAATTAATGGCATTGGCAGTCCCACAATACAATGTGCCCAGCCGATTTTATTTCAGCAGGCAAGCCGTCCCTGGTCTGCAAAAGCATGTTGAGGCAAAAATTAAACATGCGCTACTAAACGCCGTCAGTAGCAAGGTCCACCTGACCACCGATGCGTGGACCAGTACCCATGGCCAGGGACGATACCTTTCACTCACTGCCCATTGGGTGAATGTTGTGGAGCCGGGTACAGATCTTGCGAGTGGCGCTGTACGTGTTCTGCCAACTCCAAGGATTGCCGGAATTAAGTCTGTCCACATTGACTCCTCCTCCTACTCCAGTTCCTCAGAATCATCGCTGCAGGAGCCGTCACGGTCTACCTCCACATGGACCCGTGGACGCTTACCTGATGCGACCGATATGAGCACAGCCGTGGCCAAACGGCAACAGGCCGTTCTGAAATTAATTTACATGGGGAATCGAAGCCACACAGCGCAGGAGGTCTGGAATGCCATCAAGCAGGAGAGCGACGTGTGGTTTTTGCCAGCGAATCTCCAGCCAGGCTTGGTAGTGTGTGACAATGGCCGAAATCTGGTGGCAGCTCTGGGCCTTGGCAAACTCACTCACATACCATGTCTGGCACATGTGCTCAACTTGGTCGTGCAGAGTTTTTTGAGGGACTATCCGGATCTTGATGCACTGCTGCACAAGGTCCGCCTAGAGTGCGCTCACTTGCGACGTTCCAGCATGGCCAGATCGCGCATTGCAGCTCTGCAACGCAGATTGCGCCTTCCTGAACATCGCATCATATGTGACGTATCCACCAGGTGGAATTCAACGTTACATATGTTGGAGCGGTTGTGTGAGCAGCAGCCAGCAGTAATGGAGTATCAGCTGCATCAGGCGCAAGCAACACGCAATTTGCGCCGTCCACACTTCACCATTAATGAGTGGGCCACTATGAAGGACATGTGCCACGTTTTGCGTGCGTTTGATGAGTCAACGCGGATGGCGAGTGCAGATGATGCACTAGTCAGCCTGACTGTCCCCCTTATCTGCCTGCTTCAAAAAACACTGCAAGCAATAAGGGATGAGGTTTTGGAAGAGGTGGAGGATGAGGAGTCACAAATTCCATCACCTTCTGGAAAGTCAGCGCAACGTGGTTCCTCACAAAGGGCTGGGCAGGGCTCACTTTGTGAGGAGGATGAGGAGGAGGAGTCAATGGAGGAGGAAGACATCGCTCCAGAGGGAGGTACACAACGCTCTAGTCAGTATGTAGAGCGAGGGTGGGGTGATGCAGAGCAGGCAGAGATGACGCCTCTTGCAGAGGACAGCGTTTCTTTGCCAGTTGGGAGTCTGCAGCACATGGTTGATTTCATGCTGCAGTGCCTAAGAAACGACCGCCGCATCGCCCACATTCTCACGACGTCTGATTATTGGGTGTACACCCTCCTAGACCCTCGCTACCGGGACAACGTCAAAAGCCTCATCACACCGTTGAACCGGGAGCGTAAAATGCGGGAGTACCAAGACACACTGGTGCAATCCCTAATGTTCTACCTTACTGCCGAGAGCACTGCTGCTGCTACTGCTTTACAAAGCAGCTCTGTGCGTCGAGGCAGTGTAGAGAGCTCTGCAACAAGAGGGAGCACACGCAGTGCCTCTGCACAGGGAAAGACCAGTATGTTAAAAATGTGGCAAAGTTTTGTGGCAGCGCCACAAATGTCTACACCATCCGAGAGGGCTCCAGTCAGCGGGAGGCAACGTATCCGTCAGATGGTGACAGACTACTTGGCTTTGCCTCTCAGTGTACTCCCAGATGGCTCTTCCCCATTCAAGTTTTGGGTCTCTAAGCTGGATACATGGCCAGAGCTTAGCCAGTATGCATTGGAGGTGCTGGCTTGCCCTGCTGCCAGTGTATTATCGGAGCGCGTCTTTAGTGCTGCAGGTGGTGTACTAACAGACCGTCGCATGCGACTATCCTCCGATAATGTAGACCGGCTTACTTTTCTGAAAATGAACAAGGCATGGATCTCGCCAGAATTTGTCTGTCCGTTTTCAGATTAAATAACTGGTTCGCAACGTTATCCATGTCTCCTGTTATGTTCATCTTTCTACCACCTGAACTCTACTCCCTGGGCTCCAACACTGCCAGTTGCAGCTCAGAAGTGTCGTGTCCACAGAACAAAACACAAGCTCTACTGTTAGTGGGGTTCAGTAACGCCAGCTGTTCCCCTGCTGTGTCAACGGCAAGAAGTCTCCTGTTCCCGACACATGGACAGAAAAACACATGACCAACATGCTCCAAATAGGGAAGAGCCGTCACCCTGCTTGTTATGCTGAAAACATGAAATTGTGAAGTTTGCAGGCCTAGAATGATAAATTTTAATGACAAATATGGACAAATAATAATTTGTCATCACAGCGCATATCTGCACATGTCTATTAGAAATGGTAACAAAAAATAAAACATAGTCTACTCTTCACATTTTGAAATTAATGCATAAAAGTACATTTCATACTTATGAATTAATGCTTTTTAAGGAACTTTATCTGTACCTGTAAGATAATGCAGTCAATGGATGTACGAATCATTAAATCCTCATCATCATCATCACGAGTTTTATTTATGACAGACATTATAAAATACACATACTGATGCCAACTGTAACTTCAAACACCATATATGAAATGGCCAGCATGTAAACATGGTAATAATGTCCAATAATAAATTATTACATCTAGAAAGTGCATCATGCATACTGACAATAGGTAGTTATACCTGCAAGTGCTGTTGAAACAACCACAAGAGAATATAAATTAATACTGGTATATAGGTATCACATTCACAGTGCATAGTTACTCATGGACAATGTTGATGTAATACTGTATCTCAATTAAGTCAGCGTGAACCATTAGGCTTGTTAGTCTTGTACATTGTTAAAGAGGGAACGTAATTTTTTTGTTTGTCATAGGTGGAGTATTACACATTAAATTATTACTGCGTATTTTTTTTGCGTCCCTAGTGCGCAATAACGCAGCCTAACCTCACATTTTATAGTCAGCTAATTGCCACACGCTACCCTACCCTACGCGTGACAGTAGGAAGGTAGTGTTGTTGGATAAAGCTTTGCGCAACCAGACATTCTTTTACCCTCTTCAACACTCTACAAGCAAAAAATGCATGATTTCAGCCACAGACTTTATTGACGTACAGTATAACATCGGCATTACCCATCAGAGGCTGTCCACTGTCTGATACAGACATAGAATATACCTTTGCTATCCGTAGCCTTTGTTTCACCTACACTTGCAGGCACACACTTAAATTGTGACAAACAATGCCTAATGTTTTTTTAAATGGTTATTTTTTATCGTACATTATTGTGTCATCAATCATCACATTGATGAGTCCATGCTGGACATGTCATACATGCTATAGAAAGTTACGATTTTATGAACTTAAATAATTGAAATGTCTGTGACTGTCACATAAAATTTGCGATGATGATGATGAGTGACT
>JARQOD010000001.1:97432969-97462374 GCA_033576555.1 Oophaga sylvatica
GCTCCATGGGTATTAACCCCTTCCCAGGCTGGAAATATTGGCCCGAGCCATCGGCTTTCCCTCTCTGGCACAGAAAATTGCATGGGAGCCCACGCCATTTTTTCCCATTTTTTATGTTGTGCATGTAATGTATGTTTTGTTGACAGTGTAGCAGGCATAGCCGGATGGGACTTGTAGTCCCATCGGACGATGCCTGCATACACGCATATACAGACTGACAGTGTAACAGGCATAGCCGAATGGGACTTGTAGTCCCACCGGATGATGCCTGCATACACACACACACAAAGCCGGCCAGCACCGCTCAGCCAATGGCGGGGGATTTGAATCCCACGACGCTCATTGGCTGAGCCGCCTGCTGGCTCTGCCAATGAGCGGCAGCACTTTGGCGGGGATTTGAATCCTGCGACGCTCATTGGCTGAGCCGGCGGGCTGCTCAGCCAATGAGCGGTGCCGGTGCGGCTTTGGCAAGGAATTTGAATCCCATGCCCCTCTTTGGCTGAGCCGCCCGCCCGCTCTGAAAATGGGCACTGCAGGTGTGTTTACTGTCCTCCCCCCTGCCGACATTGCTTCCCCATTGACTTGCATTGGGTTTCGTGTTTCGGCGAACCACCGACTTTTCACGATAGTCGGTCGATTTCACTCGACCCGACTTTTGCGAAAGTCGGGTTCCTTGAAACCCGACTCGACCCGAAAAAAGGGAAAGTCGCTCATCTCTAGTCACGAGAAAACATTCTCAGAATCGCGAAGATCCGTTGAAGCTTTCCAGAGTTATAACTTCATATAGAGACAGTGGTCAGAATTGTAAAAATTGGCCCGGTCATTAACGTGCAAACCACCCTTGGGGGTGAAGGGGTAAAGAACCAAGCCACTTTGTAGATTAATTACCAGGCCTTAATTTTGAATTCTGACCACTGTCATTATATGAGGTTATAACTCTGGAACGCTTCAATGGATCTCACTGATTCTGGGACTGTTTTTTCGTGACATATTGTACTTTATGACAGTGGTAAAATTTTTTCAAAATTTCTTGTGTTTATTTGTGAAAAAAATGTAAATTTGGCAAAAATTTAGAAAATGTCATAATTTTCAAAATTTTAATTTGTATGCCCCTAAATCAGACCAATATGTCACAAAAAATAGTTCAAAAATAACATTTCTCATATGTCTACTTTATATCAGCACCATTTTGGAACCATGTTTTTTTTGTTAGGACGTTATAAGGGTTAAAAGTTGACCAGTGATTTCTCATTTTTTGTCACAAAAATATTACTTCAGACGCAATTTTTTTATTTTCTCAAGGGTATCAGGAGAAAATGAATCACAATATTTGTTGTGCAATTTATCCTAAGTACAACGATACAACATGTGTGGAGGAAGACCACTCTTTAGGCGCATGGCAGGGCTCAGAAGGGAATGAGCACCATTTGAGGTTTTGAACGTAAATTTGGCTGGAATCGAGAGGAGAATCCATATCACGTTTGCAGAGCCCCTGATGTGCCTAAACAGTGGAAACCCCCCACAAGTGAGCCCATTTTGGAAACTATACCCCTCAAGGGACTTATCTAGATGTTTGTTGAGCCCCCAGGTGCTTCACATACGGTTATATCGTAGAGCTGGGAAAATTAAAAATCAAATTTTTTCCCACAAAAATTATCTTTTATCATCAAATTTTTATTTTAACAAAGGTAGCAGGAGAAAATGGACCCCACAAATTGTTATGCAATTTCTCCTGCATACGCCGATACCCCATATGTGGAGGAAGACTACTGTTTGGGCGCACAGCAGTACCGGGAAGGGAAGGAGCAAAGTTTGACATTTTGACTTTTGAAATTGGCTGGAATAGAGAGCAGACGCATGTCACTTTTAAAGGGCCCCTGATGTGCTTAAACAGTGGAAACCCCCCACAAGTGATACAATTTTGGAAACTAGACCCCTCAAGGAACTTATGTAGATGTGTGGTGAGCACTGGGCATTGTTGTCTACAGGATCCCATTGGAATTTATTTTAGCTCCAGATTAAACATTTTCACTCAAGAAGTGGGTAAAATTGGCACCAGAATTTGTCCCACAATTTCTGCAATTTCTGCTGAATATAGAAATACACCATATGTGACTTCCAGAGAGCAAGGCGCTATACGCTCCGTGTACGTGATTACAGCGCACATGCCACATAAGAGGGACCGGGTACGAGACAGACACTTGTGCCCTGATTATGCCAGTGTATATTTGCTGAGCCACATTGGGCTTGTACAGGTTGTGGCCCGCACCCTTGTCAGACACTGCAGCATATGGACTAGGGTCTCAGTGGAAGCTACCGGAGACTGACCGCTGCCGCTAGAAGACGGGGCATTGTTGTCTACAGGATCCCATTGGAAAAGACACCGAGCCAGCCGTTGTCGTCACTATTAACTTCATTGTCTGAGAAACTACTGACTTTCTTGCCGGATTTAACAGAACTGCCGTTACTTAATCCTTTGTTCTTTAACTCTGAATATCCTTTGCAAATTGTACTGTTTTGTCCTCCCTTTAACTGTTTGCCTTCCTGTGTGGAGTATTCCCCTGTTAAGTAAAACTGTTAACCCTTGCTCTGCCTCCTGTCCATCACTGCATCTCGCCACATGCTCACACACACTCCGGTCCCGAGTGTCGGCGGCAGTGCCGGGTATTGAGGTGCGAGACTCGTGCGAGTTTCTCGCAAGTGTGACCCTGGCCTTATGTTTTGAGTGTACCATGACCCACTGAGAGAGCCCCTGAGGTGCTAATACAGTAGAATGGTCCATTTTACAAACTATACCTCTCAATGAATTAATCTAGGTGTGCAATGATCATATTGATAACAAGGGTGTGTCACATCACAGAATTTTATACCATTGGGCAGTGAAGAAAAAATAATTGCATTTTTACCACAAAAAAATTATTTTAGCTCCAGATTTAACATTTTCACACAAGAAGTGAGTAAAATTGGCACCAGAATTTGTCCCACAATTTCTGCTATTTCTGCTGAATATAGAAATACACTATATGTGGCTGTACAGTACTGCTTAGCCATACGGAGAGTCTCGGTAGGTATTTGCCTCCTGGAGCGCAGATTTTCCTAGAATAGTTTGCGGACTCCATATACAGAGCCCTCTAAGTGCTAGAAAGCAGAATCCCCCTTCCAAGTGACACCATTTTGGAAACTATACCCCTGCCAAATGTGAACGCTAAAGGTTGTTTATGCACACTGGTTCTCAGAAGGGAGGGGGACATTTGGATTTTGGAGCACAGAATTTGCTGAATTTCTTTTTGGGGGCAATGAGCCACTTTGCTTTTCCAGAGCCTTTGTGCTATTGTGGCGCCCTGAGGTCTAGTCGCCACAGAGGTACTGCATCTCAACCAGAGGTGTGGTACCCCACTCTCGATTATGAAGGGGCACTACCCGGTGCTCACATATGTGCATCCAACACCACACACCATCCCAAAGGAGGGGGGAGGAGCCTCAGTTCTGGCGGGAAGGGAGTATGACAGTTGGAAGGGAGTAGTGAGAGAAATTGAGAGGAACAGTGGTGTAGGAAAAAGCTCTTGAGAGTAAGAAGGGGTTCTAGGGGCCAAGGACGTGAGGAATCCACCCGTGGTGCCCGAATCCAGGACGATCGTAGTCAGATGGAGGGACCAGGTCGCAGTGGGGGACAGGCCCCAGACTAGTGGAGAGACTGTAGGACTCAGCTAGCAAACCAGAGCCCGTTTTCACTGTAGGTGCAACAGCCAAATCCACACACATTCGCTGAAAAGGTAGCCACATAGGATCAAGGGGACTAGGAGGACGTCACCCGATAGGATCTGAGGCTGCTCGCTTGGGACTCTGTGTGTGAGGCGCAGGGCAGAAAAGATGTTAGCCAGCGCAGGGAGAGACGATTGGAGAAGGTACATAAGAAGGGGGTCCCGGTAAAGTATACCCCAAACTACCCGAGAGTTGTCTGGACCACTGACCCGGAGGACACAACATCCGGCTAGTGTTTGTAACCTAAAGACCGTGAGTAAAGTGTGAAGACTGCACCCTGCTGTGTCCTCGTATTTATTTACTGAGTCAACTACCCTGCACTACAACCGTTACCATCATCATAAAATTAACCCATTAACTGCCCTGGGGCCTAGATCTACCCGTGGAGAGCTGTACCATCTCTGCTGCATCATCAACAGCCCCAGTGGATCTGAATCGCAGCGTCGGCCATCTATTGCAGAATACTACGGGTGGCGTCACAAACTTATTCCCCTATAAATGTATCTACCCCTTATTTTTATTGCACACCCAGGGCCATTGACCGGGTCATGACCCCGTGACTTCTCCAAAGAACTGTCCGACTCAGACCGAATACCCCACGGCCCTAGCGGGCGTCGCACTACCAATAAAATGGAAGCCTCCTATATTTCTATTAACAGATGACATACCTGAGTGGGGACTTTTGGGATCCCATTTATCCGGCACTCTACGCTGAGTACACACTTTGGGGTTTCCATATAAATCTCCAAGTGACGTGACAAATTAAACTCTCGAGGGATTCAATCACTATAATGAGGCAGCATAGTTACTCTGGACTCCGTCTGGCCTCTGTTCAGCATTGTCCTTCCTTTCAGAGGTGCACAAAACTATGGTGGACCCCGTTTTTATTCACACCTAAAAAGACGACACCACCAGATACAGGTCCTATGATGTCTACAATGCATGCATCTATCTCATTATAGGGAATCTTCCGCCGTCGGTTCTGTCTGAATAATGTATTTCAGAGATTTACACAGAAACCCCAGTGTAAGCGCTTTGTGTAGAGCACATAATAAATGTGCGCCGAGCCTTACTGCGATCTTTGGGAGGCAGAATGAACAAATCTACAGCAGATGAAGAATTGGTTTTATTTATTTTTTACACCGTTCCTCGTGCGGTAGAAGAGATTAGGTGACTTTATTCTTCGGGTCGGTACGATTACAGCGATACCAGATTTATATCTTTTTTTATGTTTGGCTTCTGTCACACACTAAAAGACACTTTTTTTGCAAGAAGTTTTTACATCGCCATATTTTGAGATCTATAATTTTTCCAAATTTCGGCCCACAAAGACATGTGAGGGCTTGATTTTTGTGGGACTTTTTTATAAGTACCATTTTTGGGCACATGGCATTTTTTCAATAGCTTTCTATTCCGATTTTTGTTCTCCATACTGCGTGTGGTAAAATTGATAAGGCAGTCCTATTATTTGGGTCTGTACGATTACAGCGATGCCACATTTATATTTTTTTATGTTTGCCACTTTTACACAATAAAAACTTTTATAGAAAAAAATAATTATTTTTGTATTGCTTTATTCTGAGAGTTATAACTTTTTTATTTTTCCACTGATGGAGCTGTATAGCAGCTTGTTTTTTTCGGGACAAGATGGCGTTTTCAGTGATACTGTTTTTATTTAGATTTGCCTTTATGATTGCTTTTTATTCCACTTTTTCCAAGCAATATGGTGATAAAGCATAGTTTGCTACTTTTTTTGTGTTTTTTTTTACAGCGTTCACTGTAGGGCTTAGTTCGCATGACACTTTTATAAATCGGATTGTTCCGGACAAAGCGATACCAAAGATATGTACTTTTTTTTTTTATTTACATTTTTTACATAAAAATGTGTATTTACTAGTGGATTTTTTATTATTATTATTTTGTAATTATTTTACATATTTTTTATTTTTTTACTTTTTTTTACCTAGTCCCTTTATGGGACTTTCACTTTTCACTTTTTTTTTTACTTTGATTGAAGGTATAATGCATTGCAATGAACTAGCATTGCACAGCATTATACCTATACTGAAAGCTTCTGAAACCATGCTGTGAGCATGGTCTTAGAAGCTTTCTGTAGCTTAGTGACCCGGGGTGTTAATGACGACCCCGGGTCACCATGGCAATGATCGGGCCCCTGCGATGACATCGGGGAATGCCGATCTGAAGGCAGAGGGACCTCCTGAATGCTGCGATTGAGCTCGATCTCAACATTTAGGGGGTTATAGGCCAGGGGCGGCGCTGATACCACTTCCGGCTGTTAGTGCAGACACTCATCCTCTGGCAGAGCTGAGCTGCTGCACTGATCGGGCAGGAAGTGCTGATATTTCAGCATCTCATATGCGATCATATTGTGATCGGTCATTCAGATTGACTTACCGATCACAGCAATCTGGGTGTGGGTAACGACAGCATGGGTCCCTGCACCTCCTCCCGTGCACCTATTCCGTAAACACGTAGTGATAGTTTAAATGCATGACTGACACAGTCCGTCCTGGTCCGGGAACTGGCACCCAGCCATGACGGACTGTGTCCATCAGTGGACATTAAGGGGTTACAGGGGTTTTCTCATCATCTGTAATGACTAAAATTGCAAAATACTTGCAAAAATATGCAACTTGTCAATCCATCTCTTAAAAATACTATCTGTTCTCAAGAATGAAGGGATTGTTATCTCTATATTTTACTCCTCATTGCCTAGGTTGCCATCCACCTCGTCAGTCAGTAGAACGAGCTGGATCAATGTATGGGAATACCTCCAATGAAGCTGCTGCTATTTTGCCTTTGCTGCAGAGTAAGACAGAATGTGAGAGCGCACAGTTGAAACTAGCAACGCAATCAATGTCAATCTTCAGGAGCACACTGGTCCGAAGCAAGCAGGAAATCGGGAGGCAGAGGAGCTGTGCACTCCTGAAGAGCAAAGCTAAGAATAAACCTTTCAAGAAGCACTCATCCTCCTCCCATCAAAGTTCTTATCCTCTTACTATATTGCATTTATCGTATTATATAGCACTGTGTACTTACAATTGCTTATTCTGCCTTTCTACCCAGTTAATTCTTCTCTTTTTCTATATATGCTCTATGTAGAAACAGGAAGTCTCTTGAGCCTGCATTTATCATTCCCCTCTTCAACTCCTGACCCAGCTGCTCTTGCCTCTCTCTGCCAGGGACTTTTGCAGTGACTTATGAGTCATGCATTGAAAATTGACCTCCTGTTTCTACACAGAGCTTAGAATTCACCTAGTCAGTTTTTAATCACATGATTTCATAAACTTAATAGAAAAGAGAAGAATTAGTTGAGTAGAAAGGCAAAGTGATTAATTGTAAGTTCACAGTGCTATATAATATGATGATTGCAATATACTAAGAGGATAAAAAGGAAGAGTGCTTCTTTAAGTTATGGTATTCCACTTATTTCCAGACTGTGACTAGAGGGTGTTAGTTTATTTACATATACACACATGGTCAAAATTGTTGGTACCCCTCGTTTAATGACATAAAAACCCACAATGGTCACAGAAATAACTTGAATCTGACAAAAGTAATAATAAACCAAAAATCTATGAAAATGAACAAATGAAAGTCAGACATTGCTTTTCAACCATGCTTCCACAGAATTAAAAAAAAAATAAAACTCATGAAATAGGCTTGAACAGAAATGATGGTGCCCCTGAAAATAATGTGACAAAAGGGACATGTTAAATCAAGGTGTGTCCACTAATTAGCATCACAGGTGTCTACAATCTTGGAATCAGTGAGTGGGCCTTTATAGAGGGCTACAGATACTCACTGTACTGTTTGGTGACATGGTGTGTATCACACTCAACATGGACCAGAGGAAGCAAAGGAAAGAGTTGTCTCAGGAGATTAGAAATAAAATTATAGTCAAACATGTTAAAGGTAAAAGTTATAAGACCATCTCCAAGCAGCTTGATGTTCCTGTGACTACAGTTGCACATAATATTCAGAAATTTAAGCTCCATGGGACTGTAGCCAACCTCCCTGGACGTGGCTGCAAGAGGAAAATTAATGACAAATCAAAGAGATGGATAATACGAATGGTAAAAAAGAGCCCAGAAAAATTCTAAACAGATTTAAGGTGAACTTCAAGCTCAAGGAACATTAGAGTCAGATAGCACCATCCGTCATTGTATGAGCCAAAGTGGACTTCGTAGGAGATGACCAGGGAGGACACCATTGTTGAAAAAAAATCATAAAAAAGCCATACTGGAATTTGCCAAACTACATGTTGACACTTGACAAGCCACAAAGCTTCTGGGAGAATGTCCTATGGACAGATGAGACAAAAATGGAACCTTTTGGCAAGGCACATCAGCTCTATGTTCACAGACAGAAAAACAAATCATATCAAGAAAAGAACACTGTCCCTACTGTGAAACATGGAGGAGGCTCTGTTATGTTCTGGAGCTTCTTTGCGGCATTTGGCACAGGGTGTCTAGAGTCTGTTCAGGGTACAATGAAATCCCAAGACTAGCAATGGATTCTAGAGAGAAATGTGCTGCCCAGTGTCAGATGCTTTGTCTCAGTTGCAGTTCATGGGCTTTGCAACAGGATAATGACCCAAAACACACAGCTAAAAACACCTAAGAATGGCTGAGAGGAAAACATTGGACTATTCTGAAGTGGCCTTTATGAGCCCTGACCTAAATCCTATTGTGCATTTTTGGAAAAGGCAACCTTCAAACATGACACAACTGGAGCAGTTTGCTCTTGAGGAGTGGGCCAAAATACCCGTCGAGAGGTGCAGAATTCTCATTGACAATTACAGGAATCGTTTGATTGCAGTGATTGCCTCAAAAGGTTGTGCAACAAAATATTAAGTTAAGGGTACCATCATTTCTGAGTATGCAATAACATACAGTATTTGTGCCTGACTGACCTGTACTGCAGCCACTCAGGGATTCTGATTTGATGTTTTAATGTTCAAACACAAAAAATGCCTAGCTGAATGGCAGCTTCTACATATAAAACATCACAAAAAGGAAAAAAGAAGCTATGCTACCATAAAAATATGTTTTTATTTGAAATATAATTAAAAATACAACAATGTGATTAAAAATGGAGGCAAACAAATGCAATGAGAATGGTCACTGAAGGAAGCAGAAATCTACTGTGGATAACAAATCTGTAATTCCACAAAGATGAAGTATACAAAGCACGCTCCCTTTGACGAAGCCTACGCGAAACGCGCGTCAGGGGTGCCACGGTCCACTGAAGGTAATACCAGGCAGTCATTATCATTTACTTGTCATCTCCCTTTATTCTTTTAGCCACATTCAAAACAGATTTTTTTGAGAATATTATGCCCTGTTTATGAATAATTCATTCCAGGTTTATATGCTAACTTTCTATGTGGCGTTTTAATTGATCCCTATTTGTATACAATAGAAGCCGGGCTTCATTCCTGCTCTATTTGCACACTTTGCACTTTATTAAATAAGGATTCATTATTTATTTGTTCAATTAATGTGTACATATTGCTGTTTGCACTTTTTTATGTATATATACAGTACAGACCAAAAGTTTGGACACACCTTCCATTCAATGATTTTTCTGTATTTTCATGACTATGAAAATTGTAGAATCACACTGAAGGCATCAAAACTAAGAATTAACACATGTGGAATTATACATTACACTTTACAAAAAAGTGTGAAACAACTGAAAATATGTCTTATATTCTAGGTTCTTCAAAGTAGCCACCTTTTGCTTTGATTACTGCTTTGCACGCAGAAAAGGTGAACGGATGGATTCTACATGCCTGGTTCCCACCGTGAAGCATGGAGGAGGAGGTGTGATGGTGTGGGGGTGCTTTGCTGGTGACACTGTTGGTGATTTATTCAAAATTGAAGGCATTCTTAACCAGCATGGCTACCACAGCATCTTGCAGCAGCATGCTATTCTATCCGGTTTGCGTTTAGTTGGACCATCATTTATTTTTCAACAGGACAATGACCCCAAACACACCTCCAGGCTGTGTAAGGGCTTTTTGACCAAGAAGGACAGTGATGGGGTGCTGCCCAGATGACCTGGCCTCCACAGTCACCAGACCTGAACCCAATCGAGATGGTTTGGGGTGAGCTTGACCGCTTACCGCTTCAATTTTGAATAAATCCCCAACGGTGTCACCAGCAAAGCACCCCCACATCATCACACCACCTCCTCCATGCTTCACGGTGGGAACCAGGCATGTAGAGTCCATCCGTTCACCTGTTCTGTGTGCAAAGCAATAATCAAAGCAAAAGGTGGCTACTGTACTTGAAGAACCTAGAATATAAGACATATTTTCAGTTGTTTCACACTTTTTTGCTAACTATATAATTCCACATGTGTTAATTCATAGTTTTGATGCCTTCAGTGTGATTCTACAATTTTCATAGCAAGTCTTTATTCAGCCACCATAAAATACGACGTTTCGGCCATTTTCAGCCTTTATCAACTTTTATGACTTGATAAAGGCCTGAAAATGGCCGAAACGTCGTATTTTATGGTGGCTGAATAAAGACTTGCTATACTTCACCTGGATTGGATGCTGTTCCTATTTTTTCGTTGGACTGTTGTTCATTTGGATCCTTGAACGCCTGAACGTGCATCCGTGCTAACTCCCGAGTGCTGTCAGCTGCTTGAATACTTATACAATTTTCATAGTCATGAAAAGACAGAAGAATCTTTGAATGAGAAGGTGTGTCAAACTTTTGGTCTGTACTGTATATTCATTGCATTTAAGGGACTTCTTAGGATTTTTATCCTGTTTGTTAATAGGCTGCACTATACTTATTTATATATTAATATACAAGTGGTATTTTGACATTGAAATTGTTTCATTTTGGCCCATTTGGTGCACATTATAGCCACTTGTTTATTCTTATTTTTGTATACTTCATGTTTGTGGAATTGCAGATTTGTTATCCACAGTAGATTTCTGCTTCCTTCAGTGACCTTTCTCATTTAATTTGTTTGCCTCCATTTTTAATCACATTGTTGTATTTTTAATTATATTTCAAACAAAAACACATTTTTATGGTAGCATAGCTTCTTTTTTCCTTTTTGTGATGTTTTAATGTGTTGAACGCCTTATAAGATGCAGTTGTTGCCATATTTGGTAAAGTATTTGTTGGTCCAAATTTAACCCCTTAACGACCGCCGATACGCCTTTTAACGGAGGTAGTTAAGGGTACTTAAACCACAGCGCCGTTAATTCACGGCGCTGTGAAAAAGTAAATAGCGCCCCCAGAGTTGGAATTTCTCTGGGGTCTCGGCTGCCGGGGGTATTCGGGTCGGGGTAGGCGGGAGACTCTGTGACACCCGGTATGTACTGTGTTCATTCGGTTGATTTCTGACAGATGATTTATATCTTTACATGATCATTACATCATGCATCATGTTATGGGCAGTTTTGATAGTGTCCTATGATCTTGTGTGGCTTTCAATATACTGTTGCCCTAATGTACATATGTCTGTCATTTATATTGTTATGATGACTCCGGATGTTGTCGCAATGTCTTGCCGCCTGGGCTAATGCGGATATGTGTGTAACTTTTAGCCCTCACTTTGTCCCTTATCTACTTTGTTCTGCTGACATTAATAAATAAATTGTTATTTTGCATAAAGTCTTGCTTGACATTGCACTGATTTGTCTGTTGTGGTATCTCTATGAGTCTCAGTGTGTCATATATTATCCTATACATGGACTAGTGATATAGTAATACTAACATCTACAGTCATGGCCAAAAGTTTTGAGAATTACACAAATATTAATTTTTACAAAGTCTACTGCTTCACTTTTTCTAATGGCAATTTGCATATACTCCAGAATGTTATAAAGAGTGATCAGCTTAACAGCAATTACTTGCAAAATCAATATTTGGCTAGAAAATGAACTTTATCCCCCAAAACACATTTCAACATCATTGCAGCCCTGCCTTAAAAGGACCAGCTAACCTCTTTTCAGTGATTGCTCCATTAACACAGGTGTGGGTGTTGATGAGGACATGGCTGGAGATCAATCTGTCATGATTAAGTAAGAATGACACCACTGGACACTTTAAAAGGAGGCTGGTGCTTGGCATCATTGTTTCTCTTCTGTTAACCATGGTTATCTCTAAAGAAACACGTGCAGTCATCATTGCAATGCACAAAAATGGCCTAACAGGGAAGAGTATCGCAGCTAGAAAGATTGCACCTCAGTCAACAATCTATCGCATCATCAAGAACTTCAAGGAGAGAGGTTCCATTGTTGCCAAAAAGGCTTCAGGGCGCCCAAGAAAGACCAGCAAGCGCCAGGACCGTCTCTTAAAAGTGTTTCAGCTGCAGGATCGGGCTACCAGCAGTGCAGAGCTTGCTCAGGAATGGCAGCAGGCAGGTGTGAGTGCATCTGTACGCACTGTGAGGCGGAGACTCTTGGAGCAAGGCCTGGTCTCAAGGAGGGCAGCAAAGAAGCCACTTCTCTCCAGAAAAAACATCATGGACAGACTGATATTCTGCAAAAGGTACAGGCAGTGGACTGCTGAGGACTGGGGTAAAGTAATTTTCTCTGATGAATCCCCTTTTCGATTGTTTGGGACATCAGGAAAACGCCTCATTCGGAGAAGACAAGGTGAGCGCTACCACCAGTCTTGTCTCATGCCAACTGTTAAGCATCCTGAAACCATTCATGTGTGGGGTTGCTTCTCAGCCAAGGGAATCGGCTCTCTCACAGTCTTGCCTAAAAACACAGCCATGAATAAAGAATGGTACCAGAATGTCCTCCAAGAGCAACTTCTCCCAACCCTCCAAGAGCAGTTTGGCGATCAACAATACCTTTTCCAGCATGATGGAGCACCTTGCCATAAAGCAAAGGTGATAACTAAATGGCTCAGGGAACAAAACAGAGATTTTGGGTCCATGACCTGGAAACTCCCCAGATCTTAATCCCATTGAGAACTTGTGGTCAATCATCAAGAGACAGGTGGACAAACAAAAACCTAAAAATTCTGACAAAATGAAAGCATTGATTGTGCAAGAATGGACTGCTATCAGTCAGGATTTGGTCCAGAAGTTGATTGAGAGCATGCCAGGGAGAATTGCAGAGGTCCTGAAGAAGAAGGGTCAACACTGCAAATATTGACTTGCTGCATTAACTCATTCTAACTGTCAATATAAGCTTTTGTTACTCATATGTTTGCAATTATTATATTTCTGTCTGTGATAAAAACATCTGTCAAACACACATAAAAACCAGAGGGCAGCAGATCATGTGAAAATATAATATTTGTGTCATTCTCAAAACTTTTGGCCATGACTGTATATACTATGTGGCATAATGGTTCATTGCACTAGTTCTATGTGTTTTTCTTGCTATTATCATGCTGATATAGGCAGAATGAGGAAGGTTTCTGCCAGGCAACTTCATAGGATTAAGAGAGCAGCTGCTAGAAAGCCATTACAAACCAGCAAACAGATATTTGAAGCTGTTGGTGCCTCTGGAGTCCCTCGAACCTCAAGGTGTACGATCCTTCAAAGCAGGGCCGGCTTCAGCACCCGGCGTACCCAGGGAAGAGCCGGGGCCCTGAGCAGGCGGGGGGCCCACTCGCCGTCGGGCACCTCGGCGTGCTATGGCACAAGTCAGCAGAGGAGAGCGGTGCCAGCGCCGCCACGCTTGCTCAGGGCCCCAGTACAATACTTACCTCTCCCCGTGCCTCCGCTGCAGGTCCTGTGTTTTCCACGTCTCCTGACTGTGACGTTTCAGGTCAGAGGGCGCGGTGACGTCACTGTTACGTCTCTGGTCAGAGAGCGCGGTGACATCACCGCGCCCTCTGCTGAGCAGTAACAGTGCAGAGCGGGAAGACGCCTGGGCGCCGACACTGGAGTCCGGAGCAGAGCAGCGGCAGCGGTAGCAGCAGGTGAGCAGTGAGGTGAGTATTTTTTTTTTGTTAATGTATGGAGGCGTGGGCGTTATATGGGGGGGAGAGACATCCTGCATGGGGCACTATAAAAAGGGGAGAGACATCCTGCAAGGAGAAGATGACATCTTCCATGGGGCATTGTATAGGGAGGACATCCTGTCATCCTGCATGGGGCATTATATGGGGAGCACAGCCTGACTGGTGCATTATATGAGGACCAGTTTTCTGTATGGAGCATTATATGGGGTCCAGTTTTCTGTGTGGAGCATTATATGGGGTCCAGTATTCTGTATGGAGCTTTATATTGGGACCAGTATTCTGTATGGAGCATTATATGGGGATCAGTATTCTGTATGGAGCATGATATGGAGGCCAGTATTTTGTATGGAGCATGATTTGGGGACCAGTATTCTGTATGGAGCATGATATGGGGTCCAGTATTCTGTATGGAGCATGATATGGGGTCCAGTATTCTGTATGGAGCATGATATGGGGACCAGTATTCTCTATGGAGCATTATATGGGGTCCAGTATTTGTATGGAGCATGATATGGGGTCCAGTATTCTGTATGGAGCATTTTATGGGGGCCAGTATTCTGTATGGAGCATGATATGAGGTCCAGTATTCTGTATGGAGCATGATATGGGGTCCAGTATTATGTATGTTTGATTTTTTGGGGGACCAGTATTCTGTATGGAGCATGATATGGGGACCAGTATTCTGTATGGAGCATGATATGGGGAAGTACTGGCAGAATGGACATATCTGTATGGTGCATGATATGGGGACCAGTATTCTGTATGTGCTGTATGGGACGTATTCGTATGGACTGATATGGGGACCAGTATTCTGTATGGAGCATGATATGGGGTCCATTATTCTGTATGGAGCATTATATGGGGACCAGTATTCTGTATGGAGCATTATATGGGGACCAGTCAGGGGTGGACATATCATTGGTGCAACCTGTGCGGTCGCACAGGGGCCCAAGAGGTTAGGGGGCCCATTTCTACCTCCAAAGCTGGTGCAATTTTGCATTTTTAAGAGCTCTTGGGCTGTAATGGGCCTATGTATAATTCTTGCCCAGGGGCACTTATCTCTCTGTGTCCACCAGTGGGACCAGTATTCTGTATGGAGGACTATGTGATGCCCATAATACTGTATGGAGGACTATGTGGAGCCCATAATACTGTATGGAAGACTATACTGTCTGGTCTGCACAGTGCGCTGCGAGGATTCGCCGGTTTCTGAGCTACTGTAGAATTTACAATAGATATCACTCATGTAATGTAAGAAGTGAAATCTTTGGCCTTGTACTATCTATATATATATATATTTCTCCGCTGTATCTGTGCATCATGAATCATGGTCTGTGTTAAAGGGGTCCACTGAGGCTCTTTCGCTGGGGGCCCACAAAAACCTGGAGCCGGCCCTGCTTCAAAGGCTTGCTGTGGTGCATAAACCTACTATTCGGCCACCCTAAACAATGCTCACAAGCAGAAACGGTTGCAGTGGGCCCATACATACATGAAGACTAATTTTCAAACAGTCTTGTTTACTGATGAGTGTCGAGCAACCCTGGATGGTCCAGATGGATGGAGTAGTGGATGGTTGGTTGATGGCCACCATGTCCTAACAAGGCTGCGACGTCAGCAAGGAGGTGGAGGAGTCATGTTTTGTGCCGGAATCATGGGAAACAGCTGGTAGGGCCCTTTAAGGTTCTTGAAGGTGTAAAAATGACATCTGCAAAATATATAGAGTTTCTGACTGCCAACTTTCTTCCATGGTATAAAAAGCAGAAACATGCCTTCAGGAGCAAAATCATCTTCATGCATGACAATGCACCATCTCATGCTGCAAAGAATACCTCTGAGTCATTGGCTGCTATGGGCATAAAAGGAGATAAACTCATGGTGTGGCCACCATCTTCCCCTGACCTGAACCCTATAGAGAACCTTTGGAGTATCATCAAGCAAAAGATCTATGAGGGTGGGAGGCAGTTCACATCAAAACAGAGGCTCTGGGAGGATTCATGCAAAGAAATACAAGAAGAAACTCTCCAAAAACTGACAAGATGGATGCAAGAATTGTGAAGGTGATATCAAAGAAGGGTTCCTATGTTAACATGTAACTTGGCCTGTTAGGATGTTTTGGAGTTAAGTAGCTTTTTTGTTCAGTGAATGTGACCTCCTAATGCTGCAAATTCCACAAATGAGCATTTTAAGTTCTTTAAAACATATCAAATGTTCAGAAATTCTACTGTGCCTAATAATTTGGAACAGTGCATTTTGAGTTTTTATTCATTTTGGACATTATACTGTTATCATTGGGAGGTGTCTTCAATAAAATTCAATGTATACTCTAACGGGTGATGACTTTTATTAGACTGACTGTCATTTGCACCGACCACTTAGGAAAATCAGAGAAAAATATATTTGCATAATAATTTGGAACATGGTTAGATAAGTTACTTAGGGGGTCTAGTTTCCAAAATCGTGTCACTTGTGGGGGTTTCCACTGTTTAGGCACTTCAGGGGCTCTCCAAAGGCAACATGGTGTCCGATCTCAATTCAAACCAATTCTGCATTGAAAAAGTCAAACAGCGCTCCTTTTTCTCTTTTAACACTTATGAAAATAAAAAAAATGGTTCTGAAATAAATTTTTTGTAAGACAAAGTTAAATGTTAATTTTTTCCTTCCACATTGCTTCAGTTCCTGTGAAGCACGTAAAGGGTTAATTACCTTCTTAAATGTGGTTTTGAGCACCTTGAGGCGTCCAGTTTTTAGAAAGGTGTCACTTTTGGGTATTTTCTGTCATGTACACCCCTCAAAGTGACTTTAAATGTGATGTGGTCCCTAAAAAAATGGTTTTGTAGATTTTGTTGTAAAGATGAGAAATTGCTAGTCAACTTTTAACCCTTATAACTTGCTAACAAAAAAACTTTTGTTTCCAAAATTGTGCTGATGTAAAGTAGACATGTGGGAAATGTTATTTATTAGGCCGGGGTCACACTGGCGACAAAATCGTACGACTGCAAAGCGATGAAATATCGCATTGCAGTCGGACCAATGTTAATCTATGAAGCAGGTCCCACCATCCGATTTTTTGTGGTCCGTTTTATACGTGCGAGTGCAATCGCAGCATGCTGCGATTGTCACCGATTGTGGGTCAACAATCGCCAATGCAAGTCTATGGGTGCGATGAAAAATCGGATTACAAATGTACCGCACGTGTTACTTGCGATTAAATCGCACCGGTGTCCTTTAGAAAAGCCGGCAATTCATCCCGGCTATACTGTAAAATCACACTGACAGGTTTAATAAAAAAAGAAAGAATAGATATATACACATAGAATACATATATACTGTATATATATATATAATATATATATATACAGTCAGGGCCAGAAATATTTGGACAGTGACACAATTTTCGCGAGTTGGGCTCTGCATGCCACCACATTGGATTTGAAATGAAACCTCTACAACAGAATTCAAGTGCAGATTGTAACATTTAATTTGAAGGGTTGAACAAAAATATGTGTTAGAAAATGTAGGAATTGTACACATTTCTTTACAAACACTCCACATTTTAGGAGGTCAAAAGTAATTGGACAAATAAACATAACCCAAACAAAATATTTTTATTTTCAATATTTTGTGGCGAATCCTTTGAAAGCAATCACTGCCTTAAGTCTGGAACCCATGGACATCACCAAACGCTGGGTTTCCTCCTTCTTAATGCTTTGCCAGGCCTTTACAGCCGCAGCCTTCAGGTCTTGCTTGTTTGTGGGTCTTTCCCTCTTAAGTCTGGATTTGAGCAAGTGAAATGCATGCTCAATTGGGTTAAGATCTGGTGATTGACTTGGCCATTGAAGAATGTTCCACTTTTTTGCACTCATGAACTCCTGTGTAGCTTTGGCTGTATGCTTGGGGTCATTATCCATCTGTACTATGAAGCGCCGTCCAATCAAGTTTGCAGCATTTGGCTGAATCTGGGCTGAAAGTATATCCCGGTACACTTCAGAATTCATCCGGCTACTCTTGTCTGCTGTTATGTCATCAATAAACACAAGTGATCCAGTGCCATTGAAAGCCATGCATGCCCATGCCATCACGTTGCCTCCACCATGTTTTACAGAGGATGTGGTGTGCCTTGGATCATGTGCCGTTCCCTTTCTTCTCCAAACTTTTGGCTTCCCATCATTCTGGTACAGGTTGATCTTTGTCTCATCTGTCCATAGAATACTTTCCAGAACTGAGCTGGCTTCTGGACGTGTTTTTCAGCAAATTTAACTCTGGCCTGTCTATTTTTGGAATTGATGAATGGTTTGCATCTAGATGTGAACCCTTTGTATTTACTTTCATGGAGTCTTCTCTTTACTGTTGACTTAGAGACAGATACACCTACTTCACTGAGAGTGTTCTGGACTTCAGTTGATGTTGTGAACTGGTTCTTCTTCACCAAAGAAAGTATGCGGCGATCATCCACCACTGTTGTCTTCCGTGGGCTCCCAGGTCTTTTTGGATTGATGAGTTCACCAGTGCTTTCTTTCTTTCTCAGGATGTACCAAATTGTAGATTTTGCCACTTCCAATGTTGTAGCAATTTCTTGGATGGGTTTTTTTCTGTTCTTGCAGCTTAAGGATGGCTTGTTTCACCTGCATGGAGAGCTCCTGTGACCGCATGTTTCCTTCACAGCAAAACCTTCCAAATGCAAACACCACACCTCAAATCAACTCCGGCCCTTTCATCTGCTTAATTGAGAATGACATAACAAAGGGATTGCCCACACCTGTCCATGAAATAGCCTTGGAGTCATTTGTCCAATTACTTTTGGTCCCTTTAAAAACAGGGTGGCACATGTTAAGGAGCTGAAACTCCTAAACCCTTCATCCAATTTTAATGTGGATACCCTCAAATGAAAGCTGAAAGTCTGAACTTCAACTGCATCTGATTTGTTTTGTTTCAAATTCATTGTGGTAATGTCTAGAACCAAAATTAGATAAATGTTGTCTCTGTCCAAATATTTATGGACCTAACTGATATATATATATAGAAAAGATACAGATAAAAGAAAGTTCTCCCGTAGTTCATCTGTTATTTCTAACTCCTCCATGAGTGAGAGTGGTGGATCTGTTTATGAAGGAAGATATGGCCCCAGGACTAGACAATTTTATAAAAAGAACCAATCTAACAACAAAAAGCCTGACAAAGATGGAGTGAAGGTAATTATTCTATCCTCACGTATTCTTACTGAGGCACAGGAGCAGGTGTTGCATAGAGGTTTGACTTTTTCTCCATCATCTGAATTAGATTCGTTTACAGCCATAAAGGATCTTCATTTATTTTCAAGAAAATTGGTCCTCAAAAAATTGCATTATAGAGGAGAAGCTGATGGTGATCTATCTACTGCGGATGAACAACGGGCACTTGAGGTGTTAGAATCACTGCTTGATGAGAACACGACTGCAGTAAGTAGTGACTTTCCCACTAACATCATCAGTAAATCCAAGAAATTCCCCCCACTATCCTTGGTACCGGCTGTGGATACTTTCACCAAAATGGTAGCTTCTGACATTGAACAGCTCAGAAAATCTAAAAATAGGACATTTCAAAACCTCACCAGAGCAGAAAGGGAAGCATTAGATCAACTTAAAAAATGGGATGACGTTGTCTACAAGATGGCGGATAAAGGGGGCAACGTGGTGATATGGCCGAACCACATGTATGAGGCACAGGCCTATAAAATTTTGAACAACTCCATCGAATATAAGTTGCTCTCATTTAATCCTATCAACAAATACAAAATGGAGTTGGTAGACATACTAGCAAAAGCCTATGAAGACAATGTCATCCCCAAAAAACTTTTGGAAATCTATGAAAAGCTAAGTCCTAGACTGGCCACCCTATATCTGGTCCCGAAGGTACATAAAGATCCCCTGAACCCTCCAGGAAGACCCATTATTGCTGCAAACGAGGGCTTATGTGAGATTATCTGTGACATTGTGGAATATTTTCTCAAACCCCTGGTGACACAATTGCCTTCTTACATTAAGGATACCACTGCAGCATTGGGACATCTGGAAAATATACAGCTGTCAGAAGAAATGCTGTTGGTGACGGCTGATGTTGAGGCCCTGTATTCGTCCATTGAACATACTGATGGTCTTAGGGCAGTCGAAAAATATTTGAGACACAGTAATCTCAGTGAAGAAATGGCGTCAGTGGTATTGAAGTTATTGGAGTTCATCCTTACCCACAACGTCTTCACCTTCAATGGCAAGATTTATTTACAACAAAGAGGCACCGCAATGGGTGCATCATGTGCCCCCTCTTACACAAATTTGTTCATGGGGGCCTGGGAGTGGTCCATTTTTCAGGGTGAGGACGTTGTGGGTATTGATCGAGTCCATAACTGGATCCGATATATTGACGACATACTGTTTATATGGGAGGGTCCAGTTGTGGACCTGGATAAATTTATGACCAGATTGAATATGAATGGACAAAACATCCGTCTTACCTATAAGGCTGGCGTCAGATGGAATTTTTGGACTTACTTATTTCCACTCTTCCTAGTGGTCGGCTGTCCACGACCATTTTTCGCAAGCCCACTTCCACCAACTCCATTTTACACGCTACATCAGCACACCCTAAATCCACGATACAGGGCATACCTATTGGGCAGTTTCTACGGGCCAAAAGGATTTGCTCTGAGGAATATCTATTTGAAGAACAGTCCCAAATCTTGAAGAAACGTTTTCAAGATAGGGGCTATGGTCATCGTATTATACAGAAAGGGTACATGAGAGCAAAAAATGCATGTAGGAGTCAATTATTACACAAAAATCAACCTATGACAACAACGTCACAGGATGACCATCAGATTAGATTCATCACGAATTACAATTGTAGGTGGACTGAACTTAGAAAGAGCGTTGAAAACCATTGGAGCATTCTCCAAACTGATCCCATATTGAAAAAATGTCTTCCCAGAGCTCCATCTTTTGTGGCTAAAAGAGCCCCTAATTTACGAGATATGCTTGTTCATAGCAATTATGATTTGAAGGGCATTGAGATGAAGAAAAAATATCCTGAACGTAAAGGCTTCTTTCCCTGTGGTGTATGCAAGGGTTGTGCCAATATGAAGAAGTCGACATATTTCTTCAACTTTGATAAGTCTAGAAAATTCGAAATAAGGGCACATATTACCTGTGCATCCAAGGGAGTTGTTTATTGCGCAGAATGTCCCTGTGGGAAGATTTATGTAGGGATGACCAGTAGGGAGCTCAAAGTGCGAGTGCGAGAACACTGCATTGACATTGAGAAAGCGAAAGCCGCCATGGATGTAATGTCTCGTCTTAAGACGCTTCCAAAACATTTCAAAAAATTCCATCAATGCAATTCGAGGATGTTGTTGTTCAGAGGCATTGACATTATCCAATTGGGATCAAGAGGTGGCGATATTGCCAAACAGGTGGCCAAAAGGGAATGTCAATGGATATATAGACTGGGGACGCATACACCACAGGGATTGAATGAGAGTTTTGGGTTTAGCGCATTCCTATAATAGCCTTGGAGTACCATTGGGGTGGGGGTAGGTCTTGTTGTCTTTTGTCGGTTTTAATTTATTGTTTTTATATTATTTTAACTCTATGTTTCATAGTTTCAGATATTGCCTGTGATTCTATTGAATGTACCTTGCATATATTCTGCATCTTTGGATAAGATGGTTCGGTTGGACACTAACAATCTACTGATCCTGTTAAAACCTATCCTCCTCGCTTAAGGATGAAGAGATCATTATGTGAATAACTTGACATCTGTGTCAATCCATATGAAATACTGCTATGTGCGTTATTCTAATGTGTTTTATTTGTATTTCACATCGGCATAATTGATTATCTTTATGATTATTTTTCTGTGTCCCATATATTAGAGTGTCACTTTTTTCATTATTACTTATTTTATTTTTTTATTTTTTTGTATTTCATTTTTTGTATTCTATTCTTTCTTCATTATTTTAGGTTAGTAGGTTTCCTTCACTAGATCTATTCTTTCCTGTTTTCATTATTGTGATAATAATATTGATTTATTAATAATATTGCATAGTCATTACATATCACGGTCATTTGATCCTTAAAATTTATTACTTATTTCACAGTGGTGATTACACCATCACACATTTTATGCATTAATAGGGTAGATACAGCTATCCCTACATATGCTCTATTATATGAGGGACTAATTACTTTATGCATTATGTGATCTACATCCGGCTCTTCTTATCTTAAGGGAGACTATCCGTTTGCCTATGAGGGAGAGCGCATGCGGGTACCGTGGTCCACGGAGATGTTCTCTTGCGATCTTCAGTGTGGCGCTGAGATGTATGAATCCTTTAAAAGGACCAGCCATACAGTGACCACCTGATCGCGAGCGGCATCACCCATTGGATGGTGGATACCACGTGACCTTGCACATGCGCCGTACCACCCCTCAGACGCATTAGGAAGGACCTTCCACACGCAATATGCCCCAAGTGCAGTAACTCACACATGTAGATCATTCAATTGATTGTCTCACGGCGATATATACACCGGACAGCCCCCTGCCCTGACACGCCTCCCGAAGAAGCTGTGCGAAACGCGCGTCGGGGCAGAGGGACGTCCGGGGATCACACTCCTACAAGCCTTGCGGTACGTTTTCTCCCCACATGGCGAAATTGTTTCATGCCTTACACATAGTTGCCAATTGGTACATAGTGTTAATTAGTGAGCTCACTGTATGTGACACCTTGATTCAGGTGCTTGTTCAGCCTTGTGATAGCCTTTACACTTCATTAGCACTGTCTATATTCCACATTCTACTGCCAATTGGCATATAATGGTAATTCATCAGCTTACTATTTTTGACACCCTGGTTTCAGGTGCTAGTTCAGACTTGTTACAGTTTGATATATTGCACCGTTGTTCACACTTATGCTAACAACTGCAAGTGTTTTGGGCTTCACTACACCGGGCCACTGGGTTCATGAAAAAATTCAGGTGTAAATTAAGTCACTCCATTTTCATCAAGCCTATAAGATAGGCTACATGACAGGTTACATTTTGTCTATTCCTACTTTTGGATCACCATTTTTGAGCAGGCTTTAGGTAGATGTGTCCTATGGATACATACGTCCCTCATGTGTTTTTATCATTTTTTGTACTTGTTACCTTTCCACACTGTTCATGAGGTTATTCCTTGTTATATGATTGTTCAATAAAATATTGTATTTTTATACCATCTGGTGGGTCTAACTAGAGTTTCTTTTTTCCACCATTGTGCTTTAATATATATATAAATGTCATTGAGACATATATACATATATTTATAGTTCATACACTTCTACATAGTAAAATAGCCGCTAATTCAATTGCTGGCTTTTGTGAAATGACAGACCCGACATGAAATGACACATGGTTTACATACATTTAACCATGTCATTTCATGTAGTTTGATATATGGTTTTCACTAACAATTACGAGTGTCTGTGTGCAAAATTTAATACATGTAGGGGTTAATGAAAGGTGTAAATTCGTTGAAAAAAAATGTGTGGGCTCCCGCGCTATTTTCTCAACCAGACAGACAAAGCCAGAGAGTGGGGGCAGATAATAATAGCCTAGATAGGGTGCATTTATTTTGTTCCCCCCCCCCCTGGCTACTAACATCTTCCCCCAGCCACCCCAGAAAAGGCAAATCTATAATTAGATTCGCCCTTTCTGACACTTAGCCCGTCTATTCCCATTGCCCTGTAGCGGTGGCGAATGGGTTAATAATGGGTTAAAGCCACCTTGCTATTGGAAGGTGACTTTAAGCCAGGTTAATAATTGAGAGTTGTCAATTAGACAACTCTCAATTATTAATCCTATTGTATGAAATAAATAAAAAATACACATACACATTAATGAAAAATCATTTTAATGAAATAAACACACAGTTTTTGACCATCTTTTATTGTACAGGTAATCCTCGATTCCCTTGTTCTCCTGTAATAAAAATAAAATAATAAACCAACATTATTCTTTCCTATCCGGCGCTCTGTCAGGTCCCCTGATGTAATCCTTCTGAAAGAGTTAACGTTTACTGCATGGTCCGCAGCTAATGCTGCCAGCCTCGCAGTAAACCCCCGAATGAATCATCTCTTCTCCCAGCTGACCAGAGAGGAAGTGATTAATGTGGGAAGCTTAATTGATTGCTTCCCAGGCTAATCAGTTCACTTCAGGTCAGCATCAGTGACGTCAGAGGGAGTCCACGGCTAACCTGAAGTGAACTGCTTAGCCTGGAAAGCAATCAATTAAGCTTCCCACACTAATCACTTCCTCTCCTGTCGGCCGGGAGAGGAACTCCTTCATTCGGGTGCTTACAGCTGAGCTGATAGCATTAGCTTTGCTGCTAGCTGTAAGCCAGTTAACCCTTTGCGAAGGATTACAGCGTGTCACCTGACAGAGCACTGGATAGGTAAGAATAATGTTGCTTTATTATTTTATTTTTATCACAGGAGAACAAGGGCTTCACACGGATTACATGTACAATAAAAGATGATCAAAAACTGTGTGATTCTTTCATTAAAATGATTTTTAATTAAAGTGTGTGTGTTTTATTTTTATTTCATACAATAGGATTAATAATTGAGATTTGTCTAATTGACAACTCTCAATTATTAACCTGGCTTAAAGTCACCTTCCAATAGCAAGGTGGCTTTAACCCATTATTAACCGATTTGCCACTGCTACAGGGCAATGGGAATAGACAGGCTAAGTGCCAGAAAGGGCGCATCTAATTATAGATTTGCCTTTTCTGGGGTGGCTGGGGGCAGATGTTAGTAGCCAGGGGGGGCACAAAATAAATGCACCCTCCCTAGGCTATTATTATCTGCCCCCACTCGCTGGCTTTGTCTGTCTGGTCAAGAAAATAGTGCGGGAGCCCACGCATTTTTTTTCAACGAATTTACACCTTTCATTAACCCCTTCATGTATGAAATTTTGCACGCAGACACTTTTGTAATTGTTAGTGAAAACCATATATCAAACTACATGAAATGACTTGGTTAAATGTATGTAAGGCTGCTTTCACACATCAGTTTTTTGACGTCAGGCACGATCCGGCGTGTTTTTAAAAAAACGGATCCGGTACCGGATGCGTTTTTTTGGCATTGACTTTCATTAGCGCTGGATCGCGCCTGATGTCATTGCGTTGCATCCGTTTTTGGCAGGATGCGGCGGAAATGTACATTCTGGCGGCCAGACAAAACGGTCACTGCAACGGTTTTTTTTTTTTCCGGACCCGCCTGAATCGGCGCATCAGGCGGCCGGAAATAATAGAAGTCTATAGAACCGAACCAGTCTTTTGTGAAATCCGTAAAAAGACTGATCCGGATTCTGGAAATCAAGGGCTACTACTACTACTACTTTTTCTACTCTCTCTGGACATGCGTACCTGCATTTTCCGGCTGCAAAACTTCTTTTTCCGGGTTCAAAAGGTCAGGGCAGATCCAGCAAAAAAACGGATCCGTTGCATCAGTTTTTTCATTTCAGCGCCGGATCCGTCCTATCAGGTATTCGACGGATTATGCCTGACACAAAAAAACTGATGTGTGAAAGTAGCCTAAACCATGTGTCATTTCATGTCGGGTCTGTAATTTCACAAAAGCCGGCAATTGAATTAGCGGCTATTTTACTATGTAGAAGTGTATGAACTATAAATATATGTATATATATATATATATGTCTCAATGACACATATATATATATATATATATGTATTCTATGTGTATGTATCTATTCTTTCTTTTGTGATTTAAAAACTATTGATTTGGATCCATTATATGTCGGTTTTGCTAGCCACCGACAAAATCTCTCAAGTCGGATGTCAGTCGGATGTGAAAGGTATGCTCACATGCGACTAAATCGCATCATCCCCGGATAATCGGATGACAGACGGATCAATGTTCAGGAAACTTTTCTGAGATAATCGTCCCACTAAAACGGTCAGATTTTTTAGACGTTGTGTGTGACCCCAGCCTAAAGTAATTTGTGTGACATATCTCTCTGATTTAAGGGCATAAACAATTAAAGTTTGAAAATTGCAAAATTTTAAATTTTTTTGCCATATTTTGCTTTTTTTCATAAATAAACACAAGTCATATTGAAGAAATTTTACCACTAGCATGAAGTACATTATGTCACTAAAAACATTCTCAGAATCAGTGAGATACATTAAAGTGTTCCAGAGTTATAACCTCATAAAGTGTCAATGGTCAGAATTGTAAAAAATTGGGCTGGTCATTAAGCTGCAAAATGGCTCTGTCACTAAGGGGTTAAAAAAGTTTCTTAGGCCTCACTCACTTGTCCGTTTTGGCACATATATATTGTATCCGCTATTTTCCGCAGACACAACATGTACCCATTATAATCTATGCTGCTGTTTATCTGTCCGTGTTTTTTTCAGACTGTTTGTATGTGCAAAACACAAGGAGACATGTTAGTTTTTTTCCAGCAGCGCGGATGAAAAGGGCCAATACAAATCTATGGATCCTTGAAAAACATAGATGACATCCATGTGTTGTATGTGTTTAACATTGCAAAGTATAGGAGAAGCTATGTAATTAATAATATAATAATCTTTATTTATATAGCGCCAACATATTCCGCAGCGCTTTACAGTTTAACAGTTTCAAACACAAGTCATAAGGAAGTAATTCATTTATTATTTGGTAAAAACACACACATGGGCCATCCACTGATGGTAAAATGGACACATGGATGACACACTAATGCACAACACTGATGACACTGATACCATTTTATCACGCCTGTGATTAAACACAGAAGCGTGAATGAGGCCTAAGTATAGGATTGCTCTGTAATGCACCTAGGACGGAGCAATCCTATTGCCGCATATACATTAAATAGGCGTATACTCGAAGTACAGATCAAGAGAAGACTTGGGTATTCTCGTTACAAGTAAGCCTAACAGCAGTACTAAATGTCAAGCAGCAGCCACAAAAGCAAGCAAGATTTTAGGATATATAAAAGAGAGATAAAATCCAGAGATCCCAAAGTATAGTTCTCTTTTTATAAGTCACTTGTGAGGCCACATCTAGAGTATGGATTCAGTTTTCCACTCCACATTTTAAAAAGGATATTCAGAAGTTAGAATCAGTTCAATGACGGACAACTAGATTATTACAAGGGATGGAAGGCCTCTCATATGAGGAGAGGTTGGAAAAGTTGTACTTGTTTAGCTTAGAGAAAAGGCGCCTCAGAGGGGATCTCATTTACATGGATAAATGCATGTGTGGCCAGTACAAAACACTGGCACATGACTTGTTCCTTCCAAGGACCATATTAAGGACCAGGGGGCATTCATTATGGGTGGAAGAAAGGCAATACCAACAGCTAAACAGGAAAGGGTTCTTTACAGTTAGAACAGTCAGACTGTGGAATGCCGACCACAAGAGGTAGTAATGGCCGACACTATAACAGCTTTTAAAAAAGGGCTGGTCAATTTCCTCAGAACACATAACATTGCAGGTTATGGTTAGATTAGTGACGAAATGTACAGTTGGTGGAGAAAAGTTGAAATTGATGTTCCTAGGTCTTTATTCAACCTACATAACTCTGTAACTATGTGTAGCTGAAGTACATGGTCAGCTAAAGGCATGGTGATCTACTCAGGACCTGAGATCTGCTAAGTCCTGATCCACCGGTTGCCTGCCTACGTGTTAGATGTAACTGTGTATAAATATTGCTATTATCTATTTATTCTCACCAATAACAA
This sequence comes from Oophaga sylvatica, assembly GCA_033576555.1. Lineage (NCBI taxonomy): Eukaryota > Metazoa > Chordata > Amphibia > Anura > Dendrobatidae > Oophaga > Oophaga sylvatica. The sequence continues at coordinate 97,460,497 of JARQOD010000001.1, forward strand.
ATACTAATTGAAGATTAATCTGTGTATGTGAAGATCCCATCATAGAGATTCAGAAAGTCATCTAAGTCAGCGGTGGGTGGGCAGAATGACAAAGGAAGCCATAATGGTGTGGCTCAATGTTGATGCGATATAATGTGTGTGGTCGGTCTCTGTGTTATTGTTGTTTGTGTATGTTTAGTGTTACAAAAATCTGTAATTCCCCACAATAACTAACCCTGTAACAATAACTGCGACATCCTACAGTGCAGTGACACTGAGTCATACACAAGTTGTGAGAAAAACACCTGCTAATATGTCTCCCAACATGTCAATAAAGATGGAGCTTATAAATTCTCCATGTTCCACCACGATATGACGATATAAGATGAAGCCACCGTCACCTCGACAAATGCATTGTTCTCTATGCACCACAGTGTGTTTCCTTTTTCTTGTGTGTAGTAAACTTTTTCCCTGAAGTGTTTAGAATATCTTTGAGCAAAATATACGGTTTGGATTTATTTCTGCATTCATTTACACAGATTGTCCTTTAATGAAACTCAACCGCAACATCAAGAGGAACAGCAATTCAGCGCCAGATTAAATACATTTTTGCTAGAGACGTAAGTACTTGTTATCTTAAGTTATTGCTAAGAAAAGCAATCCAGTGTAGCTAAATAAATCAGCCAAAGCATGTTCTCTCCAAAGATATGCTAGCTCAATAGAAGACACATACAAGTATGCAAAATAGGATATTTGTATTAGAACGGTTGTTCTACTAGGATAATATTGGTATTAGGATAATCCAATGGGCGTTACTGGTCATGAGTTGACTATTTTCTAGAAATTCACCAATTCACCTACATAGCTTGTGAAAGTATTCACTCCCTTGTGTTTTACCTATTTTTTTTTACATTACAACCCGTTTTTAAAAATTTTTGTAATCCGATTTGTGTGTGATGCATCAGCACTAAAAAATCTAAATTGGTGAAGTGGGAAAAATATAAAAAATAAATTAAATTTATGGGATCAAACAACAAAAAATTGCCTACTGCATATGTTTTCACCCCTTTTGCAATGAAGCCCATAAAACTTTCTGTTACAATTACCCATCGGATACTAGTTACTCCTTTCCCTTTACCGTTCTTATACAGTCAGGCCTCAGTGCACCAAAATCTAATTAAGAGAAAACTTCAAATGGTGATTAAAGAAGAACAAAAAAGAGGATTTCTTCACCAAAGTATCAATGTATTTAGTATTACAGCACCATTATGGCCATGTCTCTACTTTCAATAAAAATGGTGCGAAGGTCTCTTTAAGGGATAGGGTACTGAACCTATTTGTAAACCCAAACAGAAGGTGATCTGAAAGAATAGCGACACACGAGGAGGAAGATTTAAAGAAAAATAAAGTTGTGCTCAAAGTTTACATACCCGCGAATTTTTCTTTCAGGCCTTTTTCAGAGAATATAAAATAACACCAAAACTTTTTCTCCTCTCTGATTAGTGGTGAGTGAAGCCATTTATTTTCAAACTAATGTTTTTCCCCCTTTTTAAATCATAATGACAACCCCAAAAATCCAAAAAGACCCTGACAAAAGTTCACATTTCCCTGGTGATTTTGGCCTGTAAATGCGCAGAAGTTGACACAATTGATTTTAATTGAAATAAAGGTAACACCTCACCTTTACCTGTGCAAAGGCAGGAAAATTGTTGGGGAAACAAAAAAAAACCCAAAATAACACAGCTGAAAAACTGGACTCTGAAACTGCGGTTAAATGTTAAGAGCCAATAAGGGTCACTTGAAGAAAAATGGGCTGCTGGGGCGAGTTTCAGAAGAAAACCAAATGACAATGATCAAAAGTTCAAACCCCCTTTCTTAATACCCTGTATTGCCCCCCTC
>JARQOD010000001.1:97462474-97484419 GCA_033576555.1 Oophaga sylvatica
GCAGCCTTGCAGCCCTGTGGTACTAGGTTCAAATCTCTCATATGAGAGGTTAGTCATGCTCAGTTGCCCAATGGGAATTTACCTGTTCCCCAGTGGCCAGTTTAAGCTCGAACTCATTCATTATAAAGCCAAAATGCTTCTCCTATAGAGCTTGATGCATCAAGACAGGGGTTGTTCACCCAAGTCTTGATGAGGAGTCATATACTCCTGATTCATGAAGAGTTGTATGTGTCTTCATGAATCAGAATCGCTGGATGAGTGATGTGCAGCCCTGTGTGCGCCTCACCTGCTGGAGTAAGATTTGTGGTATAACGAATGCTGATATGCTACTGTTCCACCCTTGCTCGGCCCATTTTGGCAGAGCTGGGAGAAACTAAGGATGGACGCCAGAAGTTGCAAAAATTAAGAGCAATTGAGTTGTGCCTAGATTTTACAACATTTCAAAGCTTTCACACCAGAATTCTCCCATGAAAGCTTTGATGCATTTGACCCATAGAGTTTTGTAATAAACAGAGAACCACTTACATTAGAGTTGGATAACATATTGGAGATGGGCAATATTGGGGGTGGTGATAATCGGAGACCACAATAATGTCCATACGTATTCTTACTTATGAAGTCCATGACAGAACCAGTAATAAAGTTCTTTACAGCTAAAGCTCTTGTATTTTCTGGCCCCTGATAGGCACTTGTGAGATCCACAAAATCACAAGAACTCCAGCTGACACAGGGCTCACCGCTGAGAAGTATTGGAATTCCGTGTGTGTTTGAGTTTAATTTGAGTCGCTGTAAATTACGAACTTGCCCTTGACTAAAAACACTCCTTAAAAATGCTAAGAGGAGTATCGGTACCATTCTGTAAAAAAATGTAGCACAATCTCTGCCGTGATGTGAGTTTCAAAGAGTTGCATTTGTTTGTAGAGTAGAGATATTTTTAAAGCAGCCTAAGCATCAGATAAAGATAGCACAAAGGCAATGGCTGGAAAGGGTGACAAATTCAAAAATGTGTCAAATTGGCCTATAGAAAGATGGAAATTAAATTAGACTGTAAATTACTTATATGAAGACTCTTGTGATCTAAAAATATATACATGTGAGTGCAAAATCATTAGAGGTTGTCCACTACTTTAGCATTGATGGCCAATCCTTAAGATAGGTTATCAATGTCTGATCGGTCGGGATACCCAGCTCCGCCACTGATCAGCTGTTATTGATGTGGGCTGGTGTCGGTTGGAAGCACTCACTTGCAGAGCTGTTTTCTGATAGTGGCCACCGCAAGGTGCTATACATCCACCTCCTCTTGATTTGAGTAGGAAGCGGACGTGCAGTACGAAGTTTCAGAAGATGGCCAGCTCCACAAGTGATAACAGCTGATTGGCATGGGTGCCAGGTGTCGAACCCCAACTGAGCAGACATTGATGACATCCTAAGGATGGCTGCTATCATCGGTAAAGTGCACCTCAGTCCTGTTGTGATATTGAGTGACTTGATATGTTATCCATAATGACATGTTAGATGACATTTGCTGGATGCAGCAATAATCTTTCATCCATAGTCTCCACTGCAACAGATGATTGTCCTCCACCTGAAGTGTTGTAATTATACCATAGATGCAAACATGCATAATAAAAATGAGCAAATCGATTCAATGCGTATTTGCTGATGAATTTGAACAATTTGTGTTTTGCTTTGTGCAAGTCGCCTAAAATGTCCAATATCATTTTACTCAACACAGAACTTTGTATCAACCACAGAAGGCTCATGTGACCTCAGGTGTGGTTAGGTGGGCTTCCCTATAACATTTCACAGCTGTCACATCACAGAGTATAACACAGCCAATTGGGAGGGACTATGATATATAAAAGTAGAAGCAGGGAATGCAGCAGCAGATTTGGGTTGAATCTGGATAGTGAGAAGACGTCGCAGCTCACAGCTTAGCCATAGAGATGAAAAGAGAAAGCCATAAAACACTGAACAAACTTTACAGGTAGTGAGTAACAGCATAGTAGTGAAGACGATTAGTGTGGGAGGAAAAGATAATAATACAGATTTCATTTTTAAGGAGAAAGATGGGGTAGTCACTATGTTGCTAGGTAAAAATCTGTTCACACATAGCCATTTATGTTCTCTTTTGCATCACTAAGGCTGTGTTTGCATTAAAGGGTTTAAAAGGTGTTGGATAAAGTAAGACCTCAGAGTGACATGGATGTCATTTCAGGGCAATTGGAAGCTTTACAATACTTTCAATTTGTGGTGATTCGATTTGCAGCAAATCAAGTTGTTTTTTTTTAAATGTGGTAACTCCGGCTAATTTGCTCATCCCCAATTTATACCTACTGTATGGTGACCATAGATGGTAACAGAAATCTTTGTACAAGACTTTGTTGAATAACTTATTTTTGAAACTATTATAAATGTGTTCTATCACTATAGCTATAAATATTAATACTATTATTGTGCCCTGTATTTTACCTCTTACCATCAAGAACAGCCCTATTTTCATGAAACGTGTAGGTTTAACTTACCTTGGTCTGACATCAAAGACAATGTGTATTTAGCTAAGAAAAATAACCGAATAGCTTATACTGGTTAAAAGTATTCAGTGTAACAAGATAAGTATATTACAATGGTTACATTGTACCAAATGATACCGGACTTTGCTATATAGGTCTGAAGTTATTGCATAAAGGGACCTTATTGAAATAAAATGGCATTGTTTTATTAAACATGGCTACATTAAACATCCAGAATGTGAAAAGGCTGTGAAAACAACTTTTATCATTGTCAATCTTGCCGTTTTGAAAGGCGAATTTACTATATTTTGAACAGTCGTGGCAGTCAATGTAAGTCATTTTGGAAATATGAGAAAGAAAATGGTTTACTAAGCAAAATTCTGCAGAATAATTCTCTGTTCAGGAATACCAGAAGAAGATTGTTACATGCCAAAAAAAATACCCAGCTTGAAAAAAAAGAGGAAGAAAGCATCACTTAAGTATGAATAGAATACTTATACTCTTAGTCTTGCGGAAATCTTTCAAGTTTAATCCTTGAAATTAATTTAGTTTTGTTAATAATAGCAAATTGGCTGTAATTCATCCCAAAGGAAAAATGGGAGATAAAGTTGTGATACTGTTAAAATAAGCTTCCTCTTACAGTCATTGATGTTAGAGGGGGCAATACATGGTATTAAGTAATGGGGTATGTGAACTTTTGATCATTGTCATTTGGCTTTCTTCTAGCAACTCGACCATGCAGCCCATTTTTCTTCAAGTGACTCCTTATTGTGCATCTTGAAACAGTCACACCGCTAGTTTACAGAGTCCAGTATTTCAGCTGATGTTATTTGTGGGTTTTTCTTTGTTTCCCCAACAATTTTCCTGCCATTTGTCACAGGTAACAGGTGAGGATGTTACCTTTAGTAGCAATTCAAACTCAATTGTGTCAACTTCTGCGCATGTTATCAGGCCAAAATCACCAGGGTATGTGAACTTTTGATCAGGGTCGTTTGGATGTTTTGGGTTGTCATTATGATTTAAAAAGAGAAAACACAGTAGTTTGACAATAAATGGCTTCACCCATCCACTAATCATGAGAGGAGAAAAAGTTTTGGTGTTATCATTCATATTCTCTGAAAAAAGGCCTAGAAAGCAAAAATTCTGTCAGGGTATGTAAACTTTTGAGCACAACTTTACTTTCATTTATACATCTTCCTCCTCAGTGTGACTCGCTATTCTTTCAGATCACCTATCTGCTTGGTTACAAATAGGTTCATGTAGCCTATGACTTAAAGAGAACCTGTCAGCACCATTTTGTATTGTAAAGTAGAGACATGGCCATAATGGTGCTGTAATACTAAATACATTGATACTTTGGTGAAGAAATCCTCTTTTTTGTTCTTCTTTAATCACCATTTGAAGTTTTCTCTTAATTAGATTTTGGTGCACTGAGGCCTGACTGTATAAGAACGGTAAAGGGAAATGGAGTAACTAGTATCCGATGGGTAATTGTAACCAGAAAGTTTTATGGGCTTCATTGCAAAAGGGTGAAAACATATGCAGTAGGCAATTTTTTGTTGTTTCATCCCATAAATTTAATTTATGTTTATATTTTTCCCACTTCACCAATTTAGATTTTTTAGTGCTGATGCATCACACACAAATCGGATTACAAAAATATTTAAACAGGTTGTAATGTAAAAAAAATAGGTAAAAACACAAGGGAGTGAATACTTTCACAAGCTATGTAGGTGAATTGGTGAATTTCTAGAAAATAGTCAACTCATGACCAGTAACGCCCATTGGATTATCCTAATACCAATATTATCCTAGTAGAACAACCGTTCTAATACAAATATAATTGTAAACCCCTCGTTCGTCTTCAAAATACATTTTATCCTATTTTGCATACTTGTATGTGTCTTCTATTGAGCTAGCATATCTTTGGAGAGAACATGCTTTGGCTGATTTATTTAGCTACACTGGATTGCTTTTCTTAGCAATATACTTAAGATAACAAGTACTTACGTCTCTAGCAAAAAATGTATTTAATCTGGCGCTGAATTGCTGTTCCTCTTGATGTTGCGGTTGAGTTTCATTAAAGGACAATCTGTGTAAATGAATGCAGAAATAAATCCAAACCGTATATTTTGCTCAAAGATATTCTAAACACTTCATGGAAAGTTTACTACACACAAGAAAAAGGAAACACACTGTGGTGCATAGAGAACAATGCATTTGTCGAGGTGACGGTGGCTTCATCTTATATCGTCATATCGTGGTGGAACATGGAGACATTTATAAGCTCCATCTTTATTGACATGTTGGGAGACATATTAGCAGGTGTTTTTCTCACAACTTGTGTATGACTCAGTGTCACTGCACTGTAGGATAGTCGCAGTTATTGTTACAGGGTTAGTTATTGTGGGGAATTACAGATTTTTGTAACACTAAACATACACAAACAACAATAACACAGAGACCGACCACACACATTATATCGCATCAAACATTGAGCCACACCATTATGGCTTCCTTTGTCATTCTGCCCACCCACCGCTGACTTAGATGACTTTCTGAATCTCTATGATGGGATCTTCACATACACAGATTAATCTTCAATTAGTATTTGTTATTGGTGAGAATAAATAGATAATAGCAATATTTATACACAGTTACATCTAACACGTAGGCAGGCAACCGGTGGATCAGGACTTAGCAGATCTCAGGTCCTGAGTAGATCACCATAACTTTAGCTGACCATGTACTTCAGCTACACATAGTTACAGAGTTATGTAGGTTGAATAAAGACCTAGGAACATCAATTTCAACTTTTCTCCACCAACTGTACATTTCGTCACTAATCTAACCATAACCTGCAATGTTATGTGTTCTGAGGAAATTGACCAGCCCTTTTTTAAAAGCTGTTATAGTGTCGGCCATTACTACCTCTTGTGGTCGGCATTCCACAGTCTGACTGTTCTAACTGTAAAGAACCCTTTCCTGTTTAGCTGTTGGTATTGCCTTTCTTCCACCCATAATGAATGCCCCCTGGTCCTTAATATGGTCCTTGGAAGGAACAAGTCATGTGCCAGTGTTTTGTACTGGCCACACATGCATTTATCCATGTAAATGAGATCCCCTCTGAGGCGCCTTTTCTCTAAGCTAAACAAGTACAACTTTTCCAACCTCTCCTCATATGAGAGGCCTTCCATCCCTTGTAATAATCTAGTTGTCCGTCATTGAACTGATTCTAACTTCTGAATATCCTTTTTAAAATGTGGAGTGGAAAACTGGATCCCATATTCTAGATGTGGCCTCACAAGTGACTTATAAAAAGAGAACTATACTTTGGGATCTCTGGATTTTATCTCTCTTTTTATATATCCTAAAATCTTGCTTGCTTTTGTGGCTGCTGCTTGACATTGAGTACTGCTGTTAAGCTTACTTGTAACGAGAATACCCAAGTCTTCTCTTGATCTGTACTTTCGAGTATACGCCTATTTAATGTATATGCGGCAATAGGATTGCTCCGTCCTAGGTGCATTACAGAGCAATCCTATACTTAGGCCTCATTCACGCTTCTGTGTTTAATCACAGGCGTGATAAAATGGTATCAGTGTCATCAGTGTTGTGCATTAGTGTGTCATCCATGTGTCCATTTTACCATCAGTGGATGGCCCATGTGTGTGTTTTTACCAAATAATAAATGAATTACTTCCTTACGACTTGTGTTTTGAAACTGTTAAACTGTAAAGCGCTGCGGAATATGTTGGCGCTATATAAATAAAGATTATTATATTATTAATTACATAGCTTCTCCTATACTTTGCAATGTTAAACACATACAACACATGGATGTCATCTATGTTTTTCAAGGATCCATAGATTTGTATTGGCCCTTTTCATCCGCGCTGCTGGAAAAAAACTAACATGTCTCCTTGTGTTTTGCACATACAAACAGTCTGAAAAAAACACGGACAGATAAACAGCAGCATAGATTATAATGGGTACATGTTGTGTCTGCGGAAAATAGCGGATACAATATATATGTGCCAAACGGACAAGTGAGTGAGGCCTAAGAAACTTTTTTAACCCCTTAGTGACAGAGCCATTTTGCAGCTTAATGACCAGCCCAATTTTTACAATTCTGACCATTGACACTTTATGAGGTTATAACTCTGGAACACTTTAATGTATCTCACTGATTCTGAGAATGTTTTTTAGTGACATAATGTACTTCATGCTAGTGGTAAAATTTCTTCAATATGACTTGTGTTTATTTATGAAAAAAAGCAAAATATGGCAAAAAAATTTAAAATTTAGCAATTTTCAAACTTTAATTGTTTATGCCCTTAAATCAGAGAGATATGTCACAGAAATTACTTTAGGCTGGGGTCACACACAACGTCTAAAAAATCTGACCGTTTTAGTGGGACGATTATCTCAGAAAAGTTTCCTGAACATTGATCCGTCTGTCATCCGGTTATCCGGGGATGATGCGATTTAGTCGCATGTGAGCGTACGTTTCACATCCGACTGACATCCGACTTGAGAGATTTTGTCGGTGGCTAGCAAAACCGACATATAATGGATCCAAATCAATAGTTTTTAAATCACAAAAGAAAGAATAGATACATACACATAGAATACATATATATATATATATATATATTTATATATATATATATATGTGTCATTGAGACATATATATATACATATATTTATAGTTCATACACTTTTACATAGTAAAATAGCCGCTAATTCAATTGCCGGCTTTTGTGAAATTACAGACCCGACATGAAATGACACATGGTTTAGGCTACTTTCACACATCAGTTTTTTTGTGTCAGGCATAATCCGTCGAATACCTGATAGGACGGATCCGGCGCTGAAATGAAAAAACTGATGCAACGGATCCGTTTTTTTGCTGGATCTGCCCTGACCTTTTGAACCCGGAAAAAGAAGTTTTGCAGCCGGAAAATGCAGGTACGCATGTCCAGAGAGAGTAGAAAAAGTAGTAGTAGTAGTAGCCCTTGATTTCCAGAATCCGGATCAGTCTTTTTACGGATTTCACAAAAGACTGGTTCGGTTCTATAGACTTCTATTATTTCCGGCCGCCTGATGCGCCGATTCAGGCGGGTCCGGAAAAAAAAAAAACCCGTTGCAGTGACCGTTTTGTCTGGCCGCCAGAATGTACATTTCCGCCGCATCCTGCCAAAAACGGATGCAACGCAATGACATCAGGCGCGATCCAGCGCTAATGAAAGTCAATGCCAAAAAAACGCATCCGGTACCGGATCCGTTTTTTTAAAAACACGCCGGATCGTGCCTGACGTCAAAAAACTGATGTGTGAAAGCAGCCTTACATACATTTAACCAAGTCATTTCATGTAGTTTGATATATGGTTTTCACTAACAATTACAAAAGTGTCTGCGTGCAAAATTTCATACATGAAGGGGTTAATGAAAGGTGTAAATTCGTTGAAAAAAAATGCGTGGGCTCCCGCACTATTTTCTTGACCAGACAGACAAAGCCAGCGAGTGGGGGCAGATAATAATAGCCTAGGGAGGGTGCATTTATTTTGTGCCCCCCCTGGCTACTAACATCTGCCCCCAGCCACCCCAGAAAAGGCAAATCTATAATTAGATGCGCCCTTTCTGGCACTTAGCCTGTCTATTCCCATTGCCCTGTAGCAGTGGCAAATCACTTAATAATGGGTTAAAGCCACCTTGCTATTGGAAGGTGACTTTAAGCCAGGTTAATAATTGAGAGTTGTCAATTAGACAAATCTCAATTATTAATCCTATTGTATGAAATAAAAATAAAACACACACACTTTAATTAAAAATCATTTTAATGAAAGAATCACACAGTTTTTGATCATCTTTTATTGTACATGTAATCCGTGTGAAGCCCTTGTTCTCCTGTGATAAAAATAAAATAATAAAGCAACATTATTCTTACCTATCCAGTGCTCTGTCAGGTGACACGCTGTAATCCTTCGCAAAGGGTTAACTGGCTTACAGCTAGCAGCAAAGCTAATGCTATCAGCTCAGCTGTAAGCACCCGAATGAAGGAGTTCCTCTCCCGGCCGACAGGAGAGGAAGTGATTAGTGTGGGAAGCTTAATTGATTGCTTTCCAGGCTAAGCAGTTCACTTCAGGTTAGCCGGGGACTCCCTCTGAAGTCACTGATGCTGACCTGAAGTGAACTGATTAGCCTGGGAAGCAATCAATTAAGCTTCCCACATTAATCACTTCCTCTCTAGTCAGCTGGGAGAAGAGATGATTCATTCGGGGGTTTACTGCGAGGCTGGCAGCATTAGCTGCGGACCATGCAGTAAACGTTAACTCTTTCAGAAGGATTACATCAGGGGACCTGACAGAGCGCCGGATAGGAAAGAATAATGTTGGTTTATTATTTTATTTTTATTACAGGAGAACAAGGGAATCGAGGATTACCTGTACAATAAAAGATGGTCAAAAACTGTGTGTTTATTTCATTAAAATGATTTTTCATTAATGTGTGTGTGTATTTTTTATTTATTTCATACAATAGGATTAATAATTGAGAGTTGTCTAATTGACAACTCTCAATTATTAACCTGGCTTAAAGTCACCTTCCAATAGCAAGGTGGCTTTAACCCATTATTAACCCATTCGCCACCGCTACAGGGCAATGGGAATAGACGGGCTAAGTGTCAGAAAGGGCGAATCTAATTATAGATTTGCCTTTTCTGGGGTGGCTGGGGGAAGATGTTAGTAGCCAGGGGGGGGAACAAAATAAATGCACCCTATCTAGGCTATTATCATCTGCCCCCACTCTCTGGCTTTGTCTGTCTGGTTGAGAAAATAGCGCGGGAGCCCACACATTTTTTTTCAACGAATTTACACCTTTCATTAACCCCTACATGTATTAAATTTTGCACACAGACACTCATGTAATTGTTAGTGAAAACCATATATCAAACTACATGAAATGACATGGTTAAATGTATGTAAACCATGTGTCATTTCATGTCGGGTCTGTCATTTCACAAAAGCCAGCAATTGAATTAGCGGCTATTTTACTATGTAGAAGTGTATGAACTATAAATATATGTATATATGTCTCAATGACATTTATATATATATTAAAGCACAATGGTGGAAAAAAGAAACTCTAGTTAGACCCACCAGATGGTATAAAAATACAATATTTTATTAAACAATCATATAACAAGGAATAACCTCATGAACAGTGTGGAAAGGTAACAAGTACAAAAAATGATAAAAACACATGAGGGACGTATGTATCCATAGGACACATCTACCTAAAGCCTGCTCAAAAATGGTGATCCAAAAGTAGGAATAGACAAAATGTAACCTCTCATGTAGCCTATCTTATAGGCTTGATGAAAATGGAGTGACTTAATTTACACCTGAATTTTTTCATGAACCCAGTGGCCCGGTGTAGTGAAGCCCAAAACACTTGCAGTTGTTAGCATAAGTGTGAACAACGGTGCAATATATCAAACTGTAACAAGTCTGAACTAGCACCTGAAACCAGGGTGTCAAAAATAGTAAGCTGATGAATTACCATTATATGCCAATTGGCAGTAGAATGTGGAATATAGACAGTGCTAATGAAGTGTAAAGGCTATCACAAGGCTGAACAAGCACCTGAATCAAGGTGTCACATACAGTGAGCTCACTAATTAACACTATGTACCAATTGGCAACTATGTGTTAGGCATGAAACAATTTCGCCATGTGGGGAGAAAACGTACCGCAAGGCTTGTAGGAGTGTGATCCCCGGACGTCCCTCTGCCCCGACGCGCGTTTCGCACAGCTTCTTCGGGAGGCGTGTCAGGGCAGGGGGCTGTCCGGTGTATATATCGCCGTGAGACAATCAATTGAATGATCTACATGTGTGAGTTACTGCACTTGGGGCATATTGCGTGTGGAAGGTCCTTCCTAATGCGTCTGAGGGGTGGTACGGCGCATGTGCAAGGTCACGTGGTATCCACCATCCAATGGGTGATGCCGCTCGCGATCAGGTGGTCACTGTATGGCTGGTCCTTTTAAAGGATTCATACATCTCAGCGCCACACTGAAGATCGCAAGAGAACATCTCCGTGGACCACGGTACCCGCATGCGCTCTCCCTCATAGGCAAACGGATAGTCTCCCTTAAGATAAGAAGAGCCGGATGTAGATCACATAATGCATAAAGTAATTAGTCCCTCATATAATAGAGCATATGTAGGGATAGCTGTATCTACCCTATTAATGCATAAAATGTGTGATGGTGTAATCACTAGTGTTGAGCATTCCGATACCGCAAGTATCGGGTATCGGCCGATATTCGCGTTATCGGAATTCCGATACTTAATTCCGATACTTTTTCCATATCGTATACCGGAATCGGAAGTTCCCATAATTCTTTGAGAGGCAATGTGATTTTAGTCAGCCAATGAGGAATCCTACGAAGTGTGGGCACATCCTGTAATGCTGCGGTCATCTTAACTAATGGCATGGCTGTGATTGGCTGCTGAAATGATGTCAGAATGCACTATAAAAGGCGCCGCCGCCATTTTAGCGTCACTGTGCTGTGAACTCAGTAAGGGACAGAACGCTACTCTGCTCACTCTGAGGGACAGTTAGATATTGCGATTTTGTGTACTACTGTGCTTGAGGCAGGCTAGTTTACCAACCGCTGTGTAAAGCTTCATTTTGCCAGTGTTGTTTTAACAGCTCTGTGCAAGGTGTGTGTGTGTGACAGTGCAGGTGACGCTGCAGTTTGCTCTGCATCCACCGCTGTTTGTAGGCATCTGCACGTGTCACTGACTCTTTTTTTTTTTTTTTTTTTTTTTATTTTGTGGAATTGGTGCAGCTCCATTATATTAGAAAAAAAAATCAAATCTATTAGTGTGACGTGCTTCCATCCGTATACAATACATTGGTTGCAAACACTATAGAACTACACAAAGGAGCTTTTCACAGATTGTGGACAGTTGTGTTTCAGTGTTCACTTCAGTCTGTGTTTTTTACTTTTTTTAGTGCAGATCACGCTCCAGTTACATGTTCAAGCACTGCTGCTTGTACTCTGCTGAGCGTGTCTCAGTGGCTCATCCTTTTCATTTATCTCCAATTGGTTCTGCTACATTCCATTTAAAATAAATCTAATCTATTAGACTAATAGATTACATTTATTTTAAATGGAATGTAGCAGAACCAATTGGAGATAAATGAAAAGGATGAGCCACTGAGACACGCTCAGCAGAGTACAAGCAGCAGTGCTTGAACAAGTAACTGGAGCGTGATCTGCACTCAAAAAAGTAAAAAACACAGACTGAAGTGAACACTGAAACACAACTGTCCACAATCTGTGAAAAGCTCCTTTCTGTACTTCTATAGTGTTTGCAACCAATGTATTGTATACGGATGGAAGCGCGTCACACTAATAGTATTAGTGTGACGCGCTTCCATCCGTATACAATACATTGGTTGCAAACACTATAGAAGTACAGAAAGGAGCTTTTCACAGATTGTGGACAGTTGTGTTTCAGTGTTCACTTCAGTCTGTGTTTTTTACTTTTTTGAGTGCAGATCACGCTCCAGTTACATGTTCAAGCACTGCTGCTTGTACTCTGCTGAGCGTGTCTCAGTGGCTCATCCTTTTCATTTATCTCCAATTGGTTCTGCTACATTCCATTTAAAATAAATCTAATCTATTAGTGTGACGCGCTTCCATCCGTATACAATACATTGGTTGCAAACACTATAGAAGTACAGAAAGGAGCTTTTCACAGATTGTGGACAGTTGTGTTTCAGTGTTCACTTCAGTCTGTTTTTTACTTTTTTGAGTGCAGATCATGCTCCAGTTACATGTTCAAGCACTGCTGCTTGTACTCTGCTGAGCGTGTCTCAGTGGCTCATCCTTTTCATTTATCTCCAATTGGTTCTGCTACATTCCATTTAAAATAAATCTAATCTATTAGTGTGACGCGCTTCCATCCGTATACAATACATTGGTTGCAAACACTATAGAAGTACAGAAAGGAGCTTTTCACAGATTGTGGACAGTTGTGTTTCAGTGTTCACTTCAGTCTGTGTTTTTTACTTTTTTGAGTGCAGATCACGCTCCAGTTACATGTTCAAGCACTGCTGCTTGTACTCTGCTGAGCGTGTCTCAGTGGCTCATCCTTTTCATTTATCTCCAATTGGTTCTGCTACATTCCATTTAAAATAAATCTAATCTATTAGTGTGACACGCTTCCATCCGTATACAATACATTGGTTGCAAACACTATAGAAGTACAGAAAGGAGCTTTTCACAGATTGTGGACAGTTGTGTTTCAGTGTTCACTTCAGTCTGTGTTTTTTACTTTTTTGAGTGCAGATCACGCTCCAGTTACATGTTCAAGCACTGCTGCTTGTACTCTGCTGAGCGTGTCTCAGTGGCTCATCCTTTTCATTTATCTCCAATTGGTTCTGCTACATTCCATTTAAAATAAATCTAATCTATTAGTGTGACGCGCTTCCATCCGTATACAATACATTGGTTGCAAACACTATAGAAGTACAGAAAGGAGCTTTTCACAGATTGTGGACAGTTGTGTTTCAGTGTTCACTTCAGTCTGTGTTTTTTACTTTTTTGAGTGCAGATCACGCTCCAGTTACATGTTCAAGCACTGCTGCTTGTACTCTGCTGAGCGTGTCTCAGTGGCTCATCCTTTTCATTTATCTCCAATTGGTTCTGCTACATTCCATTTAAAATAAATCTAATCTATTAGTGTGACGCGCTTCCATCCGTATACAATACATTGGTTGCAAACAATATAGAAGTACACAAACGGGCCTTTCACAGCTACTGAACATGGGTTTTTAATTTTTAACTAAAATATGTATTTTTTCAAATGACACAAATATAAGTAATGTTGAAGAGGAATAGTCCTACATCCATTGTTTGCACAATATTACAGGTGTACATCATGTCCCTTAATCAACAATGTATTATTATATTTACTTGTATGCTTTTATTTAAAAGCCAAGAACACAGAAGGATAACCTTCGCACTGCAGCTGTTGTCAAAGTTCAACCCACATTATGCACTTCCAACATTGCAGCATTTGAGGCATGATGTGAGTTGGATTGGTCAAAGTTATGGAGTGAGAAGGTTCACCATCAGTACCCTATAGCATAAGTATGCTTTTGTGTTAGCATTTGTGTTAGACATGTGGATATCTGCCATAATATGTCACAATTATTTAGTTACAGATTTGTTACCAACACTAATCATTGAATGGTTTTAAATTTGACGTTTCACTTGTTTACAGCTTAGAAATAAGGGTGTAGCCTGATATCTATGTGTAGCACTAGCCACTTTAACATGTCATGTTTTTTTAAACATGTGTAGGTAGGTAGCAGTAATTTTTGCCGGACACACAGCAGGGGAACAGCAGGCGTTACTGAACCCCACTATCACTATAGCTTGTGTATTGGTCTGTGGACACGACACTTCTGAGCAGCAACTGGCAGTGTTGTAGCCCAGGGAGTATAGCTCAGGTGGTAGAAAGATGAACATAACAGGAGACATGGAAAACGTTGTCAACCAGTTAGTTAATCTGAAACCGGACAGGCAAATTCAGGCGAGATCCATGCCTAGTTCATTTTCAGAAAAGTAAGCCGTTCTACATTATCGTAGGATAGTCGCATGCAACGGTCTGTTAGTACACCACCTGCAGCAGTAAAGACGCGCTCCGATAATACACTGCCAGCAGATCAAGCCAGCACCTCCAATGCATACTGGCTAAGCTCTGGCCATGTATCCAGCTTAGAGACACAAAACTTGAATGGGGAAGAGCCATCTGGGAGTACACTGAGAGGGCAAGACATGTAGTCTGTCACCATCTTACGGAAATGTTGCCTCCTGCTGACTGGAGCCGTCTCGGATGGTGTAGACATTGGTGGCGCTGCCACAAAACTTCGACACATTTGGAACATACTGTTCTTGCCCTGTGCAGAGGCGCTGCTTGTGCTCCCTCTTGTTGCAGAGCTGTCTCCACTGCCTCGACGCACAGAGCTGCTTTGTAAATCAGTAGCAGCAGCAGTGCTCTCGGCTGGAATGGAGAACATTATGGATTGCACCAGTGTGTCTTGGTACTTCCGCATTTTACGCTCCCGGTTCAACGGTGTGATGAGGCTTTGTAAGTTGTCCCGGTAGCGAGGGTCTAGGAGGGTGTACACCCAATAATCAGACGTGGTGTGAATGTGTTCGATGCGGCGGTCGTTTCTCAGCCACTGCAGCATGAAATCAACCATGTGCTGCAGACTCCCAACTGGCCAAGAAACGTTGTCCCCTGCAAGAGGCGTCATCTCCGCCTGCTGTGCATCACCCCACCCTTGGTCTACATACTGACTAGAGCATTGTCTACCTCCCTCTGGAGCGATGTCTTCCTCCTCCATTGACTCCTCCTCATCCTCCTCACAAAGTCCTTCAAATACATATAAATTTACAAAATTTAAAACTCAAAATTTAAAAACTTTGTATCATAATTCTGTAACATCAGTTTATGGAAACACAATAGCATTACAAAAGGATAGACAAAAAATGTACATTATGTGCTTTGTAAATACATTAAAAGTTTGTAATGGTTATGAAAATATAGACAGCGACTCTGGAGGTTCAATTGTTGATACAGCATGGTACTTTGAAAGTCCTCCAGCCCTTTGTGAGGAACCACGTTGCGCTGACTGTCCAGAAGGTGATGGAATTTGTGACTCCTCATCCTCCTCACAAAGTCCTTCAAATACATATAAATTTACAAAATTTAAAACTCAAAATTTAAAAACTTTGTATCATAATTCTGTAACATCAGTTTATGGAAACACAATAGCATTACAAAAGGATAGACAAAAAATGTACATTATGTGCTTTGTAAATACATTAAAAGTTTGTAATGGTTATGAAAATATAGACAGCGACTCTGGAGGTTCAATTGTTGATACAGCATGGTACTTTGAAAGTCCTCCAGCCCTTTGTGAGGAACCACGTTGCGCTGACTGTCCAGAAGTGATGGAATTTGTGACTCCTCATCCTCCACCTCTTCCAAAACCTCATGCCTTAGTGCTTGCAGTGTTTTTTGAAGCAGGCAGATAAGGGGGACAGTCAGGCTGACTAGTGCATCATCTGCACTCGCCATCCGCGTTGACTCATCAAACACACGCAAAACGTGGCAGATATCCTTCATAGAGTTATTCGCCACTCATTACACTGGCAGTGGCTGCCCATTCATTATAGGATCCAATTCTAATTACTGGTTCTCACCAACATAGCTCTCCACAGCGCAGCACCCCCCTACATCTCCTCCCTTATTTATATTTATCGGCCTAACCGACTGCTGCACTCTGCAAACGACCTTCGACTAACCTCTGCACTAATCCGTACCTCCCACTCCCAACTCCAAGACTTCACCCGCGCTGCGCCAATCCTCTGGAATGCTCTACCCCAAGAAATTAGGACTATCCGCAATTTGGATGGTTTCAGGCGCTCCCTCAAAACACATTTGTTCACAGTGGCCTATCACATTCACTAATCAAAGTCATTCTATGTGTAATTCTGTGTGTGTAACCCATTCACTATCTCCATGCATCCCTCACTTCCTTAAAATGGCTGGACCATCATTGTAAAAACACCATTGTATATAAACACCTGTACTTTGTATCTCCCACACCTCATTGTAGATTGTAAGCTTTCACCAGCAGGGGCGGCTGATTTTGCTTTAATTATTGTATTGTTAACGTTGTTACTTATGACTCGTGTTTTGAAACTGTTAAACTGTAAAGCACTGCGGAATATTATGGCGCTATATAAATAAATAATATTATTATTCTTATTATAGAGGCCCACTCAGTAGTGGTGAAGTGTGAACGCCGCAAATTGCGAGTTGACTGCGCCTGATGCAGCTGATACTCCATTACTGTTGGCTGCTGCTCACACAACCGCTCCAACATATGTAACGAGGAATTCCACCTGGTGGGTACGTCACATATAATGCGATGTTCATGAAGGTGAAATCTGCGTTGCAGAGCTGCAATCAGCGATCTGGCCATGCTGGAACGTCGCAAGTGAGCGCACTCTAGGCGGACCTTGTGCAGCAGTGCATCAAGATCCGGATAGTCCCTCAAAAAACTCTGCACGACCAAGTTGAGCACATATGACAGACATGGTATGTGAGTGAGGTTGCCAAGGCCCAGAGCTGACACCAGATTTCGGCCATTGTCACACACTACCAAGCCTGCCTGTAGATTCTCTTCCAAAAACCACACGTCGCTCTCCTGCTTTATGGCATTACAGAGCTCCTGCGCTGTGTGGCTAAGATTCCCCATGGAAATTAATTTCAGGATGGCCTGTTGACATTTGGACACGGCTGTGCTCATATCGGTCGCAACAGGTAAACGTTCACGGGTCCATGTGGAGGTAGACCGTGACGGCTCCTGCAGCGATGATTCTGAGGAACTGGAATAGGAGGAATCAATGTGTACAGACTTGATTCCTGCAATCCTTGGAGTTGGCAGAACACGTACAGCGCCACTCGCAAGATCAGTACCCGGCTGCACAACATTGACCCAATGGCCAGTGAGGGAAAGGTATTGTCCCTGGCCATGGGTGTTAGAACCCTCTTGTTAGGTTTTGTTTCAGTTTGCTGGTCACATGACCTTTTTTCCCTATTTAGTCTGGCTCCGCCCTTCTGGCTTTGCTTGACTTCATTGTATTATCTACTGTTAAGCTAGCCGGGTGCTTAGGTGCCTTAATCTGTGAGTTTTGCTTGATGTTAGGATCACAAAGTATTTATTTTTCTGTTTAATTATCCATGCTACAATTTATGTTAGGAGGTGTCCACCTTTTCTCCCAGTCCCTAGATCTTGTAGGGATTACTCCCTCGCAACTATAGGTCTTCGTTCACACTAGATGAGGACTTTAGGGGGTCTGGTCGCAGGATCAGGTTCCCCGTTACATCGTAGGGATTCAGCTTAGTTGTATTGTAGGGACAGAATTCCCTTCTTTCCTTACTGGTTGTAGCAGATCATAACAATGGGTACTGGTCCACGCATCGGTGGTCAGGTGGACCTTGCTACTGAGGGCTTTTAGTAGCGCATGTTTAATTTTTCCCTCAACATGCTTTTGCAGACCAGGGACGGCTTGCCTGCTGAAATGAAATCGGCTTGGCACATTGTATTGTGGATTGACAATGATATTCAGTTACGGAAACTGTCTGTCTCCACCAGCCTGAATCACAGCATTTCAAGGGACAGGAGTTTTGCAATGCCAGCATTCAGAGCCTGTGCTCGTGCATGGTTTGCGGAGTATGGCCGTGTTTTATCCCATGCCTGTGCTACCGCTGGCTGTTTTTGTGGCCTGGGAGTGTGAGGATGACAGGGAACTTGCTGCTGTGTGTGGAATAACAGTTTGTCTCTGGACAACAGTGGCCGAGGTTCTTCCATGGCGATCCTGTGAGGAAGCATAACCAGCTGTGTGTGAGCTCGATGAAGAGGCTTCAACACAACCTGAAGATGTAGGTGCTGCTGTAGGTTGGCCTACATCTCCAGTGTGTCTTTGTAACTCAACTACGTGCTTTGTCCGCACATGTTTCCACATATTTGTGGTATTGAGGTGACTGACACTTTTAGCTATTTTTAATTTTTGATTACACAGCTTGCATTTCACATAGCAAATATCATGTGCAAGTGTGTGAAAAAAGGACCACGCAGTGCAAGTCCTGGGAGCGCACGTTTTGACTTTTGGAAGACAACTGCTCCGAACAGGTGCCAAACTGGAGGCTACAGGCAACCGAGTCTGCAGCCTAACTCTCCCTCCTGTTTGTACCGTTGGGCAATGTCTTCCTCTATCTTCCTTCTATCACTAACCATTTCTCTAGGCCTCTCCCAGCTTTCAACCAAAGTACTGGTTCTCACCCACAAAGCTCTCCACAGTGCAGCACCCCTCCTACATCTCCTCCCTCATTTCTATCTATCGGCCTAACCGACTGCTGCGCTCTGCAAACGACTTTCGACTAACCTCTGCACTAATACGTACCTCCCACTCCCGACTCCAAGACTTCTCCTGCTCTACGCCAATCCTCTGGAATGCTGTACCCCAAGAAATTAGGACTATCCACAATTTGCATGGTTTCAGGCGCTCCCTCAAAACACATTTGTTCAGAGCGGCCTATCACATTCACTAATCAAAGTCATTCTATGTATTCTGTGTAAGTGTGTGTGTGTCTCTAGCCCATTCACTATCTCCATCCCTCAGTCCCTTAAGATGGCTGGAACATCATTGTAAATGCACCATTGTATATAAACACCTATACTTTGTATCTCCCCCATCTCATTGTACATTGTAAGCTGTCACGAGCAGGGGCGACTTATTTAGCTTAAATTATTGTATTGTTAACGTTGTTACTTATGACTTGTGTTCTGAAACTGCTAAACTGTAAAGCGCTGCGGAATATGATGGCGCTATATAAATAAATATTATTATTATTCCTCTGAGCTGCTCCCACCACCTTCCTGTTCTTCATGCCATGTTGGGTATTGGACCTCATCATCTCCACTACCCTCTTCCAACACCTGCTGTTGGGTGGTCTGGCCAGCACCATGCTCAACAGAAACTGGCACCTGGGTCTCATCATCATCATCAGATGCGTTCTGCGGTGTGCTGACCATCGGCACTGTCTCACCCGCCTCTTCAGATTCAGAGAGACACAGCTGTTGCGCATCACTGCATACTCCCTCTTCTTCACATTACAGAATGCTGCTTGGCTGGGCCCCTGTTTGCAAGCCAATAGATTCTGAGAACAGAAGCAGACACTCAGCTGGCTCCTGTACAGAACTCTCTGACTGCCTGGGCAATTTGCCAGGCGGTGAAGAGACAGATGGTTGCCCAACAGTGCTGTGGTCCTGAGAGGAGGTGGAAGCAATTGAAGTCGATGCATTGGCTGAGATCCAAACAACAACGGCTTCAATTTGTTCTTCCGCAGCAGGGGGGTACTCCGAGCTCCTACAAAAGTGCGCATAAAGGAACGCTCACGGCCCGGGGAAAACTGGTGGATGCTGTGTCACTGGGGGCCGCAGCAGCCACAGAATCCCCACGTCCTCTCCCTGAAGAAACTCCACGACCACGTGCCTTACTCCCTGCCTTCTTCATCTTGGTAGATTGATAAAGAAAGTCTGAAAAGTTATAAGGCCTAAGTGTGGTTATTCCGCAGAGACTGCAGTGAACACTGCACACAACTGTTCAGTAGGTGTGAAAGGCCCCTTTGTGTACTTCTATAGTGTTTGCAACCAATGTATTGTATACGGATGGAAGCGCGTCACACTAATAGATTTTATTTATTTGTAATAGAGTGGAGCAGCAACAATTAGAGAAAAATTTCAAGGATGTGCCAGTGACACACGCTCAGCAGACTACAACCAGCAGTGGTTGAAGAACTAACTGGAGCGTGATCTGCACTCCAAAAAGGAAAACCTCAGACTACAGTGAACACTGCACACAACTGTTCACTACCCAACGCGTCTCAGCAGGAAGGCAGTCTGTGCGTCAAAACAAAGGCGCAAGCATACATCCACGTACCCTGTTTATAAAGCTATATAAAAAAAATTATGTAGTAGTGACGCACACTTTATTGAGGTACAGTATTACATCGCCATTCACCATCTGTGGCTATGCAGTCTCATCTATATATACCTTATCTATCCGTTGTCATGCTTGCAAGTCGACAGTCAGGCATAAATAGCAATTTTCACTATGCACTATGCACTTTTTAAAGGTTATGTTTGTTAATAAACATGATTATTGCCACATATTATGAGTATTACATGATGGAAATTGTATAATTTTGTATAAACTGTTTAGTGACATTATTCAGCAAATGTAACATTTTAGTAATGTCACAGATAACTTGTAATGCTGATGATGTTTTGAAGTCAGACATTCATTGTCTATACAATAAAAATGGTGTACATACTGTTACTTATCCATCATTAATGGATTCAGATATGTACTTGTATGCTTTTATGTACAACCGTATAGCAGATTCCTTAACTAATTTATTTTGTGGTTTGCATTGCTGTTCAACATGTTAATGTATGTGTTTATGTTTGTCAATTCTTTATTATCTAGATATTAGTTTAAATGAAATCATCATCTTATGGTAGTAAAGGTTATCTTTCTCTTGTTTGAAGTATAGACATTTAAAATTGACAGGTAACAAGGAAATTACTTGATCTAGTATTTAAACATCCTCCTTGACCCTGGCTCCAACACCGCCAGTTGTTGCTCGGAAGTGCTGTTAGCACAGTCAACACTTGCTCCTGTGTTACTGGGGTCAGTAACGTCAGCTGGTCCTCGGTTGTGCCATTGGCTCTTTTCCTTCTGCTGCCCCTCCGGGTTCCAGTACCGTCAGCTGGTTCTCCGCAGTGCCTTTGGCCTAGGTGCCTCCATCTTGGTATCCGAGTTCCAGCAACGTCTGCTGGTCCTTGGTAGTGCTTTGGAGCACAGGTACCTCCTGCTTAGTAACCGTGTCCCAGTAACGTCAGCTGGTCCTCGGTTGTGCCATTGGCTCTTTTCCTTCTGCTGCCCCTCCGGTTCCAGTACCGTCAGCTGGTTCTCCGCAGTGCCTTTGGCCTAGGTGCCTCCATCTTGGTATCCGAGTTCCAGCAACGTCTGCTGGTCCTTGGTAGTGCTTTGGAGCACAGGTACCTCCTGCTTAGTAACCGTGTCCCAGTAACGTCAGCTGGTCCTCGGTTGTGCCATTAGCTCTTTTCCTTCTGCTGCCCCTCCGGGTTCCAGTACCGTCAGCTGGTTCTCTCGCAGTGCCTTTGGCCTAGGTGCCTCCATCTTGGTATCCGAGTTCCAGCAACGTCTGCTGGTCCTTGGTAGTGCTTTGGAGCACAGGTACCTCCTGCTTAGTAACCGTGTCCCAGTAACGTCAGCTGGTCCTCGGTTGTGCCATTGGCTCTTTTCCTTCTGCTGCCCCTCCGGGTTCCAGTACCGTCAGCTGGTTCTCCGCAGTGCCTTTGGCCTAGGTGCCTCCATCTTGGTATCCGAGTTCCAGCAACGTCTGCTGGTCCTTGGTAGTGCTTTGGAGCACAGGTACCTCCTGCTTAGTAACCGTGTCCCAGTAACGTCAGCTGGTCCTCGGTTGTGCCATTAGCTCTTTTCCTTCTGCTGCCCCTCCGGGTTCCAGTACCGTCAGCTGGTTCTCCGCAGTGCCTTTGGCCTAGGTGCCTCCATCTCGGTATCCGAGTTCCAGCAACGTCTGCTGGTCCTTGGTAGTGCTTTGGAGCACAGGTACCTCCTGCTTAGTAACCGTGTCCCAGTAACATCAGCTGGTACAAGATTGTGCTACAAATACAAGATACGGAACAAGAGACACAAGAACAATAAGCAAAGATCTAAAA
>JARQOD010000001.1:97484519-97532339 GCA_033576555.1 Oophaga sylvatica
AACATCTATATATTTCAGGATTATATTAAATGTTTCATTGTACAGAAGATTTATAAGATGCTGGATCATACAGTATGAACCATAGGACAATCTGCTTACTAGAAGGAAATATAGGGTTGTCCTAATGACTTTTCAGTGCCTGGTCCAGAGGGATCCTGTGAAATGTCATATTCCATAGTGAATAAGCCATCTGATCTGTAGACATCATATTATAGAGTGGGAGCTGCTGAGTAGATTGATATCTTGTATTGTTGGAAAAAAAATAGTAAAATTTGTTTAAAGGGAATCAGTCACCAGTTCTTGCCACCCCTCCTTAGAGTAGCATGACGTAGGGGTGGAGACCCTGATTTCAGCAATGTATTACTAACTTTACTGGATGCTGTAGTTTTGATTAAAAAGTGTTTATCTGCTGTATATTTTCCAGTGCTTTACTGGATGCTGAGCTCTGCATAAACCAGCCTACCTCCCTGATTGTCAGCTTTCTGTGTACACTGTGCATAAACAGAAATCTGCCAATCAGTGGTGGGGATATACAGACCTCATTACTATGGCAGCAGGTTTACTAGTCCTCTAGTGATAATCTTCTGATAAATCTTTTTATCAACATCTCAGCAATCAGTAAGGAACAAATCGCTGGAATAAGGGTATTTGCCCCTACAGCATGCAGCTCTTAGATTAGGTGGGGAGACAGATTCCCTTTAAATATTCAAAGATGTAGTAAATCTAGTCATCTTTAGGCAATCTAACATCAACAAGCTTTGCCCTAGTTAAGATAGCTATACTGGCAGTACAAAGCCTTTATTTCTATGATACTGTTAGGCTCCTAGATTCAAACCCATGAGCCTGTATTTTGTGGCTGGCTTCTCTGTCCATGAAGCCACAGCAAACACACATTTTTTCCAGGTTCTGTTATTCTGACTGCAGTGTGTTTAGCAGTACATAGGTGTTTTCATTTGTCTGCCCTATCACCTTTCGGATACGGCTCTGTATTCTTTCCTTATGCTGGAAGTTCCATCTGGCGATAGTATCTTTTAGATGCTCTGTCATTCTTACTTTAAAGTTAGTCAGTGAAATTCCAGCTAGGATTTATCTCTTTGCTGTTTCTGTTCTGTACTCTGCACCTATCTTCTGTTTATTTATAGGAAGTATGAGGCCTATTTTCTACCAGTACGTACTTTATACTTTATTTTGTATTTCATGGTTTATTTTACTCTCTCTGGGATCTTTCCTTTTCAGCACACTTTCCCTTTTGTAGGTAATTCATACTCTGCTCTGCCCTCTGATTCTTTAGGAGGAATGTGAAGTGCTCAACGCCCTTTAAGGAAGCATACGTCTGAGTTGCCACCTACTAGTTTGTGGTTAGGGCAATCTCAGCTTACACATGAACCACGATGGGGGTCAGGATCTCTAGTCTGTACAGGGTCAATTGCAATTTTTAGCTTTACCTAATATCCAAAGTGAGTCGCTACTCTAGGATAACAGATCCATTTCCTTCTGCTGCTAACCTCAAAATAATTACATGTTCTCAAACACCACTCTGTTCATCTGCATGAACTGGAGAGACAAGACAATAGTGAAGACATTGGTAGATTTTTACAGTATATTTTTGTTATTAAGCTATACCTTAAATTAATTCCAAAAGTGCCAAACGACTGGAATATTATATATTTCTAATAGTATCATACAGGTCATGTAATTCTGCAGAATCTCACAACACATATTCAATTATTTAATATTGAGTCTTTAGAGGAGTAGTCCAGCTTACAAAACTCATTTTCCTACAAGGGGTCCTCTGTTCTTGGTCAGAGTAGAAATTGGCTTCAAAGATCGTCTCTCGCTCCACAGTGCCTGTCCTGACCTGAATTAGAAAGAAAACACATTTATTTGAATAGGCAAGGTATGACTCTTAGATACTTTCTATCAACTCGTGGGAAACTTTATGTGGTAAAAGAGACGAAAATAACAGCTCTTAGATATACAGTATATAGTTAGTTACATAGGTCTATATAGGTATATATAGGCTCAGTGGTCAACACTGTTGCTTTGCACCTCTGGGGTCCTTAGTTCAAATCCCACCAAGAACAACAACTGCAAAGAGTTAGTATGCTCTATGTTTGCGTGAGTTTCCTCTGGCTTCCTCCCACACTCCAAAGACCTTCTGATAGGGAATTTAGATTGTGAGCTCAAATGGGGACAGTAATGATGTCTGTAAAGCACTGTGAAATATGATAGTGCTATATAAAATTAGTAAAATAAGTAAAATACGTTGGGAAAAGTCACAGGTCCATAAAATTCAAGAAAAAGGATCCAGCTCCAATAAAATCTTCATCTTTATTGATCCATAAAAAACATGAATAGTGACATGCTCCTGGACAAGCTCAGGACAAGGCAACGCGTTTCGATCACAGGGATCTTTATCACCCACTACAATTTTCTCTGAGGTTTTCATTGAGGAATGGAATCAGGTGCTTAGTAACTGTTCTTCCAATCTGATGCAACTTATAGTGAAATATGAGAGTAACAAACTGGAGGATATCCAGAAACAAATGAATGATGCAGATACAGCTCTCACTGAATTTAAATCTCTGGCACAATATGATTCACTTGTTGCTAAAATGCAAGAGAATGTTTCCAGCTTGGAAAGAGAAATCATGGATCGCAAAAAACGAAAATTTGCTCGTGATCTGAGAGATTATTCAACCAAGAAAGTCTATGATTGGGGCCATTGGGAGCGGGGTCCTAGAACTCCTAAATCTATTTTAAAACGCAACCATGCTCTCAATGAACCGGTTTCTAAGCCACATGTGTGTTTCACATCCTCTGAATTGGATTCGTCTGATAACAATTTGAGTGTTTCTTCTAATGAAAGTTTTCATACAACAAAATTTCACCGCCAGTCAAAAAACGCAAAAGGCGGGGTGGCAGAAAACATCGACAAAAATCATGGTATGACCACACGTCGAAAGAAGTATTACCACAGATAAGAAACCATGACAACATATTAAATCTATCAGTTTGAGACTTTACGAAAACACAGTTAGATGTCTTGTCCTTAGGCTTGAATTTTGTGCCTGATCAAAATTTCAATCTTTTTTCTACTATTTTGGACGTCAACAAGTTTATACGAGACCTTACTATTAAAAAGCATTTTTTGAATTAATCTGATGAAGCTCCTTCACAGGAGTCGTCTGCAAATGTAAATGAATTCACTGATTTGTCTTTTAAGGAGCAAGTATCTCTTAATACTTTGTTCAGTCTTTCTATTCAACCTAATGAAAGCACAATTGAGACCATTCATACACCTGTATTTAAAACAAAAAATCCTTCTTTTTACCCCATTCAATCCAGACCTGATTGTATGAATAAATACCAGGAGGTAATAGAGAGAGATTTAAAAATTCTACATGATAGGGTTAAAACAGGTGGAGGTAAATTTCGCTCCAATCTAACAAAAGCCCAGAAAACTGCACTGGATGAGATTAAACATATGTCTGATATAATAATTAAGATGTCAGACAAGGGTGGCATGGTAGTTATCCTGAACAAAGAGGATTACCATTCTCAAATCATGTCACTCTTGTCTGATACTGATGTTTATGAGAAACTTTGCACAAATCTCTCTGATAAATTCAAAAGTGAAATTATTCAAATCATTAATGAGGGTCTCAGCCTTGGTATTTTAACCAAAAAACAAGCTGATTATCTCACAATCTCTCATCCTATTATCCCTATCGTGCATGGTCTCCCAAAAATACATAAGGATATCAGAATTCCTCCAATGAGACCCATTGTCTCAGGAATTGGATCCTTAAATGAGCACTTGGGGGAATGGGTCGATTCATTACTTCAACCTTTAGTACAAATTACTCCTGGTTACATTAAAGATTCTAAAGAAGTTTTGAAAATTTTCTTCAAAAAAGTTTGGTTAAAGGAACATACAGTTAGGTCCATAAATATTTGGACAGAGACAACATTTATCTAATTTTGGTTCTAGACATTACCACAATGAATTTGAAACAAAACAAATCAGATGCAGTTGAAGTTCAGACTTTCAGCTTTCATTTGAGGGTATCCACATTAAAATTGGATGAAGGGTTTAGGAGTTTCAGCTCCTTAACATGTGCCACCCTGGTTTTAAAGGGACCAAAAGTAATTGGACAGATTAAATAATTGTAAATAAAATGTTCATTTCTAGTACTTGGTTGAAAACCCTTTGTTAGCAATGACTGCCTGAAGTCTTGAACTCATGGACATCACCAGACACTGTGTTTCCTTCTTTTTGATGCTCTGCCAGGCCTTCACCGCGGTGGTTTTCAGTTGTTGTTTGTTTGTGGGCCTTTCTGTCTGAAGTTTAGTCTTTAACAAGTGAAATGCATGTTCAATTGGGTTGAGATCAGGTGACTGACTTGGCCATTCAACAATATTCCACTTCTTTGCTTTAATAAACTCCTAGGTTGCTTTGGCTTTATGTTTTGGGTCATTGTCCATCTGTAGTATGAAACGACGACCAATCAGTTTGGCTGCATTTGGCTGGATCTGAGCACACAGTATGGCTCTGAATACCTCAGAATTCATTCGGCTGTTTCTGTCCTGTGTCACATCATCAATAAACACTAGTGACCCAGTGCCACTGGCAGCCATGCATGCCCAAGCCATCACACTGCTTCCGCCATGTTTTACAGATGATGTGGTATGCTTTGGATCATGAGCTGTACCACGCCTTCGCCATACTTTTCTCTTTCCATCATTCTAGTAGAGGTTGATCTTGGTTTCATCTGTCCAAAGAATGTTCTTCCAGAACTGTGCTGGCTTTTTTAGATGTTTTTTAGCAAAGTCCAGCCTAGCCTTTTTATTCTTGATTCTTATGAGTGGCTTGCACCGTGCAGTGAACCCTCTGTATTTAATTTCATGCAGTCTTCTCTTTATGGTAGATTTGGATATTGATACACCTACCTCCTGGAGAGTGTTGTTCACTTGGTTGGCTGTTGTGAAGGGTTTCTCTTCACCATGGAGAGTATTCTGCGATCATCCACCACTGTTGTCTCCCGTGGGCGCCCAGGTCTTTTTGCATTGATGAGTTCACCAGTGCTTTCTTTCTTTCTCAGAATGTACCAAACTGTAGATTTAGCCACTCCTAAAGTTGTAGCAATTTCTCGGATGGGTTTTTTCTGTTTTTTGCAGCTTAAGGATAGCTTGTTTCACCTGCATGGAGAGCTCCTTTGACCGCATGTTTCCTTCACAGCTAAACCTTCCAAATGCAAACACCACACCTCAAATCAACACCAGCCCTTTTATCTGCTTAATTGAGAATGATATAATGAAGGGATTGCCACACCTGTCCATGAAATAGCCTTGGAGTCAATTGTCCAATTACTTTTGGTCCCTTTAAAAACAGGGTGGCACATGTTAAGGAGCTGAAACTCCTAAACCCTTCATCCAATTTTAATGTGGATACCCTCAAATGAAAGCTGAAAGTCTGAACTTCAACTGCATCTGATTTGTTTTGTTTCAAATTCATTGTGGTAATGTCTAGAACCAAAATTAGATAAATGTTGTCTCTGTCCAAATATTTATGGACCTAACTGTATTTGGTTATGTTGTGATGTGACATCTTTATATACTTGTATTCCTTACAATATTGCCATGACAGCGCTGCAGTTTTTCCTAACGAAATTCAGTCACTATTCCCAGGACCTTATTAATTATATTTTACAGTTCATTCAATTTTTATTGACTCATAATTTTTTTTCCTTTGATAATAAATTTTTTTTACAGAAATCTGGTGTGGCGATGGGTGCGAAATTTGCACCATCCCTAGCTAATTTAGTTATGTCATATTGGGAATATTTTTTTTTTTCAGCTACTAATCCCTTTATCGATTCAATTGCTTGGTATGGCAGGTACATCGATGATTTACTCATTATTTGGAGTGGTGATGTGCCTGCCATATCAAATTTTATCGATTACATTAATTCTAATTCATTTAATATACGTTTTACCCATAAATTTCATCACAACAAAATTTCTTTTTTGGATCTTGATTTATATGGAGTACATGATTCTGTCATTATGACTAAAACGTTCAGCAAACCTTTTGCTGGCAACACTATTTTACATGCAGCAAGTAGCCATCCAAAACATACTATTAATCGATTCCTCTTGGTGAATATACTAGAATTAGGAGAAACTGCAGCGATCCTTCAGTTCTGGAGACTGAATTCAATTGTGTGGATAAAAGACTAGAAAATAGAAATTATCCCAAATGGTCATTAAAAAGAGCACGCAGGATTGTAGCCAATAAAACTCGAGAGGATCTCATTAGTGGAGTGCAACAAAAAAACAATCTTGCACTAAAACCATATTTTTGTGCCCAATATAGTCCACAATTTGGGGACATTAAAAGAATTATTCTGAGATCGCTACCTATTTTATATGAAGATCCTTCTCTTGCTGACATTCTATCATCAGGTATTAATGTTGTCTCACGAAAAGCGCCTTCTATTGGTAATAAAGTATCCCCAAGCATGTTTAACAATTTTTCTCCACAAAATACATCGTGGTTGGAGCACAAGGGTTTTTATAAATGTGGCTATAATAGGTGTGCGCTGTGTAAATATGTTTGTGCAACGAAAACTTTTGAAAATAACGATAGCACCGCAATTTATACCATCAATAAATATATAAATTGTAATTCATGTTATGTGGTATATAAAATTATGTGCACCACTTGTAAACTATCCTATATAGGTTGTACTACCAGAAAGCTGAAAATTAGGATCGCTGAACATCTACAGGATATAAGAAATGTTTCTGTAAATCGTAATATTTCTGCTGCTGCTAAACATTTTATTTTTCAGCATGCTCGTAATGTTTCCTCTTTACAAGTGACTGGCATAGAAAGTGTTAATCTGTCTGCTCGAGGTGGGGATGTATGGCAGCAACTCCTGACACGTGAAGCTTTTTGGATCTTTAATTTACATACCAGATATCCACATGGTCTCAACAAAAGAAACGAATTGATGTTCCATTATTAAATTGTATATTTGTTTCATTGATTTTATATGTCATTTGTCCACGACCTCTTTATCACCAACAAACTCTCCTTCCTTGCCATCACTGAAACCTGGCTCACCCCCTCTGACACAGCCTCTCCAGCTGCGCTCTCCTATGGCGGATTTCATCTTTCTCACACCCCTCGCCCCAGCAACAAACGTGGTGGAGGAGTTGGCTTACTCCTGTCTGATACCTGCTCCTTTACCCCTATTCAAATTCCACCCTCCACTGCTATTCCCTCGTTCGAAGTGCACTCCGTCCGCATCTATTCCCCCTCCAACCTCCAACTGGCTGTCATTTACCGCCCCCCGGAACTAGCCATCTCCACCTTTCTCGACCACTTCACCACCTGGCTACTCCATTTCCTCTCTGCTGACATCCCCACCATCATCATGGGCGATTTCAACATCCCCATTGACACTTCCACCCGGCTACCTCTAAACTTCTTTCGCTCACAGCTTCCCTTGGCCTCACTCAATGGTCCTCTGCGGCCACTCACAAAGGCGGTCACACGCTGGACCTTATCTTCACCCGTCTCTGTTCCCTCACTAATCTCACTAACTCCCCACTCCCCCTGTCTGACCACAACCTACTGACATTCTCTTCCCTCTCCTCTGTTAGTACGCATCCCCCACTCCACAAACTCACCCACCCTCGCAGAAATCTCAAACACCTCAATTTACAATCGCTCTCTGAGTCCCTCCTCCCTCCACAGACATAGCCTCACTTAATGACACAGATGCTGCTGCCACATTTTATAACACCACAATAAAAACCACACTTGATTCGGCCGCCCCCCTCATGCAGAGCAAAACTCGTACAATCAACAGGCAGCCCTGGCTGACCGGCCTGACCAAAGAACTGAGACGGGCTTCCAGGGTTACCGAGCAGAGATGGAAGAGAACCCACTCCACCGAGCACTTCAACGCATACAAGCAGTCCCTTGCCAGCTTCAAGTCCACGCTCTCTGCCGCAAAACAAACTTACTTTGCATCTCTCATATCCTCCCTGTCTCACAACCCTAAACAGCTCTTCAACACTTTCAATTCTCTACTCCATCCCACAGCACCTCCTCCCTCTCCTCTCATTTCTGCCGAAGACTTTGCCTCCTTCTTTAAGCAAAAGATTGATACTATCAGAGAAGGCTTTGGCCCGCAGCCCCCAATGCCCCTCTTAGCCACTCAGCCCTGTTCTTCCAAAACCAGCTTCACCACCATGACAGAAGATCAGCTCTCCACTCTCCTGTCAAGATCACACCTCACCACTTGCGCGCTTGACCCACTCCCGTCCCACCTCATCCCTAACCTTGCCACAGTCTTCATCCCTACTCTCACACACCTCTTCAACCTTTCACTTACAAATGGTGTCTTTCCTTCATCCTTCAAACATGCCTCAATCACCCCGATCCTCAAAAAGCCCTCCCTCGACCCATCCTCAGCGTCTAGCTATCGCCCGATATCTCTTCTCCCCTTCGCCTCAAAACTACTGGAACAGCATGTATATCTTGAACTGTCCTCCCACCTTTCCTCCTGCTCCCTCTTTGACCGGTTACAATCAGGCTTTCGACCGCATCACTCAACTGAAACTGCCCTAACTAAAGTCACCAACGACCTACTAACCGCCAAGAGCAAGCGACACTACTCTGTCCTCCTTCTCCTGGACCTGTCTTCTGCCTTTGACACCGTAGACCATTCCCTCCTCCTACAGATTCTCTCATCTCTTGGCATCACAGACTTGGCCCTATCCTGGATCTCATCATACCTAACAGACCGAACATTTAGTGTCTCCCTCTCACACACCACCTCCTCACCTCGCCCCCTGTCTTTCGGTGTTCCCCAAGGCTCAGTCCTAGGACCCCTACTCTTCTCCATCTACACCTTCGGCCTGGGACAGCTCATAGAATCCCACGGCTTGCAGTATCACCTCTACGCCGATGACACGCAGATCTACCTATCTGGACCTGACCTCCCCTCCCTACTGACCAAAATCCCACAGTGTCTGTCTGCTATCTCAGCCTTCTTTTCTGCTCGCTTTCTCAAACTGAACATGGACAAAACAGAATTCATCATCTTTCCCCCACCTCATTCTACCCCTCCACCAGGCCTATCCATCAATGTCAATGGCTGCTCGCTTTCCCCAGTCCCACATGCTCGGTGCCTTGGGGTGATCATCGACTCTGCCCTCTCTTTCAAACCACATATCCAAGCCCTCGCCACCTCCTGCCGCCTCAAACTCAAAAATATTTCCCGGATCCGCTCATTCCTCAACCATGAAACCACAAAAACACTAGTGCACGCCCTTATCATCTCCCGCCTCGACTACTGCAACCTCCTACTGTCTGGCCTCCCCTCTAGCACTCTGGCACCACTCCAGTCCATCCTACACTCTGCTGCACTACTAATCCACCTGTCTTCCCGCTATTCCCCAGCCTCCCCACTATGCCAGGCCCTTCACTGGCTTCCTATTGCCCAGAGGCTCCAGTTCAAAACCTTAACCATGACATACAAAGCCATCCACAACCTTTCTCCTCCATACATCTGTGACATGGTCTCCCGCTACCTACCTACACGCAACCTTCGATCCTCTCAAGATCTCCTTCTCGACTCCCCCCTCATCTCTTCTTCCCACAACCACATACAAGACTTCTCCCGGGCTTCCCCCATACTCTGGAACTCCCTGCCGCAAAACATCAGACTTTCACCAACAACGGAGACCTTCAAGAAAAACCTGAAGACCCACCTGTTCCGACAAGCCTACAACCTGCAATGATCCTCAGTGTACTGAACCATCGCACGACCAGCTCTACCCTCTCCTAGTGTATTCTCACCCATCCCTGTAGACTGTGAGCCCTCGCGGGCAGGGTCCTCTCTCCTTCTGTACTTATGCGTCCCTTGTCTAGCACATGTTTATTGTATCTGTCTATATTTTTCCCTTTTCATATGTAAAGCGCCATGGAATAAATGGCGCTATATAAATGTATAATAATAATATGTACATTTTGTTTCTTTTATTCTTGTATATCATGTATTTTTATTCTGTCATTTAAAGGACCTTTCAAAAATCACATGATAGATTTCTTTACTTTGATTGGTCCTTTTCTGTCTTAAATACGTGCCAATATTTGTATATGTCAGCTGTGATAAAGATCCCTGTGATCGAAACGCGTTGCCTTGTCCTGAGCTTGTCCAGGAGCATGTCACTATTCATGTTTTTTATGGATCAATAAAGATTAAGATTTTATTGGAGCTGGATCCTTTTTCTTCCTTTTTCTTCATATATCTACACGCCTGATCAAGCGGAGGTTCCATGCACCTGATATACCGGTGAGCTGGTTAGCGTTTCTATATCCATAAAATTCAACCTTTCTTCAGCAGTTGTACATTCCGTATCCATAGATTATTTACATCCCACAATGCCATTTGTAGTGAGAAAATCCCTTTTTCAAATGCTGTTATAGTTTCTACCATTATTACCGTTTGTGGTCGACATTCCACAGTGTGACTGCTCTAACTGTAAAGAATCCTTTCCTAATTAGATGCTGGAATCACTCTCTCTTCCACACATAATAAATATTCCCTAGTCCTTAGTATGGTCCTTGGAAGAAATAAGTCATGTTCTGGTCCTTTGTATTGACCACACATATATTTATACAAATTAATGAGATCTCCTCTGAAGCGTCATTTTTCTAAGCTAAACAAGCCCAACTTTTCAAGCCTCTCATTATAATCGGAGAGGCCTTCAATCCCTTATAAAATCTAGATGCCACCTTTAAACTGACTATAACTTCTGAATATCCTTTTTAACCACTTCACGCCGCAGCCCTTTTTCATTTTTGCATTTCTGCTTTTCACTCCCCTTCTTCCCAGAGTCATAACTTTTTTATTTTTCTGTCAATATGGCCATGTGAGAGCTTGTTTTTTGTGGGACGAGTTGTACTTTTGAATGACACTATTGGCTTTACCATATCTTGTACTCGAAAACGGTGAAGAAATTCCAAGTGCGGTGAAATTGCAAAAAATGTGCAATTCCACAACTGTTTTTTTTGAATTTTTTTTTTTACCATCTTCACCAAATGCTAAAACTGACCAGTCATTATGATTCTCCAGGTCATTACGAGTTCGTAGATACCAAACATCTATAGGTTGTTTTCTACTTAAATAGTGAAAAAAAATCCAAAATTTGTTAAAAAAAATGGTGTCATTTTCCGAGACCCGTTGTGTGACTATTTTTCGGGATCTGGGTGAGGGCTTATTTTTGAATGCCGAGCTAATGGTTTTAATGATACCATTTTGGTGTGGATACGATCTTTTGATCGCCCATTATTGCATTTTAATGCAATGTTGATGCGACCAAAAAAACGTAATTCTAGCGTTTTGACTTTTTTTTCGTTATGCCGTTTACCGATTAGATTAATTCTTTTTATAGCTTGATAGATCGGGCAATTCGGAATGCGGCGATACCAAACGTGTATATTTTATCTTGTTTTGAATTGTTTTATTTTAAATGGGGCGAATGGGGGGTGTATTTGAACTTTTATATATTTTTTTATTTTTTAACCCCTTCACCCCCAAGGGTGGTTTGCACGTTAATGACCGGGCCAATTTTTACAATTCTGACCACTGTCTCTTTATGAGGTTATAACTCTGGAACGCTTCAACGGATCTGCGCGATTCTGAGATTGTTTTCTCGTGACATATTGTACTTCACGTTAGTGGTAAAATTTCTTCCATATAACTTGCGTTTATTTTTGAAAAAAACGCAAATATGGCAAAAATTTTAAAAATTTTGCAATTTTCAAACTTTGAATTTTTATTCCCTTAACACAGAGAAATATATCACACAAAATAGTTAAGAAATAACATTTCCCACATGTCTACTTTACATCAGCACAATTTTGGAACAAAATTTTTTTTTGTTAGGAAGTTATAAGGGTTAAAAGTTGACCAGCGATTTCTCATTTTTACAACAAAATTTACAAAGCCATTTTTTTTAGGGACCACCTCACATTTGAAGTCACTTTGAGGGGTCTATATGGCAGAAAATGCCCAAAAGTGACACCATTCTAAAAACTGCACCCCTCAAGGTACTCAAAACCACATTCAAGAAGTTTATTAACCCTTCAGGTGCTTCACAGGAACTAAAGCAACATGGAAAGAAAAAATGAATATTTAACTTTTTAGCCACAAAAATGATCTTTTACAAACTTTTTTTTTATTTTCACAAGGGTAAAAGGAGAAAATGGACAGATAAGGTTGTTGTGCAATTTCTCCTGAGTACACCAATACCCCATATGTGGGGGAAAACCACTGTTTGGGCACACGGCAGAGCTCGTAAGGGAAGGAGCGCCGTTTGACTTTTTCAAACTAAAATTGGCTGGAATTGAGATTGGACGCCATGTCGCGTTTGGAGAACCTCTGATGCGCCTAAACAGTGGAAACCCCCCACAAGTGACACCATTTTGGAAACTAAACCCCCTAAGGTACTTATCTAGATCTGTTGTGAGCACTTTGAACCCCAAAGTGTTTCACAAAA
Source organism: Oophaga sylvatica (assembly GCA_033576555.1). Lineage (NCBI taxonomy): Eukaryota > Metazoa > Chordata > Amphibia > Anura > Dendrobatidae > Oophaga > Oophaga sylvatica. The sequence goes on from JARQOD010000001.1 coordinate 97,497,105, forward strand.
GTTTATAATGCCTGGGTGTGAAAAAAAAAAACAATTTTCCACAAAAATGATTTTTTAGTCCCAAATTTTTGAATTCTCCCAAGGAAATTGGACCCCAAAAGTTGTTGTCCAATTTGTCCTGAGTACGCTGATACCCCATATGTGGGGGGGGGAAACTGTTTGGGCGCACGGCAGGGCTTGGAAAGGAAGTAGTAACGTTTTGGAATGCAGACGTTGATGGGGGTCATGTTCCGTTTGCAGTGCCCCAGATGAGCCTAAACAGTGGAAACCCCCCACAAGTGACCCCATTTTGGAAACTAGACCCCCTAAGGAACTTATCTAGATCTTTGGTGAGCACTTTGAACCCCCAAGTGCTTCACACAAGTTTATAATGCCCGGGCATGAAAATAAAAAATCCTATTTTTTTCCCACAAAAATTATCTTTTAGTCACTAATTTTTTATTTTCCCAAGGGTAACAGGAGAAATTGGACCACATAAGTTGTTGTCCAATTTGTCCTGAGTACGCTGATACCCCATATGTGGGGGGGAACCACTGTTTGGGTGCACGGCAGAGCTCGAAAAGGAAGGAGCACCATTTGACTTTTCCAACCAAAATTGGCTGGAATTGAGATTGGATGCCATGTTGCATTTGGAGAGCCCCTGATGTGCCTAAACAGTGGAAACCCCACACAAATGACCCCATTTGGGAAACTAGACCCCCTAAGGAACTTATCTAGATCTTTGGTGAGCAATTTGAACCCCCAAGTGCTTCACACAAGTTTATAACGTAGAGCCGTAAAATTTAAAAATCATATTTTTTCCACAAAAATGATCTTTTCACCCCAATTTTTATTTTTCCAAGGGTAACAAGACTCCAAAAGTTATTGTGCAATTTGTCCTGAGTGCGCTGATACCCCATATGTGGGAGTAAACCACTGTTTGGGTGCATGGCAGAGTTTGGAAGGGAAGGAGCGCCGTCTGACTTTTTCAACGCAGAATTGGCTGGACGCCATGTCGTGTTTGGAGAGCTCCTGATCTGCCTAAACAGTGGAAACCCCCATAAATGACACCATTTTGGAAACTAGACCCCTCAAGGAACTTATCTAGATGTGTGGTGAGAACTTTGAACCCCCAGGTGTTTCACTAAAGTTTATAACGTACAGCCGTAAAATTAAAAATTTATTTATTTTTTTTACAAAAATGATTTTTTCGCCCCCAATATTTTATTTTCACAAGGGTAACAGAAGAAATTGGAACCCAAAAGTTGTTGTCAAATTTGTCCTGAGTACGCTGATACCCAATATGTGGGCGAAAACTACTGTATGGGCACACGTCGGGGCTCGGAAGGGAAGTAGTGACGTTTTGGATTGCAGACTTTGATGGAATGGTCTGGGGGCGTCATGTCGCATTTGGAGAGCCCCTGATGCACCTAAACAGTGGAAACCCCCTCAAGTGACCCCATTTTGGCAAATAGACCCCACAAGGAACTTATCTAGATGTGTGGTGAGCACTTTGAACCCCGAAGTGCTTCACAGAAGTTTATAACGTACAGCCATAAAAATAAAAAATGTTTTTTTTATTTACAAAAATGATTTTTTTGCCCCCAATATTTTATTTTCACAAGGGTAACAGGAGAAATTGGACCCCAAAAGTTGTTGTCCAATTTGTCCTGAGTACGCTGATACCCAATATGTGGGAGAAAACTACTGTATGGGCGCACGTCAGGGCTCGGAAGGGAAGTAGTGACGTTTTGGATTGCAGACTTTGATGGAATGGTCTGGGGCGTCATGTCGCATTTGGAGAGCCCCTGATGCGCCTAAACAGTGGAAACCCCCCACAAGTGACCCCATTTTGGAAAATAGACCCCACAAGGAACTTATCTAGATGTGTGGTGAGCACTTTGAACCCCGAAGTGCTTCACAAAAGTTTATAACGCACAGCCGTAAAAATAAAAAATCTTTTTTTTTTTTTGTTGCAAAAATGATTTTTTCGCCCCAATATTTTATTTTCACAAGGGTAACAGGAGAAATTGGACTCCAAAAGTTGTTGTCCAATTTGTCCTGAGTACGCTGATACCCAATATGTGGGAGAAAACTACTGTATGGGTACACGTTGGGGCTCGGAAGGGAAGTAGTGACGTTTTGGATTGCAGACTTTGATGGAATGGTCTGGGGGCGTCATGTCGCATTTGGAGAGCCCCTGATGCGCCTAAACAGTGGAAATCCCCAACAAGTGACCCCATTTTGGAAAATAGACCCCACAAGGAACTTATCTAGATGTGTGGTGAGCGCTATGAAGCCCCAAGTGCTTCACAGAAGTTTATAATGTACAGCCGTAAAAACAAAAAAATCATTTTTTTTTTTTAACAAAAATGATATTTTCGCCCCCAGTTTTTTATTTTCCCAAGGGTAACAGAAGAAATAGGACAAATTGCACAATAACTCTTGGGGTCCAGAGTACGCTGATACCCCATATGTGGGGATAAACTACTGTTTGGACGCATGGCAGTGAAGTGAAGGAGCACCGTTTGACTTTTTCAACACAGAATTGGCTGGAATTGAGATCAGACGCCATGTCACATATGGAGAGCCCCTGATGTGCCTAAACAGTGGAAACCCCCCAATTCTAACTCCAACCCTAACCCCAACACACCCCTAATCCTAGTCCCAAACCTAACCACAAACCTAACCCTAACACACCCCTAATCCCAACCCTAACCCTAATCCTAACTTTAGCGCCAACCCTAACCATAACTTTAGCCGCAACCCTAACCCTAACCCTAATGGGAAAATGGAAATAAATTCATTTATTTTATTTTATTATTTTTCCCTAACTAAGGGGGTGATAAAAGGGGGTCTGATTTACTATTTATAGCGGGTTTTTATGATTGGCAGCTGTCACGCTAAAAGACGCTTTTTATTGCAAAAAATAGTTTTTTGCATCGCCACATTTTGAGAGCTATAATTTTTGCATATTTTGGCCCACAGAGTCATGTGAGGTCTTATTTTTTGCGGTACGAGTTGACGTTTTTATTGGTACCATTTTTGAGCACGTGACATTTTTTGATCGCTTTTTATTTCGATTTTTGGGAAGTTAGAATGAACAAAAATCAGCAATTCATGAATTTCTTTTGGGGGAGGCGTTTATACCGTTCCGCGTGTGGTAAAATTGATAAAGCAGTTTTATTCTTCGGGTCAGTACGATTACGGCGATACCTCATTTATATCATTTTTTTAGGTTTTGGCGCTTTTATAGAATAAAAACAATTTTATATAAAAAATAATTATTTTTGCATCGCTTTATTCTGCGAGCTATAACTTTTTTATTTTTTTGCTGATGATGCTGTATGGTGGCTCGTTTTTTGCGGGACAAGATTACGTTTTCAGCGGTACCATGTTTATTTATATTGGTCTTTTTGATCGCGTGTTATTCCACTTTTTGTTCTGCGGTATGATGATAAAGCATTGATTTTTTGCTTTGTTTTTTTTTTTTTTAAGGGGTTCGCTAAAGGGGTTAACTAGTGGGACAGTTTTATAGGGGGGGTCGTTACGGACGCGGCAATACCAAATATGTGTACTTTTATTGTTTTGTTTTTTTTATTTACAGGAAGAAATGAATTTATTGGGGAATATTTTTTTTTTTTTTTTATTTTGGATTTTTTTTTAAAACATGTTTATTTTTATTTTTTTAACTTTTTTACTTTGTCCCAGGGTGGGACATCACTGTATTTTAGCAGATCGCTGGTGTGACAGTGTGCACAGCACTCTGTCACACCAGCGATCTCTCAGGCAGTGCAGGACGCTTCCTCATCGCCTGCTCTCAGCAGGCACTGAGGAAGCCGCCTCCCTCCAGGACCCCGGTGCCATCTTGGATCCGGGTCCTGGGAGGGAGGAAGCCCTCAGAACAGCGCGATCACATCGCGCTGGTCTGAGGGTCTCAGGGGGGCGCGCAGGGAGCCCTCTCCCTGCGCGATGCTCCCCTGTGCCCCCAGTACACCGCGATCATGTTTGATCGCGGTGTGCTAGGGGTTAATGTGCCGGGAGCGGTCCGTGACCGCTCCTGACACACAGTCACGGGTGTCAGCTGTGATAATCAGCTGACACCCGGCGGCGATTAGCTGCGCTCCCTCCGGGAGCGCAGCTGATCGCCTATGACGTACTATCCCGTCCATGGTCAGATTGGCACGGGTTTCATGGACGGGATAGTACGTCTAATGTCAGAGAGGGGTTAAATATTTTTAAAAACTTTTTTTTTTATTTTTTGCACGCTTCAATAGTCTCCATGGGAGACTAGAAGCTGTAATAACCTGATTGCCTCTGCTACACACAGGCGATGATCAGATCGCCTGTATTTAGTAGAAATGCTCACTTGCTATGAGCGCTGACCACTGGTCTGAGATTAGAGGATTTTATCTCTCTTTTAATACACCCTAAAATCTTGTTTCCTTTTGCAGCTGCTGATTGACATTGAGTACCGCTTCTCAGCTTACTTGTAACCAGAATACCCAAGTCCTTCTCCTATTCTGTAGACTGGGTATATTTCCATTGAATGTATATGCAACAATACTCTGACCTAAGTGCACTACGTCAGTACAAGGATGTTGTGTGGGGCAGTGCCAATGACTTTTCAAAGTCCACTTAAATCACATCGGCTGCATTACCAACATCCAGATTTGCACTTGCCTCCTCATAGAAACTCAACCTGTTGGTTAGACAGGATTTATCTTTCATGAATCCATGCTAGTTGTCAGTTATTATATTATTCTCTATAATATATCTCTGCAGGTCATCTCTTATAATACCCCCCAAAATTTTGCACACTACTGATGTTAGACTTACCGGACGACAGTTGCCTGAATCCTCCTTTTTACCTTTCTTAAATATCAATACCACGTCAGCCATCCTTCAATCCTGTGGCATCTTGTAGTTAGGAAGAGTAAAATAATTCCATTCTAATTTGGCAATAATTGCCAAATCTCCTCCCTCCTTGCTACTATAGCCATTTATATCGGGGAACTGCGTCATCAAGGCCACATGACCTTATGCTCCACCTAGACAATTCCTCCCTGAAACCCTCCCTCTTCCTGTTGGTTCCACCTTGTTTTGCTTGGACAGCAGGTGGCATTCTCTGGACACAAATGCTGCATAGCACTGGGGAATCTCATCCTTTTCGGCACACAATCTTACATTTTTCCTTCCTTTTAGCTCGCCAGTCCTTGGGCAAGGGGAACTTTTGAGTGATCCTATCTGTGCCAGAAGTTGAGTGCATTCACAGGTCTTCCTCTTAATTTTTTCCCACATGAACTCTTCCTACGCGAATCGGTTAGGAGGGATGCTGGCATTAGCGTGTTCAGTTCTACGTGTCCAAGAAATATCGTCACTCCTTGCGGAGATCAACATGCTAAGCATGCAGATGAGGAGACTTAAAGCCGCAATGCTCCTCTGGGAAATATGCTAATTATGCAAATTGTCTCTTCAGAGAGGAAGAGAGCTAGAACTCTAGTGCCACCTTTTGGAAGGTAGCAATCCTACAAGTCAATGTCGACCCTTTAACGAGCCTTATCACATGACCTAGGATAATAGCCAAACCAGAATCTCAATTTGCAGACACTGTGTTTCGGGGTTCAGCCCCTCGTCAGTGCAAAGCGGAGATCTGGTTTGGCTGTGTGAGAGGCGTCAGACCATTGTCCAAGAAATATCGTCACTCCTTGCGGAGATCAACATGCTACGTGGTTCCTCATGTAGGGGTGTTTCAGGAGCTTCCGGGGCTTAGAGCCCACTGAAAAGATTGTCTTTCATTCCATCTCCCAGCTGGGAGTTTTGCTTTTATCTCCTGCGATCCTGTAGTCACAGTGAGATACTCCTCTCCATCGTCAGCAGCCCCCTTCAAGGGGGTAACATGTGGTTCTTCCAGAGGCTTCATCCTTCTGATCTCTTCTGGTTCAGCGAAGCAGGGGAGGAGCATATTGGCGTGACTCGGTGGGGGCTCTATAACTGTGTGAAGGTAGAAGGAATGGTCTGTTAAGTTGTGAGGTGGACAAAACTGATGTATTGCAACATGATTTATGTCAATAAGGTTTTCTCAAAGCTAGATTCTGACAAAACAGGAAGTTTTCAAAACAATCTAGTTTTATTTAGAATTTGACATACCAAAAAAGAGAAAAAAGTGATAAAACGTATGTAATAAAAATGCAATAAAAAAATGCAAGTGACATAAGTTAGCTAATTGGTGCAAAAATGCTACTGAAAATCCACAGCATTTTTAGGACATTCTACTCCCAGAACCCACACCAATTAGTTGATCAAAGGGTCCCAGTAGTTGTGGATAAATGGTATATTTGTATAGGAATGAATTGAATTGAATGAAAGCTAATTTAATTAATGGCCAGTGTGAGACAGTGAGAGCGTATGTATTGAATGGGGTGTACATTTCACAGGTACTTTGCTGACTTGTATGAGGGAAATGTGTGCCTTTGTAGAACTAGTGGTGGAAAAAGGTCATTACACCATCCATTCAGTACACGTTTGCAGCTCAGACCTGTGGCCACTCAGGTATTGATTAGGAAACCAGAAGTAGGTGCTTGGGAGCACAGTCAGAGAGCTCATTCAGTCTGGACAAGGGGTCCAGACACAGAAGGTGTCTCCAAGAGTGTGGGAGCTGTCTTTAGCCCGGACACAGGGAGGTGTCCTGGCACAAGGAAGCAGTCTCTAAGAGTGTGAGCTATCTCAGTCTGGGTGCAGGAAGTACCCCGGACACAGGAGTAGTCACAGTGAGAATCCGTGCGAATAGCGACTGAATAGGAGGTGACCTCTCTCAAGTCTGGACATTGGAGTTGCCTTCGGACATAAAGAGGAGTGTCTGTGAAACTCCACACTGGTAACATATGTGATATGTGTTGTTTTGGGCACAGACTGGTAGAGTCTGGGTCCCGGATAGAGAGGGCCATCTATCTAAGTGTAATTTAGTGGCTAGACAAGCCCAGGTTTTCTGTTTATGATTTGTTTTTATCTGTGTGCTGTGGACTTTAATAAAACTGGTTGCGGCCAGTTTTCACCAAACTGCTGTCTGAATGAACTGTTTCCGTGCCATTCTGTCTACCCAGACAGCGATCCTAGAGCTAAACCCCCGGAAAGGCTACAATTGGTGGAGGATGCTGGGGCAGCGCAGGGCCTAGTACAGTTAGTGCTGGAGTGTGCGTGCGGCACAGTGGCGAGAGACAGCAATAAAGGTGAAGTCTATTGAAATAGCAACAGAGGAAAAAAAAGTGTGTCAGCAGAAACGTCTGTTTGGAGCAGTCTTAAAGAGACAGGAGCCCTAATAGACTTTGCAAAGAAAAAAAAAAAAAAAAGTGTGTCTGCACAGAAAAGCTGAATTTTTCTATGGAAAAGACTGTAGAGTGTGTGTATGTCTTGAGTGAAGACTGCCGTTGTTGAGACAGAGAAGTCTGACAGCATGGACGACGAGTGTGGATACAAGCATCTTGCTGTGACTCAGTGGGGTCACGAAGGCATCTTGCTGTGACTCAGTGGGGTCACGAAGGCATCTTGCTGCAACTCGGCGGGGTTGTGAAGATTGTCGTCGCACTCAAATCCAGTTGTGCTGTGGCTCGGCGGGGCCACGAAGATTTTTTTCAAGGGAAAGCGGTGAAGTTCTGGTGTGAACAGTGCACCGCGATGGCTGTAAATGGAGCCACGAATGGGTCTGACAAGTCGGACCGCATATTTGAGAAATGTCTACTGGACATGGTGCGGGAACCATGGGCACCGTATGGAATGGCGGCAGTGGACCATTCTATGGACTCTCCGGGGGTGCCAGTGTTGTCACAGAGTGCCCGGGGAGGTGGTAAGAGATGTTGTGAACTGAGTCCTAAGACTACTGCTGATTTTTTGTGTAAAAATTACCCTGCCGGTGTGGTTGTTAAAAAGGGGGCGGAGTCTAAAAAAGGGGCGGATTTTCACAAGAGTGTAGAGTGTGGAAAAATGAAAATTGTTACTAGTGGTGGGTTGGTACCTCCTAAAAATGACAATGTGACCGTTGCTAACGGGGTAGCTCCAGTAGAAGGGGGTGACGTCAAAGTGGGAGGTGACCTGTTAGTCCACAACACCATGGGGAGTGACACAGACCCCGTAGCTGACTGGGACACTATGAAAGTAAAAAGTGAGTTCAGTCAGGAGAGGCTAGACGAGGGAAGAGAGTCCTCCTCTCGTCGTAGACGGCGCAAGGGCCACAAAAAGGTTGTTCCGGTAGTACTCGCTGAAAATGGAAATGAAAAGAATGTAGTACTGTCTGCCTATGCTTCAAGTGTGGATTCTCCTTTAGAGGTAGAAGAGGAGGTGGCCAGTCAGGGCCAAGAGCTGGAAACTATTCGGCTGCAGTATCAGAGTGACATGCTGCAATTATGTGAAAACCTGGAGGACGTGTCCTCAGACCAGCGAGATCTAAAAGGAGGCAACGAGGAAGTTATCCTGTGGCAGAATATGTTCTTTGCCATTAAAGAGGACCGCCGCAAAATCAAGGAAGAGGTTTTGCAGTTGAAGCGTGAGAAGGAGGCGCTGCAGGATGGAGTTTCTGGAAGTGAACAAATCCTAGAACGACTGCGCAAACAGCTCAACCAGGAGCTGTGTGACTCCAAGAAGGAGTGTGATGAACGCAGTAGGGAACTGCAACAGATGAAGAAAGAGTATGTGGATCTCCTCAGGGTCAAAGAAAAACTAGAAGAGGATAAGATGGATGCAGAGCAAATGCGCCAGGTGGTTGAGACCACTCTGCAGGACACCCGTGATGAAAATGGTGATCTGCGCAGAAAGACCCTAGGTCTAGAAGCTCAGGTGAAGGAGCTACAGATGTCCTGTGATACTCTCCAGAAGGCGGAGATGTGCCTTAAGGAAAAGCTCAGACAGATGGAAGCTGAGCGGGAAAAGATGGAGGAGTCCCTCAGAGAAGCTACAGACCAGGGCCAGGAGTTGGCCACTGGAAATGAGAGGTGTAACGCAGATACTTCCTCGAGTGCTGTGAGTTCGGATGATTCGGTGGATGTCGGAGCTGAGATCAAGGAGCTCAAGGAGTGGTTACAAGCCCATTGGACGCAAGAGAAGCTTCAGAGACGGGCTGCTGAGAGGCGAATGGCGGAACTAGAGGAAGAAGTTCTCGCGCTTAAAAGTCGCCTGATACAGTGTCACTCGGTGAACAAGGCCTCCTTGGAGAAAGAAAAGGGCAACCATGTTGCACTCGCTTCCCTTGGCCAGGAGAAGATAGACCTGAGGAGAGCTAAGAGTGTGGTAACGAAAGATAATTGTGAAATGGAAGTGGTCCGGACGGAAATTCACGAAATTGTAGCTGTGAGTCAGCTCAGAAGAAGAGTAAAGGGGGAAGAAGCTGAAAGTCAGTTGTCCCTGAACCCTGAGCTGATTGATCGTCTGGAACCCACTGGTGAGACCGAAACGTGTCGGTACAAGTGCCTCGTAGATGTACCCGAGGACTTGAGAGAAGAATGCACCCGGGAGTCTGTACATGAAGCGTTTAGGAAGGCCGTGGGAGCCTGTAAGGTGTACTCGACCTCAGGAGCTAAACAGCTGGTGGTCTTGTCCACGACTGAAGTTACAGTGAAGAGGGTGGCAATCCTAAGTGACATGCACTGGCGATGTATTCGCACAAAGCGGTTTCTCCGGTTGAAGACAGAACAAACCGTTAGACAACTAAAGCTTATGAGAAAAGCTCACAGTCTACAGGAAGAGGTCATCCGGGTGCCTCATGTTCTGGTGAGAAAGCTGATTGGGAGAAATGGCCGAGCCATGCAGATAATGGTGAAGAAGTCTGGTGTGGTGAAAGTAAGCAGTCCACGTGATCGTCGGGACTGGATACCAGATGAAGACGGCATGGTGTCATTCTACGCTATAGGAACGGAAGAAAGTCTTGAATATGTGCGCATGCTGGTGGCGTACCGTGTGACCTACCTGCGAGAGGTAGAACAATTGAATCTCGCTAGACAGCGAGTAGATAGACAGCATCATCTGAGCAGCAGAAGATGGCAGCCGTCTAAGAATAGTGAGACCCGACAGAGAAAGGGCCCCCTAAATAGCAGAACAGCTAAGGCTGAAGTTAGGGACCTTACAAGATGTCCAGTGGGTAGTGGGCGTGGGTTTAGAGGTAGTGAGACCTCCAGTAACTCAGGTTTGAGAGGCCCATACAGACGACCCGATAGAGTACCGGACAGTACAGAGTCTAACCGGACCTTAGATACCCAGGCAAGACCTGACAAGGTTACGATTGACCACTGGGAGCGAAGGGGAGACCTGACAAGGTTACGACCCAGAAATGTGACTGGACGAAGTCTGTGACTATGACAGACGGTAGGTCCCTAAGGAATGAGCGAATGTCATTGACTTACGGGGCTGAACAGAACAAGGGACAAGTACATGGTCTCTGTGTGAACTGTGGGTTGAGGTGATTGGATATATTATGTGTTCAACCCCACAAGCTTAAACTTATGTGATGATCATGATGATGGTGATGATGATGATGATAATGATGATGATGATCATAATGATGATGATAATGATGATGATGCTAATCATAATAGTGATGATACTGATAATGGTGATGACCGTGATAAAGATGAAATTCCTTTGCAGGTGATGTTGGGAGACGAGTATGGTGGTTCTCGGGAACCAAGTGTCCCTGACCTATATAGAAGTATAGTGCTGAGGCAGTGTTCGGAGTTCACTGTCTCTTTTGGGTTGTTGACCAGCCCTCCGGTCTGGATGACCAGCCCTCCGGTCTGGAGAAGAGGGAGGGGATATGTGAGACAGTGAGAGCGTATGTATTGAATGGGGTGTACATTTCACAGGTACTTTGCTGACTTGTATGAGGGAAATGTGTGCCTTTGTAGAACTAGTGGTGGAAAAAGGTCATTACACCATCCATTCAAGTACACGTTTGCAGCTCAGACCTGTGGCCACTCAGGTATTGATTAGGAAACCAGAAGTAGGTGCTTGGGAGCACAGTCAGAGAGCTCATTCAGTCTGGACAAGGGGTCCAGACACAAGGTGTCTCCAAGAGTGTGGGAGCTGTCTTTAGCCCGGACACAGGGAGGTGTCCTGGCACAAGGAAGCAGTCTCTAAGAGTGTGAGCTATCTCAGTCTGGGTGCAGGAAGTACCCCGGACACAGGAGTAGTCGCAGTGAGAATCCGTGCGAATAGCGACTGAATAGGAGGTGACCTCTCTCAAGTCTGGACATTGGAGTTGCCTTCGGACATAAAGAGGAGTGTCTGTGAAACTCCACACTGGTAACATATATCATATGTGTTGTTTTGGGCACAGACTGGTAGAGTCTGGGTCCCGGATAGAGAGGGCCATCTATCTAAGTGTAATTTAGTGGCTAGACAAGCCCAGGTTTTCTGTTTATGATTTGTTTTTATCTGTGTGCTGTGGACTTTAATAAAACTGGTTGCGGCCAGTTTTCACCAAACTGCTGTCTGAATGAACTGTTTCCGTGCCATTCTGTCTACCCAGACAGCGATCCTAGAGCTAAACCCCCCGGAAAGCTTACACCAGATTTAATCTTGTGTAATCAATCAGCATGGCTTAGGGCCCCGTCACACCTAGCGACACACCAGCGATCCCGACAACGATATGCACTTGTCAGGATCGCTGGTGTGTCGCTACATGATCGCTGCTGAGCTGCCAAACAGGCAGCTCAGGCAGCGATCAGGACAGCGACACTGCGGGTAACGTCGCTTAGTTACCCGCAGTGTACGTTGGATACAAGTCTGCTGGTGCAGGGAGCTGGTAACCAAGGTACACATCGGGTTTCCAGGCACCGCGCGGCACCTGGAAACCCGATGTGTACCTTAGTTACCAGCTCCCCTGCAGCAGCGTGCTGGTATCCAACGTACACATCGGGTTTCCAGGCACCGTCCGGCGCCTGGAAATCCGATGTGTACTTTGGTTACCAGCTGATCGCTGGTCTCCTGCCTGTCACACGCAGCGATGCGTGCTGGCCAGCAGGAGACCAACGAGCAAAAAAATGTCCAGGACATTCAGCGACAATCAGCGATACCTAGCAGGGGGGCTGATCGTTGCTGAATGTCACACAGCGATATCGCAGGGGAGATCGCTGTTGCGTCACAAAACTAGTGACTCAGCAGCGATCTCGCTAGCGAGATCGCTGTGTGTGACGGGGGCTTTACTCTTTATTTATTTATTTCCTATCTAGCTTTTATCTTGTGCGGAATATAATATAGGACCTGGCCGATTGCCTCTATAGATTGTATGTAAGACCAGTAAGATAGCAGTCAAAGCTTAGTAGAAAAACGAGAGAGAAGTGCAGCAAAGCAATTCTTCCCCCACCTGAGGCAGGTTATTATAATCCCCAGAACAACTTTTCAGTCTCACGAGAATACATCCAGGACAAACAGTGATTGCTTCGCCGAGAAGAGGCTCTTAAATTTTGGTTATTATTAGGCTGTCAGAAGGCGCTGATGGGTTAAAATGACTGGTAATGTTTAATAATGGATTAGAACTGCTCGGATAAATGACAAACCACTATACAGAAAATAGCAAATTATTTTGTAAGGAACTTAAAGGGCATCTAATTGAAAAGATTTTCAGAATATTTTGGGGTCATATGAAGATGCAGAGGATATTGATGTTAAAAGTTTATAAATGAACTGACATTTTTATGTTTTTCACTGTAAAAAGTTAATATTGTTAAAATTCTATTTTTCTGTTTCTTTTTCTTGTTGCTTTTTCCTATAGTTGCAATTTTTTCATAAGCTATTTTTTTTTACATTTTAAGTCTTATTAGTTTCAATTTCCACCATTACAAAAATGTTTGTGCCTGCAACTGATCTTCCAGTTTTAATGGCTGATGGATAGGTTATCATCTGAGCATTAAAAAGGAAAAGTACAAACTAATGCATTACAAGTAATCTGAAAAACCATAAAGTGTTAGAGATGGCTAGTTAGATCTAACTACATAAAAAAGCAAAAAAAGAAAGAAAAAAAACTGACCAGCACCTATGAACAGAATAAAGGTGAACAATTGCAATATGACTGCATAATACACAGACAAAAGAATATAGCAGCACTCTGTAAGCACTCAGTTGTATACAAACATTGAATATATGAAACCTGGACTGCTTTACTGCTATATGGAATATACTTATAAAATCTTATAAATATACAGTATTCTATATAGTTCATATTTTTCATATACATTTCCATTCATCGTACTGCTAAAGTGTGCTGCTGTATGCTTTTGTATCTACTGTATCTATACGCTATCTATCCATTATGTATCTATTTATCCATTATCTATCTATCTATATCATATACAGTATATCATCTATCTATCTATTAAACACTGCTCAAAAAAATAAAGGGAACACTCAAATAACACATCCTAGATCTGAATGAATGAAATATTCTCATTAAATACTTTGTTGTGTATAAAGTTGAATGTGCTGTCAACATAATCATACAAAAATCATCAATGGAAATCAAATTTTTGAACCAATGGAGGCCTGGATTTGGAGAGACCCCCGAAATGAAAGTGGAAACAAGTCAAAATGAAAATCAAAACAAGACAAAATTAAAGTGGAAACAAGTCAAAATGATGCTCAGTATTGTGTGTGGCCTCCACGTGCCCGTATGACCTCCCTACAACGCCTGGGCATGCTCCTGATGAGGTTGTGGATATTCTCCTGAGGGATCTCCTCCCAGACCAGGACTAAAGCATCCGTCAACTCCTGGACAGTCTGTGGTGCAACGTGACGTTGGTGGATGGAGCGAGACATGCTGTCCCAGATGTGCTCAATTGGATTCAGGTCTGGGGAGCGGGCAGGCCAGTCCATAGCTTCAATGCCTTCATCTTGCAGGAACTGCTGACACACTCCAGCCACATGAGATCTGGTGTTGTCCTGCATTAGGAGGAACCCAGGGCCAACCGCACCAGCATATGGTCTCATAAGGGTTCTGAGGATCTCATCTCGGTACCTAATGGCAGTCAGGCTACCTCTGGAGGGGTGTGTGGACCTCCAAAGAAATGCCACCCCACACCATTACTGACCCACTGCCAAACTGGTCATGCTGAAGGATGTTGCAGGCAGCAGATCGCTCTCCAGGGGGTCTCCAGACTCTGTCATGTCTGTCACATGTGCTGAGTGTGAACCTGCTGCCTGCTAATGGATGCTTTAGTCCAGGTCTGGGAGGAGATCCCCAGGACTCGGAGAACATCCAAAACCTCATCAGGAGCAGGCATTGTAGGGAGGTCATACAGGCACAGGGAGGTCATACAGGCACGTGGATGCCACACACAATACTGAGCATCATTTTGACTTGTTTCCACTTTAATTTTGGGGTCTCTTCAAATCTAGGCCTCCATTGGTTCAAAAATTTGATTTCCATTGATGATTTTTGTGTGATTATGTTGTCAGCACATTCAACTTTGTACAGAACAAAGTATTCAATTAGAATATTTCATTCATTTAGATCTAGGATGTGTTTTTTGAGTGTTCCCTTTATTTTTTTGAGCAGTGTATATATCTAGCTATTATGTATCTATCTATCGATCTCATATCTATCTATCTACCGTATATCATATATATCATCTATCTATTATATCTATCTATTATATATCTATAGATCTATCTATTTATCATCTATCTATATCATTTCTATCTATATATTACCTATCTATCTCTCTATTATCTATCTCTACCTATTATCTATCTATCTTCTATCTATTTATCTCTCTGTCTATCTCTCTATTATCTATCTATTATCTATATCTCTCTGTCTATTATCTATCTATCTATCTATCTATCTATCTATCTATCTATCTATCTATCTATCGATTAACTATCTATCTCTCTATCTATCTATCAATCATTTCTCAGAGGCAGTTCTCCTCCTTTGGTTGTGTTATCTATTCAGGTATTTATAGATTCAGGGTGTTTATATTTTCCTTCCTGTCCTTAATATTCCTTTGTGTTAGACCTTCCCGTTCCCTTCGCAGGCGACATAACTCGCTTCCTGAGAATGTTTCTATAAACATGACAATTCTGCTCCATCACATTCACACTTTCATGCTGAGATACAATCAAGTTGTTCTTCTGTTCATGATTTGTATCTATTTGAACAGAAATTTTTATTCCAATCAGTGATGGTCTATTTTATGGCATTTTTCCTGTACATGGCCCAATTTTGTGAACTTTAATGTAATTAGTATTTTCCAGTAGACTGACTTTTTCACTAGAGGGCGCTGTTCTTAGTCATTCAGTAAATTACATTTACGCTCTACAACCCAACTGCAGTTTCATTATGGTCTCTATTCTTAGAGAATGGATACATAACAGAAACATATATCTGCTGAGGAGGGACACGAGGCAACTTCCCCCTCCCCAAGCTCACTTGCATGATGATGCCACCTGGACTCCTGGTTGAGCCACACTTTCAACTGCATCGACGTTGTTCATAGGATAAAATCCTGAGGTAGTGCATGGAGCCATGGGCTCACTGTGCCATCACTCTGTCTTGTAAGCAGCAGGCCTGCAGGATAGCGTATAGTCATACAAGACATCAGCATCCTTGCACATGGCGTCACTGCATCACTGCATCGGTTTCCGATTGTGCAGGAGAGGATTGACCGATATGGGGACAGAAACTCAAAGTTAGGTAATTATATACAGTGGGGGAAATAAGTATTTGATCCCTTGCTGATTTTGTAAGTTTTCCCACTGACAAAGACATGAACAGTCTATAATTTTAAGGGTAGGTTAATTTTAACATTGAGAGACAGAATATCAAAAATAAAATTCAGAAAATCACAAACTACCCAGTTTACTAGTATATAGAGATATAGGTAAATTTGTGAATGGGGGTAGTGTAATATTTGTATGCAGGTGAAAAGTGGGCCCCCAAAAGTCAATGTTACTGGTGGGCCCTTGGCACCCCAATCCGACACTGTATATATGTCATAGGTCGTGTCACTGCAATCTTTGAGGGCTCCGGCGTTGAGCCCCCGTGTTTTCCGGCACATGTGCCCCTAACAGCCGCAGATGGAATCACGATTTACTCACAGCTGTTAACATGTTAAATGCCGCTATCAATCTCCAACAGAGGCATTTAACATGGTCGAGCCAGAAGCGTGTCAGTAGTCCCACCCTCTGACACACGTGTCACATGATCGCGGGGCGCTGATGGATTTCCATGACAAAAGGGGGGCTGCAGGAGACACCTGTGGTCATTGCCGATCTGCTGAATCCCTGCTATGTGTAACACAGGCCATCAGATGATCACAGATTCTAGTCTCTGACTATTGAAGAAAGTAAAAAGAAAATGTTTTTAAAAAAATTGGGAAAAATATAAATATCCAGAGATATAAAATGCACAAAATAAAAATTATATATGTATTTCAAAGAAATAAAATAATGATAAAATAATACGTGCCTATATCACCAGAAGAAAAACATTGGATGGTGGACCATCCGAAAATGAATAAAGAGCAACACCCAGGATGTGGAGGGAAATAGCCCAATGGGAGTGAGGAGACACGAGACAAAAGTATATAAAAAAATGCCTTTATTGTACAAAAATTGGCTACCAACCATGCAATAAAACCCTGACGAAGGATTAAATTTCCGAAACGCACGTCGGGGCGCGTTCTTTTGCACACCACGCTGTTTATGCTCCCAGGTATGGTCTTTTGTTCTTTTTACTACGTGGCACATTTTTATGCACAATTGCATAGTATAGCACAGCACATTAATTTGTAAGTTATTTACACACTATGCACAGTGAAGCACAGTATATTTTTTCTGTTTGTGCTGAATTGATGTGTTAATTTTGGCACATATTTGACCACACTTATATAAAAAAAATTTTTTTTACACTGCATTTTTCATTAATTAGCACTATTTTATTCAGATTTTTTTTTTACAATTTGTTTATTTTTATTTATTTTTTGTGCCACGTACAATATTTATTATTTATTATTATATATATATTTTTTCATATACCATGTTCCTGGTTATTATTATTAGAGCATAATTATACACAATTCTTTGTATTTATATGTATATTCATATTTGAGTGTGTATATATCACAGCTCACAGATTGTGGTGTGTTCTGATCATTAATAATATTTTATTACATATTTTATTTTTACATGGTTTTATTGCATGGTTGTTAGCCAATTTTTGTACAATAAAGGCATTTTTTTATACACTTTTGTCTCGTGTCTCCTCCCTCCCATTGGGCTATTTCCCTCCACATCCTGGGTGTTGCTCTTTTTTTTAAAAAGAAATTGAAAGATATATAATAGTTCAGATCACCCCCATTTCGCCCCATTCATAATAAAACAATAAAAAAAGCAAACAAACACATAATTGGTATCACCACTTTCAGAATCGCTCGATCTATCAAAATATCAAAAGAATTAAATGGCGTAACGAGAAAAAAAATCAAAATGCCAGAATTAAATTTTTTTGGTCGCCTCAACATTGCAATAAAAAGCAATAACGGGCTATCAAAAGATTGAATCTACCCCAGAATGGTATCAATAAAACGTCAACTCGATGCACAAAAAATAAGCCCTCACCCAGCCCCAGAACACGAAAAATGAAGACGCTACAGGTCTCGGAAAATGGAGTCTTTTATTTATTTATTTTTTGCAAACTTTTAATTTTTTTTTCACCACTTAAATAAAAACGAACCTAAACATGTCTGATGTCTATGAACTTGTAATAACATGGGGAATCATAATGGCAGGTGAGTTTTAGCATTTAGTGGACATGGTAAAAAAAATTGTGGAATTTCACTTTTTTTTGCAATATTTCTGCACTTTTAATCTTTTTCCCATACACTATATGGTATAACCAATAGCGTTGTTCAAAAGTACAACTCGTCCTGCAAAAAACAAGCCCTCACACAGCCATATTGACAAAAAAAAATTATGGCTCAGGA
Organism: Oophaga sylvatica; assembly: GCA_033576555.1. Lineage (NCBI taxonomy): Eukaryota > Metazoa > Chordata > Amphibia > Anura > Dendrobatidae > Oophaga > Oophaga sylvatica. The sequence goes on from JARQOD010000001.1 coordinate 97,515,050, forward strand.
AAGAAGGGGAGCGAAAAATGCAAAAACAGAAAACCCCAAGGTTGTGAAGGGGTTTTCCACCTCTCAGACAACCTCTTCTCAATTGCTATATTCTGCTGAGTAAAATAACAATAACCTATAGTCCCCTCCAGTGCTAGCTCCATTCCAGAGACGTTGGTGCCTGTTCTCCCAGGGCTCGCATGACACTGTTATGACATGAGCCTGGCAGCCAGTCTTCCGGGTGTCGGTTTCCAAAGGAAGTGAGAGTAAAGTGGCCGCTGCAGCGTTCATGTGGCATAATAACGTCACACGAACCCTGGGAGACCAGGTGCCAACATCCCTGGAATAGAGCTGGCACTGTAGTATTGGCTGTTGTTATATTACAAAGGAGAATATGGCAATTGAGAAGAGGTTGTCCGAGTGGTGGACAACCTCTAAAGTTGTGATTATCAATTCTGGTTGCATAAGGACACTACTCTAAGGGCTGTCAGTGTGACTGATGTGTTGTATGGATCCTTTTTATGGCACATGTAGATACCTATAGACCCATGCTATATTTTTGTGCGGCCCTAATTTCATACACAGGAATGCAGAGTTTGTCTGGTCCATTGTTTGCTACATAGGAGTAATATTCTCCACTCGTCTCTGGCCGGGTGCACACGATCCGGAGGTAGCAGCGCTTTGGATGCAGTGCGTGTTCGCTGCATCCAAAGCGCTGCCGTCTACTGAATGCAGGTGAATCCGCATTTGTTCATTGAATTGTGAGGACTTACCAATACATTCTATTGGCACCAAGGACAACATCTGCAAGGAGTTTGTATGTTTTCCCCGTGTTTGCGAGGGTTTCCTCCCACACTCCAAAAACATACTGATAGGGAATCTAGATTGTGAGCCCCATCGGAGACAGCGATGATAATGTCTGCAAACTGTAAAGCGCTGCGGAATATGTTAGCGCTATATAAAAATAAAGATTATTATTATTATTAAATTTGACATCCTGTGGACTAGAAAGATGCACCGCATGTAAGTCTCCATAGGTAAGCCGAGGGCGTCTATGGACGCATAGTGGACATGGGATTTCAAGAAATCCCACCCACTATGCTGTACCATCTGGCTGCTTCGGATATCTATGCTGCATCCAACAGAAAGAAACTCCAGATGGTGTGCACATACCTTTAGAATACAGAGCTGTACAAGAGATCCGTATTGGGGAGAACAAAGTAAGAAATTCCTATGACTGATGTTTATTAAACAAGTTTTAATTTAAAGCTGATGGAGAAAGATGCATCCAATTTTTTGGGCAGCATACACCTCTACATTTAATGAATCATGGGCTAATGGTGCCACACAGGCTGAACTGTACACCTACCATGAGCACTATGTTTTATACCAATTTCTGGCATAAATTGTAGAAATATGACAGCTGCTTTTGGCCACTTACCCCTTCTGCTGAGTCATGATTACTTTTTTATTTTTAAATGGCAAAAGTTGCTTTATGTCAGAAAACCGGTGAAAATGATTTGATAAATCGCCTAAAAAATAACTTGAAGACTATGGTGGTGAAGTTATTATTAGGTGACTTTTTAACCCCTTCATGACCTTGCCATTTTTTGAAATTCTGACCAGTGTCCCTTTATGAGGTAATAACTCAGGAACGCTTCAACGGATCCTAGCGATTCTGAGATTGTTTTTTCGTGACATATTGGGCTTCATGTTAGTGGTAAATTTAGGTCGATAATTTTTGCGTTTATTTGTGAAAAAAATGGAAATTTGGCGAAAATTTTGAACATTTCGCAATTTTCAAATTTTGAATTTTTATTTTGTTAAACCAGAGAGTTATGTGGCACAAAATAGTTAATAAATAACATTTCCCACATGTCTACTTTACATCAGCACAATTTTGGAAACAAAAATTTTTTTGTTAGGAATTTATAAGGGTTATAAGTTGACCAGCGATTTCTCATTTTTACAGCAAAATTTACAAAGCCATTTTTTTTAGGGACCACCTCACATTTGAAGTCACTTTGAGGGATCTATATAGTAGAAAATACCAAAAAGTGACACCATTCTAAAAACTGCACCCCTCAAGCTACTCAAAACTACATTCAAGAAGATTATTAACCCTTCAGGTGCTTCACAGGAACTAAAGCAACGTGGAAGGAAAAAATGGACATTTTAATTTTTCCAACAAAAATTTTATTTTAGCATCAATTTTTTCATTTTTGCATGGACAACAGGATAAAATGGATCCTAAAATTTGTTGGGCAATTTCTCCTGAGTACACCGATACCTCATATGTGGTCATAAACCACTGCTTGGGCGCACGGCAGGGCTCAGAAGGGAAGGAGCGCCATTTGACTTTTTGAATGGAAAATATGCTGGAATATTTAGCGGTTGCCATGTCGCATTTGGAGAGTCCATGTGTGCCTAAACATTGGAGCTCCCCCATAAGTGACCACATTTTGGAAACTAGACCCCCCAAGAAACTTATCTAGATGCATAGTGAGCACTTTGAACCCCCAGGTGCTTCACAAATTGATCCGTAAAAAAAAGAAAGTACTTTTTTTTGACAAAAATTTTATTTTAGCCTCAGTTTTTTCATTTTCACATGGGCAAGAGGATAAAATGGCTCCTAAAATTTGTTGGGCAATTTCTCCTGAGTACATAGATACCTCATATGTGGTCATAAACCACTGTTTGAGCGCACGGTAGGACTCAGAAGGGAAGGAGCGCCATTTGACTTTTTGAATGGAAAATTAGCTCCAATCGTTAGCGGACACCATGACGCATTTGGAGAGCCCCTGTGTGCCTAAACAGTGAAAATTTTAACCCTAATTCTAACCCTAATGCTAACCCTAAGGCTAACCCTAACCCTAGTTCTAACCCTAACCCTAGTTCTAACCCTAACCTAAGGCTAGGTTCATATTGCGTTTTACCAGCCCGTTCAAGACATAGCGTTGACGGGCGGGTAACGGTATAGCATTACGCGATCGCGTTATGCTATACCCGCTAGCGCAGATGAATCAGCAGATGATTCATCTGCGCTAGCGGTGACGGAGCCCAGACGCTGCAGGCCGCGTCCGAGGCTCCGTCACTAAATGACGGCACGTCACGAACGCATGCCGCTTTACGGCATGCGTCGCGATGTGCCCGCAAGTGGGGTGAATGGCAGCGTTAACGGACTGCGTTACACCACGTTATACCCCGGTGTAACGCAGTCCGTCTAACGGACTGCCATAACGCAATATGAACACAGCCTTATAATCGTAACCCTAACCCTAATAAAAAGATAAAAATATATATATATATACAGTACAGACCAAAAGTTTGGACACACCTTCTCATTCAACGATTTTTCTGTATTTTCATGACTGTGAAAATTGTAGAATCACACTGAAGGCGTCAAAACTATGAATTAACACATGTGGAATTATACATTTCACTTTACAAAAAAAGTGTGAAACAACTGAAAATATGTCTTATATTCTAGGTTCGTCAAAGTAGCCACCTTTTGCTTTTATTACTGCTTTGCACGCAGAAAAGGTGAACGGATGGATTCTACATGCCTGGTTCCCATCATGAAGCATGGAGGAGGTGGTGTGATGTGTGGGGGTGCTTTGCTGGTGACACTGTTGGGGATTTATTCAAAATTGAAGGCATACTGAACCAGCATGGCTACCACAGCATCTTGCAGCAGCATGCTATTCCATCCGGTTTGCGTTTAGTTGGACCATCATGTATTTTTCAACAGGGCAATGACCCAAAACACACCTCCAGGCTGTGTAAGGGCTATTTGACCAAGAAGGAGAGTGTTGGGGTGCTACGCCAGATGACCTGGCCTCCACAGTCACCAGACCTGAACCCAATCGAGATGGTTTGGGGTGAGCAGGACCGCTCACCACTTCAGTTTTGAATAAATCCCCAACAGTGTCACCAGCAAAGCACCCCCACACCATCACACCACCTCCTCCATGCTTCAGGGTGGGAACCAGGCATGTAGAGTCCATCCGTTCACCTTTTCTGCGTGCAAAGCAGTAATCAAAGCAAAAGGTGGCTACTTTGAAGAACCTAGAATATAAGACATATTTTCAGTTGTTTCACACTTTTTTGTAAAGTGTAATGTATAATTCCACATGTGTTAATTCATAGTTTTGATGCCTTCAGTGTGATTCTACAATTTTCATAGTCATGAAAATACAGAAGAATCTTTGAATGAGAAGGTGTGTCCAAACTTTTGGTCTGTACTGTATTTTTTTTATTTTATTAGTCCCTACCTATGGGGGTGATAAATGGGGCGTTTATTTACTTTTTTTTTTATTTTGATCACTGAGAGTTTACCACAGTGATCAAAATAAATTTCTGGACTCTGGAGGGCACACTGCGCATGCGCCAACCGGCGGGCGCACTGCGCATGCGTCCGCCATTTTGCAAGATGGCGGCGCCCATGAAACATCCCGGACGGACGCCGGGACGGATCCAAGGCCATCGGAGGACCGGGAGAGGTAAGTAGGGGGGTCGGAAGGTAAGGGGGGGATCGGAAGGTGGGGGCAGTGGAGGCAAGGAGCAGGGGAGCATTTAGTGACGGCGGTGACCGATAGCCGCCATCTATCGGTGGCGGCGGCCGATCGCCGCCGTGACTTGGTGTGGGGGGGGTCGGATCTCAGTCTCCAGCCATGGCAGATGCTATTGCAGCATCGGCCATGTCTGGATTGTAATATTTCACCAAATTTTATTGGTGAAATATTACAGATTTCTCTGATTGGCTGTTTCACTTTTAACAGCCAATCAGAGCGATCGTAGCCACGTGGGGTTAAGCCAACCCCCCCTGTTGTGAAGCACAAAGGGTCTTGTTCCTGCGGGTCGGGTGACCTTTCAGTGATCCCGGTCACCCGACCCGCAGGAATGCGATCCTTTCATGACACATACGCTGTGTCACAGGTCTAGAAGGGGTTAAAATTAGTTTTGCATATGGCTGCATTGTCATTATTTCTACCAAATGTAATCAAAGTGTTTGATAAATCTTTAGATATACCACTTCTGCCTAGAGTTGCATCCGATTAATGGATCGCACTTGGCCATTCATGTTTAAAAAATCGGACTGCACTTGGATGACATCTGACAATGGAGAGCATGGAGATTTTTTTTTTCCATTCTCCACATCATACTCTGATCACGGTCTGATCAAAATGTGAGTAGCATAATCTGCCCGATTTCATCAGATGAGAAAAAAATGGTAGTGTCACCCTAGCCTTATTATAGAACCTCTTGCTTACCGCAGTGAGTTTGCAACTGTTTTGTGAATTTTTAGAAAATTTTCAATTCACAAATCTGACTTGCAGCTCATTTGCATAGCTAACCACACCCACGTTTGCATCATTTTTTAAAAACCTTGTGAAAGTGGCATAAAATAGCAAATTTTGGGGTCAAAACAGTGTGTGTCAAAATTTGCGACTTTTTGACACCAGAAAGCTGAAACATAACCTTGGCGCCTTATGTCGGTCACCATACAGACTACATGCATATGGCTTTGTTATGCGCATAAAGTCTAATATTTGTCAGAATCTGCTGTTAGCAGTGTTTCATTTATTATTCGGGGAAAGTCACTTTGTAAAATAAATTGCTAAGGGTATGTTTCCACGGTCCGGAAACAGTCCAGATTAGCTGCGTGTTTGACGCTGTGCACTGGCGCAGTGTCAAACACGCAGCGTCCAGATGTTACAGCATAGTGGAGGGGATTTCAAGAAATCCCGTCTCCACTATGCTTCAAAACACGCAGGCGGAAGACCTGCGTTTCCGGACATGCCGGGCGTCTTTTCAGACCGCAGCATGTCCTATTCCCTTGCGGCGACGCAGGGAAATAGCACAGGGCTATGTAGCCCTGCGGTCATTCCGGATGTGTTCCGGATATGTTCCTGAACACATCCGGAATGAGCGCGCGTACAGTAGGGGGCGGGGCTTTGGGCGGAGCGGACTTTCCGCTCCGTCCAAAGCTCTGTGTTTACGGACCATGGAAACACAGCCTAACTGTAGAAAAATCAGGCATAGCAGAGAGTTATTACCTTGTGGTTAATGCATTGTTGCCAATAAGCAGGGCAGAGGCAATTACAAGGTTAAAATAATCTGTTGAGTCTGCTCAGAATAATCTTAAAAGCTCATTAAAAGAACTGTGAGAAATAATTCTCAGAATGAGGACGGGGTTTTTCATTCACTAGAATTATCGCTTCTCCAACATAATGCAATAGAAATTTCCTTCCAATTAACTTCGCTCTAACTAGTCTGTTACAGAGAAGAAGAAACAGTTGGATCTAGAAATACTGCCAGTCACTAAGGCTGTGGTTCCACGGTCCGGAACCACAGCGCTTTGGACGGAGCGGAAATTCCGCTCCGTCTAAGCCCCGCCCCCTTTCTGACGCGCGCTCTTTCCGGAGGTGTTCAGGACACCTCCGGAACACCTCCGGAAAGAACGCAGGGCTACATAGCCCTGTGTGAAATTCTGTTGCGGCGACGCATCGTCGCCGCAACACGCTAGGACATGCTGCGGTCTGAAAAGACGCGCCGCATGTCCGTTTACGCAGGTCTCCCGCCTGCGTGTTGTTACGCATAGTGGAGACGGGATTTCTTGAAATCCCCTCCACTATGCTGTAACATCTGGACGCTGCGTGTTTGGCGCTGCGCCAGCGCACAGCGCCAAACATGCAGCGTTTCCTGACCGTGGAAACTCACCCTAAGGTATGTGGGAGGAAAAACATTTACCAGGTAATTTTGACTGCACTGGATTTCTTTAGTTAACCCCTTAACACAGAATGACAGATACAGTATATCCGTCATGAGCTCATGTCACTTAGATGGATGTATCCTTCATGCTGATCACAGGATCCAGTTCTTGCTGATGTTAGCAGTCTAATGTTATGGATCTGCAGCTAAGGGCCCCGTCTCACATAACGACACACCAGCGATCCCGACAACGATCAGGATCGCTGGTGTGTCGCTACATGATCGCTGCTGAGCTGCCAAACAGGCAGCTCAAGCAGCGATCAGGACAGCGACACTGCGGGTAACGTCGCCTAGTTACCCGCAGTGTACGTTGGATACCAGCCCGCTGATGCAGGGAGCTGGTAACCAAGGTACACATCGGGTTTCCAGGCGCTGCGCGGTGCCTGGAAACCCAACGTGTACCTTGGTTACCAACTCCCCTGCAGCAGCGCGCTGGTATCCAATGTACACATCGGGTTTCCAGGCATAGCCCCGCACCTGGAAACCCGATGTGTACCTTGGTTACCAGCTGATCGCTGATCTCCTGCCTGCCACACGCAGCGATCAAAAAAAGTCCAGGCATTTCTGACATGACCAGCGATTCACAGCAGGGGCCTGATCGCTGGTATGTGTCAGACATAGCGAGATTGCTGCTGAGATCGCTGTTTAGCAGCGATCTCGCTAGCGATCTCGCTATGTGAGACGGGGCCCTTAGGAATAGGACAGGAGGGAAAGAAGCTGATCCTGCACTGGGACTAGACTCGATCCCTACAATGGGGTGGGCAACCTATTCCTTGAGAATAGACCCACCGACGTTTCCTAGTCTAGTCTAGAGCGAAGACCTCAAGGTGGGGGGAAGGGGATCCCTGAAAGATCTAGGGACTGTGAACAAAACACTAGTAAACTTATAGCAGGGAAATAGAGGAAGCTGCAGAAACAAAAGAAAAAAACAAAAAGACTAAGCAAACAGAACTAGAGTTCCCAGAACTGCACAAAGTATAACACAAAGCTATCAAAGATCCTAGCCAGAACTCAAGTGGATTAACACTGATGTCCAGCAAGGACTGGGTGGCAGGTGCAGGGTAATAAAAGGTGATACAATCACCTGACCAATGACAAGCCCAGCACCAGGGAAAAAGACCAGCAGCCAGAAACCACCACAAGATGGCAGATGATCAAACTAAACAGATTCTAGCATCTAACCCCTTATTTGCCCGTCAAGAGTGAAAGCAGCACATGACTAGTTAGGGAACAGTCAGAGTGTTGTGTTACACGCGTGAGGATCGCATCGCAATGCTCGGACTGACCTCAGTGCGATAATATGTATTTCTATGCAGCTGTCAAGCTCAGGTCGGGAGAGCCGGCAGCCAGTCTGAGGATTGCAATGGAATCCTCATGCAATTAATACAGCTGTCTGACTGCGCCGTTAGGCTATGGTTCCACGGTCCGGAACCATAGCGCTTTTGACGGAGCGGAAATTCCGCTCCGTCTAAGCCCCGCCCCCTTTCTGACGCGCGATCTTTCCGGAGGTGTTCAGGACACCTCCGGAACACCTCCGGAAAGAGCGCAGGGCTACATAGCCCTGTGTTAATTATGTTGCGGCGACGCACCGTCGCCGCAATACGCGAGGACATGCTGCGGTCTAAAAAGACGCGCCGCATGTCCGTTTACGCAGGTTTGCCACCTGCGTATTGTTACGCATAGTGGAGACGGGATTTCTTGAAATCCCCTCCACTATGCTGTAACATCTGGACGCTGCGTGTTTGGCGCTGCGCCAGCGCACAGCGCCAAACACGCAGCGTTTCCTGACCGTGGAAACTCACCCTAAGACAGAGGGAAAGCAATCCCTCTGTCAGCCGATTGGCACCACCGCAGTACGATAATCATATTGACCCATACTATAATAATGGATTATTATTAATCACATTTGGTGCATGCCATAAAAAAATATAAAAAAACAATGCTAGAATTTCTGGATTTTGCTCCTCCAGTCTCACAAAAATATTAATTAATAAGTGGATCTACCCAAATATGGAACCACTGAAAACTACATTTAGTCTCACAAAAATTAAGCTGTCATACAGCTCCATTGACAGAAACTGGTATAAGATATGGGTCAAAGAATATGGTGACAAAAAAACAAATAATTTTTTCTCAACTAGTGTATCGGAATAATCGTGTTGACACAAAAAACAACAGTATCAATGTTTTTTTTTTAACTTCTTCCCATAAAGAGTTAATAAAAGATAGGTAATACGTTATGTAGAAACAAGCACACATTGAGATATACAGGTGCTTCTCCCAAAATTAGAATATAATCAAAAAGTTAATTTATTTCAGTTCTTCAATACAAAAAGTGAAACTCATATATTATATAAGTGTTTACAGTATTTCTGTTAATGTTGATGATTATGGTTTACAGCCAATGAAAACCCAAAAGTCATTATCTCAGTGAATTAAAATTATTAACAACAAACACCTGCAAAAGCTTCCTAAGCGTTTAACCCCCTGACCCCTGGAACTTTTTTCAGTTTTGCGTTTTCATTTTTCGCTCCCCTTCTTCTCAGAGCCATAACTTTTTTATTTTTCCATCAATATGGCCATGTGAGGGCTTGTTTTTTGTGAGACGAGTTGTACTTTTGAATGACACCATTGGTTTTACCATGTCGTGTACTAGAAAACGGGAAAAAAAATCCAAGTGCGGTGAAGTTGCAAAAAAAGTGCAATCCCACACTGGTTTTTTGTTTGGCTTTTTTGCTAGGTTCACTAAATGCTAAAACTGACCTGTCATTATGATTCTCCAGGTCATTACAAGTTCATAGACACCAAACATGTCTAGGTTCTTTTTATCTAAGTGGTAAAAAAAAAATCCAAACTTTGTTAAAAAAAAAATTGCACCATTTTCCGATACCTGTAGCGTCTCCATTTTTCGTGATCTCGGGTTGAGTGAGCGCTTAATTTATGCTCGCCGAGCTGTCATTTTTAATGATACCATTTTGGTGCAGATACGATCTTTTGATCGCCCATTATTGCATTTTAATGCAATGTCATGGCGCCCAAAAAACCGAATTCTGGCGTTTTGATTTTTTTTTATCACTACGCTGTATAGCGATCAGGTTAATCCTTTTTTTTATTGATACATCGGGCGATTCTGAACACAACGATACCAAATATGTGTATGTTTGTTTTTTTATTTTTTTTATGTTTTATTTTGAATGGGGTGAAAGGGGGTGATTTGAACTTTTATATTTATATATTTTTTTTAATATTTTTAAAAACACTTTCTTTTTACTTTTGGCATGCTTCAATAGTCTCCATGGGAGACTAGAGGCTGCCACAACTCGATCGGCTCAGCTACATAGAGGTGATGATCAGTTCGCCTCTATGTAGCTGAATTACTCACAGCAAGCCAGCACTGACAACTATAGAGGTCTCCAGGAGACCTCGGGTTGTCATGCCGACACACCGGTGGCCCGCGATCACATGACGCAGGTCACCGGTGTGCGCATTTCCGACGTGATTGCAGGAAGCGAAATTTAAATGCCGCTGTCAGCACTTGGGGAGCCATGTCATCTGCCGGTGCAGGTCCACTGTATTTTATCAAGACCAAAGTCAGTGCAGCCGTCTACCAGGAAATTTTAGAGCACTTCATGTTTCCCTCTGCCGACAAGCTTTTTGGAGATGGAAATCTCATTCTCCAGCAGGACTTGACACCTGTCCACACTGCCAAAAGTACCAATACCTTTTTGCTATCCATTTGAAAATCAAGGTCCCAGAGTGTGGAGGAAGAGTGGAGAGGCACATAATCCATGTAGCTTGAGGTCTAATATGAAGTTTCCACAATCAGTGATGGTTTGGGGAGCCATGTCATCTGCTGGTGTAGGTCCTCTGTGTGTTATCAAGACCAAAGTCAGCGCAGTCGTCTACCATGAAATTTTAGAGCACTTCATGCTTCCCTCTGCCGACAAGCTTTTCAGAGATGGACATTTCATTCTCCAGCAGGACTTTGCACCTGTCCGCACTGCCAAAAGTACCAATACCTGGTTTACAAACAACAGTATCACTGTGCTTGATTGGCCAGCAAACTCACCTGACCTTAACCCCATAGAGAATCTGTGGGGTATTGTCAAGAGGAAGATGAGAGACACCAGAACCAGCAATGCAGATGAGCAGAAAGCTGCTATCAAAGCAACCTGGGCTCCCATAACACCTCAGCAGTGCCATAGTCTGATCACCTCCATGTCACACCGCATTGATGCAGTAATTGATGCAAAAGGAGCCCCGACCAAGTATTGAGTGCAGTTACTGATCATACATTTCAGTAGGCCAACATTTCAGATTTTAAAATCATTTTTCAAGCTGGTGTTATAAAGTATTATAATTTACTGAATAATGACTTTTGGGTTTTCATTGGCTTTAAGCCATAATCATCAACATTAACAGAAATAAAGACTTGAAATACATCACTCTGTCTGTAATGACTCTATATAATATGAGTTTCACTTTTTGTATTGAAGAACTGAAATAAATTAACTTTTGATGATATTCTAATTTAGTGAGAAGCACCTGTACAAGAGAAAATGAAACAAAATTATATATTTTGTATACAGTGTATTGTGGATCCTGGAACTTGACAAAGAAAAAAGGAAAATAATTAGCTTTGTCCTAAAAGACCTACAATAAGGACATCCCAAATTTATTTTTTTAAACTTTGTTGCTGTCAAAATAAAGTAGACAAATGGAAATTATATATTTCCTCACATATTAGTAAGTATTTAAACATATGAGACACATGGGCGTATCCAGGATCAAAACTAGGGGGGCAAGCCAATGTCACATCTTATACAGGTTACATCATATACACTGTACATTATACTGCATATTAAGTATGGAGCATTAGAACTGTTGTATACTGTATAATACAGCAGTGTATGCGACACTACGCTGTATATACCATATATTATACATGGCACACTCACCTCTATACAAAGAATAAGAGGCATTATAACCTGTATATGAAAAGTATAATACAGCAGTGTATATACACTCTATATACCGCACACGATGTGTATGACCCTGTATACACCATATACTACACTCTATATACTGCACACGATGTGTATGACCTGTATACACCATATACTACACTCTATATACTGCACACGATGTGTATGACCCTGTATACACCATATACTACACTCTTATTTTGAAGTAAAAAAAATAAAAATAAACAGGAACAAACACAATACTTAAAATAAAGAACAAGTAAAGTTAAAAATCAACAAACTTACTGGTATTTCAATGGGAACTATGGGCCTGCTTTTGGCTAATGAGATGGTCAATGTTCGGTTCCATATTTGTCACAAGTGAAGTAATTTTTCTCTTTCTTGATATCATTATTTCCTAGGGATTCCAAATTGCTATTAGTAAAATACCAATATATATACAGCGCTACAAAAACAATATACCAGCAATAAAACTGCCCACACAGAGACATACAGCCTGCACTGCCCATCACTGCAGCCTTGCCAATCCATATCATTTCATCCTCATCAGTTTACATATTGGCGCAACTCTGCTTTTAGCTCAGGCTCAGACTGGTGTGGTGCGAGAGTCCCTAACAGGCAGGTAAATGTCCCCAATAGGCAGCATAGGTCCCCAATAGGCAGGTAAATGTCCCCAATAGGCAGCATTGATCCCCAATAGGCAGCATATGTTCTCAATAGGCAGCATATGTCCTCAATAGGCAGCATAGGTCCCAATAGGCAGAATAGGTGCCAATAGGCAGCATAGGTCCTCAATAGGCAGCATAGGTACCAATAGGCAGCATAGTCCCCAATAAGCAGCATATGTCCTCAATAGACAGCATATGTCTTCAATAGGCAGCATAGTCCCCCAATAGGCAGCATATGTCCTCAATAGACAGCATATGTCCTCAATAGACAGCATAGGTCCCCAATAGGCAGCATAGGTCCCCAATACGCAGTATAGGTCCCCAATAGGCAGCATAGGTCCCCAATAGGCAGCATATGTTCCCAATAAGCAGGTAAACGTCCCAATAGGCAGCATAGGTCCCCAATATGCAGCATAAGTCCTCAATAGGCAGCATAATCCCCTGTTGTGAATGTGTTAGAAATGAGTTCTGAGCAGAAGCTCCCTCTGGTGGTTGCAGACAGTGCTGAACCATTTAGTGAAGATTTGCAATCAGGAGTTACAGACTGGTCCTGTCGGGGTCGTAACGACAAACCACTCATCCTCCAGTCATGCCAAATTAGATTATAAGCATGGGTTAACCAAGAATGAATCAGGCAATATGCTGGTTCAGACTTCAGAGCATGCTCTTAAAATGGTGTTAACAGGCGACCATCTCAGCAAGTTCTGAACTTTATTTCACATACATAAAATTACATACACAGGACATTAGGGTGGAGTAAGGGAGGGATTGGGGGAAGGAGGTATACTGAACATGTCCATATATGTACACGTCTAGCATCTGGTCATCCTAATTGGTCCTTAGATCTTCTTCTAAGTCCTCCTTTATCGTGTTGTCATCCTTAGTTTCATTTCTTGAGAATCGATTCTATTGTTCTTGTAAATCACATGTGGTTCTTCAATTCCCCAAAGGTGGGGGGCATTTCAGTGGATCCAGTTCAAGTTATTAGATAGTTAGTGTAATACAGTGATAGGACACAAGGTGGAGACAGACACCAGCAGATACTGACATTATCTTAAAATAAGTTTCAATCTGAATAGTATTCTTTTAAGGAAAACTTCGTGTTTACCTTGACATATCAAAATAACAAGACACATATACACACTATGAATATAAAAGTATAGTAGAAAATTATATTTTACCTTGACAATCCCCCCTAAACACTAAGTTTTCCCTTAATATATGCGACCTTCGAGACTGTCCATGTGTGGGGACAGGGTAATGGATTTCTTCGCTTGGTCATTTAGAAACTGGCCCCTTATGGACCGTCCCCAAACAACCAAGTCCCTACCAAAACCTGCACATGGAGTTCTCCCACTATCCCTAAACTAAATCTCTTATTTCCATTTGTATTTTGTTATAGGGGGTTTTATCAGGTTTATCCTGCGGAGTATATTTCTCCATATCACCCTTATCAGTGTCTTCATATAGTAGCGACACAACTTCCTGATGAAGGAAAGTACCTGAGGAGGCGGCTGCATTGGTCACAGCTTTCCTATACATAGATATCACACAACATAGAATTATCAATCCTAGCACCAAAAAGCCCTGCTACCACTAAGCAGGCTTGTTGGAGAAATCCTTTGAGTCCTCCAAGCCACCCTAAGAAGAAAGAGGTATCTACTCCTGCATTGGCCTTTATTTCCTGAGCCAGATTTTTAATCTTTGTAAGGGCCACTATAGTTTTACCATTGACTCCAGAATTCTGAGGAATATAAGTACAACATTCTTCCCCTATCATCCCATAGACTTCATCTTTTTCAGCTAGAATCATGTCAATGGCCAGTCTATTTTGACAGTCATTTTTGTGTTGGGGCCCAATTCCTCAACTATACCCTGGAAAGTATCTTGACTAAATTGATAAATCTTTGCTCATGTAGTATATATAATTTATCCAATCTACATTGTAATTGATCTGCACAGTTGGGATGAGAGAACGGAAACCCGCCAGGATCTGATTCTGAGCTTTATATTCGTCTGGGACCCCCCCTAGGAACACCTATGGGATCCATATAAACTTTGGGATCCTCAGCATAACCGGTGTGTAGCTGACCCAGACTCCTTCTCTTTCTGGATATCAGTGGAGCTATATTCTCGGATCCAGACTCTTTCTCACGTGTCTTTTAATGACTACCCAGTCTCCAGACTGCAGACTCCCAGGATCCAGGTTCGGATCTGGAAGAGAACTGAAAACATTATCATATACTTTCTTGAATTTTTTATGCAAATCCCTTACATATGAGCTTAATACATGGTTACTCATTTCCAGTGCTTGGGAAAAGAAACATCCTAAACTAGGCACTTTGCCAAATAATACTTTATACGGAGAAAGTCCAGTTTTTCTATTTGGAGTGTACTTTACTGAGTATAGGGCTAATGATAAACATTCAGGCCAAGATTTCCCTGTTTCAGCCATGGCCTTTTAGATTTTTAACTTCAATGTCCTATTTAGTCCTTCTACTTTTCCACTGCTTTGTGGATAATATGGGTGTGGAAAGCTTGTTGAATTCCCAGAGCTGTCAAGACTTCATTCATTATTTCACCTGTGAAATGTGTACCTCTGTCACTTTCGATCACCTCTGGTACTCCATACCTGCACAACACCTCCGCAAGCAGCTTCTTTACGATTGCCGCAGCCATAGCCTTGGCAATCGGGAAAGCCTCCGGCCAACCTGAGAATAAATCAAAAACACACCAACACGTACTCCCATGAACCTGATTTTGGCAGCTGAATATAATCAATCTGCAGTCTCTGGAAAGGATAGAAGGGCCGAGGGGCGTGTTTGGGTGGTGTCTTCACTACCCTTCCCTGATTATGTGTAGCACATACCATGCATCCCTGGATCAAACCTTCTATACAGGTGGAAAAACCTGGTGCCACCCAATGCTTCTGCATCACGCTCATTACAGCAGTTTTGGACTGGTGGGTTGGCCCATGTAACATCTGGGCGACCGCAGGGTACAACGCTCTTGGAAGGCATCGACGCATCCCTCTTCCCCATACCCCATTTGCTTCATTCAGACATGCACCTTCTTTTTCCCACTTTTCTACTTCCTTCTGGCGCACCTGAGCCTGCATCTGGATAAGGCATCCTCCGACACAAAGGGATTTTTGGGAGCGCTTACCTGGTGCATCGTTACCCCTTGGAGTGGTCTACTGGCTGCTGTTTTTGCTGCTGCATCGGCCATTGCGTTTCCTTTACTCATCTGATCAGTGCATCTGTATGTGCTTTAACTTTTATGACAGCTACTTCTTTTGGTAATTGTAATGCATCAATTAACTGCTGGACTGCGTCAGCATTTTTAATGGGATGTCCTGCTGCCATCAGGAATCCTCTAGACTTCCAAATTGGACCCAAATCATGAGCTATACCGAATGCGTATCTAGAATCTGTGTAGATGTTAACAATTCAACCTTCAGCTATCTTACAGGCCTCGGTCAGAGCCTTAAATTCAGCCTCCTGGGCCGACTGATATGGGAGCATTGGTTCTGCTTTGATTACTGCATTCAGGGAGACGATGGCATACCTGGTGTGGAAGGTACCTGAGTCATCTTGGTAGCGAGTTCCATCTACAAAAGATTTAAAATCAACATTACATCTTTCAGTTTTAAACACTATGGGTAGGCCTGCTGTTTCCTGTGCCATAATCATAAGGAATCTCCTCTCTTGGATCTTCTTTGTACAATACCGTACCTGGCCTCCCCCCTAGATCCGAGAGAGGTAACAATGTGGCAGGATTAAGTGTGGTACATCTCTGCAAAGAAACATTTGGAGGCATTAAAAGTGCACATTGCAATCGAAGATGACATGCAGCTGAAAGATGTGCCGGCTGCACCTGGTTCAGTATGGTGTATACATCATAAGGTGTAAGTGTTGTCAGTGGATGATCAAGAACAATATCTGATAATTTGTGGAGCAATTGTCCTACAGCATGTACTGCCCGTACACAGGACGGAGCACTTTAGCCACTGCATCTAGTTTTCCACTGAAACAGGCCACTGGCCTTTGATTGTTACCATGTAACTGAGTCAATACTCCTGCCGCGCGTCCCTGCTGTTCATAAAGATACAGGGTGAATGGTAGTTCATAGTTGGGGATTCCTAGTGCTGGAGCTGCCACAATCCTGTTTTTGAGGGAATGAAAACAATCTATACCTTCAGGAGTTAGTTTAAAAAGCACAATGGTGATACAGTCATAGAGAGGCTGCATGAGGATTGACAAAGCACAAATCCACTGCCTGCAGTAGAAAATCAGTCCAAGAAATATCCTAAGAGCAGCAACATTAACAGGAATAGGAAAATTCTGTACAGCTTGTTTGCGAGCGCTGGTCAGATGTCGTTCCCCCCGGTATAATACAATATTCCAAAAAGATAACTGAAGATTTACAAAATTGCAGTTTATTCCTTTAAACGCTTTACAACCTGCTTGGTACAAAAACAACATAAGTAATATTGTTGCAATACTACACTGTTTCCTGGAGGGGGCACAAATCAGTAAATCATCAACATATTATAAAAATAACATTGGCAAAATCAATAACTATAAACTAAACAGCATCCTGAGATATCTGGAACAAAAGTGTATATATATATTGTACCAGCCAATACATAGAGGGTTAAATCTCGTAGCCGAAGGGGAAGCTGAAGATTGGAATTTGTACTGTCAAGGCCATTGATAAGGAACCTTAAGGTACTGCCACACTAAACAATCCCGCTAGCGATCACGATAAACGACGCATACTAATGCGATCGCTAGCGGGATTGTTTCTATATCGCTATGTGCGGCCACATTTAGCGATATAGTTAACGACGCTATCGCCGTTCGCGATCTTCTTAACGACTTT
>JARQOD010000001.1:97532439-97617180 GCA_033576555.1 Oophaga sylvatica
ATCGGCCATGAGACGTGTTGTGCCCGGACAATATTTTCGTCAGCTTCTGTCATTGCTGTGTTGTTGTATTGACTATTGTAATAATGTATATTAGTATCTCTATAAATTTATTAATAATCATTTTAACCATGAAATTAGGAAAAGAGGTCCCGGATCTTTAATCATGATAAACCATGTCTATTATCAGCCTCCGAATATGAGCAGAACGCTGCCACCGCGGCAATACGTATGGGCGGTGATGGGACATGAGCAGTGTGTGGCCATAAATCTTTTATGAATGTTCGCTATAAATACATGGCTGCTTTCAACCCTGTAAGATGCCTGTGATGGACATGTAAGCGTTGCTGGGCATTCTCATTCATGCCGTCCATTGATTTATTGTTTAGTTCTCAGCAATGTTCTGGATGAGATAGAAATAATGAGTGCAAACAAAGCTTTGGCTTTACCCAGAGAAGACGACACCAGGGAAGACATGATAGCTTATACCGGGAAACCTTTTCACCTCGTTAGTGACACAAAGACCTACGTCTCGGAGCTCGTAATTAAATCGTGGCCTGACAGACTAATTGTGCTTTTCTGTATTCTGTACAGTGAGCGTGGGATTGATGGTGTTCGCCATGACATTAAATGAAACACTGTTTAACTCCATTTTTTATGAATATCATAACATTTTTTGGTGCTTTTTTAATTTTAATATTCCGTGCTATTAAATATATTTAAATAAAATCTTGAAGTCTTGCAGTTTTCACTGCATTGTCTGATCCTCGTAATACTTTTCAGTAAGTCATTTTTTTTATTACCAAAGGATGGATTACAATGAAAGGTATCACCTCTATATAGATAACACAGGATCCACCATTCACAACAGGTGATGGTCACAGCTCACCTCCTCTCCTGGACAGTCACAGAGCATGACCACTTTCCCATAAGAGTCAATGAACACAAAAAAATAAAGCTAATATATTCTCTTTAAGGAAGACCTGTCACCAGGTCAATACTCGGGCTAGCCATTAAGATCTCGTTCACACTATCAGTATTTGGTCAGTATTTTACATCAGTATTTGTAAGCCAAAATAAGTAGTGGAACAATCAGAGGAAAAAGTATAATAGAAACACGTCACCACTTCTGTATTTATCACCCACTCCCAGTTTCGGCTTACAAATACTGACCAAATAATGAACATATGAAAAGTGGTTTTCTCAGGACAACAATCCCAGTCCATAAGCCTTATTTGCATGTGTTGATGCCACATTGAGGGTGATCAATGAGTGGAACAGGCTACTACGAGAGGTGGTGAGTTCTCCTTCAATGGAAGTCTTCAATCAGAGGCTGGACAGACATCTGTCTGAGATTTAGGCTACTTTCACACTTGCGTTTTTTTGCGCAGCGCATTGTGCGCACATGAAACGCATTAAAAAAAACGCATGCAAACGCTTATAAACGCTGCGATATTTAGTCACATCAGCGTGCACATTATGACCAAAAAACGCAGCGTTAGTATGCAATTTCAAGCGTTTTTGCATGCGTTTGTGTTTTTTCGGCGCATGGGTTGTCTACGTGTCACATTTCTATCAACTCTGACTCTATCATCTCTATCATCTCTGTCTCTATCATCTCTATCATCTC
This sequence comes from Oophaga sylvatica, assembly GCA_033576555.1. Classification (NCBI taxonomy): domain Eukaryota; kingdom Metazoa; phylum Chordata; class Amphibia; order Anura; family Dendrobatidae; genus Oophaga; species Oophaga sylvatica. Next base: position 97,534,067 of record JARQOD010000001.1, read on the forward strand.
TGTCTCTATCATCTGTCTCTATCATCTCTATGATCTCTGTCTCTATCATCTGTCTCTATCATCTCTGTCTCTATCATCTGTCTCTATCATCTCTGTCTCTATCATCTGTGTCTCTATCATCTGTCTCTATCATCTCTGTCTCTATCATCTGTCTCTATCATCTCTATCATCTCTGTCTCTATCATCTCTGTCTCTATCATCTATATCATCTCTATCATCTCTGTCTCTATCATCTCTGTCTCTATCATCTGTCTCTATCATCTGTCTCTATCATCTCTGTCTCTATCATCTTTCTCTATCATCTCTGTCTCTATCATCTGTGTCTCTATCATCTGTCTCTATCATCTCTGTCTCTATCATCTGTCTCTATCATCTATGTCTCTATCATCTGTCTCTATCACCTCTATCATCTCTGTCTCTATAATCTGTCTCTATCATCTCTGTCTCTATCATCTGTCTCTATCATCTATCATCTGTCTCTATCATCTCTGTCTCTATCATCTGTCTCTATCATCTCTATCATCTCTGTCTCTATCATCTGTCTCTATCATCTCTATCATCTCTGTCTCTATCATCTCTGTCTCTATCATCTCTATCATCTCTGTCTCTATCATCTCTATCATCTCTATCATCTCTGTCTCTATCAGTTCTGTCTCTATCATCTCTGTCTCTATCATCTGTCTCTATCTCTGTCTCTATCATCTCTGTCTCTATCATCTCTGTCTCTATCATCTGTCTCTATCATCTCTGTCTCTATCATCTGTCTCTATCATCTCTGTCTCTATCATCTCTGTCTCTATCATCTCTGTCTCTCATCTGTCTCTATCATCTCTATCATCTATCTCTATCATCTGTCTCTATCATCTGTCTCTATCATCTCTGTCTCTATCATCTGTCTCTATCATCTGTCTATCATCTGTCTCTATCATCTATCATCTGTCTCTATCATCTCTGTCTCTATCATCTGTCTCTATCATCTCTGTCTCTATCATCTGTCTCTATCACCTCTATCATCTCTGTCTCTATCATCTGTCTCTATCATCTCTGTCTCTATCATCTGTCTCTATCATCTATCATCTGTCTCTATCATCTCTGTCTCTATCATCTGTCTCTATCATCTCTATCATCTCTGTCTCTATCATCTGTCTCTATCATCTCTATCATCTCTGTCTCTATCATCTGTCTCTATCATCTCTGTCTCTATCATCTCTATCATCTCTGTCTCTATCAGTTCTGTCTCTATCATCTCTGTCTCTATCATCTGTCTCTATTATCTCTGTCTCTATCATCTCTGTCTCTATCATCTCTGTCTCTATCATCTGTCTCTATCATCTGTCTCTATCATCTGTCTCTATCATCTCTGTCTCTATCATCTGTCTCTATCATCTCTGTCTCTATCATCTCTGTCTCTCATCTGTCTCTATCATCTCTATCATCTGTCTCTATCATCTCTATCATCTGTCTCTATCATCTGTCTCTATCATCTGTCTCTATCATCTCTGTCTCTATCATCTGTCTCTATCATCTGTCTATCATCTGTCTCTATCATCTATCATCTGTCTCTATCATCTCTATCATCTGTCTCTATCATCTCTATCATCTGTCTCTATCATCTGTCTCTATCATCTGTCTCTATCATCTCTGTCTCTATCATCTGTCTCTATCATCTGTCTCTATCACCTTTTTATCTACACTCCTCACAATCTTGCTTGTGTAGGGGGTGGTTTTAAACAAGTGTTTAGACATTATTTACTCCAAAATCGCGTGCGCGCAAAAGCGCTGACGAGCGCAAAGCCATGCGCACGCCAGCGCACCCATAGACTGCAATGTTATTTTTTGCGCATAGCATGCGCACACGTGCGCACGCGATTTTTAAAGCGGTTGGGCGGAAAAAAAAATGCAACATGTAGCGTCTAGCGCGTATGGGCGCACACCTGGAAAATGCGCAGCGCACGCCAACCGCTGATGAACGCGTGCAAGCGTTAGACCCTGCGCCCACCATGTCAAAGATAGGGGAACATTGCGCATGCGACCGATAGCGCACAATGCGCTGCGCGATAAAACGCAAGTGTGAAAGTAGCCTTAGTTTAGTGAATCCTGCATTGAGCAGGGGGTTGGACACAATGACCCTGGAGGACCCTTCTAACATTCTATGATTCCTTTACTCAAAACCCTCCACTATGTGACCTCAGCACATCTCCAGCTCCGGCAAACGCTACAAGTCTACGTGTCTATGCATCCCACTTGTACATTGCTAGGTTGCATAGATTGAACTAACCATTGTAATGGAGCCACTTGCAAGTCAGAAGAGGAAATACTACAGCAGCGCATAAGGACAATGTAATAACTGAGCTGCAATAGCAGAACACATGGCATCTTATTACATTGTGGAAAAGAGGTTTTGCTTGTGGAACAGGCCTTTCAGCCAGCTCGTAATGAGTTTTCTTTCACTTAATTAAATACTTACTTGGACTGAACCAATTAATCGGCTGAAAGCATAAATGACTGAACATGAATTCATTCAGCCAATGAAACTGATGTATTAATGAATTACATGGAACATTAAGGAAAATAGTATTTTGTATCGGGGTTTGTGACGAAGTGTCAGTGTGCTGTATTGACTCACAGATGCTATCTCTGAATATTGTCTGTGTCTGAGCCACAAGGTCAACCTTGTAGTGTCGTGTCACGTAACATCGCTATATCCCCTAGGGCAGGAACACATTTGTCTTGCAAAAACATAGATGTGCTAGGCAAAGAGAAATCGATATTTCTGTGTTTGTGTAGGATTAGAAGAGATTTATATGCAAGAATTCTGTGGCCGTTCTATAAGAAGCACATGAGCCAGGTGCTTTTGCCAGAGACATAGACATAAAAGTTTTTTTCAGAGTGGTTAAAAGGGTTGTCTGATGAGCACAAGCTATCACCTATCCAACTTATAGGTGATAACTTGTTGACCGGTTGGGAACAAACTTCTGGGATCTGACCTCTGGGACCCTCACCGTGAAAACTGGGCATTTTCATACCCAATAGGGAACTTTTATCCAAATTACGACAAGTCAGACACCAAACCTGTGCTCCATTTTTTTTTGTTAGCCCCATAGAGAAAGAATGGTGCTACAGTACAGTTAGGCTTCTGACTTGCTGGGCCTTTTGTTAAGGGGTATAAAAGTTCTCTGTTGAGGATGAAAATTTACTGATCTCCCGATTAGGGCCCCGTCTCACATAGCGAGATCGCTGCTGAGTCACAAGTTTTGTGATGCAACAGCGATCTCAGCAGCGATCTCGCTATGTCTGACACGTACCAGCGATCAGGCCCCTGCTGTGAATCGCTGGTCGTGTCAGAAATGCCTGGACTTTTTTTTGATCGCTGGTCTCCCGCTGGCCAGCATGCATCGCTGCGTGTGACAGGCAGGAGACCAGCGATCAGCTGGTAACCAAGGTACACTTCGGGTTTCCAGGCGCGGGGCTGTGCCTGGAAACCCGATGTGTACGTTGGATACCAGCGCGCTGCTGCAGGGGAGCTGGTAACCAAGGTACACATCGGGTTTCCAGGCACCGCGCAGCGCCTGGAAACACGATGTGTACCTTGGTAACCAGCTCCCTGCATCAGTGGGCTGGTATCCAATGTACACTGCGGGTTACTAAGCGACGTTACCCGCAGTGTCGCTGTCCTGATCGCTGCCTTAGCTGCCTGTTTGGCAGCTCAGCAGCGATCATGTAGTGACACACCAGCGATCCTGACAAGTTGATATCGTTGTCAGGATCGCTGGTGCGTCGCTATGTGAGATGGGGTCCTTAAGGTACTGTCACACTAAGCGAGATCGCTAACGAGATCGCTAAAGAGTCACCATTTATGACGCAGTAGCGATCTCGTTAGCGACGCAGCTGTGTGACATGTAGCAGCGATGTGGCCCCTGCTGAGATGTCGCTGATCGCTTATGAACGTTCTGAGACGTTTTTTGGTCGTTGGTGTCTCGCTGGTGAGCCTGAATCGCTGAGTGTGACACCCTTTATGAACGACTTTACCAGCGTCGCAGGTGGGACTAGGTTTTCCTAACGACCGCAGAGGTCGTTATACAGATCGCTGATCTCTGATGAGATCTTTGTGTTTGGAATCTAACTAGCGATCACATAGCGATCGTACTAGCGATCTCGCCAGGTCGTGTCGTTGTCGTGATCGCTAGTGCGATTGCTAAGTGTGACAGTGCCTTTAGTGCGCACCCAGTTTTGAGACACCCAGCAATCATCATGTTATCTCCTATCCAAACACCTTCGGCCTGGGACAGCTCATAGAGTCTCACGGCTTTCAATATGATCTTTATGCTGATGACACACTGGTCTACCTCTCTGGACTCGATATCACGTCCTTACTAAACCGAATTTCACAATATCTGTAGGCTATTTGATCCTTTTTCTCTGCTAGATTTCTAAAACTTACCAAGAGCAAAACAGAATTCATCATTTCACCCATTTCAGTCAATTTCCCCCAATACACCTATCTATCAAAGTCAATGGCTGCTCACTCTTTGCCTTGCGGTAATCCTTGACTCTGATGTCCCATTCAAATCATATCCAAGCCCGTTCCACTTCCTGTTGACTCCAACTCAAAAATATTTCCCATATCCGTATGTTCCTTAATAAAAAATCTGCAAAAATACTAGTGCATGTTCTCATCATCTTCCGTCTCGACTGCTGCAACCTCCTGCTTGGTGGCCTCCCCTCTAACACTCTTGCACCCCTCCAACCTATCCTAAACTCTGCTGACCGACTAATCCACCTGTTTCCCTGCTATACCCCGGCCTTTCCTCGCTATCAGTTCGTTCACTGTGGAAGACAATAGTGATGGTGATTTCAGAATCCTTTCCATGGTGAAGAAAACACCCTTTACAATATCCACCCAAGTGAAGAACACTCTCCAGTGTTGGAGGGAGGAAATGATTGAAGAAGTAAAAGATGCTGGGAATTTACGAGGCAGCGATTATGCTATCCTCGTATCTTGGATTACAAGAGGAGGAAGACCAGGAGGACGCAGACTTTAAGGTTGGACTTCAGAAAGGCAGATTTTAAAAATCCAATGGCTGGATGTTCTAAAGGACAGAAATGTCCAAGAAGAATGGGAGATTTTGCGAAATGAAATTCATACCGAACAATCAGTAACAGTCCCGAAAAGAAGGACGAATTGGCCGCATTTAAAGATACCAGGATGGATGAACCTAGAACATAAATGCTTGCTTAAAAGGAAAAAAATAAATGTACCGGTATATCAAATGGAAAGAGGGGGCATATCTAAAGAAGAATATAATGCTGTTTGCAGGGAATGAAGTGATGTTTGCAAGGGAGACCAAAAGCAATAAAGGATTTTTGGGGTATGTCAAAAGCAAAAGATAAGTTAAAGATGCTATTGCATTTTTACAGGATAAAAAGGGTGATGTGGTCAAAAATGATGTTGAAAAGTTTGAACTTTTAAATTCCTATTTTGCATCTATGTGCTCTAACAAAGAAAATGTAACATTAACTAATCTTCACTGTGCTATCAAAGGAAAAAAAAGAAGCCACACTATCTATAAACAGAGATGGTGAGGGAACACTTAGCTAATATAAATTAATTAAAATCACTTAGTCCAGATAAATCACATTCTAGGGTACTAAAAGAGATAGCAGAGGAAATTGCAGGACCCAATAGCCAGAATCTTTGAAAATTCCTGGAGAACAGGAGATGTCCCAGAAGATTGGAGAAGGGCAAATGTTGTCCATATCTTCAAAAAAGGAAAGAAGATTGAGCGACTTCAACAAAGCATTTGATACAGTATCTCATACTATCCTTATTGAAAAAATGACTAAATATGGGACTGACAAGGCTATGGTTGGGTGGAATCATAACTTGCTCAGTGATCTTACTCAAGGAGTGGTAATAAATGGTTCCACATCCAGTTGGAAAAGTGTTTCAAGTGGGGTACCATAAGGCCCAGGTCCTGGCCCAGTGTTGTTCAACATTTTTAAAAATGATCTAGATAAGGCAACTGAAGATAAACTATTCAAATTTGCAAATGATGCAAAGCTAGGAGGGGTAACTAGAGAAGACAGAGAAAGGACTCAGAAGTGAGAAATGCAATATTCTGCATTTGGGCAAGAAAAACAAAAAATACATCTACAAAATGGAAAGAATAGAACTAAGTAATAGCACATGTGAAAAATACGGGTATACTAATAGATCACAGACTTCACATGAGTCAACAGTGTGGTGCAGCAGCAAAAAAGGCAAATACAGTTCTGGGATGTATTAAGAGAAGCATAAAGTCTAGATCACGTGAAGTAATTCCCCTCCTCTACTCCTCCTTGGTCAGACCTCATCTGGAATACTGTTTCCAGTTCTGGGCACCACATTTTGAAAAATTCATTCCAGCCTTTTTTGCTGCTGCACCACACTGTTGACTCGTGCAGTCTGTGATCTATTAGTATACTCAAGTCTTTTTCACACGTGCTGATGCTTAGTTCTATTCCTCCCATTCTGAAGATGTAATTTTCATTTTTCTTGCCCAGATGTAGAATCTTGCATTTCTCCCTGTTAAATACCATTCTATTGTTCAAGCTAATCTAGATCCTTCTGAATCCTTTCTCCATTTTGTCTAGTGTTAGCTATCCCTCCTAGCTTTGCCTTGTGTGTGTACCCCACTTGAAACACTCTTCTAATTGGATGATAAAAAATTGTATTACCATTCTTTGAGTATGATCACTGAGCCAGTTATGAATGTACCTAACCATAGCCTTGTCAATCCCATACTTGGTCATTTATCCAATAAGGATAGTATGAGATACTTTATCAAATGGTTTGCTGAAGTCGAGCTATACTATATCTACCGCATTTCCCTGATTATTCCATTATATGAGGAAAATTGATTAGTCTGGCATGACTTGTTTACTGCAAACCCATGCTGGCTCTGGTTAATTACTGTATTCTTATCCAAGTACTTACATACATGCTGTTTAATAACTTCTTCAAAGATCTTTCCTGGTATAGAAGTAAGGCTCACTGGCCTGTAATTTCTTGGCTTCTTTCCTTTTTTGAAGATAGGGACAACATTTGTCATTCTCCAATCTTCTGTGACTTCTGTTCTCCAAAGTTTCTCCAAAGACTTCTTTTCAAAGTTTCTGGCTAGCGGTTCTGCAATTTCCTCTGGTATCGATTTTAGAAACCATAGGATGTAATTCATCTGGAGATTTCAATTCATTTAAATTAACTAAATGTTCCTTCACCATCTCTCTATTTATAGATAGTGTAGATTATTTTATTCCTCCATGCCACGCCGCATTGATGCAGTAATTGATGCAAAAAGATCCCCCACCAAGTATTGAGTGCATTTACTTAACATATATTTCAGTAGGCCAACATTTTGGATGCTAAAATCATTTTTCAAGCTGGTGTTATAAAGTATTCTAATTTACTGAGATAATGACTTTTGGGTTTTCATTGGCTGTAAGTCATAATCATCAACATTAACCCCTCTCTACCATCTGACGTACTATTCCCTCCATGTGTCCTGAGACTTAATTCCCATGGACGGAATAGTACGTCCTATGCGGTCAGCCGCGCTCACGGGGGAGCACGGCTGATCTCGGCCGGGTGTCAGCTGATTCTCACAGCTGACACCCAGCACTAAGTGCCAGGAGCGGTCACGGACCGCTCCCGGCACTTTAACCCCCACCATACTGCGATCAAACATGATCGCAGCGTTCCGGTGGCATAGGCAAGCATCGCGCAAGGAGGGGGCTCCCTGCGTTCTTCCCTGAAACCCTCAGAACAACACGATGTGATCGAGTTGTTCCGAGGGCCTCCTCCCTGCAGGCCCCCGGATCCAAAATGGTCGCGGGGTCCTTCCGGGACCTGCAGGGAGGTGGCTTGTCAGTGCAGTGCCTTCTGAGAGCAGGCACCGGCAAGCCTCCTGCACTGCCTGTCAGATCGCTAATCTGACACAGTGTTCTGCAAAGTGTCAGATCAGCGATGTAAAAATGTAAAAAAAAAAAAAAATGATACTGTGTAAAAATATTTAAAACAAATCCCTAAATAAATAAAAAATTTCCTCAATAAACATTATTATGTAAATAAATAAAACAATACAAGTGCACATATTTAGTATCGCTGCGTCCGTAACGACCCACCCTATAAAACTGCCCCACTAGTTTACCCCTTTAGTGAACCACTTAAAAAAAAGGCAAAAAACAATGCTTTATCATCATACCGCCGAACAAAAAGTGGAATAACACGCGATCAAAAAGACGGATATAAATAAACATGGTACCGCTGAAAAGTCATCTTGTCCCGCAAAAAACGAGCCGCAATACAGCGTCATCAGCAAAAAAATAAAAAAGTTATAGCTCGCAGAATAAAGTGATGCAAAAATAATTATTTTTTTATATAAAATTGTTTTTATTGTATAAAAGCGCCAAACATGAAAAAATTATATAAATGAGTTATCGCTTTAATCGTACTGACCCGAAGAATAAAACTTCCTTATCAATTTTACCACACGCGGAATGTTGTAAACACCCCCCCCAAAAGAAATTCATGAATTGCTGTTTTTTGTTCATTCTGCCTCCCAAAAATCGTAATAAAAAGCAATAAAAAAATGTCATGTGCCCAATAAAAACGTCAACTCGTCCCGCAAAAAGTAAGACCTCACATGACTGGGCCAAAATATGGAAAAATTATAGCTCTCAAAATATGGTGATGCAAAAACTATTTTTTGCAATAAAAAGTGTCTTTTTAGCGTATGACAGCTGCCAAACATAAAAACCTGCTATAAATAGTAAATCAAACCCCCCTTTATCATCCTCTTAGTTAGGGAAAAATAATAAAATTAAAAAAAGTATTTATTTCCATTTTCCCATTACGGTTAGGGTTGGGGCTAAAGTTGGGGTTGGAGCTAAAGTTAAGGTTGGGGCTAAAGTTAGGGTTGGGGCTAGAAGAGGGTTGGGGCTATTGTTAGAGTTGGGGCTTGGGTTTGGGTTGGGGCTAAGGTTAGGGTTGGGGCTAAAGTTAGGGTTAGGGTTGGCTAGAAGAGGGTTGGGGCTATTGTTAGAGTTGCGGCTTGGGTTAGGGTTGGGGCTAAAGTTAGGGTTAGGGTTGGGGCTAAAGTTAGTATTAGGGTTAGGGATGAGATTAGGGTTAGGTTTGTATTTAGGATTATGGTTAGGGTTGGGATTAGGGTTAGGGGTGTGTTGGGGTTAGGGTTGGAGTTAGAATTGGGGGGTTTCCATTGTTTAGGCACATCAGGGGCTCTCCAAACGTGACATGGCATCTGCTCTCAAGTCCAGCCAATTCTGCGTTGAAAAAGTCAAGCGGTGCTCCTTCCCTTCCGGGCTCTGCATGCGCCACGTGTTTTACCCCACATTTGGAGTAGCAGCATACTCAGGACAAATTGCTCAATAACTCTTGGTGTCCAAATTCTTCTCTTACCCTTGGGAAAATAAAAAATTGGGGGTGAAAATATCATTTTTGTCGAAAAAAAAATATGATTTTTTATTTTTATGGCTCTACGTTATAAACTTCTGTGATTTGGATTCAAAGTTCTCCCCACACATCTAGATATGTTCCTTGGGGTGCCTAGTTTCCAAAATGTAATCACTTATGGGGGGTTTCCACTGTGTCACTGTGTCATGTATAGTGTACAGTTCCTATAGCGTCTTGTGCTTGGGTGCGAGGAAAACACATGAGACATAGGTTGATATGAAATGACTTGTATTACTTCATACAAGCATGCAGAAAAGGTCACACAGTTTGCAGGAACAGAGGCAGGAGAACACAGCAGGCCAGAGTAACTTCAAGCTCTACAATAACTCTCCAAGCAGGTTCAGGATCTCTTCTCTATACCGTAATTCCTCTGCAAACATGGATTCACCAGACAGCAGGTTTCCAAAGTCCAAAAGTGTTCCAAAGTGCCTCAGTAGGAAATAGCTGGAGTCCAAAATCCTAGGTTTCCAGGAGTCAGGTCACAGGCTGACTGAGGCTTGATTCAGGAGCACTGATTGTTCAGCTGAGGCTGCTTAAGAAGCAAGAGGGAGAGAATCAGGGCGGGAACATGAAAACTGGAAACTCCATATTAACTGAGGGCAAGAGCTGCAGAAAGACAGAAAGCAAAATGGCCGACGGAAAACTGAGTTTCAAGGAACATGTCAAAAGAGACAAAGAACCTTACATTACTCCCCCCTTAAGGACAACCTCCGGTTGACCTCAGACCAGGCTTGTCAGGGTACCTCTGATGAAACTGGCGGAGCAGGCGAGGAGCATTTACATTATTGACTGGTTCCCATGAGTTGTCCTCCACTGGGTAGCCCTGCCATTTAATCAAATATTGCAACTGATTTCTGTACAACCTGAAATCTAGAATCCTTTCCACCATAAATTCTTCCTGACCATCGACCAGCACTGGGTCAGGGCAAGGAGAAGAGCGTCCAGGAAACGTATTGGGTGTTGCAGCCTTTAGTAGGGATACATGAAAGACAGGGTGGATTCTCATGGTTCTGGGCAGTTGAAGACGACAAGCAACAGCACTTATAATCTTACTGATCTTATAAGGTCCACTGTACTTATGTCGCAATTTAGACGATGGAATCTTTATTTTAAGATTTCTGGTTGACAGCCAGACCAAATCTCCTACCTTGAAAGCTGGTGCAGGTTTACGAAATTTATCTGCTGCTTTTTTGTACCTTTCCTGAGCCAATTCTAGATTTTCCTTTAGAAGATCCATATTCTTTTGTAAAGAAGTGATTCTTTCAGCCACTGCCGGCAAGGGCGTATCTATGGGAAATCGAGGAAGAATGTTAGGATGATAACCTAGATTGGAGTAAAAAGGAGACTGCTTAGTGGAGGCGCTCTGAGAGTTATTATAAGAGAACTCAGCCAGTGGAAGTAGATCCACCAATCATCTTGTAGGTGGCAGATAAAGCAGCGGAGATACTGCTCCAGGGTCTGATTGGTTCGTTCTGTCTGTCCATTAGTCTGGGGATGAAAAGCAGAAGAAAGGTTTACTTTAATGTCCAATGCGGCACAGAAATTTTGCCAAAACCTTGAAGTGAATTGCACCCCTCGATCCGAAATGACCTCATTCTTAATCATCAAGTCTGATGTCTGTTTTGCAGTGGGTAAGCCGACACAAGGGATAAAATGAGCTGCCTTTGTTAGACGATCAACCACCACTAGAATGGTGTTCTTCCCTTGAGAGGTTGGTAACTCCACAATGAAGTCCATAGAAATGGATCCCCACGGGCGGGACGGGGTGGGAAGAGGTTGTAACAGACCAGTTGGTGAGGAGCGAGGTGTTTTGCATCTTGCACAGACTTCACATGAAGTGACATAGTTTAAAACATCTTTCCTGTAAGTGGGCCACCAAAAGAAACGAGAAAGAAATTCTTGTGTCTTTAGAATTCCCCTATGCCCGGCTATCTTGGAATCGTGGATGAGTTGCAATACTCTCAATCTGACTGTTTCAGGTATATACAGACGTTGTCCCTGAATCCACACACCATTCTTAAAGACAAGACTTACGTCCCTTGGGGGTTGAGCCAACAAAGAATCCGCATGGTATGCTTCCTTGATGTCCTTAAGTAGGTCTTGATTATGAATCACTCCCAGGAATCTAGAGTCAGGAAGAATAGTCTTAGGAGGAGTAAGTGGACGTGTCTCTGCTGAATGAATCCTAGAGAGTGCATCAGCCTTTCCATTGCGCGATCCTGGTCTATAAGAAATTACAAAATTAAATTGGTTTAGGAAAAGATTCCAGCGAGCCTGGCGAGGAGTCAGGCACTTAGCAGACCTGATAAATTCAAGGTTACGATGGTCTGTCAGGACGACTATTTGCTGTGCAGCTCCCTGAAGAAGGTGTCTCCATTCCTTGAAGGCGGCAATAATGGCCAACAATTCTCTATTGCCCACATCGTAGTTCCTCTCAGCCGAAGACAACTGCTGGGAAAAGAAGGCACAGGGATGCAAAATATTCTTCTCACCTGTTCTCTGAGAGAGTATAGCTCCAACGGCACAGTCTGAAGCATCCACCTCTATTATGAAGGCAAGCTCGGGGTTGGGATGTACTAAGATAGGTGCGGTGGTAAATTTATCCTTTAAACAGGAAAATGCTTCCTGAGCTTGCGGGGTCCAAGAGAACCTAGACTGTTTCCGGGTAAGTTGGGTGATAGGTGACACTACCTCAGAGAAATTCCTAATGAAACGTCTATAGAAGTTGGCAAACCCGATGAAGCGCTGCACCTCCTTCACATTTCTAGGAATTGGCCAATCCTTGATGGCTTGGGTCTTGCTTCCATCCATACTAATCCCTTGCGTAGATAGTACATACCCCAGAAATTGAATTTCGGTCCTATGGAATTCACACTTTTCAAGTTTGATGTAGAGATGGTTTTGTCTTAGGCGTTCTAAGACCATTCTCACATGTCCATGATGTTCCTCTGTGGAGTTAGAAAAAATTAGAATATCATCCAGATAAATCACCACAAATGTATCTAGGAGATCCCTGAAGATGTCATTCACCAAGTGTTGGAAAGTGGCTGGGGCGGTACTCAGACCAAAAGGCATAACTAGATATTCGAAGTGTCCATAGCGTGACCTGAATGCAGTCTTCCATTCATCCCCAGGTCTAATACGGACCAAGTTATAGGCCCCACGGAGATCCAGTTTAGAGAAAATTTTGGCGTGCCGCACTCTCTCCAACAACTCAGGGATTAAAGGCAATGGATAACGGTTTCTAATAGTAACCTTATTGAGTTCCCTATAGTCTATGCAGGGTCTCAGAGATCCATCTTTCTTCTTCACAAAGAAGATGGGTGCACCTGCGGGAGATGAAGAGGGGCGTATGAAGCCTTTGGCTAGATTTTCATTTATGTAGTCCTTCAAAGCTTTTAGCTCGGGCCCCACTAGGGGGTAGATCTTACCAAAAGGTATCTCGGCTCCAGGCAATAATTCGATTGGACAATCATATGGACGGTGAGGAGGAAGCTGATCAGCGTTCTTCTTGTCACATAAATCCACATAGTCCTGGTATACAGCTGGTAGTTCAGGGACTGACATGGTTCCTTTAGGAACAGATCAAGCTGAAACTCCTTGACTCATCTGTTTCTCCGGAAAGTGTAATTCCTTGGTCTCCCAGTTAATCGTAGGATTCTGCGCCTGCAGCCATGGTAGCCCTAGAATAATGGGAAAGTGGGGAGAAGAGATAAGCATAAAAGACATTTTCTCCTGATGATCTTTACCCATAAGGACCCTCAAAGGCTCTGTTTCCTGATCCACTGGTCCAGAGGTCAGCAGGGAGCCATCCACAGTCTCCATCTGTACTGGAGTAGCCTTCTTCACTGAACGTATCCCCTGTTTCAGAGCAAAGGAGATATCCATAAAATTTCCACTTGCTCCTGAGTCGATCATAGCAGAGCTAGACACCCAGACTGAGTCCACCCAGAGTTTGATGGAAAGGAAGCAATGAGAATTATTTCTTTTACAACTCAGCTGGGACACCGCTGAAGAAACTTGAAAAATTGCAGCGTTTATACCGTCATTGTCCCCAGAACTAACAGAGTTTAAGTCCGAAAAATCAAGATCTCTTGCAGCAGATCTCTCTGGAGTCTGAGGCTCGGACATGACAGAGCTCCTCTCGCAACACTCACAGTGAATGACTGCTGCAGTAGTCTTACGAGAACGGCTGGGGCAGTTTATAATGAAGTGCCCTGACTTACCACAGTAAAAACATAGATTTTCCTTTATACGATGTTCTTTGCGTGCATCACTAACCCGTCTTTGTAAAGAGTCCACCTGCATGGGTTCAGGTTCTGGTTCCCTTGTGATCCTACTCAAAGGTTCCTTAGCTGAGGAGGGAGGTAGGAAAAGGTTAGTGCGATTATTTTCGAACCATCTCTCTTGTCTGCGTTCAGTCAGACGAGCATCAATACGGATACAATAGTTAATAAAGTCACCTAACGCAGTGGGAGGGTCGGCACGAGCAAGTTCATCCTTAATCAGTGGAGACAACCCTTTCCGAAAAATAGATTTTTTGGCGGAAGTGTCCCAAGTGGTATCAAGAGCCCATCTCCTGAAATCCAAGGCATATTCGGCTACTGAACGCTTACCTTGGCGCAAAGTTAACATGGCTGCTTCAGCTGTTGCACCTCGATTGGGGTCATCAAACACCTGCCCCATGGCTGAAATAAAAGCATCAAGGTGATTCAAACAATCATCCTCAGTCTCAATCAGAGGGTTTGCCCACATCAAAGCCTTATTGGTAAGCAATCATGATTATAGTAAGCACTTTGGATCGTTCAGTGGGAAATTGTGAAGCATGTGCAGAGAAAAATAGATTGCATTGGTTAATAAATCCCCTGAATTTCTCACGTTCACCGCCAAAACGAAAAGGAGGTAACTTGGGGATCCCAGAACTCGGGGTTATGGCAGGAGCCTGGACTCGTTCCTCTAGAGCCTCAATCCTGGCTCGTAATTCCTGAGTAGTTTGTCCAAACACTTGCAAATTATGATTAGTGAGGTCCTGTAGGCTTGCAAAACGGGTCTTTATAGTCTGTATATCTGCAAGGATTGTATCAGTCACTCCGCAAAGCTCCTTTATGCGGGCCTCCATCTTCCAGATCTTTTAAGGCAGAAGTGCTGGAAGGAGAAGAGGAAAGGAAAAAAAAAAAAAACAATAGTGTTTACCTGTGGTAACACTCCAGAGTAACATTTAAGGGAATGTGCTCACCTGGAATGGTTGTGAGAAGTCACAACCACTGTCATCACAGAAGGTATTAAACGGACATCTGATATCCACAGTCACAGCAGACACGGCTTTCCCAGACCCAGCAGACACTAAACATTGGCTCCTGAATCTTGTCATGTATAGTGTACATTTCCTATAGCGTCTTGTGCTTGGGTGCGAGGAAAACACATGAGACATAGGTTGATATGAAATGACTTGTATTACTTCATACAAGCATGCAGAAAAGGTCACACAGTTTGCAGGAACAGAGGCAGGAGAACACAGCAGGCCAGAGTAACTTCAAGCTCTACAATAACTCTCCAAGCAGGTTCAGGTCTCTTCTCTGTACCGTAATTCCTCTGCAAACATGGATTCACCAGACAGCAGGTTTCCAAAGTCCAAAAGTGTTCCAAAGTTCCTCAGTAGGAAATAGCTGGAGTCCAAAATCCTAGGTTTCCAGGAGTCAGGTCACAGGCTGACTGAGACTTGATTCAGGAGCACTGATTGTTCAGCTGAGGCTGCTTAAGAAGCAAGAGGGAGAGAATCAGGGCGGGAACATGAAAACTGGAAACTCCATATTAACTGAGGGTAAGAGCTGCAGAAAGACAGAAAGCAAAATGGCCGACGGAAAACTGAGTTTCAAGGAACATGTCAAAAGAGACAAAGAACCTTACACACTGTTTAGGCACATCAGGGGCTTTCCAAACGCGACATGACCCCCACAGACCATTCCATCAAAGTCTGCAATCCAAAACGTCACTACTTCCCGTCCGAGCTCCAACTTGTGCCCATACAGTACTTTTCTCCCACATATAGGGTATCAGCGTACTCAGGTCAAATTCGACAACAACTTTTGGGGTCCAATTTCGAGTGCTATAAACTTCTGTGAAGCACTTGGGTGTTCAAAGTGCTCACCACACATCTAGATAAGTTCCTTGGGGGTATAATTTCCTTAATGGGGTCATTTGTGGGGGTTTCCACTGTTTAGGCACATCAGGGGCTCTCGAAACGCGACATGACGCCCGCAGACCATCCCATCAAAGTCTGCCTTCCAAAATGTCACAACTTCCCTTCTGAGCCCCGACGTGTGCCCATACAACAGTTTTCTTTCACATATGGGGTATCAGCATACTGAGGACAAATTGGACAACAACTTTTGGGGTCCAATTTCTCCTGTTACCCTTGGAAAAATAAAAAATTGGGGACTAAAAGATCATGTTTGTGGAAAAAATATTATTTTTTTATTTTCACGCTCGGGCGTTATAAACTTTAGTGCAACACCATGGGGTTCAAAGTTCTCACCACACATCTAGACAAGGTCCTTGGGGGGTTAAGTTTCGAAAATGGTGTCACTTGTGGGGGATTTCTACTGTTCAGGCACATTAAGCACTCTCCAAACGCGACATGGCGTCCGATCTCAATTCCAGCTAATTTTGCGTTGTAAAAATCAAACGGCACTCCTTCCCTTCCGTGGTCTGCCATGCGCCCAAACAGTGGTTCCCCCACATATGAGGTATCAGCGTACTCAGGACAGATTGCACAATAACTTTTGGGGTCCAATTTCTCCAATTACCCTTAGGAAAATAAAAAAAATTGGAACTGAATAAATTTTTTGTGAAAAAAGGTTAAATGTTCACCCTGAAGGGTTAATAAACTTCTTGAATGTGGTTTTGAGCACCTTGAGGGGTGCAGTTTTTAGAATGGTGTCTCTTTTGTTTTTTTCTATCATATAGACCCCTCAAAGTGACTTCAAATATGATGTGGTACCTTAAAAAAAATGATGTTGTAAAAATGAGAAATCGCTGGTCACTTTTTAACCCTTATAGCTTCCTAACAAAAAAAATTTTGGTTCCAAAATTGTGCTGATGTAAAGTAAACATGTGGGAAATGTTACTTATTAAGTATTTTGCGTGATGTATCTGTGTGATTTAAAGGCATTAAAATTCAAAGTTGGAAAATTGCAAAATTTTCAAAATTTTCACCAATTTCTGTTTTTTTTTCACAAATAAACGCAAGTCATATCAAAGAAATTTTACCACTATCATGAAGTACATTATGTCTTGAGAAAACATTGTCAGAATCACCAGGATCCATGGAAGCGTTCCAGAGTTATTACCTCATAAAGGGACAATGGTCAGAATTGTAAAAATTGGCCCGTTCATTAACGTGCAAACCACCCTTGGGGGTAAAGGGGTTAACAGAAATAAACACTTGAAATAGATCACTCTGTTTGTAATGACTCTATATAATATATGAGTTTCACTTTTTGTGTTGAAGACCTGAAACAAATTTACTTTTTGATGATACTCTAATTTTGTGAGAAGTGTTATGTTTCGGTAGCTGAGGAGTGCAGGTAAAAAAGGCAATACACCAGAGAAGTTGGAATCTATGAGATTGCAGTACCCTGACTAACCACCACAACTAGAGGCAGCCGTGGAGCGTTCCTACGTTGGTCCTAGACGCCTCGTCACAGCCTGAGAAACTAACTACACCTAAAGATAGAAAGAGGAAAGCTATCTGCCCCGGAGCAGATCCCCAAAGAACATAGAAAGCCCCCAAACATGTAATGGCGGTTAGACAATAGAAATACTGACACAGACAGAAAATAGTATGAGCAAATGTTGGGGCCCAAACTACCTAAATAGAAAAGGATAGGAAGGGCACTTACTACAATCCCAAAAAACCCTGAAAAGCACCAACTCTACTAATTTCAAAATCACCTGAGATCACATGACCTCTACCACCTAAATTAGTTCTCTGGTGTAACAAAATCAAAACAGCAGCCACTGAAAAAACTGGAAAAAGCAAAAGTACAAACATCAGTGGCTGAACTAAACTGAGAGGGCAAAAGCCCCCGGAGGGGACCCTGAAGGCCCCCACAGAAGTGCAGGACAAAATGCAAAAATCAAGCACAAAAATTAAAAAGAAGAAAATGTTTTATCTGTTCGCAGGAGATGCAGACACGACACAGCAGGCTACAAAGGAAACAGGACTCAAGGATTGAGACCAGAACAATTGATCACGGCAACCCTGATGGAAAGGCGACTCCCTTATATAAGACCAGTCAGTAACACCTGATTCCCACTCCTCACAATCTTCACTGGACAGTCCAGTACCGCTTGTAACCACCAGAGGGAGCCTCTGCTCAGAACTCATTTCAAGTCCATTCACAACAGAGAAGCACTTGTATATTATTGTTTAATATTAACGGCTTTTGTACAATAAATCATTTTTTTCTTAAAATTTATAGCTATTCTAAGAACCATAACTTTTAGTTGTTCATTCACGTGGCATCATGAGGAGTTTTTTTTTCTTGGAGTTTTATTTTTGAGTGGTAGTGGTTTTGGGGTTTTTGGCTAGAGTGACAGTTGTCCAAACCCTGTCCACCTGCAGTTGCTCCAATGGCCACTTAACCTGCTTTCTACCCAGTGTGCCACACAAACATATCTGTGTACCACCCGTGGCACACTTCCCAAAGTGGCTGACATTATATATAATATAACCCAATTCCTGCACTTGTGCACCTTTCTTTATAAGGCCAGGATCACACATGCGAGAAACACGGCTGAGTCTCGCATGTGAATTCCCAGCACTGGCGCCGGCACTCGGGAGCGGAGCGAGCGGCTGCATAGAAATACATGGAGCCGCACACTCCACTCCCGAGTGCCGGTGCCAGTGCTGGGAATTCACATGCGAGACCCGACCGTGTTTCTCACATGTGTGATCCTGGCCTAATACAGGATCTATGGTATGGACTCCACAGAATGCAGTAAACTATTTATGCCATTTGTTTGGTATATGCTTCAGTTGTTTTCTACCATGAAAAAATCGAAAATGTTTTCACACACCTTGTTTTTCTAAATAATTGTGACTTTTTGCAATTTTATGCTTTTCTATTTTTTTCTTACATAGTATTCTATGCAAATGAGGTTCTAGAAAGACTTATGATTTGCAAGTTTTTTGAAAATTCTCAAAAAATTTGCAAACTTGTTACAATAAGGAGGTGGCATATTAACATTTCAACACAGAAGTTTAATATCTTAAAATGTGCCAAATCTATCAAACATTGTACAACGCTTTGATAATTTCCAAGTAACAGCAAAGCAGACCGGGCAAATCATGTTACCATGTCATTTTTTAAATAAAAAAAAAAAATATTGTAGACTTGTGGCTTGTTTTTCAATTTTACTGCATTTGTAATTTTTCCCCCATTTTCTAGTACATTGGTGATATGAATGGTGACATTCAAAACTACTACTATATCTCGTCCTGCAAAAATCAGGCTGTTTTACATAAAAATAAAGTGTATGGCTATTGGAAAACGAGGAGTAAAAAACAAACGTTTCCCAGATCCTCAGGGGTTAAAATTCCTCTTGCAAGAACTTTCCCTGTAGGTGTTTGAGAATCTGCCAAAGGTTTTTGCTCTCTATTCATGTAGGTAATTATTACTTGTACGATACTTATAACCCTCCCTATGAGGTAAGATGAAAAATAGAAATCCTTTCTCTGGTTTGGTCCAATTATCCTCTGTGAGAAAGAGACATGAAAATATTTCTGAAATAGAACCACCACCATGAAATCTTATCAAACACTGAAAAATTGAAAATCCCTCGTTTTCCGATCAGCGGGGCATTTTATCCTGTGCAGGATATTAAGAAGTGAGATCTCCAGAGTTAGTGTCCTTAGAGGTAAATGGCAGTTGTGATGAAAAGGAAATGATAATCGTCCTTTCATCCCACCAGTTACGTAAACTACGCACTCCTGATGTCAGATATAGGCATCGCATTGCTTTCTATGGCCTAATATTAACTGTAATTATTATTTTAAGGGATCCTCTCACTGGCAGCATGAATTATTCCCAGGCTGCGCAACTGCAGCCTTGCATGGTTTACTCCGGAAAGCTGCTGCGTTTCAGAGAAAACATACTTTGAAGAACTCGACGGAGTACAGGTGCTTCTCACAAAATTAGAATATCATCAAAAAGTTCATTTATTTCAGTTCTTCAATACAAAAAGTGAATCTCATATATTATATAGAGTTATTACAAACAGAGTGATGTATTTCAAGTGTTTATTTCTGTTAATGTTGATGATTATGGCTTACAGCCAATGAAAACCCAAAAGTCATTATCTCAGTAAATTAGAATATTTTATAACACAGATTGAAAAATTATTTTAAAATCCGAAATGTTGGCCTACTGAAATGTATGTTCAGTAATTGCACTCAGTACTTGGTCGGGGCTCCTTTTGCGTGACTTACTGCATCAATGTGGCGTGGCATGGAGGCGATCAGCCTGTGGCACTGCTGAGATGTTATGGAAGCCCAGGTTGCTTTGATAGCAGCCTTCAGCTGGTTTGTATTGTTGGGTCTGGTGTCTCACATCTTGCTCTTGACAATATCCCATAGATTCTCTATGGGGTTGAGGTCAGGTGAGTTTGCTGGCCAATCAAGCATAGTGATACCCCATAGAGAATCTAAGGGGTATTGTCAAGAGGAAGATGAGAGACACCAGACCCAACAATGCAGACGAGCTGAAGGCTGCTATCAAAGCAACCTGGGCTTCCACTTCCATAACACCTCAGCAGTGCCACAGGCTGATCACCTCCATGCCATCCCGCATTGATGTAGTAATTGATGTCAAAGGAGCCCCGACCAAGTATTGATTGCATTTACTGAACATACATTTCAGTAGGACAACATTTCGGATTTTAAAATAATTTTTTCAACCTGGTGTGATAAAGTATTCTAATTTACTGAGATGATGACTTTTGGGTTTTCATTGGCTGTAAGCCATAATCATCAACATTAACAGAAATAAACACTTGAAATAGATCACTCTCTGTGTGTAGTGACTATATAATATATGAGTTTCACTTTTTGTATTGAAGAACTGAAATAAATTAACTTTTGATGATATTCTAATTTTGTGTGCTGCACCTGTATGTCTTGACTAGTCCAACAGTCCGGTTGTCAGTGGCTTCCGCCGCTCCTCGCTCACCTAGAATGTCTGATTTTTCACTATGCCCAACACACACAGCGAGAGACCTGTCAATCATGGGGAGTGAGTTAGGAAGAAGCTATGGGGACTGAACACTTGGACCAGACATTCGAATCCTATATTGCCCAGCTGGCTTTTCAAAGTATGTTTTTTCTGAAACACTGCAGCGTTTCAGAATAAAAAATAATGGAGCCAGACTAATGTATACAGTATATTATTGCATAATGTATATTGTTTTGTATTATTGTCTATTTTTTTACTTTAATGTTTCCATAGCAATACATGACATACTAAGTGATGAAAACAGACAAATGATTTAAATAAAGAAAAAAAAATGCTATTCACGACCTTGCAGGAAATTGACTGACATGAGAAAATCCACGGTATAGGGTAGTCTCTTCAGTTTTCATTATTTTCTCAGTAACCTTACTGACAGTAGCTGAAACTAAAAAGTGAAGATGAACATGTGAGGTCAGTTTGAGATATAAATAAACTGGAGCAGTGGGCAGCAACTAACAGAATGGTTTTTAACAGGGAAAAATGCAAAGTACTACATCTGGACAATAAAAATGAAAAAAGCATATACAAAATGGGAGGAATAGGGCTAAGTAACAGCACATGTGAAAAAGACTTGGGTATACTAATTGATCACAGACTGAACATGAGTCAACAGTGTGATGCAGCAGCAAAAAAGGCAAATACAATTCTAGGATGTATCAACAGAAGCATACAGTCTAGATCACGCGAGGTCATTATTGCCCTCTACTCCTCTTTGGTCAGACCTCATCTGGAATACTGTGTCCAGTTTTGGGCACCACATTTTAAAAAAGACATCAACAAACTGGAGCAAGTTCAAAGGAGAGCCACCAGAATGGTGACCGGTCTGCAAACCATGTCCTATGAGGAACGGTTGCAGGATTTGGGAATGTTTAGCTTGCAAAAAAGAAGACTGAGAGGAGACTTAATAGCTGTCTACAAATATCTCAAGGGCTGTCACATTGTAGAAGGATCATCTTTATTCTCATTTGCACAAGGAAAGACTAGAAGCAGTGGGATGAAACTGAATGGGAGGAGACAGATTAGATATTAGAAAAAACTTTTTGACAGTTAGGGTGATCAAGGAGTGGAACAGGCTGCCACGAGAGGTGGTAAGTTCTCCTTCAATGGAAGTCTTCAAACAGAGGCTGGACAGACATCTGTCTGGGATGATTTAGAGCCCATATGTCAAAGTCAAGGCCCGCGGGCCAGATCCGGCCCGCGAATTGATTATCTATGGCCCCTGGCAGGCGGCTGAGCAGGCGGGGGGCCCACTCGCAGTCTGGCACCCCCGCGCCCGTTAGCGGAGGAGAGCGGTGTCAGCGCCGCCACTGGGCCCTACCCCCCCGCCTGCTCAGGGCCCCGGCAGCAGCTGGCAACAATACTTACCTCTCCCGTGCCTCCGCTGCCGCAGCTCCGGGCTCCAGGGGGCGCCGGCGCTTCCTCTCACAGCCGGCCGCTGAATGACGTCATCATTCAGCGGCCGGCTGTGGCACAGAGCGCGGGGACGCTGAATAGGTAAGACGTCTCTGTGTGTGTGTCTCTGTGTGTGTATGTAGTGCGGTGCTTTGTGTGTGTATGTATGTGTGTGTGGTGTGTATGTATGTATGTGAGAGAGTGCTTGTGTGCTGTCTGTGTGTGATGATGGCAGGCATTGCTGATAATGGGGAGGCATTGATGATGGGGAGAAGATGATGATGGGCAGGCATTGCTGATAATGGGGAGGCATTGATGATGATGGGGAGAAGATGATGATGGGCAGACATTGATGTTGATGGGGAGGAGATGATGATGGGCAGGCATTGCTGATAATGGGGAGGCATTGATGATGATGGGGAGAAGATGATGATAATGGGCAGGCATTGATGATAATGGGCAGGCATTGATGATAATGGGCAGGCATTGATGATGATGGGGAGGAGATGATGATGATGGGCAGGCATTGATGATAATGGGGAGGCCATGATGATGATGGGGAGGCAATGATGATGATAATGGGGAGTCTTTCCACAGCGCCCTTTCCTGAGCTGTAACAGTGCAGAACGCAGCACAGCGCAGAGGAGAGCTCCATATTTTGTATGGAGCATTATATGGGGACCAGTATCCTGTATGGAGCATTATATGGGGACCAGTATCCTGTATGGAGCATTATATTGGGTCCAGTATCCTGTATGGAGCATTATATTGGGTCCAGTATTCTGTATGGAGCATTATATGGGGGGTGACATCCTGCATGGGGTATTATATGGGTGATGAGGGGGAGACTGTGGTGCCCATAATATTGTATGGAGGACTGTACTGTCCAGTCTGTTCTGTGCGCTGTGAGGATTTGGCGGTTTTTGAGCTATTGTACAATTTACAATAGATTTCACTCATGTAATGGAAGAAGAGAAGTATTTGGCGTTGTACTGTACCCATATTTCTCTGCTGTATCTGTGCATCATGAATCGTGGTCTGTGTTAAAGGGGCCCACTGAGGCTCTTTCGCCCGGGGCCCATAAAAACCTGGAGCCGGCCCTGGCACCAACACTACATTTCCCACAATGCACCGGTAGCAGGGCCGGCGTCAGTCCGGCCCTCGGCTTGTAGCAAATTTTTTTTTTGGCCCTCGGTGTGTTTGACTTTGACATCCCTGATTTAGAGAATCCTGCTTTGAGCAGGGGGTTGGACCAGATGGCCCAGGAGGTCCCTTCCAACTCTACCATTCTATGATTCTATGAGAGTGTAAGTCAGTATTTTCCAACCAGTTTCTCCAGATCACTGAAAGAAGACCTGTCGCTTTTACAATTTCAAAGATAAACTGATTTTATGGTCCATTTATACAGCTGTAGATAGACATTACATAGGAGGACAAAATGAAGGTATATTTGCTCCTGGACATTTGGTACTATGACAATCTCCAATTTTCCAGATAGGATTTATTCTTGACATGGTAACAAGTTTGGATATACATGTTTGTCCTGAGAGCATGTTGGATGATAGGACCTCATTTGCCACCATCCTTCCAAACTATTTCTAAAGGGTTTAAGAAGTCCATCTATCTTAGAGTTCTTTCTTCAGATTGTTGACCCAAAGTAGCAGGGACAACTTTGAGGGAATACTGTAGGGCAAGGGTGGGTAATTAATTTTCTAAGGGGGCCATGTGGAGACCGTGACAGTGACTGTTGTGGAGTTCAAAACCAAGATGGCAAAGCACTACTCGGACAACTGTTTCTCAATCCCTTTTTATAAAATAACAACTGCTTTACTCACCTCCAGTGTCAATTCCGTTCTAGTGGTGTCGTCAATGGCTCTCCCAAGGCTTGTCTGAGATTTTTAAGTCATGCGAGCCCTGCAGCCAATTAGCAGCTGCTTTACTGCCCCCTCCTCTTGGACAAATCAGACCTCAAGAGGAAGTGAGAGCCCCACGAAGCTAAAGCCGACTGCACTGGAATGGTGCTTGCATCGGGGTTGATTATAGCTGTTATTTTTTTTGGGGGTGAACATAGGATTGAGAAGGGGTTGTCTAGGTAGATCCCAACACACAGTATTATGTTTCCACAGCCCCCCACACAGTATAATGCCCCACAGTTCAGTTTCCTGATAGCTCCTGATGCTCTCCTCAGTTCTGTGCAACATGTTGACTGAGCTGTTGCACAGCAGACACGATCTGGTGATGTCATTGCTCCTGCTGCACAGAGACTCAGACGCTAAGATGAATTTGGCAGCAAGGTGCGGGTACGCCACTGTTTCCAGCTCTTTGGTTGTCCCGGTCTGCATGCCAGACAAGTACAGCCATCTATTGTGAAGGATTGTAGGCAAGTCTTTTCAGAAAACTTATAGTAATACATGTATTAATCATTATCCATTGTTTTTTTTACGTCAAACATTCAACATGTGTGAAAAAATGTAAATTATGAATATGACTAAATGTCACTGATCTTTTTCAGCATGGACCATGAAGCCGCCCAGCTGGAGAATCAACATGTGCACAGTGTATATGAGAGCACAGCCCCGTACTTCAATGAAGTGCAGAGTAAAGCATGGCCAAAGGTCCGACAGTTTCTGCTGGAGCAAAAGCCAGGCAGTCTCGTTGTTGATATAGGTAAGCATTTCTTATTTTAATACTATATAAAAAATTTATGCCCCATATTTATTGTAACACTTCTAATGAAAGGAATTTGCAATCTTTTGCAAGTTCAGTAATTTTATTCCTGCTATATTTATAGTAATTTATCATATACTTTTTAATTAGCGTGCTTAAAAATAAATACTTTCAACCAAGGAAAATCAATTAGCGTTACAGAACAGCTCAGTGCAGAATTTTATTTGTCTCTACACATCTAAAATTACAATAAATGCTGGAAGGAGAAGACTCGGGATCCACCTACTCCTCCTCCTCTCTTACAGTCACCTCTGCACAGGTCACGGAGCATGTCTACAACACACTTCAACCTTAGTCATTTTTTTGTCCAAATGCCTTCTGTAAATTAAAGTACTGTTACTCTGGCAACTCGTGTAATCTTGTAAACAAAATAAAATATTAAAAAAATGTTCTGTAGTTTTTGGACTAAAAGACCCTCTGACCTAATTGAGTGTGCAAAGTGTTTATACAGTTTTGTACCACATTATTGAGAAGATTATTGAGAGAATTGTGTAGTTGCGATTTTCTCTCCCTACCCAACACTGATCTGTCTGATTGGGGAAGGGCAGGGAGGGAACATATGTCTGTGTATGTACAGTGTACTGTAGAGCTGTTTGTATTAACTGTGCATGTAGCAGTGCCGTGTGTATATAATGTTAATGATGCAGAGCTATGTGTGTATATGTATAGTAGGTGCAGCAGTGCAGTTTTTGTGTATATACAGTGGGTGAAATAAGTATTGAACACATCACCAATTTTTTTTATATATTTCTAAAGGTGCTATTGACATGAAATTCTCACCAGATGTCGGTAACAACTCATCCAATCCACACAGGCAAAGACATCAAACCATATATGTCCATAAATTAAGTTATGTGTAATAATGAGAAATTACACAGGGAAAAAGTGTTACAGCTCTTTATGCTCTAATCGGTCACTATAGCCATGCCAGCTCCACCCAATGAGCGAAAGCTCCCAGGAGAAATAAAATTAATTTCCTCCCGGCAGTGGAACTCTAAGTATGGGTGCTGGGTTGGTTCAGACCGCTATTGTTAGAACAGCGTCGGCACTCCTGCATGATTCCCCTTCCTTCTCCCATCAGGGACGCCGGCATGTTCACTTACATGCAGTTCTCCTGTGAGTGTGCTTAGGGCGCACGCACTCCTTGCCTCTTAAAGGGGCAGCGTGTTTCTGTATAACGTCCCCAGCTAAAAGCCGGGAGACACCTGTTATATAAGGCACCCTCTCCTATTGGGAGGTGCCTTAGAAACTTTAGTATTCAGTGTGTTTCCTGGTACATAGTTGTAAGGTCCCTGTACCTGTAGTCCCTGAACCTGATCCTGTCTGTCCTGCATTCCCTGTCTGAACCTGCTCCTGTCTGTCCAGCCTACACCTGATACCCGAGTCCATCCTGTGTTTCTGAACCTATCTGGTCTCATTTTCTTTAGTGGTGCTGATGTACTGTGTACCAGCCCCATGTCCACACCTGTTTACCAGTTCCTGGCCGGTCCTGCTTACCTGCCTCTTTGTGCGTCAGCTGCTGAAGCTCCGTGGTCTGTCCTAGCTGCCACCTGGCCTCAAGTCTAAAGAACTAGATAGTTGCTTAGTTACGCCTCTCCAGGCTCTCCCCAGACTGTGGCACAGTGGTTCCAAAACCATGTGGGTAACAGCTATTCACCTGCAGATTAACACCACATCTGCAGGCTAAAGTGTTTTTCAGCTGCAGATGAAGGAAGAGAGCCACAGTAATTCATTACTGATGGGTAGGCGGAGCCCCAGATCAGGATGTTACCTCAGATCAAAAGAGTGATGACTGGCTGGCCCCTCCAGCTCGGGCTCCTCCTACTCAGCTCCAGTCTAAGATTTGAGGTCCAGAGGATGGTCGCTGCTAATGCAGCTCCTCAGAAAATTTTATTATTTTAATATTCGGACAGGAGACTTGGATCACTAGTTGGTCTAGAGGTCTCAGGGGTATCAGCGCTGCTGTACCCCAACCTCTCCCTTGGCGGATCTGTATTCACTCAAAGTCCCTGCAGAATCCTTGCCGGCCCTGGGGGATGAGGAGAGCTTCTCTGGCGGGAACGCAAACCACACGTGCGGTCCACTGCGTTCTTCGCCCTGGGGGGAAGCATGGGCACTGCGCCAGAAACCCCTGAGGGTCCCTGTGGCGCCTTGGCTGGTGAGTACTCCACACAAATTTTAATAATAATTATGTGTGAGTGCTTTAGCGTCTGAATGAGCAGCGCTATTATTAATGTCAGCGTTACTATGTCAGTATGCTTCAGCGCTGCTGTGACAGCGCTACTACATGTAAATGTCAGTAAGCTTCAGCGCTGCTGTGACAGCGCTACTACATGTAATATCAGTATGCTTCAGCGCTACTGTGACAGCGCTACTACATGTAATGTCAGTATGCTTCAGCGCTACTGTGACAGCGCTACTACATGTAAATGTCAGTAAGCTTCAGCGCTGCTGTGACAGCGCTACTACATGTAATGTCAGTATGCTTCAGCGCTACTGTGACAGCGCTACTACATGAAGATGTGGTGATTTTTTGTCCGCAGGCAGATACCTGCAGGACAGAGAGGGAGCAGGAGCGGGGAGAGTTCGCGCTCATTATTTGAGCTAGCAGGGGGCGTGGCCTGTCTATCCCGGTCTTTTGAGCAGGAAGACGCGCGCTCTGGCTTTTCTCCTGCGACCCCCTCACTGTGGCGGCCATTACTCAGGCTCCTGGGCTCCTCGGACCGCCTCCCCTCCTCATATAGACACCACGGCCAGCTGGGTGAGTGTGGATTCCTCACCCCGCAGCGCAGCGATCGCTATCCTGCAGCTGCAGTCTCATCAGAGACATAAAAATTGGCTGGGGCTCACAATATATATATATTTTGGTGAGTTTACAATATTAACCCCCTTTGAGGGTTATTTCTACCTGCTAAATTTGCTGACTGAATACCGCTGGGGTAACTCTGCTTGGTGGAGCGTTAACCCTTCAGCGTTTGAAAAAAAAAAAAAAAAAAAACCGCATAGTTTTTTGCTGGTATTACCGCTTTGACCTGCTCATTCAGATGAGACATGTCTGAACAGAGTTCAGATGCCGCGGATCACGTCCCAGTGCCATTGCGGCAATCAGATACGCAGACCTCCACAGCGTCTAGCGCTGCGGTCGACAGCGGTGGAAAATTGGATGATATCGCTCGATCGATTAATAACTTATCTGACCTTTTAGGTCAATATGTGTCTGCTAATTCCTCCCAGAGGAAGCGACGCAGGCCGTTACCGGCCTCTACACGGAGCGAGTCAGATGTATCTGATATTGGGCAGAGTTCCCCTTTATATTCGGATGGAGAAATATCCGATTCAGATGCGGACGAGCCGCAGGGACGTTCCTCTATGACGAAGCGTACGGAGGCATTAATTGAAGCCATGAGAGATATACTACAGTTACCGGAGGAGGTAACTAGTCGTCCTGGTAAATCAGCACGCATGTTCCAGGAGTCCCGTGCTTCGCGTACAACATTGCCAGCTCTGGATGAGCTTAATGGTGTAATAGAGGAGGAACGTCTATGTCCAGATAAGCGTTTTCATGGAACGCATTTCTTTGATACACTTTATCCTTGCTCTACGGAGTTAAAGGCTAATTGGACTTCTGCTCCTGAAGTGGATGTGTCCTTATCTCAGCTTAGTAAATCCTCACTACTCCCTATTAAGGGAAAAGCGAGCTTACAGGAGCCTTTGGATAGAAAGGCAGAATTGGCGGCAAAAGCAAGCTATGAGGCTGCGGGTCATGGATTTCGAGCAGTGCTAGGATCCATGTGTGCTGCTAGAGCTTCTCTAAGCTGGTTGGCACGTCTGAAGACGGAGTTGCAAAATGAATCTCCGTTATCTGAGATACGGGAAACTTGTGAATGGTTAGAAACGGCAGCCTGTTATATCTTTGATGCCGGTCTGGATACGGCATCTCTGCTGGCCAAAGCGCAAGCTTCAGCGGTCACAGTCAGAAGAGCTTTATGGCTCAGACAGTGGGCCGGGGACGCAGTTTCCAAACAAGGGTTGTTGGCCTTACCTTACAAGGGTGGCCATCTTTTTGGATCCGACCTCACAGAGCTGATTTCCAAGGCTAAGGCAAAGGAATCAGCATTACCACAGCGAAGGGCCATGGCCTCGGTGTCCAGTAAGCCTGGTGTTTATAGTGGTCGGCGGTCCTTTCGGGGCCGAGGACGATCTAGTCACTCCTCGTGGGGATCGGGTCGTCCTTCTTTCTCAGGAAAGAAATCCTCTCAGAAAACTCGTACTCCCTGGAAGCAGAGTTTCCGCCAGAACAAGCGGGAACTTGACAAGAAACCCGCAAAGTCGGATTGACGCCAGGGGTCCACTCGAGGATTCTCGAGTGGGGGGTCGCCTGCTTCTTTTCAAGGAGACTTGGATGGCTCGCGTTCCAGATTCCTGGGTAACGCGGATAGTGTCGGCAGGCTATTTCATAGAGTTTGCTTCTCAACCCCCAAATGTTTTTTGTCAATCTCGCGTTCCGTCGGAACCCGAGCTTGTTGTCGCTCTACAGCGAGAGGTCGAATCGCTACTACAAAAGGGTGTAGTGATACCGGTTCCGTCAGAGGACCGAGGGAAAGGTTTTTATTCCAACCTTTTTATAGTTCCCAAAAAGGAGAACAAATTTCGCCCGATTCTGGATCTCAAGCGATTAAACCGGCATGTCCATGCCCGGAAATTTCGCATGGAGTCGCTTCGTTCCGTTGTGGCAGCTCTGTCACAGAACGATTTTCTGGTGTCAATCGACATTCGTGACGCCTATTTGCATATTCCCATCGGAAAGGCTCATCAGCGCTTTCTTCGATTTGCCATAGGTCAGAATCATTACCAGTTCGTGGCTCTGCCGTTCGGCTTAGCCTCAGCGCCAAGGGTCTTTACAAAAGTTCTGGCGCCCCTCATGGCACTCCTTCGAAGACAGGGGATTACGATTCTCCCTTATCTGGACGATCTTTTGATCGTGGCTTCCTCGGAGGAGGAGGCATTGACGGCTCGGGATTTGTCTCTTCAGTTTCTGAAAGACTTCGGTTGGCTGGTCAATTGGGAGAAGTCGTCCCTGGAACCATCGAGGACAATTCTCTTTTTGGGAATGCATCTCGACACGTTTCGGTCGGTAGTTTCCCTACCACCAGACAAACAGTCATGTCTTCTTCGACATGTACAGATTATGACATCCTCAACGGCAATGTCCCTACGGAAGTGTATGCGTCTTCTGGGACTGATGGTGGCGTCCATGGAGGCAATTCCTTTTGCCCAGTTCCACTCCAGGACTCTTCAAAGGTTCATCTTGAGTCGATGGAACCAGTCGCAATCGCTGGATTGCAGTGTCACCATTTCTCGCGCGGTGCGGGATTCTCTAGAATGGTGGTTACGTCCAGGGGCATTCTCCCTGGGGAAGTCTTTCCTCCCTCTGAAGTGGTCAGTCATAACCACCGATGCCAGCCTGACGGGCTGGGGGGTGTTTGGACCAATCTCTGGATTCAGGGGGTATGGTCGCCGGAAGAGTCTGTGCTTCCGATCAACATCCTGGAATTGAGGGCGATTTTTCTTTGCCTCCAACATTGGACGGTCCTTTTGAGCGGTCTGCCAGTCCGTGTGCAGACAGACAATGCGACGGCTGTCGCGTATATCAATCACCAAGGTGGGACAAGGAGTTCCAGACTCATGGTAGAGGTGTCCCGAATTCTGATTTGGGCAGAGGCCAATGTACCAGCCATTTCGGCGATTCATATTCCAGGGGTTCAGAATATTACAGCGGACTTTCTCAGTCGCAGAAGGATGGATCCCGGGAATGGAGCCTCCACCCGGAAGTCTTTGCACTACTGTGCTCTCGCTGGGGAACCCCCCAAGTGGATTTGATGGCTTCCAGGTCCAATGCCAAGTTACCGACATTCATGTCCAGGTACAAGGACCCGAAGGCGGTGGCGGTGGATGCTCTAGTGGCTCAGTGGGATCAGTTCAAGCTGATCTATGTATTCCCGCCGATATCCTTACTTCCTCTAGTGCTGCGTCGGATCAGACTAGAGAGAATTCCAGCTATTCTGATAGCTCCAGACTGGCCAAGAAGGGTGTGGTTCTCGACAATAATGTCGCTGTTGGCGGCACCTCCGTTTCCACTCCCTCTTCAACAGGACTTGTTGAGTCAGGGGCCCATTTGTCATCCGGACTTGATGTCCCTGCGTTTGACGGCGTGGCTCTTGAAACCGAGATCTTGACCCGTAGAGGTTTTTCAGCCAAGGTCATTGCTACCCTTCGTGCTGCAAGATGTCCGGCTACTTCTAGGATTTACCACAAAATTTGGGAAACCTTCTTTTCGTGGTGTTTGGGGTCTTCTCGGAACCCGAGAAAATTTTCCATTCCCAACCTGTTGGCTTTTCTGCAGCATGGGCTAGACAAGGGTTTGGCAGTTAGCACTCTGAAAGGTCAGATTTCTGCTCTGTCCTTATTGTTTCGGAGAACCATTGCTTCGAATAGAGACGTGATCTCTTTTTTCCGAGGTATCTCTCGTAAGTTTCCGCCGCGGAAGGCACCCGTGTCTCCTTGGCGGCTCAACCTTGTTTTGGAGGCTCTTCAGCATAAACCTTTTGAACCTATGGTTTCTGCTAGCCTTTCTTTACTTTCTTGGAAGGTGGCTTTCCTTGTTGCAGTCACTTCCTTGAGGAGAGTTTCTGAATTGGCAGCTCTTTCTTGCTCGCCTCCTTTTCTGGAGTTTTTTCCGGATCGTGTAGTGCTTCGCACTCGGGGTGATTTTTTGCCTAAAGTGGTGTCACAATTTCATGTTAACCAGGATATTGTGTTGCCTTCACTCTGTCCGGATCCGAAGAATACGAAAGAGCGAGATTTACACACATTGGATTTAGTGCGGGCCTTGAAGTTTTATCTATCTATTACTCAAGGTTTTCGTAAGACGGACTCCCTGTTTGTGGTTCCGGCAGGTCGTCGGCGTGGTCAACGAGCTTCCAAGGGTTCTATAGCTCGTTGGATCCGGTCAGCTATTTTGGAAGCTTACCGTCTTCGGGTGAATCTTGCCCGATTAAGATTCGAGCCCATTCCACGAGAGCTGTGGCTTCATCGTGGGCTTTTCATCAAGGTGCTTCGGCAGTGCAGCTTTGCCGAGCTGCGACTTGGCGCTCTGTCCACACGTTTACAAGATTTTATAAAGTGGACGTCAGTGCTTCCGCTGATGCAGCCCTCGGACGTAGGGTCCTGCAGGCAGCTGTAGTTTAAAGTTCTGGATGAACTTGTGTTTAGCGCTGGTTGCGCTTTGTTGTTAAGGTTGTTGGGTTTCTGCCTTTTGTTGGTTTTTTCCCACCCTTATTTTTGAACTGCTTTGGGACGTCCCATCAGTAATGAATTACTGTGGCTCTCTTCCTTCATCTGCAGCTGAAACACGGATTTTGGTAAAGACTTACCTGTAAAATCCTTTTCAGCGAAGGAAGGAAGAGAGACACAGCACCCTCCCACGGCAGAAGTGTGTTGATGTTTTCAGATGCAGCGCGACCCTTATCTGATAGCGATTATCTGGGCTGAGGTCAGCGCGCTAAGGCTCTGTTCCAGCATCGCCAGCTCATCGCAGTAGTCAGGTTCCGTGAGTAGTACCTGGAACTCTGTGGTTTTTGGCTTTCTTTGCATGCATAACCTGTATCCTTGTGTTTTTTCTCTGAAGTTCCTTCAGATGGGGTTATGTTGCTCCGCTGGTGATCTTGGCTCTTTTCCTAAAAGCTTTGATACGACTGGAGCTGAGTAGGAGGAGCCCGAGCTGGAGGGGCCAGCCAGTCATCACTCTTTTGATCTGAGGTAACATCCTGATCTGGGGCTCCGCCTACCCATCAGTAATGAATTACTGTGTCTCTCTTCCTTCCTTCGCTGAAAAGGATTTTACAGGTAAGTCTTTACCAAAATCCGTTTTTTTCATGTAACTGGTTCCCTTTAAAAAACATTATACAGGGCTATGATAGTGATGGCTTATGGAGGTCAGCTGCCCTTCACTACAGCTGACCCCCATGACCACCTGATCGGCAGTAACTGAGAACAACCACTACACAGTGTACGGAGCTTTGCTGTCTCTGCTCCATACACTGTATTCTTCTGGTGGTGGGACCACGTAACAGCTTACCAGTGTGTGTTATGATAATTAGACCCCCACCAATCTAATATTGATGACCTATCCCATGAACAGGTCAATAGGATCTTAATCTTGGACAACCGCTCTAAGTAAGAATAGCCCTACATGCACGAAATTCGGCACCACCTTAAACAAGTCAGAGGTGTCCTTTGGAGGCTGGTGGTATACACCATATTTTGCACCATTTTCTCCCGCGAACAAATTCATACATGCTGTAAAGCTTTTCTGCTGAATACTAATTGACCTCTTGTGTGATAATAATTGTTCGCAAATCTTATGTATATTTCTTCAGAAACCTTGTCAGGCAACTCGCTGGCTGCAGCCACCTGAGCACTGAGTAATAACAGCCTTCCTGAACAATGCCAGAAATAGACAATAGGTAAAAAATAGGCTGCGATGTGTGACAGCGCCGAGCTGATGCTTTAATGAGCACGATTTACCCTGCATGAAGAATGAGCGATCACTTCTTACACTACACTGAGCGAAAGGAGAATTTAGAGGCGCAGAAATTATAGCCGAGGCCGAGGATCCTCCTAGTGAATGCAAGGAGATTCATAGTCTGGAAGCTTTATCTGTTCTGCACTTCAGACTTGTATTATTTATTGACTTTAAGCACTTTATTTTATGAGTAATTCTAACATTTTTATCCATAGCGTTGTGTGATAATATATCATAACATCTGTGCGATTTATGGGGATTTCATAACATTTTTTTCCAGGAGTTTGAATCTATAATCCCTTTTAAAAGTGTTTTGCATCATAAAAAACATGACTCCTAAAATAGCGCCACTCCTGTCAGTGGGTTGTATCTGATATTACAGCCCTGTTCCGTTAAACAGAATCTGATTCAGTTGTAGGCAGGCATGATGTAGGCAAGCAGCAATGTTTTTCCAATTTTCCAAGCCTAGGAACTGTCACGCGGTCTTATGATATGTGTACGATGTCAGTAAACTATTCTTAAAAGAACAACACTCTATACAACATATAGATTAGCAACATCAGCATGTAAATATAGAATAGATTTACCTGACACGATATCCGTTGAACTCAGGGTTAATCTTGAGGACTTGATACACTGTCACAGGAAAGAGGAGGACCGGGGGTCTAACCTGACCCTAAACTGGGGTCCTAACTAATCCCTCACCTTGGAGGTACTGATAATGGTTCAGAGGTCCAAGTCTCCAGCCTAACCCTGTCTCCTATCAGTCCCTGAACCCTGTAATCAGTCCTAAGAAGGATTCTGATTACCACCAAAGGGATATGGGCTGATCTCTGCTAAATACACAGATTAGACATATAAGACAGACTGGAGAAAACACAGACTTGCATACACACTCAAACACAGAAGGAACATAAATGATCTGGGATATTAAACTCTAAGCAAGGTGAGCTTAAAACAACTAAGGAGCTCTTTAACTTAAGTCTATACAGATACAATCCTATCTGTGGTCTGCATGAAGAATTTCACTGGCAACTCCCAACACAGACAACCAGAGATTTAAAGGAAACCAATCAACAAATAATTAATTGCAGCCGGGAGAAACTGCACCCAGTCCCAGAACTGAGCACAGACAGAATTAACTCCCTAACTGCCAAACACAAAGAAACAGCAACTCAGCTGTGAGAAGTCAGAATGTGCAACCGCGACGATCTTCGTGGCGATGCACACATGACAGTACCCCCCCCTTCTACGAGGGGCCTCCGGACCCTCAGGGCCAGGTTTGCCCGGGTGAGTTCTGTGGAAGGTCCGCACCAAACGATCTGCGTTAATGTCAGACGCAGGAACCCACGTCCTCTCCTCTGGACCATACCCCTTCCAATGCACCAAGTACTGAAGGGACCGGCGATTCAGACGTGAGTCAATGATCTTTGACACTTGAAACTCCAAGTTACCATTGACCACCACTGGAGGAGGAGGTAGAGGTGATGGTATGACTGGTGCCACGTACCTCTTAAGTAATGACTTGTGGAACACATTATGAATTTTAAACGTAGGAGGGAGGTCCAGACGAAATGCCACAGGATTAATTATGGAACTGATCCTGTACGGCCCGATGAATCTGGGGCCCAGCTTCCAGGAGGGAACTTTAAGTTTTATATTCCTGGTAGACAACCATACCAGATCGTTCACATTAAGATCTGGACCAGAAACTCTCCTCCTATCAGCCATACGTTTATAACGGTTCCCCATAGCACTCAGATTATTCAATACACCTCTCCACACTGAAGCAAGTGACGACGAGAAACGCTCCTCCTCAGGAACCCCAGAAGGGCCCCCCCCATTGAATGTACAAAACTGGGGATGAAAACCATATGCCCCAAAAAACGGGGACTTACCAGTGGACTCGCTCCGCCTGTTGTTAAGAGCGAACTCTGCCAGAGGCAAGAAAGAAGACCAGTCCTCCTGGTTCTCTGAGACAAAACACCGAAGATAAGTCTCTAGGCTTTGATTCAGACGCTCTGTCTGACCATTGGTCTGCGGATGAAAAGCCGAGGAAAATGACAATTGCATCCCCCGACGTAAACAAAATGCCCTCCAAAACTTGGACACAAACTGAGACCCCCTATCTGACACCACATCAGAAGGCAACCCATGAAGTCTCACAATCTCCCCAATGAACACCTGCGCCAGAGTTTTAGCATTAGGGAGGGCAGGAAGAGCAATGAAATGTGCCATCTTACTGAACCTGTCAACAACCACCAGTATGACAGTCTTCCCTGACGACTGAGGAAGGTCCGTGATGAAGTCCATAGACAAATGAGTCCATGGACGCTCCGGAAGTTTCAAGGGTAAGAGGGTCCCAGACGGACGGGTATGAGGGGTCTTAGAGCGAGCACAAACCCCACAGGACGCGACAAAAGTTAAAACATCTTTATTAACGTTAGGCCACCAAAACCGGCGAGAAAGGAGATCTAAAGTAGCCTTACTCCCTGGATGTCCTGCTAAAGCAGAATTATGATGTGCCTCAATAACCTTTTGTCTCAACTGATTTGGGACAAACAGTCTCCCTGGAGGTCCTGCAGGGGCGTCCCCCTGAGCCTCTAACACCTCCTCCTCAAGCTCAGAACATACAGCCGACACTACCACCCCCTCCTGAAGGATAGGAATCGGGTCATCCATTTTCCCGGCCCCTGGGAAACTGCGAGACAAGGCATCCGCCTTAACATTCTTAGATCCAGGGCGATAAGTGACAACAAAATTAAACCTGGTAAAAAACAACGACCATCGAGCTTGTCTGGAATTCAGACGCTTAGCAGATTCCAAATACAGCAGGTTCTTGTGATCAGTAATGA
This sequence comes from Oophaga sylvatica, assembly GCA_033576555.1. Taxonomy (NCBI): domain Eukaryota; kingdom Metazoa; phylum Chordata; class Amphibia; order Anura; family Dendrobatidae; genus Oophaga; species Oophaga sylvatica. The sequence continues at coordinate 97,570,427 of JARQOD010000001.1, forward strand.
CGGTGACCGGGTGGACTGCCCCCTCCAAAAAGTGACGCCATTCTTCAAAAGCCAACTTAATGGCCAAAAGTTCCCTATTGCCGATATCATAATTCCTTTCGGCGGACGACAATTTTTTAGAAAAGAAAGCGCACGGATGCCATTTACCAGGGGACGGACCCTGGGACAATATTGCACCCACCCCTACGTCAGACGCGTCCACCTCCACAACGAACGGCTGTGATGCATCTGGTTGGATGAGAACGGGTGCCGAAGCAAAACATTTTTTCAAGGAGGAAAAAGCTTGGCAAGCTTTGTCCGACCATTTAGAAAAATCCGTCCCTTTTCTTGTCATGTCAGTGAGAGGTTTGACAACAGATGAGAAATTACAAATAAATTTCCGGTAGTAGTTAGCAAACCCCAGAAAACGCTGCAGAGCCTTAAGATCCTCTGGCTGATCCCATTCAAGCACTGCTCTCACCTTTTCAGGGTCCATACGGAAACCGGAGGCTGACACCAAGAAACCCAAAAACTGAAGTTCCTGTACGGCGAATACACACTTTTCCAGTTTGGCGTATAGTTTATTGTCTCGCAAGATCTGCAACACCTGTCTCACATGCTCCTGGTGAGACACAAGATCTGGTGAGTAAATTAAAATGTCATCCAAATATACGACCACAAACAGCCCCACCAGATGACGAAAAATGTCATTAACAAAATGTTGGAATACTGCTGGTGCAGTAGTCAGACCAAAAGGCATGACTAGGTTCTCATAATGTCCCTCCGGCGTGTTAAACGCCGTTTTCCACTCATCCCCCTCTTTTATCCTAATCAGATTATACGCCCCCCTGAGATCCAATTTAGAGAACCATTTGGCGCCAACAATTTGATTGAAGAGATCAGGAATCAGAGGGAGTGGATACGGATCTCGAACAGTAATCCGATTAAGTTCGCGGAAATCCAAGCAAGGGCGTAGGCCTCCATCTTTTTTCTTCACAAAGAAGAACCCCGCGGCCACTGGGGAAGATGAAGGTCTAATATGCCCTTTGGCCAGACTTTCCGAAATATAATCTTTCATAGCCTGCCTCTCAGGACCAGAAAGATTATATAACCTAGCTTTAGGTAACTTAGCATCAGGAAGTAAATTAATAGAGCAGTCATACACGCGATGAGGAGGCAACTCCTGACACCCCTCCTCAGAGAACACATCCCCAAAGTCCTCCAAAAAAGGAGGCAAAGTACTAGGCACGACCGCACTGATGACTGTGTTCATGCAGTTACTTTTGCAAAACTCCCCCCATTGGCTTATATCTCTGGACTGCCAATTAATCACAGGGTTATGTTTAACCAACCAAGGAAGTCCCAACACAATAGGAGTAGGTAGACCCTCCAACACATAACAAGATAATAGTTCCCTATGTATTGCCCCTACCCGAAGGTCAATGTTATGAACCTCATGAACAAAGCTACCTTGGCCGAGAGGCCTGGCGTCAATGGAGAATATAGGGATCGGTTTGACCAATGCACTCAGATGCATACCTTGAGCCTGAGCAAACTGAGCGTCAACCAGATTAGCCCCGGACCCACTATCAAGAAGAACAGAAAATCTCTCCACTCTCGTACCAACCACCACCTCCACTGGTACAAGGAACTGAGAAGAACTAGCGGACGAAATACATACTCCCAGGTTGTCGTCCACCACACAACCTGGGATTAACAGTTTTCCGGCGACTTTTTGCTCAACAAGGCACGGGATGGACATCCCCCAACAAAATGTCCCTCTTTCCCGCAGAAGAAACACCTTCTAGTCCTGCGGCGTACCGCCAATCCCCTCCTACGAAATGATGTCCCTCCCAACTGCATAGGCTCCTCCGAACAGACAAGGGGAACCTCAACATAAGGGACTTTAGTAGTAGGTGGAGTAACAACAGGGGCGGAGTTACCTCACCCCTCTCCCGAAGCCATCTATCAGTACGGATAGCTAGGGCCATAGCAGCCTCCAGTGATGGAGGAGAATCATACTGAGCCAAAACGTCCTTTAATTTGTCAGAAAGCCCATGACAAAACTGGCTCCTAAGAGCTGGGTCATTCCACTGAGTATCTGTGGCCCATCTACGAAACTCAGAAGCAAATTCCTCCGCCGGACGATCTCCCTGCTGTATCTTACGTAATTTTGTCTCAGCAAGAGAGACCCGATCTGGGTCATCATATACCAAACCCAGGGCAGTAAAAAATCGATCTACTGACTGTAGAGCCGGGGATCCCGGAGGAAGGGAGAAGGCCCAGGATTGAGGGTCCCCTTGTAGGAGCGAGATAACAATTCCCACTCTCTGCTCTTCACTCCCTGATGATCGAGGCCGAAGCCGAAAATACAATTTACATGCTTCCCTGAAGGTAAAAAATTTGTCTCGCCCACCAGTGAACCTGTCCGGGAGAGCTACTTTAGGTTCAAATCTGGTTTGCTCCGAGGGAGACAAAACTTTGGACTTAATGTCCGTCAGCTCCATGGATAATCCCTGCAACTGCAGAGCCAGCTGGGCTACTGGATCCATGGCAACTGGGAATAATTTTATGGGCCAGTGAAAATGTCACGCGGTCTTATGATATGTGTACGATGTCAGTAAACTATTCTTAAAAGAACAAAACTCTATACAACATATAGATTAGCAACATCAGCATGTAAATATAGAATAGATTTACCTGACACGATATCCGTTGAACTCAGGGTTAATCTTGAGGACTTGATACACTGTCACAGGAAAGAGGAGGACCGGGGGTCTAACCTGACCCTAAACTGGGGTCCTAACTAATCCCTCACCTTGGAGGTACTGATAATGGTTCAGAGGTCCAAGTCTCCAGCCTAACCCTGTCTCCTATCAGTCCCTGAACCCTGTAATCAGTCCTAAGAAGGATTCTGATTACCACCAAAGGGATATGGGCTGATCTCTGCTAAATACACAGATTAGACATATAAGACAGACTGGAGAAAACACAGACTTGCATACACACTCAAACACAGAAGGAACATAAATGATCTGGGATATTAAACTCTAAGCAAGGTGAGCTTAAAACAACTAAGGAGCTCTTTAACTTAAGTCTATACAGATACAATCCTATCTGTGGTCTGCATGAAGAATTTCACTGGCAACTCCCAACACAGACAACCAGAGATTTAAAGGAAACCAATCAACAAATAATTAATTGCAGCCGGAAGAAACTGCACCCAGTCCCAGAACTGAGCACAGACAGAATTAACTCCCTAACTGCCAAACACAAAGAAACAGCAACTCAGCTGTGAGAAGTCAGAATGTGCAACCGCGACGATCTTCGTGGCGATGCACACATGACAGGAACACTGCATTCAGCAGTGCTTTGATGGCTTCTGAATGAATTCCTGAAAAACAACGTAGGACAGAGCCGTTCATTACTATGAGAGAAACAGATGTCATATAGATTCCGTGTCTGCTCTTTTGCGGCATAGCACAAGCACATAGATGCAGCGTGTTATATATGCAGTCTTGGCCGAAAGTGTTGGCACCTTGGTAATTGTTCCAGAAAATGAAATATTTCTCCCAGAAAATTATTGCAGTTACACATATTTTGTTATACATGTTTCTTTCCTTTGTGTGCATTGGAACAACACAAATAAAACTGAAAAAAGGCTTAAAAACCTTTAAAGGGTCTGTCCAATTTTGGGGAAATTTTTTTTTTTGCATGTACCTAGGGATAAAAATCATTTTAATAATTTTTTTGTGAGCACCCAATTCTTTATTCTGTTTCCGCTTTTTTGTCAGTATATTTTATATGTGCTCACCTTTTTTTGTGGGTGGAGTTTAGCAATTCTGGATGTTTTGGCTTAATTCATCAAGTACTGTACATCTAGTGTATTTGTGAGTACGCCAAAATTTAGGCGCGTTTTTTTGAAGCCAACATGCCACTTTTGGCAACAAAGGTCGCAAAAACAGCTCAAGATCGGAAGACAAGAAGAAGGCCTATGTTTTTTACTTAGCGCTAAAATGAATGGCATGCGTCATTTGGATGCATTTGACAAAAAAAACAGCAACTAATACCACAAGACAAAATGGAAAGTGACTTTACAGAACCCACAAATGATGAATCAGGACCTATATCCTACCATAGTCAGCATTATATTTTTGCAACGGTATCTCTTCTGTGGGTTTGGACCAGAGCGCCTAGCCTTTGCTCTCATGGACTATCAGCCAATCTTGGGTAGCCACAAGTCTAGGGTTGTACTTCCTTGGACTTTTTTGACAGGTACTTAACACTTCACAATGCTAACACCCCACGCATCAGGGCTGCTACTAAGAATTTCAGGGCCCCATACTGGCAACATTTTCGGGCCACCATGAGACTCCACCCAGGCTCCACCCTAGCTCTGCCTCCACACACTTCGAACCTTCCACAGACCCATCATCCACTCTTGGAAAAACTCATCTTCTGCACCACGTCCTCACCAATCTGATATTAACAGCTCCCATCAAACACCAGATCACATACATAGCCAGCAGCTTTTGTTTTGGCAAAAAGAATTTTTAAGCCACCACCACGACAAGGTAGACTCTTTTGGCCGAGCCCTAGTCTACTCTAACCTATTAAACATTTCTTAAAATATCCAATACTCTTTTTAGGTATATTTTTATTTATTTTTCTTTAAGGGAATGAGTCACATATTTTTTAGAATGACCAATAATACCACATACAAGGGAAAACACCGTCACACTGTGAGCGGATCACATATTACCACCACATAGTGACTGAATACTACCAAATAAAGGAGAAATACCGCCACACCATGACCAGATCACATATTACCACCACATAGCGACTGAATAATACCACATACAATAGACAAATACTGTCACACCGTGACGGGATAACATATTACCACCACATAGTGACCGAATACTACCACATAAAAGGGAGAAATGCAGCCACACCATGACCAGACCACATGTTACCACCACATAGTGACGGAATACTACCACATACAAGGAAGAAATGCATCCACACCGTGACCAGACCACATTTTACCATGGCATAGTGACCGAATAATAGCACATACAGGGAACAAATACCGCCACACCATGACCAGACCACATATTACCATGGCATAGTGACAGATCACTACATTACTAATCATTATTAAAAAAATACAATACTAATGCCATTATACACAGGAGCTCTGTATATAGTGTCAGTGTACATATAGTACAATGATCACCAGTGATATTATACACAGGAGCTCTGTATATAGTGTCAGTGTACATGTAATACAGTGATCACCGATGATATTATATACAGGAGATCTGTATATAGTGTTAGTGTACAGGTAATACAGTGATCACTGGTGATATTATACACAGGAACTTTGTATATAGTGTCAGTGCACAGGTAATACAATGATCACCGGTGACATTATACATAGGAGCTCTGTATATAGTGTCAGTGTACAAGTAATACAGAGATCACTAGTGACATTATACACAGGAGCTCTGTATATAGTGTCAGTGTACAGGTAATACAGGGATCACCAGTGACATTACACACAGGAGTTCTGTATATAGTGTACAGTGTATATTGTCAGTGTACAGGTAACACACTGACTCACCATTGATGTCTCTAGCTGAAGTCCTTCATCTTTGCTTTTTCATGCAGCTCAGATCACCATCATTTCTTCCAGCCAGGACTCGTCTCTGCATAAAATTGCACAGTCACCTAGAGCACCGCTTCCAGAGCACATCCCACACTTTTTCCCTTTCTTCTACACTACACAACTGAATACAGATGTGCAACCATTAATATATAATTAGTTATGCAATCCACCATTCCAAATATAAATTATAATTTACCACTGTGCCCCCAATTCATTGTCATGTCTTCTCTCTCCCACCCCCACCCTCTATTCATTATCAACTGCTCTCCCCCCACATTCAATACATCATTTACTCCCACCACCCTCAAAATTCATCATTATTTGCTCTCCCCAGGTCCTCATTTGCTTTACCTATCCCCACCTTCAATTCAATTGCTGTCCCCAGTCCCTCACCCTCAATTCATCATTTGCAGTCCCCTCCCCCTCACTTCATCATTTGCTGTCCTCCTCCCCCCTCACTTCATCATTTGCGGTCCCCTGTTCTCCCCTCCACTTCAACATGTGCAGTCTCCATCCGTTCATCATGTGCAGTCCCCTTCCATTCATATGCAGTCCCCCTCCCCCTGCTTCATCATGTGCAGTCCCCGTCCCCTCCCTCACATCATCATTTGCAGCACCCTTCTTCATTTACAGCCCACTCCATCATTTGCAGCACCCTTTTGTCATTTGCCACTCCCCTCCATCATTTGTAGCACCCCTTCATAATTTGCAGCACACCCTCCATCATTTGCTGTCCTCCCATAATTTGCAGCACCCCTTCATCATTTGTGTTACCCCTTCCATCATTTGCTATCCCCCTTCCATCATTTGCAGCCCCCTCCATCATTTGCAGCACCCTTCATCATTTGCTGCCCCTCCATCATTTGCAGCACCCCTCCATCATTTGCTTCCCCCTCCATCATTTGCAGTCCCCTTCACTTGCTGCCCCCCTTCATCATGTGCAGTTCCCTTCCGTTCATGTGCAGCCCCATCCCCCCACTTCATCATTAGCAGTCGCCCCTCCCCTCCCTTACATCACTTGTAGCCCCCACTATCATTTGCAGTCCTCTCCATGATTTGCAGCACCACTTCATCATTTGCAGCCCCCTTCATCATTTGCAGCTTGACTTCATCATTTGCAGCACCCTTCATCATTTGCAGCCCCCGTCATTTGCAGCACCTCTTCATCATTTGCAGCACTCCTCCATCATTTGCTGCCCCCTCCATCTTTTGCTGCCCCTCCTCCTCCTCCATCATTTACTGCCCCACCATCATTTGCAGCACCCCTGCATCATTTACTTCTCTCCTTCATAATTGGCAGCCCCCCTTCATCATGTGCAGTCCCCCTTCATCATGTGCATCCCCCCCCTTCCTCGTTCGCAGTCCCCCCTTATCCCCTCCTCACCTACTTACCAAACTCTCCCCTCTCCAATCTGTCTTGAATTCTGCAGCCAGAATCATATTCCTCACCATTCGTTATACCGATGCCTCTACCTTGTGCCAGTCATTACACTGGTTACCCATCAATTCCAGAATCCAGTACAAACTTATTACCCTCGCCCACAAAACACTCCATGGCTCAGCACCACCCTACATCTGCTCCATTGTCTCAGCCTACCATCCTACCCGTGCCCTCCGTTCTGCTAATGACCTGAGGTTAGCATCCTCAATAATCAGAACCTCCCACTCCCGTCTCCCAGACTTTTCACGTGCTGCGCCAATTCTTTGGAATGCACTACCCAGGTTAATGCAATTAATCCCCAATCCCCACAGTTTTAAGCGTGCCCTAAAAATGCATTTGTTCAGACTGGCCTACCGCCTCAACGCATTAACCTAACTAACTATCCCTGTTGGCCCATTCAAGAATTTTCTACCATAATCAGGTACCTCGTATTATGTTTTCACCCGCTTTATGCATTTAATATCCCTCTGTGTCTGTACTGTTACATATTTAGACTGTTTACTGGTTCATGCAGCATTACAGGAACACCCGATTCTTACACTATGGCTGGTCCGAACAATGAAAGCAATTGTTACCATCCACCTTCCGTGTCTCCCCTTTTTCCTCATAGATTGTAAGCTTGCGAGCAGGAAACTCATTCCTCTTGGTATCTACTTTGATCTGTGTTTATTGTTATGCTGTAATGTCTATTATCTGTACAAGTCCCCTCTATAATGTATAGTGCTGCGGAATATGTTGGTGCTATAGAAATAAAATTATTATTATTATTTAATTCATTTTCTAAAAAAAAAACCTTTTACATACTTACCTCATAAGCGATCCCCAGCAGGCGCAGCTCCGCTTCTGGTCACAGTGTCCTCGCACATCATCGCGTACGCGCCAACACCTGACCAGAATTCCAGGGAGGGCGTAGGGAGTCAGAGCTGCGCAGCCGTCAACGTCATCATGTGCCGTCCCCCTCCCCCCCACTTCATGATGTGCGGTCGCCCATCCCCTCCATGTGATCATCGCCTGTGTGTAGCAGAGGCGATCAAACAGGTGCAGCTTTTAGTGTCCCATGGAGACTATTGAAGCATGCAAAAAGTAAAAAAAAAAAATGTTTTTTAAAAAAAGTTCAAATCATCCCCCTTTCGTCCAATTCAAAATAAAACAATAAAAAAATCAAAGATACACATATTAGGTATCGCCATGTTCAGAATTGCCCAATCAATAAAAAAAAGAATGAACCCTATCGCTAAACAGCGTAACGAGAAAAATATTCAAAACGTCAAAATCACTTTTTTTTGGTCTCCGCTACATTGCAATAAAATGCAATAATGGGCGATCAAAAGGTCAAAAAATGGTATCAATAAAAACGTCAGCTCGGTGCACAAAAGGTAAGCCCTCACGCAGCCACAGATCACAAAAAATTGAGGTGCTACAGGTCTCGGAAAATGGCGCCATTTTTTTTTTTTACCAAACTTTGGATTTTGTTTTCACCACATAAATAAAAAAGAACCTAGACATGTTTATTGTCTTTGAACTCGTAATGACCTGGAGAATCATAATGGCAGGTCAGTTTTAGATTTGGTGAACATTGTAAAAAAAAAAAAAAAAAAATCAGTTGTGGAATTGCACTTTTATTTGCAATTTCACCACACTTGCAATTTTTTTTCACTTTTTCCAATACACGATGTGTTAAAACCAATGGCGTTGTTCAAAAACGCAACTCACCCCACTAAAAACAAGCCCTCACATGGCCATATTGACAAAAAATAAAAAAGTTATGGCTCTGGGAAGAAGAGGAGCAAAAAACGAAAATGCAAAAACGAAAATACTTCTGGTTGTGAAGGAGTTAACTGATGAAAATAAACAACTGAGATGGGAACATTGAAATTTTTCATTTAGTTGCATAATAATCCTGCACACTAATAGTTGCCCAATAATTCTGCACACATAGATATTCTCCTAAGAAAGACAAAACCTCACTTTTACTTTCTCAAATATTCAGGTTTATTAACTTTCTGCCTTGACTGACAGCACTGGAGTTGTTGCGTAATAAAATTAATCATGAAAAATAAAAATTGTCTAATAATTGTGCATCCAGTCTAAAAGATGCAAATATCAGATGTCAGGGTGCATGAATTCAAATATCTGATTGGCAAGCCCTCATATTTGTATCAACGTCACATGTGATATTTATTAATGTGTGTACCAGTTTCTGTGTATATTAACGAATTCATGAAAAATTCTCATTTTTTTTCATTGCAGGTTGCGGTACAGGAAAGTATCTCAGTGTGAACTGTAACACGTACAATCTTGGCTGCGATTACTGTGAACCTTTAGTGGAGATTGGTAGAAATAACAACCTTGAAGTCATGGTATGCGACAACCTGAATCTCCCTTTTAGGGATAAGTGCTTTGACACTGTCATCTCTATTGGAGGTAAGTCTGATATTTGTGTCAGGGTAACCAATTACTGTATATTACTGGCAAATAATGCTGCAATTTTCATCCATATCTATCAGTAAAGGATACATTTTCATTATTCTGGCACCTTTTAGTCTGGATAATCCAACACAAGACAAAAAGAGGCTGAAGCATGGAATATTTTATTGATTTGGCATTTATAGTTAAGTAGAGAAGTTTTGTAATTCCCTCAAAAATGCCGGTGTCACAATGTGACACAACCCAACAGGTGGTCGGTCAGTGGACAGCACAACAAACTCACAACAGGATGGTAATGGGGAGAGGAAGGCCCTACTGATAGGGAAATGGGGGATGGTCACCACCTGAGCTCAAACCTGAGCCAGTCCCTGCACTCCCCTAACACCCTAAGTGGGTCCTTCCCCCACCGTCATCAGGAACCTCGTCCCTCGCTGTCACCTCACACTGCCCTGGCTAGTGCACTGGCCGGGAAAGGGCGCTAACCTCACCACTGCAGATGGTACCATACAGGGTATAGTGACAAACACAAGGAGTAAACACAGCACTTAGCATCCAGATTGGCTGACACCAGAGAGCTGCTCCTGCAAGGCTGGTCTCCATAGAGAAACTCTATCACCAACAGTCAGCTGATGCATCAGGTGACCATTTAAAGGATGGTGGGAGTGGTCAACACCCACATCAGCTGACCCAGCAACTCCTTTTTCCCTTTTGTCTTCATGGCTCTCCATTGGACATATTCATTCCCACATTATTGGGTCTAGGCTTTTGGCTTCCTTTTCCTATGATCTTCTAGGAAATGGTTTGGTTCCTTGTCTATTTACATGTCATGCAATTTTCATTCCATTCTAATTTGTCTATTTTTCTATGATGATATAGTGGCTCTGCTTCAGTTATTATATCACTGAGCACACATTCTTTAATATTGTGCTTCTCCCCTAGTTTCTTTTTCACACATATATGGTGCTGTGACTAGGTAGAGAATTTTGCACATCCATTCTATTGTTACTATTTTTCAATTGCATGGAATGTTGTTATTATTATTATTGCCAGTTGGTTCCTGAGCCTTACTATATTGAGTCCATGTTTTGAGGGAAAAGTTGTAGAGGGTCATTGCCTTCACCTTATGGCATGACTAGACTGTGTTCTATAGTCTGTTTTTAAATGTTTTTATCTGATGCTGTGTTTTCATGTGCAATTTGTTGTCTTCATAAAATATTTATAATTTTTTATGATTCAGCTTGGGTGTTCCCATCTCTATAGGCATGTTTTTTTCTCTTTCCTTGTTTTCCATAGTTGCTCAGCTGCATGTCTTTGGAGATCCCCTCTTTAATATTATATAGTGGTACCCTCCCAATCTCTTTTGTTGTGACCATACAGGGGATAGTGACAAACACAAGGAGTAAACACAGTACTTAGCGTCCAGAGTGGCTGACACAAGAGAACTGCTCCTGCAAGGCTGGTCTCCATAGAGAAACTCTATCACCAACAGTCAGCTGATGCATCAGGTGACCATTTAAAGGATGGTGGGAGTGGTCAACACCCACATCAGCTGACCCAGCAACTCTGCAGAAGAAAACTAACATTAACCCCCGCTGGTCCCGAAAATAAAAAGCTACATTTAAAAGTGGAACAAGAGCTGCCATGAATCCAAAAATGGATCATGACAGTCAGGTTCCAACGGCTGTATTACATGGTCGGTATATGGACCGCAGTGCCCGGACTGAATGCAAGTCTCCTGACCCGAGCTGACAACCTCATAGATATATTTACGGTCAGGAGCCCCACCGTCACTCGGGCATTGCGGCCCATACACGGAACATATAATACTGCCATCTGAACCTTGTCTGACACTCGGAGAGCAGGCTTATGAAAACTAGCATTTTACTACATTTTAAGAAGAGTTTTCAATGGATTTTTTTTTTATTTTAAATTCAAGAAGTTCTTTAAATATTCAGGAAAAAAAGATGGTCCTCAGAGGTGGAACACAAATAATGGTGATGGGTACCGGTCACTGAGGATCAAGAGAAGGCAGAATTGCTAAGCTGGTTCTTCAGCTTCGTATATGCCAAATTGGAGAGAGCTGTGGATATGGTTGGTCCCAGTGGCCTTGATATGTATCAGTTGGCTAAATGATTTTATGTAACCTAGCTTGGACAACGTCTGCAATGTGAACAAGGCCCTGTGTTCAGATGGGCCACATCCAGAGTGTTCTTAAGGATGCATCTCAGTTATTGCTGTGCCCATATACATCATTTTTAAAGACTCTTTAATAACTGGTTCTTTTCCGAGCGACTGGCACAAAGCTAATGTAATGTCTATTTTTAAACAGGGCTCCAGGTTTTTCACAGATAATTTTAGACTTGTAAGCTTAATGTCTATTGTGTGGAAAATGTTCAAGGGGCTTGTAAGTCATTATATACAGGAGTATGTGATAGAAAATAACATTATGGGGATCACCAGCACCGTTTTACTAAGGATGGAAGATGTCAAACTAAAGCCCCCGTCACACTAAGCGAGATCGCTGCTGAGTCACAAGTTTTGTGACGCAACAGTGACCTCACTAGCGATCTCGCTGTGTTTGACACCAGCGATCAGACCCCTGCTGTGAGATCGCTGGTTGTGTCAGAAATGCCTGGACCTTTCTTTGGTCGTTGAGATCCCGCTGGTAGCATGCATCGGTGTGTTTGACACCTTTTATCAACGATCTCGCTAGGGACTCAGCACTGAGACACATAAGAGACACATCGTTACACAGATCGCTACGGGTCGCCGATCGTTGGTGCTCTTTTGGAAGATCTGACTGTTTGGCATCTCACCAGCGACTACAAAGTGACGCAGCAACGATCCCTGCCAGGTCATATCGTTGTCGGGATCGCTGCTGCGTCGCTGAGTGTGACGGTACCCTAACTTGAATTCTGCAGTCATTATGAAGAGGTGAGTAGAAATCTAGACAAAGGGGTAGGTGTGAATATAGTGTTTGACGCTGTCCCACGCAAATTCCTGAAATGGACGTCTATAGGATTAGAAAGTAAGGTTTTGTAATTATGTTGAAAACTGGCTCAGCGAGCAAAGAGAGTCATGGGGTATGACTGCTAGTCTGAATGGCATCTGATTATACATATGTGGGGGATCTTCTATTATTCAACTTCTTATTGCTGATGACACCAAGCTATGCAGTATAGAGCAGTTTATGGAGGATGTTCATAAGTTACCAGGTGAGTTGGACAAAACTAAGGAGTTTGGCGTCCATGTGGCAGATGAGGTTCAATATGGAGAAATGTAAAGTCATACGCATGGGCTCTAATAATATGCTGATCCATATGTTCTAGGGGAGTGAAACTAGGAAAGTTACTTGTAGAGATGGATCTGTGTGTACTTTTAGATCACAGACTAAATAACAGCATGCAATGTCAATCAACGGCTTCTAAGGTGAGCCAGGATACTGTCATGTACTAAAAGAGGTGTGAACAGGCGGAACAGTGATGTAATACTACCACCTTACATGGTGTTAGCACAACCTCATCTGGAATATGCAGTCCAGTTCTAAACAACAGTTCATATAAAATGCCCTGCAGTTAGAAAAGAAAGAAGATTCATAAAACTGATAATGAGTATGGAGAATCTTATTTATGAGGAAGGGTTAAAGAGGATCTATCACCACATTTGACATATCTAAACTATTACTATGGGCATACAGGTTATAGAATGCTGCAAAAAGTCCTCCCTGTAGGTCTCATATCAGATGCCTTGTTGTTGATAAATAATCTTTTATCCCTTTCTGTATACGACCTCTTTGAGGCAATAGGGAGGACGCTGCTTGGAAGATAACTCTGCCCCCTTCTATTTAAAATAAGCTCTGGAGGCAGAGTTACCTTCCGAGCAGCGTCCTCCACCTGGAAGAGCTCATTTACGTTTAAGAAAAACGTGTATTTCTCTGGAACAAGACATCAGATCACAGATATCAGAGTATCATTTTATTCAAGGGTTTAGGAGGGTTGATGCTACTGACAGGTTCCCTTTAATGAATGACATTTACTTCATCGTGAGAAGAGATGACTATCGAGGGGACACGTTTAACTAGTACAAATACATAAATAGCCTATACAAAAGCTGTTGGCAAAACAGTTTTCATGTAAAACCACCTGAAAAGACAAAGGGGCACTCTCTATCCCTGGAGAAAGAAAGGTTGAATCACCAGAGTAGATAAGGTGTCTTTACCATAAGAACTTCTTATGGTTCCAAAAATGGTTGAGATTCTTTTTTAGAAGAAAATAACAAATCATTGTGAAAATGTGTAAAGTTCTTTTATGAATGTTTGGTTCAGTGGATCAACAGTTGAGGTCAGGAGGGACAGATTTTCTTCTTGGGGACAGCCTTGGCCATGCATTGTGGTTGTGCACGTCCCCCTTTTCTTTGTAATTCCCAACCCTTAAGGTACTGCCACACTAAACAATCCCGCTAGCGATCACGATAACGACGCATACTAATGCGATCGCTAGCGGGATTGTTTCTATATCGCTAAGTGCGGCCACATTTAGCGATATAGTTAACGACGCTATCGCCGTTAGCGATCTTCTTAACGACTTTAGCGGTACAAAAGTACCGCTAAATCGCTAAGAAAAGGTGCCACACTAGCGATATATACTTACCCAGCGGGAGCGCCGACGAGAAAATAGGGTCCGGAACGATTCCAGCGACGAGCGAGATCACAGCAGGAAGCTCGTCGCTGGCAGCTGCCGCACTGAACAACATCGCTAACGGGATCGCTAAATAGTGACGTTTTTTAGCGATCCCGTTAGCGATATTGTTCAGTGTGGCATACCCTTTAGCTGAACTACAGTGGTAGCCAAAAGTATTGGCACCCCTGCAATTCTGTCAGATAATACTCAGTTTCTTCCTGAAAATGATTGCAATCACAAATTATTTGCTATTTTTATCTTCATTTAATTTGCTTGCAAAGGAAAAAACACAAAAGAGAATGAAGCTAAAATCAAATCCTTGATCATTTCACACAAAACTCCAAAAATGGGCCAGACAAAAGTATTGGCACCCTCAGCCTAATACTTGGTTGCACAACCTTTAGCCAAAATTACTGCGAACAACCGCTTCCGGTAACCATCAATGAGTTTCTTACAATGCTCTGCTGGAATTGTAGACCATTCTTCTTTGGCAAACTGCTCCAGGTCCCTGATATTTGAAGGGTGCCTTCTCCAAACTGCCATTTTGAGATCTCTCCACAGGTGTTCTATGGGATTCAGGTCTGGACTCATTGCTGGCCACCTTAGAAGTCTCCAGTGCTTTCTCTCAAACCATTTTATAGTGCTTTTGAAAGTGTGTTTTGGGTCATTGTCCTGCTGGAAGACCCATGACCTCTGAGGGAGACCCAGCTTTCTCACACTGGGCCCTACATTATGCTGCAAAATTTGTTGGTAGTCTTCAGACTTCATAATGCCATGCACACGGTCAAGCAGTCCAGTGCCAGAGGCAGCAAAGCAACCCCAAAACATCAGGGAACCTCCGCCATGTTTAACTGTAGGGACCGTGTTCTTTTCTTTGAATGCCTCTTTTTTTTCCTGTACACTCTATGTTGATGGGTTTTCCCAAAAAGCTCGACTTTTGTCTCATCTGAACAGAGAACATTCTTCCAAATGTTTTAGGCTTTCTCAGGTAAGTTTTGGCAAACTCCAGCCTGGCTTTTTTATGTCGCGGGGTAAGAAGTGGGGTCTTCCTGGGTATCCTACCATACAGTCCCTTTTCATTCAGATGCCGACGGATAGTACGGGTTGACACTGTTGTACCCTCGGACTGC
Organism: Oophaga sylvatica; assembly: GCA_033576555.1. NCBI lineage: Eukaryota > Metazoa > Chordata > Amphibia > Anura > Dendrobatidae > Oophaga > Oophaga sylvatica. Next base: position 97,585,757 of record JARQOD010000001.1, read on the forward strand.
AGGGCAGCTTGTACTTGTTTGGATGTTAGTCGAGGTTCTTTATCCACCATCCGCACAATCTTGCGTTGAAATCTCTCGTCAATTTTTCTTTTCCTTCCACATCTAGGGAGGTTAGCCACAGTGCCATGTGCTTTAAACTTCTTGATGACACTGCGCACGGAAGACACAGGAACATTCAGGTCTTTGGAGATGGACTTGTAGCCTTGAGATTGCTCATGCTTCCTCACAATTTGGTTTCTCAAGTCCTCAGACAGTTCTTTGGTCTTCTTTCTTTTCTCCATGCTCAATGTGGTACACACAAGGACACCGGACAGGGGTTCAGTCAACTTTAATCCATGTTAACTGGCTGCAAGTGTCATTTAGTTATTGCCAACACCTGTTAGGTGCCACAGGTAAGTTACAGGTGCTGGTATTACACGAATTAGAGAAGCATCACATGATTTTTCAAACAGTGGCAATACTTTTGTCCACCCCCTTTTTAGGTTTGGTGTGGAATTATATCCAATTTGGCTTTAGGTCAATTCTTTTTGTGTTTTTTCATTGAAGACAAATTAAATGAAGATAAAAATAGCAAATAATTTGTGATTGCATTCATTTTCAGGAAGAAACTGAGTATTATCTGACAGAATTGCAGGGGTGCCAATACTTTTGGCCACCACTGTATATGGACATTTGGTTTTTTTTTTTTCATTGTATTATTATTTCCCCCATACCCCTCTGTTCTAAAGTTATGCCCCCCAGAAAGAAATAATTTTCCCATCAACCAGCGGGGCATACATCACGGAACTCCTTTCAAAGAGTAGAAAAAAACATTTCTGTGGTATATGCCCTGTTGGTTGAAGGGAAACATTTTCAGCTCCTTTGGAATGGCCGGACAATCAGAGGAGCAGCACTAGTTGGAGGAGGTACTTAATTTAAATTAAAATTACATTTAAATTAAAAAAATCCATTGAAATGTCCTCTTTCAACAGAACAAGAACTGGCTGCAATTTCTATCTGGTGCTGCATATATTGGCTTACTCCCACTTTTCCTTGTCCCACCTCTACCGGCTCTATTTGGAGATGTCATGTAGTTTGATGTCACAGTATACCCAAATTATAAAACAATAATCATTTATGTAATATAATAATCCTTCTAAGAACTCATTCAACAGTCCGTTTTCTTGTACCTACAAGAAAAAATAAAGTTTTTGCATCAGTGTGCTAGATTCAATTGTCACCCACTTTTGTTATTGTGTCTCTTTTTGCCATCAGTGTGGCATGTTGCTCTTGTATGCAAAAAAAAATAAAAATTCAAGTTTCTCCAACCCAACACACAGTAAAAAATTGTCAGCACTTGTATGACACATGGATGATATCCGTGTGTCGTTTTTTTAAGGACCCATTGATCTGAATGGATGAAATAGATCCTTGTCTGGGACAAAGCACAAACACGTCCCGGCTTTTCCTTTGCATATCCATCTCTGAAAACTCCTGTTACTGAATGAAAATCATAACTTTTGTGAAACTTTCTTATTTCCTTGGTGATTATGTTGTGGAGGATTACAATGACATTGGAGAGAAAATGACGAGTATAGTGATGACTAAGATGTACCTGCTTATTATAAGGGCTTTTATTCTCCATTTAATCTTTCTATAAATACCAATCACTAAAATACACGAACATCTCACATCGTCATTCTCAATTGAAGCATTTTCTCCCCGTATTGAGTCATCGATAGCGCTTACTCTACTATACAGTTCTCTAATGTATTTTCAGTATTAATACCTCATAGTTTTTAAGCTTTTTGCTTGCTGTTATTTAATAGGAACCTTCATTCTTTATTTTCAGGACTAAGAAAACTCTTCCGTGGTAATGTAATTGACACTTGCCGTGTAGAATTTGTTAGGGTGTGTACACACTGATGTATTTTCAAGAGTTTTTGAAAACGCTCCAAAAACTATAAAGAGTTCAAAAAACACATGTTGGGAAGTTTCTGCTCCAAAAACTCTTGAAAAAACCTCACTGTGAACATACTCTTATAGTATGTACATACAGAGTTTATTTGAGTTGGTCAAAAACAACCAGTTCAGGAAATGCCACTTCTTTGGGGAGTTTTTTTTTTAAGTTCTGCATTTCCTGAAACACTTTTGAAGTGTTTTTTCAGCAATTTGGGGGAGTTTTTTCCTGAAGCATTTTTTGCAGATTGGACATAGAGATTTAGAGCACATTCCATTAGGAGCCACTTCCAAGAAGTGACATGCTCTTTTTTTTCTCCCACCAGGGTTTTTTAAAACCTATATCTGTAGAAAGTGCTCAAAAGCCTGAACATATGAACAGCAAAGTGGTTTTACAATAGAAATGTTACGTGTAGATTTTACAGCAAATTCACCATGGATTGCATCCCTTCAAAAATGAAAAGTGGTGAAATATCTAATGAACATTTATGACAAAACTGCAACAAAAAAATTTTTTTTTGTAAAATCTTGTCAACTTGCCTGGTACTTTAATCAGCTACACAAATCCACATGAAAAATCTGCATCAAATCAGTCACTAATGGTTTCACCATTTTATCTCTCCTTACCGTTTGAACACTCAATATTGTCATGCTAAACAGGAAAAGTCAGCAGTTTATTGAAAATGTAATTTTCTCATGAATTTTGGTGGTATTGGCTGAACTTCTGATTGGAGGGGTCTCCTGACTCTCTCAAATGATGATGTCAAGGAAGAGAAAGATGAGGCTATTGGAATTTCAACGGCTGATCTTTTTCTCAAGGAGATAAGCTGTTGCAGGAGAGATCTGGCAGAGGCTCTTTCTTTGAGATCTCAGGAGCACTCAGCTAATTGTATTTGCATAGCCTCAGGATATCGCTGTTGAACAGTGGAGGGTGGAAGGTATGCTATGCATGAAAACTTTGACCAATTTTGGCTTACAAATACTAAGGTAGAATACTGACCGAATACTGGACATATGATCGTGGCCTTTGTCAGAGCTTCCCAGTGCAATTAAGCCCAAACTGTAAGGCTAAGTGCACACATTTGCAGAATGTTTGCAGAATATTCCTGAGCAAAACCGGACTTTTTTCGCGGCAAAAACGCGCGTTTTTTGTGCGGATTTTGCGCGGTTTTGGTGCGTTTTTTGCGCGGATTTGACGCGTTTTTACCGCGATTTTTTTCCTGAACTTTCTAGGTCAATAATATAGCAGGAAAAACGCTAGAATTCCGCAAAATTAATGGACATGCTGCTAGATTTTCCGCGATGCGTTTTTTTTTGCGGAAAAAAACGCACCATGTGCACAAAAATTGCGGAATTCATTCTAAATGATAGGATGCTTAATACATGCGTTTTTGACGCGTTTTTTCCCGCGAAAAAACGCGAAAAAAATGCAAATATTCCTGAACGTGTGCACTTAGCCTAAGTGATGATATAGAACAAGGATATACCATTCATAGCATGGTGAAAAACCCTTAAGTATTTTCTTTCGCTGAAACTAACTGTCCAAGCCCAAACCCAAAAAACGGCCTCACAACATTTTTCTTTTCTACCAGTTGCCACCATATTTAGCAAAGTTCTATTTTCCTTAATCTGACAAATTAGAATTGTACTTCTGACGGCTGGATGGTGTACTGGTACTGTGGTTTCAGTAAAAGTGAGCATAGACAGTTTAAGCCATTGCTAAGTATTGTGCATGTTTTATGAGGTCTATGTGCTGTTACTGCCATAAAAACCTATTCACTAAAACTTCTAGTGAAAAGTTTTGAGATTATGTCGCTTTTAAAGTCAGTTTTTAACTCAATAGTCATTTTTTTTACCAAGATCTTCTAGTAGGACTTACAGACTTGAAATATTTTTGTGGCGTTCACCATGAAGTTCAAATAGTATATTAACTTTACTGTGGTGAGAATATGTAACATTTTTCAATAAAACATGCTTTTTTAAATGTTAGCAAAAAGTTCTAATTTTTTTTTATTTTTTATGCTGAACTTAGCTCAGGAGCTGAGAGGAGTTGAGCTCTGTATATTGCATGCTGCTGAAAGATCAGTGGTGTGAAACTGCAAACGCTGCTCTGTTGATGCATGACACAAAAGATAACCTCTGCCATATGCATCAACATTAGCAGCATTTGTAGTGTCACATCACTGATCTGTCAGTTGAGGAAAACAAGCACAGCTCTGTACAGTCTAGTTATGTGGTGAAGCACTGCAGTACAGTTGAGCTCTGAGAGAAACCAGCTACCAATGGTATAAAACCACACAGGCAGCTATTCGAATGTAGATGGCAGCAGATAAAATCAGTAAGGCAGAGTACTCTAAAGGTACTGTCACACTAAGCGATCGCACCAGCGATCACGACAACGACACAACCTGGCAGAGATCGTTTGTACATCGCTATATGGTCGCTACTAGTAGCTTCCAAACAGGAAGATCTCATAATCGACACATCAGCAATCTGTATAACAACCTCGGCGGTCGTTTTGACCTGTCACACAGCATGTATTTTTAAAGATCTTTTCCACGCCCCTCAGCACAGATTGGTGGTCACTGTATGTCATATCACAGCTCTCGCTTTGTGATTGGATGACTGCGTCATAAAAGACGATGTATTAGCGCTCATACGAATTTCCAGCATCGTTCCATACTGCGTCCTGCTAGCCTTCTGCTTTGCAGCTACTGCGATCCAGTCTGTGCCGCTATTCATTTTTTCAGGATCCCAAAAATGTCTTGTATAAATGGCAAAGATGAAGCGCTGTAGCGACTCTGACAGGATCGCAAAACCCTCGCACACGATAGTATCCTCGAAACAACGCACAAAGGACTAGATGTTGTGGCCACCAATCGGAGCTGAGGGGCATTAAAACCTAGTCCCGCCTGCGCCGCTGACATGAGTCGCCAACGAGGTCACTCGTCATTCATAAAGGGTGTCAAATTCAGCGATTCAGGCTCACCAGCGGGACGCCAACGATCAAAAAACGGTCCAGAACGTTCGTGCATGATCAGCGACATTGCAGCAGGGGCCACATCGCTGCTACATGTCACACACAGCTGCGTCGCTGACGATGTCGCTGCTGCGTCATAAAATCGGTGTCGCTTAAGCGATATCGCTAGCGATCTCGCTTAGTGTGACAGTACCTTAAAGGAGCACAGAGTGAACAGAAGTATAAGGTGAATTGTACACTTAGGTTAGCTTGATTTCGTTTGATGGCAACTTTGAGAAAAGAGGGAAGGGATCTGCAGTACTGAAGAGAAGCAAGTGCTGCCAGAAATATAGTTTTTGCTGATTTGAATAGATAGAGATAAAAAAGTATACAACCAGGAAATAAACTTTTTGTTGGGCTTAGTTTGTATATAAACAATTATTATACATTAACTGTGCTTTGTGAAAAATAGTGAGATTGTGAGAAACACCCTTTGATTTAATTGTAGAGCTGGTCGTATAGTTATAAATATGTTTCTAACAATAAATTGTAATGTTTCCTGTTTTTTTCTTTTCTTAGTGATTCATCATTTTTCTACTAAGCAAAGAAGAATTCGGGCAATAAAAGAAATGGCAAGAATTTTGCATCCTGGTGGTCAGATAATGCTGTATGTTTGGGCAATGGAACAAAAAAAACGTCGTTTTGAAAAGCAAGATGTATTTGTGCCATGGAACAAAGCATTACTGCCGCGACCGAACCCACAAACAAACCAGTGTGAAAATAAAGAAGACTCCAATACTAAATCACATGACATCAGCTCAAAGTTGGTTCAGCAGTCAGGGAGCATCACCTTACATAACTTGAAGCAGACTTTTGATTCTAAGCAATTACACAACACTAGCACCTATAGAGCAAGCGAAACATGCTGCATGAAGTTTCCTAATGACGACAGTAGACTCTACAGTGCTATTGGAAAATCTATTCGCTCATGGTTTTTCTCCAGATCCCTTGATGAATCCACCTTGAGGAGGCAGATTGATAAGATGAAGTCGCTCAGCCCTGTGAGCGGTTGGGTGAATAGCGCTGTGTCTGTGCAACCTTCTCGACATTGTAGTCTGGACCTTGGACACCAGAGGTTCCTACTAAAGGAGACCAGTTTGGATGATGATGATGATGTTTTTATTAAAAGTGAAATGGTCAAAAAACATCAATGGTTTCTAGCTTTAGATCCCTCCAAAAACAGTAGACACGTTGGTTTGGTGCAGAACGATGTAAAGCAAAACTTCCAACCAGGTGTCAAATACTGTAACTGTATTTGTAGCAATGAAGGTGATGCAGGTACCCAAAATAGAGTCTTAAAGAGAACTTCAACCACAGAGTCCAGTGACTCAGTCTTGGATGAGACCGTGGCAGCTAGTGATCAAGAAGCAGATGCTTTTGACTCTAAAGCATACATGCGCTACTATCATGTTTTCCGCGAGGGAGAACTTCGTAGCATCTTGGAAAATGATGTCCCACAACTTACCGTTATAAGTTCTTCTTTTGACCATGGTAACTGGTGTATAATTGCGGAAAAAAAATAATCCAATCCTATAAGAGTTTCCATTTTTAAATGAAGTAATTTTAAATTTGTGCTGCTAAGTTTTATTCTATTTCCTTTTTGTTCTGCAGAAATAATAGTTTTTGTTATTTATTTTATTTTTAAATGTGCAAATGGCAATACTTGAAAATAATGTTTTATACAGATTAGTATCAGATTGGCTGATTATTGGGTATTTTTGCTGTTCTTGTTATAAATATTATTTTATTCCTTTTTTAACAAGAAATGGATAACAAAGCAATACTAATTATGGAAAAAAAGACATTATTACATGAAGGTTTTATAGTTGTCATCTATCATTAGTGGTAATTTATCTGTATCTGTCCTGTAGGTAGTATGACTAGAGTAATTAGAAACTTTTAGATTACTATTATTTGTATTATCATTATAGTTGGTATTCTTTTACTATAGGAATTTACTGAAGAAGTCCCATAAAAGTACTGTACATGGTATACAGCAAATAAACGTGTATTTCAGGGCACCGTCCACATAGGAGTTGGCTATATTTTTTTTGTATTTTTGCTATGTTATTTCTGTGTTTTTTTTTGCAGTATACTGTGGAAAGATGTTAGTTACAAGTTTATAGCAAAGTGTAAAGTTTGAAAACACAAATAATCCTGGTCTGCACACTTGCCAGGGTAGTTGTACTTTTGTTGTGAATTCCACAAGATCCGTTGGTAATTAAAGAGAACCCGTCACCCCCCCATGGGCGTTTTTAAGTAAAAGAGCCACCTTCAGCAGCACTAAGGCAGCAGTCTGTGAAGGTGGCTCTTTTGTTTCTGCTCCCCAGCAACGCTGAAATATTGAGTTTTATAAATAGGTCCCCATACCTTAATTGAGTCCCATAGGTATGGCTTCTTCCCCCGTTTTCATCCCCTCGGCAGCGTCGGATGACCGGCCAGGGAACTGCTCAGCTCATCCGACACTGAAAATGAAAACAGAAGTGGAGGGAGAAGGGGGCAGGTGCAGCTAAAGCTGTTAACTGCGCATGTGCCAGATTGCCAGCCCCGCAGTGTGAATACATCATAACACACTGCGGGGTGGGATCTGGTGCCTCAGAAAGACGCAGGCGCGATAGCCTTATGTCAGTTCCCGGGCAGCGCGCACTGCGCATGCCTAAGGACTGTTCCAACAGCGCAGGCGCTCCACAGCATGTAACGGCAAGAAAAACAACTGAGGAGGCTGCGCAGTGACGCAGCAGGGGGATGATGGACGGCAGGGAGGAGGATGAGACGGGAAGAAGCCATACCTATGGGACTCAAGGTATGGGGACCTATTTATAAAACTCAATATTTCAGCGTTGCTGGGGAGCAGAAACAAAAGAGCCACCTTCACAACCTGCAGCCTTAGTGCTGCTGAAGGTGGCTCTTTTACTTAAAAACACTCTGGGGGGGGTGACAGGTTCCCTTTAAGGGTTAAAATCACAACTAATAGTCAAGCTACAGTCCCTCACATTCATGTTCAGGAGGGTCTGGGCACTGTTGGTATCTCGGATGACAGAGCCAAGTAGATTAGGCAGTGTAAGGTGAGAAGACACCCATGAAATTTCTGAAGCAATGGCACCCATCCATCCTAAAGGCACTGCCACACTTAGCGATCACACCAGCGATCACGACAACGACACGACCTGGCGAGATCGCTGGTGCGATCGCTATGTGATCACTAGTTAGATTCCAAACACAACTCATCAGCGATCTGTATAACGACCTCTGCGGTCGTTGGGAAAACCTAGTCCCACCTGTGATGCTGGTGAAGTCGTTCATAAAGGGTGTCACACTCAGCGATTCAGTCTCACCAGCATGACACCAACGACCAAAAACGTCTCAGAACGTTCATGAGCGATCAGCGACATCTCAACAGGGGTCACATCACTGCTACATGTCACACACAGCGGCGTCGCTAACGAGATCGCTACTGCGTCATAAATTGAGGTGAGCAGTAGCGATCTCGCTAGCGATCTCGCTTAGTGTGGCATACCCTTAAGACTCTTGATTAGTGGATAGTTTTCTCTCCTGACCCCATGCACAAATAATCACTCTGCTTTATTTACTGTTTTTGTGCTTTCAAAATGGGTTAGGTGAATAAGTCATTGCCATAGACCAGTCTGGGAGATCAAAAGGATCAGGCGTGTAAATTTATTCAGGCTATCCTTATCCAAATAAAGCCAGATTTCCATTATTAGGGTGCATTTAGACATCTGTGCAAATCAGTCCAAGATTGTACGGACTGGTTGTGGATCTCCTGACCCAAGTATGAGAGCTTCATAGTTATCTTGCTCCGGTTGGGAGATCCGCAGCCATTCCGCACAGTGCAGTCCAATCTCGGACTGTGCTGCTCTTGCATGAGTGCGCTCACTGAGCCGAGTGCGGATTCAATAGTGAGTCCTGTGTTCCAAGCTGCAGTCATAGAAAGGTCAGCCTCCCGGGATGCACAATTCACAGGAGAGATCGGTGGGGTCTAAGGACATAGTCTCCCATCAATCTGCAGGAAATTAAAATGCATAAAAAACTGTTAAATGTTTAGTTGTTTTTTTTTTAAACGCAACATTTATTAACAAGACACCTATCAATGCATCGTGAATTATGGACCGTTATTAAAGTGTTTTGGTTTGAAGTAGACAATGCAATAAAACATGCTGCTCTGTACAGTTTGCTCCTTTTCATAATTGTAAAGTAGTGATGTCACTTCTGTAAATCATGACATATTTCTGGACTACTTCATTGTGATATGTGTATTTGTAACGATTGCCTCATACAGGGATCTCAAGTGTTTCAAATTGAAACTCATATTGTAAGGAATGATGTTTTGTACAATGCAAAGAGAGAATGAATAAATGCAGTTAATTAGATGTCGTACTTACATTCTGAAATATTCATGCTGTTAAATGTTTTCCACTTTTAGGCGGAGTTCACATCTTCATTTAGTTTGAAACACAATGTGAAGCCTTTCTTCTGCTTTGTGGGTCTCCACCATTTTTATTTTCAGAGTGATAGGCAGTTGCTTAGAGGAAGCCATGGCTGCTGTTTTGGCACAAGGTTAGAGGACACTAGGTTTTTATAAAGCTGGGAAATTTGCATCACCTGGCCTTTCCTAACAGTGATAGAGAACAAGCCATGACCCTAACAGGCTAATTAAAGTCTGAAACCTTGGTCAAAGTGATCTGAGCTCAGAAATCTCCCAGGGTACCCAAACTTTTGCATAAGCCCATTTTCCTTTTTGTTATTTTATAAAATATAAAAAAATTACAATATATATATTTTTTGCCTAAAATACAATGAAATGTGTCACCTTTATCTTTAGGCCTTTTAGAGATCATTTCATTTTCAACTTGCTTAACTGTTCACAATAATAGTAATTTTGACCAGGGGTGCCCAAACTTTTACATTCCACTGGATCCCTCATTATCGGCACATGCAAGTTCCTCAACCTAACTTGGCTAAAGGTGGGCTTAGACTACACACCCTGTAGCCAAAATTTAATGGTGGATAGGATACATTTGCAGGTCATTTAATAGCCTATTTAGATACATCCGCACAGAATGATCGTTACTACATCGTCCGATGCACACAGAATATAATTGTTCTCGGCACCACATGTCCTGTTTACTCAGGACGGTGTGCTGCCCAGAGCGATGATCTTAAAACCAGCCTGGACATAATTTCTCCTGCTGAACGAGCTTTCTGCATCTGCCTATGACCAGTGATGTATGTGGAGAGGGCAGGCTGATTTTAGTAGCTAAGCCAGCTCCTTCTCTGTCTATAAACCATCAGTAAGAAGGAGCTGGCTTAGTAATGGAAGTAAGCTTGTTAGTCCTCGTGTTGTGCTGATATATTGAGCTTTCTAGTGTGTTGAGTCCAACACAGAACTGACAGCAGGACATCAGTAGCGCTCTAATAATAAAATTATGTTTTATACATATCTAATAATATTTTTATAGCAGGACAATAACATTTTTGTACAAATTAATACTTTTTTATTTTTGCCTTATTTATGACTGTATACCTTTTTAGTTTTTACTTCAGTGCGGCTGCATGAGGACTTTATTAATGCTTGTAATTATTATTTACACCATTTTGGCTTATAAAAGTCCTGGAATAGTGGTGGCAGAAGCTACAGATATGTTAAAAAATCTTAAAGCCAATTCCAACCTAATAGCTTAGGTGCTTGATACCTTGACACCTGGATTATACAGATAATTGGACATGATCGCCATAGTGTCTGGATATTTTAGAAGGAACCATTCATCACTGGGATCTTGACCTTTTTGTTGCTTGTCACTATTACCTTTCTCATTCCACAAAATCTAACAACTCATTCTGCCTTCATTGCTGATTGTTATTTTTTGTGGAATGGAGCTGACATCATGTCAAGTGCTCGCGGTGTGTGCTACATGTCTTTTTATTGCTGGTAAAAGTCTGCCCTCAGACATACATGGTGGCAGATTTGTGGACAGACAGATGACAGAGATGCTTTCTTCAGTCATCAGGGAAACATTTAGGTGCGTGAATTTCTCTTGTGGATTTGCCCACGCTTGTTTTTTTGGCTGGATGTGAGGGTTCTCAGGACTGGTCATAGCACGTCTGACATTGACAGTCATAGACATCTGTTATTTTATGTGTATGAACACAGAGGTGACAATGCTTGGCTGGGGTACATATAGTATCTTCTAGAGCAGGGGTGGGGAACCTCAGGCCCCAGGGCCATTTACGTCCCTCGATGGCCTTTTATCCGGCCCCCGGGCAGATTCTCAGGGACCGCAGTGCTTTGGCAGGGAGCTGTATTTTGATTGCCTGCAGCTCTTTAATTTCTTCTTGATCTGTGAGCACACACACGCAGTGTTCACTACTGAACACTGAAGGGCATGCAATGCAAGATTACGCCTTGAGACCAGTGCCAGAGTCAGGATGTACTTTGTGGGTGGAGTTTGTACGGCCCTCGAAGGATGGTATAAATATCCAAAAGGCCCTTGGCAGAAAAAAGATTCCCCACCCCTGTTCTAGAGGCTTATGTAGGTGTTTCATTTGTACTATATCTGTGTGTTACATATATGTTTGCTGTATGACATTTCAACTTCGGTATGAAACTAGTGTTTACTATCACTTACAGCAAACAGAACATCTATCTATAATTGAAAGATGCACAATAATTACCTTTATTTACAGAAACGTATAAAATACCCGGGCAGATTTATCGAGAAATTATTGTCTTGCATAGAATGATATCCTAGGGATTCTGATCTGGATATCCTACCCACACATTTTTGAGAGGCTTACACATAAAAAAAATGGAGTGTAAGGTGGACAAAAGTGTCAGTGGTCTCTCCTTACATTAGCACCCTGATATAATAAGTATTAGATTAAAAAGATAGGGTGAACAGCAATGTGAGCAGTCTCCTCTTACTTGAGCCCTCCCGGTATCTCCAATATTTTGTCAGAAAGACAGGTTGGTCAGCAGTATGAGCAGCATCTTACCTCAGCACCCCTGGAATGTCCATTATTAGATCAGAAAGAAAGGTTCAGTAGCCTCTTAACACAGTACACTGGTATCTCCAGTATAAGATCTGAAAGACAGGGTAGACAGCAGAGCAGTGTGAGCAGCCTCTTCTTTCCTTATCATGCCTGGTATTTCCAGTATTAGATCTGAAAGACAGGGTAGACAGCAGAGCAGTGTGAGCAGCCTCTTCTTTCCTTATCATGCCTGGTATCTCCAGTATTAGATCTGAAAGACAGGGTAGACAGCAGAGCAGTGTGAGCAGCCTCTTCTTTCCTTATCATGCCTGGTATCTCCAGTATTAGATCTGAAAGACAGGGTAGACAGCAGAGCAGTGTGAGCAGCCTCTTCTTTCCTTATCATGCCTGGTATCTCAAGTATTAGATCTGAAAGACAGGGTAGTCAGCAGAGCAGTGTGAGCAGCCTCTTCTTACCTCAGCACTCCTAGTATCCACAGTAGTAAATCAAAAAGATGGAGTGGACAGTAGTGTGAGCAGCCTCTTCTTACCTTAGCCCCCATCGTATCTCCAGTGTTAGGTCAGATAAATGGGGTGGATAGCAGTGCGAGCAACATCTTCTTATTTCAGCACCCTTGGTATCTACAATATTAGATCATAAAGACATGTTTGACAGTAGTGGAAGCAGCCTATTATCTCAGCACCCGTGGTATTTGTAGTATTACATCAGAAATACAGGGTGGACTGCTGTGTGAGCAGTTTTCTTACCTCAGCACCCCTGGTATCTCTAAAGACAGGGTCGACAGCAGTGTGATAAGCCCATCTTATCTTAGCACCCCTGATATATCCAGTATTAGATCTGAATGATAGCAGTGTTAGCAGCTTCTTCTTACATCTGCACCCTCAACACTTCTGGTATCTATAGTATTAGATCAGAAAGTCATGGTGGATAACAGTGTGAGCAACCATTTCTTACTTCGACATCCCTGGTATCTCTAGTGCTAGTTCAGAAAGGCAGGGTGGACAGCTGTGTGAGCATCTGAGAAGTAGGGATGCCCTATTTTCTTTGTGTATGACTGAAGACGAAAAAGTCAGAACAAGTTACAGTAGAAGGTGATGAACCTCTATGAATACTTGTACCAATCACCAGCAGAAAAAAAGATCTGGATAATTGTGGACTTGGCCACGGATATTGAAGGATGGTATTTTATCATGTACAGTTAGGTCCATAAATATTTGGACAGAGACAACATTTATCTAATTTTGGTTCTAGACATTACCACAATGAATTTGAAACAAAACAAATCAGATGCAGTTGAAGTTCAGACTTTCAGCTTTCATTTGAGGGTATCCACATTAAAATTGGATGAAGGGTTTAGGAGTTTCAGCTCCTTAACATGTGCCACCCTGTTTTTAAAGGGACCAAAAGTAATTGAACAGATTAAATAATTGTAAATAAAATGTTCATTTCTAGTACTTGGTTGAAAACCCTTTGTTAGCAATGACTGCCTGAAGTCTTGAACTCATGGACATCACCAGACACTGTGTTTCCTTCTTTTTGATGCTCTGCCAGGCCTTCACCGCGGTGGTTTTCAGTTGTTTGTTTGTGGGCCTTTCTGTCTGAAGTTTAGTCTTTAACAAGTGAAATGCATGTTCAATTGGGTTGAGATCAGGTGACTGACTTGGCCATTCAAGAATATTCCACTTCTTTGCTTTAATAAACTCCTGGGTTGCTTTGGCTTTATGTTTTGGGTCATTGTCCATCTGTAGTATGAAACGACGACCAATCAGTTTGGCTGCATTTGGCTGGATCTGAGCACACAGTATGGCTCTGAATACCTCAGAATTCATTCGGCTGCTTCTGTCCTGTGTCACATCATCAATAAACACTAGTGACCCAGTGCCACTGGCAGCCATGCATGCCCAAGCCATCACACTGCCTCCGCAGTGTTTTACAGATGATGTGGTATGCTTTGGATCATGAGCTGTACCACGCCTTCGCCATACTTTTCTCTTTCCATCTTTCTGGTAGAGGTTGATCTTGGCTTCATCTGTCCAAAGAATGTTCTTCCAGAACTGTGCTGCATTTTTAGATGTTTTTTAGCAAAGTCCAGTCTAGCCTTTTTATTCTTGATGCTTATGAGTGGCTTGCACCGTGCAGTGAACCCTCTGTATTTACTTTCATGCAGTCTTCTCTTTATGGTAGATTTGGATATTGATACGCCTACCTCCTGGAGAGTGTTGTTCACTTGGTTGGCTGTTGTGAAGGGGTTTCTCTTCACCATGGAGAGTATTCTGCGATCATCCACCACTGTTGTCTTCCGTGGGCGCCCAGGTCTTTTTGCATTGATGAGTTCACCAGTGCTTTCTTTCTTTCTCAGGATGTACCAAACTGTAGATTTTGCCACTCCTAATGTTGTAGCAATTTCTCGGATGGGTTTTTTCTGTTTTTGCAGCTTAAGGATGGCTTGTTTCACCTGCATGGAGAGCTCCTTTGACCACATGTTTCCTTCACAGCTAAACCTTCCAAATGCAAACACCACACCTCAAATCAACACCAGCCCTTTTATCTGCTTAATTGAGAATGATATAATGAAGGGATTGCCCACACCTGTCCATGAAATAGCCTTGGAGTCAATTGTCCAATTACTTTTGGTCCCTTTAAAAACAGGGTGGCACATGTTAAGGAGCTGAAACTCCTAAACCCTTCATCCAATTTTAATGTGGATACCCTCAAATGAAAGCTGAAAGTCTGAACTTCAACTGCATCTGATTTGTTTTGTTTCAAATTCATTGTGGTAATGTCTAGAACCAAAATTAGATAAATGTTGCCTCTGTCCAAATATTTATGGACCTAACTGTATGTGTGTTAAACAGACCATGCAATGCATTAGAGTGCAATCTTTTCTTTTTGGTTGTTGAATAAAGATCCTTTTTTGGTACAATAACTGCTGGTTTAAGTCCTGCTACATTATACATATTGAATTCAAGCCAATGCTTAACTGTAATTTAGTTTCTCCACATTCAGGTCTAAACTTGTTTGTTAATTTAGGATTATTGACATCATTGTGTTGCTGTATCTCCCAATTACCCTTCAGCTTATGATGAGAATACTGGACATTCTTTGTAAAGCAAATCTGTCAGTAGAATCAACCCTCCTAAGCCATTCATATTGGCATGTAGTTAAGAGAAAATTGAAATAATTCATGAGAAATTCATGTTTTTCTTAATGGGGTTGTTTGGCCTTATCAGCGGGCGCATGACTGCAAGAATGTGATTTGCATACATGTCGCGGTCACGTGCTGACTAGAAGGGTGCAAGTGTATTGAGCAAGGCCGGACAAAAGCTAATCGGAATGTGGCCAGGAGTATGCATGTCACGTACTTGCAGTCACATGACTTCTGGCTCCCCCATCTGACAATCCTCACAGCACGCAGAGCGTGTGATGTGAGTATTCACAATTCTGTAGTCACATGGAGGGACTGCAAATTTGTATCCAAAGGCTGGACAACCCCATTAATATGTAAATGAGCTGTTATAATCTGTGGATCGGACATAGATCTCCCTGAGAATATGCCTTTAGAGATTATACTAAATGAAAAGGAGCATTACCAGTGTGAGACATGTAATGACTGACAGTCTGCTCTCCTGATCTACATGTCTCAAACTGGTAGCGTCCTTTTCATTTACAATAAGCCCTGGAGGCTGATTCTCAGGGAGATCTATGTCCGGCCCATAGATCTGAACAGCTCGTTTACATATTAAGAAAAATGTGGATTTCTTTTGAATAAATATCAAAAAACTGACCGGCACATCCAAACATAGATTCAGTGTGAACAGGTGCTAAACCTAGAGTCACCAACTCATATATATACAAGAAAAAAAGGTAGCACACTGTAGCGCTATAGCTTGCAAACACGAAACATGAAAAATATGAAAAATGAACTGCATCACTACCCTAGAAATATGAAAAATTGAGAAGTCTTAGCGCATAAGATGGCCAAATTATGTGAGCCTGATAGCCACGTCAAGGCTCTTCTCGTATATCAGGTCCTAACTAATGCCTATCCTCGCTTAGAAAAGTCTGTCTGCATGGGAACATATGAGTCCTCTCTTCAGACTAAAATCTACATCTCTGTGGAGGGGTGATGAACCTGTTGTAATTAAAAAGCCTGTGACCACCAGGTGGAGTGCTCAGGTAGAAGGTAAATGAATACATATCAAAAAACTGACCGGCACATTCAAACATAGATTCAGTGTGAACAGGTGCTAAACCTAGAGTCACCAACTCATATATATATATATACAAGAAAAAAAGGTAGCACACTGTAGCGCTATAGCTTGCAAACACGAAACATGAAAAATATGAAAAATGAACTGCATCACTACCCTAGAAATATGAAAAATTGAGAAGTCTTAGCGCATAAGATGGCCAAATTATGTGAGCCTGATTCTTTTGAATAAGAGATCGGATCATAGATATCATGGTATCATTTTATTCAACTTCCCATGATCTACATGCCCATATAGACGGCTAAGGAGGGTTGATCCTACTGACACATTCCCTTTAAGAACAATATGAATGAGCTTTGAATTCTTGGCTCCTCCAACATATAGAGTCTTAACCCCTTAAGGACAGCCGATATGCCTTTTAACGGCAGCAGTTAAGGGTACTTATGCCTCAGCACCGCTGTTTAACAGGAGTAGCTGAGACCCGAGAGAACATGATCCGGTTCGGTTTTTACCGACATCAGTGTTGCGATGGCTGTTATTAACAGAATAAAGGCGACCGCAAAAAAAGTCAGATTTCCCATTTAATTTCTCTCTCCTCTGATGTGAAATAGGATCCCCCGAATCCAGTGTCCCTGGACCCTCCTACTTTCCCCCCCGGCCGTTGGGGTCTTCTTCTGGGAAGAAAATGACAGGCGCATGCGCAGTGCACCCACCGAAATCTGCCGGCAGGCACCCAGCAACAATAGGATATTTTTCCTATTTGTTCATTTTGATCACTGTGATAGACCCTATCACAGTGATCAAAATAAAAAAAATAGTAAATCAAACCCCTTTATCACCCTCTTAGGTAAAAATAATAAAAAAAGTATTTCCATTTTTTCATTAGGGTTGGGCTAAAGTTAGGGTTGGGCTAAAGTTAGGGTTAGGGTTGGGCTAGGGCTACGGTTAGAGTTGGGGCTAGGGTTAGAGTTGGGACTACGTTATGTTTAGGTAGCTGAGGAGAAAAAGCAAAAAACGGCAATACACCAGAGAGGCTGGAACCTATTGGATTGCAGTAACCTGAACTAACCACACAACTAGAGGTAGCCGTGGAGCGTTCCTACGTTGATCCTAGACGCCTCGTCACAGCCTGAGAGATAACTACACCTAAAGGCAGAAAGATGAAAGCTATCTGCCCCGGAGCAGATCCCCAAAGAAAATAGGAAGCCCCCAAACATGTAAAGGCGGTTAGACAAGAAGAGAGCACGGACACAGACAGAAAATAGAATGAGCAAACGCTGGGGCCAAATCTGTCTAGAAAGAAAAGTACAGGAAAGAATTCTGACTGCAATCCAACAAAAAACCCTAAAAAATACCAACTCTTCTGATTGCAAAAACACCTGAGATCACACGATCTCCACCACCTAAATCAGATCTCTGGTGTAACAAAACTAAGCCGCAGCCACTGAAAAAACAGGAAAAAGCAAATGAACAAATAACAGTGGCTACAGATAAACTGAGAGGAGCACAGGCCCCAGGAGGGGACCCGGCTGACCTCCAAAAAAGTGCAGAAAACTATGCAAAAAGCAAGCACAAAAAGAAAAGCAGAAATATCTTATCTGAAAACATGATGCAGGCAGGACTCCAGCAAACTTCCAAATGAACCAGGAACCACAATTGAGACAAGAACAATTGATCACCGGCGACCATCATGGGAGGGAACCTCCCTTATATCAGTCCAGTCCGTGATCCCAGATTGCCATTCCTCGCTGAAAGGTTCAGTACTGTCTGTAACCACCAGAGGGAGCCTCTGCTCAGAAACCATCTCTAGCACATTCATAACTACCCCCCCTTGAGGAGGGGTCACCGAACCCTCACCTGTGCAACCAGGCCGATCAGGATGAGCTCGGAGATAGGCACGGATCAGTCTCCTAGCATGGATGTCCGAAGCAAACACCCAAGAATTGTCCTCCTGACCATAACCTCTCCACTTAACCAAATACTGGAGTTTCCGTCTAGAAAAACGAGAATCCAATATTTTCTCAACCACATACTCCAGATTGCCCTCAACCAAAACAGGGTCAGGAGGCGCAGCCATAGGAACCACTGGCTCGACAAACCTCTTCAATAAGGACTTGTGGAACACGTTATGGATCTTAAATGTCCCTGGAAGAAGCAAACGGAAGGAAACAGGATTAAGAATCTCCATGATCTTATAAGGTCCAATGAACCTAGGCTTAAACTTTAGAGATGCAACCCTCATAGGGATATTTCTTGAGGACAACCAAACCAAGTCCCCCACTTTAAACCGAGGACCATCAGTCCTATGCCAGTTGGCAAACCGTTGGGCCTTCTCCTGAGAGACAACCTCTCCACTACCTGGTCCCAAATCTGCTGCATACGCTCCACAACAGAGTCAACACCCGGACAGACAGAAGCCTCTGCCTGTCCCGAAGAAAATCGAGGGTGAAACCCAGAATTGCAGAAAAATGGAGACATCAAGGTGGCAGAGCTAGCCCTATTATTAAAAGCAAACTCAGCCAAAGGCAAAAAAGAGACCCAGTCATCTTGATCAGCAGACACAAAACATCTCAAATAAGTCTCCAAGGTCTGGTTTGTTCTCTCGGTTTGTCCATTGGTCTGAGGATGAAATGCAGAGGAGAAAGTTAATTGAACACCAAGTTTAGAACAAAATGTCCTCAAAAATCTGGAAACAAACTGGACTCCTCTGTCAGACACAATGTTCTCCGGAATGCCATGTAACCGAACCACGTGCTGAAGGAACAAAGGCACCAATTCAGAGGAGGAAGGTAACTTAGGTAATGGCACAAGATGTATCATCTTGGAAAACCTATCACAGATTACCCAGATAACGGTCATTTTCTGAGAAACAGGGAGGTCGGAAATAAAATTCATAGAGATATGGGTCCATGGCCTCTTGGGCACAGGTAATGGCATTAACAAACCACTAGAGCGAGAGCAAGGCTTGGAACGAGAGCAAGTCCCACAGGACTGCACAAATTCCCTGACGTCACGAGACAAAGTAGGCCACCAAAAGGACCGACTCACCAAGTCTCTGGTACCAAAAATCCCAGGATGACCAGCCAACGCGGAACAATGAATCTCAGACATCACACTCTTCTTCCACTGGTCTGGGACAAACAATTTCCCAATAGGGCAGCGCTCAAGTTTATCCTCCTGACACCCTTCCAGAGCCAGTGTCAAATTGGGCGAGATTGCAGAAAGTACTACACCCTCTTTCAAAATAACAGCCAGATCAGATAACTCAGGAGAGTCCGCAAAGAAACTCCTCGAGAGGGCATCCGCCTTAACATTCTTAGTGCCAGGAAGAAAGGAAACCACAAAATTAAAACGTGTGAAAAACAAGGCCCACCTGGCCTGTCTAGGATTAAGTCGCTTGGCTGATTCGAGATAAACCAGATTCTTATGGTCCGTGAGGACCACCACCTGATGTTTGGCTCCTTCCAGCCAATGTCTCCACTCTTCAAAGGCCCACTTCATGGCCAATAACTCCCGATTACCCACGTTATAATTACGTTCAGTTGGAGAAAATTTTCGAGAGAAAAAGGCACAAGGGTTACTCTTAGAGGTCTCTGGATCTCTTTGGGACAAAACGGCACCTGCCCCAATTTCAGAGGCATCAACCTCCACCTGAAACGGTAGAGAAACATCAGGCTGCCATAGAACAGGAGCAGAAGTGAATCTCTGCTTAAGTTCCTGAAATGCAGAAACTGCCTCAGGAGGCCAATTCACCACATCAGAACCCTTTTTGGTCAAATCAGTCAATGGTTTAACAATACCGGAGAAATTTCCAATAAATTTACGATAAAAATTGGCAAAACCCAAAAATCTCTGAAGAGCCTTTAATGAAGTAGGTTGGACCCAATCACAGATGGCCTGAACCTTGACCGGGTCCATTTCAATAACAGACGGAGACAAAATGAATCCCAGAAATGAGACCTTCTGTACGCCAGAAAGACACTTTGATCCCTTCACATACAGTGCATTCTCTCTCAAAATCTGGAACACAGTCCGAACATGTTTCACATGAGAGTCCCAGTCATTGGAAAAAATCAAGATATCATCCAAATAAACAATCAGAAATTTATCCACAAAATACCTGAAAATATCATTCATGAAGGATTGGAAGACGGAAGGAGCATTAGTGAGCCCAAAGGGCATCACTAGGTACTCAAAATGCCCCTCTGGGGTATTAAACGCCGTCTTCCATTCATCCCCGTGCTTAATGCGAATAAGGTTATACGCCCCCCTGAGGTCAAGCTTGGTAAACCAACTAGCACTTTTCATTCTGGAAAACAGGTCAGAAATCAAGGGTAATATTGTTCAAGAGATGATAATCAATACACGGCCTTAATGAACCATCCTTTTTGGCCACAAAGAAAAAACCGGCACCCAAGAGTGAAGAGGATGGTCTGATATGACCCTTCTCCAATGACTCCTTGATATCAGATCGCATAGCATCGTGTTCAGGTACAGACAAGTTAAAAAGGCGACCTTTAGGAAATTTACCACCAGACACTAATTCAATAGCGCAATCATAGCTCCTGTGAGGGGGCAAGGATGCAGATTTACTTTCACTAAATACATCCGAAAAATCATTCAAAAAGTCAGGAACATCCTGAGACTGGGGAGAGGCAGAAAAAACAGGAGTGTCAGTATTAACACATTGGCAGCCCCAACTGGTCACAGACACAGATTTCCAATCCAAAACAGGATTATGAGACTGTTACCAAGGGAAACCTAGTACAATAATGTCATGCAGATTATGCAGCACCAGAAATTTGCAACTCTCCTGATGATCTGGTTCAACCCTCATTATCACCTGAGTAGAAAACTGGGGTTTATTCTCCGCCAAAGGGGTAGAATCAATGCACAGTAGGGGAATAAACTTCCGCAGGAGTATCATGGGAAACCCACAACGTTTGGCAAAGTCAAAATCCATCAGGTTAATAGCTGCTCCTGAATCAACAAAAGCCTGAGCAGAAAATGTGGACAGGGAGCAAATCAGGGTAACAGTCAACAGAAATTTAGTCTGAACACTACCCAAGACAACTGAGCGTGCAAAACGTCTTCCTCGCTTAGGGTAGACGGAAAGAGCATGAGAGGCGTCACCACAGTAGAAACATAACCCATTGCGCTTTCGAAACTCATGACGCTGAGCCCCAGAAGTCACTCCATCACACTGCATGGGCCCAGGAGCTGGCTCACAAGGCAACATCATGTCACGCATACCTCTGCACTCACGCAAACGTCTGTCAATTTGAATAGCCAATGACATAGAATCATTGAGACCAGAGGGACAGGGAATCCCACCATAACATCCTTTACATTCTCTGACAGCCCCTTCCGAAAAAGGGCTGCCAAAGCATAATCATTCCATTTGATCAGGACTGCCCACTTTCAGAATTTCTGACAGTACAACTCAGCGTGTTCAAGACCCTGATTTAATGCCAACAAGGTTTTTTCAGCTTGATCAGTGACATTAGGTTCATCGTACAATAACCCCAGAGCCTGAAAAAATACATCAACATCATTCAAAACAGGATCCCCAGGTGTCAGGGAAAAAGCCCAATCCTGAGGGTCGCCGCGCAGGAGAGAGATGACAATTTAAACCTGCTGTGCTGCGCTCCCCGAGGACTTAGGTTTTAAGGCAAAAAACAACTTACAGTTATTTTTGAAATTCAGAAATTTAGCCCGATACCCCAAAAACAAATCTGGCATGGGAATCCTAGGTTCCACAACCGGCAACCTAGCAAGATAGGTAGCAATACTCCGAACCTCAGTGGCAAGCTGATCCACACGGCCAGACAACTGTGCAAACTCCATTGAGAGAAAAAAAAAATCCTCCTCAACACCCAGAGAAAAAGAGGGAAAAAATGCAACAAACAGAAAAAAAAAATCTCTGACAACTATGACAACTTTTTTTTCTTTCCACACTATTTTTCCCTTCTGTGAGTACCATACAACCCTCAGTTTTGGCCGGTGATACTGTTATGTTTAGGTAGCTGAGGAGAAAAAGCAAAAAACGGCAATACACCAGAGAGGCTGGAACCTATTGGATTGCAGTAACCTGAACTAACCACACAACTAGAGGTAGCCGTGGAGCGTTCCTACGTTGATCCTAGACGCCTCGTCACAGCCTGAGAGATAACTACACCTAAAGGCAGAAAGATGAAAGCTATCTGCCCCGGAGCAGATCCCCAAAGAAAATAGGAAGCCCCCAAACATGTAATGGCGGTTAGACAAGAAGAGAGCACAGACAGAGACAGGAAATAGAATGAGCAAACGCTGGGGCCAAATCTGTCTAGAAAGAAAAGTACAGGAAAGAATTCTGACTGCAATCCAACAAAAAACCCTAAAAAATACCAACTCTTCTGATTGCAAAAACACCTGAGATCACACGATCTCCACCACCTAAATCAGATCTCTGGTGTAACAAAACTAAGCCGCAGCCACTGAAAAAACAGGAAAAAGCAAATGAACAAATAACAGTGGCTACAGATAAACTGAGAGGAGCACAGGCCCCAGGAGGGGACCCGGCTGACCTCCACAAAAGTGCAGAAAACTATGCAAAAAGCAAGCACAGAAAGAAAAGCAGAAAATATCTTATCTGAAAGCAGATGATGCAGGCAGGACTCCAGCAAACTTCCAAATGAACCAGGTACCACAATTGAGACAAGAACAATTGATCACCGGCGACCATCATGGGAGGGAACCTCCCTTATATCAGTCCAGTCCGTGATCCCAGATTGCCATTCCTCACTGAAAGGTTCAGTACTGTCTGTAACCACCAGAGGGAGCCTCTGCTCAGAAACCATCTCTAGCACATTCATAACAGGACTAGGGTTAGGGTTGGGCTAGGGTTAGCATTGGGCTAAAGTTAGTGTTGGGCTAAAGTTAGGGTTGAGCTAGGGTTTTGGTTATGGTTGGGATTACAATTAGGGTTGGGATTAGGGTTAGCGGTGTGTTGGGGTGAGAATTGTGGTTAGGGTTATGGTTAGGTTTGGTATTAGCGTGTGTTGGGGTTAGTGTGGGAGTTAGAATTGGGGTGTTCCACTGTTTAGGTACATCAGGGGGTCTCCAAATGCGACATGGCGCCACCATTATTTCCAGCCAATTGTGCATTCAAAAAAACGGTGCTCCCTCCTTTCTGAGCCCTGCCATGCGCCCAAACAGTGGCTTTCCCCCACATACGGGGTGTTGGTGTACTCAGGAGAAATTGCACAGCAAATTTTGTGGTCCATTTTCTCCTGATACCCTTGTGAAAATAAAAAAATTTGGTTCCAAAGTAAATTTTTTGTGAAAAAAGTCAAATGTTAATTTTTTCCTTTCACATTGCTTTAGTTTTCATGAAGCATCTCAAGGGTTAATAAACTTCTTGAATGTGGCTTTGTGCACCTTGAGCCCTTGAGGGGTGCAGTTTTTAGAATGGTGTCACTTTTGGGTATTTTATGGTATATTGACCCCCCCAAACTCACTTCAAATGTGAGGTTTTCTCTAAAAATGGTTTTGTAAATTTTGTTGGAAAAATGAGAAATCACTGGTCAACTTTTAACCCTTATAACGTTCACAAAAAAAATGTTTCCAAAATTATGCTGATGTAAAGTTGACATGTGGGAAATGTTATTTAATAACTATTTTGTGTGACACCACTCTCTGATTTAAGGGTACAAAAATAAAATTTTAAAAATTGCAAAATTTTCAAAATTTTTGTCAAATTTCCATTTTTTCATAAATAAACGCAAGTTATATCAAAGAAATTTTACCACTAACATGAAGCACAATATGTCACAAAAAACATTCTCATTATCAGTGGGATACGTTGAAGTGTTAAAGAGCTATAACCTCATAAAGTGACAATGGTCAGAATTCTAAAAATTGGCTTGGTCATTAAGTACCAAATTGGCTCTTTTACTAAGGGGTTATGTTGGAAAACCATCCTCACATCAACCCAAAATTAAAAAGTTCAAGTGGAAAAGTGTGAGCCGCTGTGGTTTATGATTATATAGTTGAGGGCATCTGGAAATTTAATCAGTCTGTAAAATTGTATGTAGCAAAAAAATTCAAATATGCACTGATTTCTTTCTTTAACGCTGGTTAGCTTATGATGATTACTTTATTAGGCATTCTCATTGTTTTACAGGTCTCAGAAGGCACTGCGATGGTTCAACTTTCTATTTTGTCCATAAAAAAGATGAATTTTGGATAGTTGTACAGAAAATGTAAAAACCAAGTTAGCAACCCTCAGGGCACAGGTCACCGGGGCAGACTTGTTGGTCAGCTCCCAGCAATTATTGATCTCAAATTATCTGGTGCAAAGGTGACAAATGTGACTGGAACGCCTCCTTAAAGGGAATGTGTCACCAGGTTTTGTCAGAGAACAGCATAATGTCAAGACAGAGACACTGATACCCATTAAAGGGGTGGTCCACTATAAGGACAACCCCTTCTCGATCTGAATGTTGGTGTCGAGTTGGTGTTTGGTTCTACAGTCGGCACTCGCGTTCCCGGGGCTCTCGTGCGGTTGTTAAGACCTGTGAGCCTGGCACCCAACCAGCAACGGCGTCACAGTCCCCGCCTTCGGACAAATCGAAGTCAGAGAGCAACCGCTGCCCTGGATTCCTGTTGATGTTCAATACGTCAGAAAGCGGGGACAGTGATTCCATCACTGATTGGGCACAGGGCTCTTGTGTCTTACCAACCACATGAGAGCCCTGGGAACACGAGTGCCAACTCCACTGGAACGGTACTGGAACGGTGTCGGCACGGGAGGTGGGATCGAGAAAGGGCTGTCCTAGTAGTAGACAACCCCTTCAAGGCTGGTTTCACATGTCAGCTTTTTCTTTATTTTTACACGAATAACAGTCCATGTTTATCAGTTTATATGATTCCTGTTGCATTTGTTTTTCTAGTGTGGAGAAGAAAAATTTGGATGAAAAATATAATTCTCCGCAAAATACTGGCTGCACAAAACAGACTTTTTTTTTACGTGACCTATGACTTACATTTGGGAGAGTTTGATCCACAACAGACATCAAAATAGGACGTCTTTTTTTTTTTTTTTTGCAGACAGTTGTTCCCCCCAAAACGGCCATGTGAAAATGCACTTTTTGTGATGGAGATCTATCTGCCAATATACCGGATAGCACAGGTACCAAAAACTGCTGTGTTTAATGGCCTTAAAGCAACAATGTGAAAGGTATGTTAATAAATAATGATTGTCGTGGGGAATAGTGGTGATGTGCACAATATGACAGCTCCTCATTCTAGGCATTTCATCACAGCTACAAATAACATGTTTTGACTATGGTTACAATGCTTTCTGAAATATTTGACCCGCTGAGCCCCTCCATAAATAGACGAACTTCCATAAATTGTTCTCATTCCAATCAGATGAAAGTCATTTATAAATGTATGCAAATGGTCACTGGGGTCTGTTTTAGGAGCAGATGAAGTAACAAGACGGGTTATTTCTTAAGTGTATCTTAAAGAGTAACCATCGTTACATTTTTTTATGTAAGAAATTAATAGCACACATGAAAATACTCAACTTTGTCATATATCTGATCAGAGACATCTATTTTTTTCTCCTCCAGGACTGATCATTCACTCTCACCTTTTAAAATGTGTATTCGGTGAAGACAGACTTTGCCATTACTGAGACAGGAGATGACAGTTGGTGTTTTGAACATTCTATGGATTGAGCGAGAGGCAGATACAGCCAGCCCACTGCTGATTCTCCTGAAACCACAGTTACTGTTCTCTATAGAACTTAATGATCACCAACTGCCATCTCTTATCTCTGCAATGGTAAAGCTTGTATTCACTGAAAATAGATTTTACCTGTAAATTGAGAATTTTGAGAATGAAAGATCAGTCCAGGAGGAGAAAGAAGTAGATTTCTCAAATAAAATATCTCACAAAGTCTCATATTCATGTATACTACTGATTTATAAAAAAAAAAAAAAAAAAGTGATGGTTACTCTTTAAGCTTTCTGTGAAAACATCTGCTATTATTAGTGATGTGCTAAATTCTCGGATAACATCTTATCCGAGCATGCTCCGGTGTTATCCTAGTATCTTGGGCATGCTCGTATATTATGTTCGAGTCCCTGCAGCTGCATGATTTTTGGTTGTTAGACAACCTGAACACATGTGGAAAATGCATAACAAACAAGCAATCATACAGCCGCGAGGACCCGAACATAATATACGAGCATGCCCAGATACTCCAACAACCCCCGAGCATGCTCGGATAAGACGTTATCCAAGCACATTTGCTCATCACTAGCTATTCTCTAATATGTAAAATAATTCCTAGAATTTAGGATTTTGGTAACCAAAAGTTATTAGGTGTCTTATAGGTAATGCTGTGAATGTGTAGTTTCAACGTCAAGTCAGGATCAACTCAGCACCTCACTAGGTGTATTCTCTAGCTAACTATTGGACTCCTCTGTGCAGATAATTTGTGCCATCTCACCACTCTGCTATCGCAGTGAGTTAATGGGAATCTGTCATCAGGTGTTTGCTACCTCATCTGAAAGCATCATGATGAGACCATGATTCCAGAGATGTATAACTTACTTTACTGGATGCAGCAGCTGTGGCATCCAGTTGTAGCATGCAGCAGAGCTGAGAAAGCTAGCCCCTCCCACACCAGGCTCTATGTACATTGTGTATTGACAGTGAGCTGCTTATCAGAAGAGGGGCGTGGCTGGTGTAGCATGTGCGTGAGAGCTAGTCCAGCAGTGCTAATCTTCTGGTGATAAAATCTTTGCTATCAATAGCACAAGGCCTAATAAGTGACACATCGCTGAATTCAGTGTTTTAACTCCTACCTCACGCTGTCCTCAGATTACATAGAAAGAACCTGCTAACATATTCCCTTTAACCCTTATCTACTAACATTTGTAGCCCAACCTAAGCGCTCCTTTACCCAGCTCATGGGAGGACCTCTTACCCCTTTGTTACTGCTGCTGAATGATTCACCCTTACAAACTCCAGAGGCTCAGTACTTTTTTTCTCATTGAATATATATTATTCCAGTTTGGAATTTAGCAAGAATTGTGTATGTAGTGTCCATTAAGTGAATAAGTGAACCCTGATCCACATCTGATATGAATCAGGCTGTTGAAATGTTTATGATAGAAGAGATCAGGACACACAGGCGATGAAAGGGTCTGGTCTGCTGCTGGACATTGGAGACTGCAAGCTCACTCATCCTAAGCAAGCAGGAAGGGTAATACAATAAAAGATCTAATGGATGAGCAATTTTCAGTAATTAATGTAACACGAACAGGACATCGATATGATTCAGTTAGCTCAAACAAAAATCAATGTGGAATGTAGTCTGTGGGACTGAACTAATGCGTACCATCCCGACCATATAGGCGAATGTCCTCCCAATGTAAGGGAGAATTATCACACAGAACTGATGGTGCCTTGATGACTTTTCTGCACATCAGCCAGATCTCATATACTTAAATTATCTTTCACAGCCTGATTCATCCAGGAAAATATTCTCCTATGCAGACCTCACGGGAACAAGATGTTACAAGTTCATTTTCTTCTTGCAGTAGAAGACGTAGGAGAGGGAAGAAGGTGACCGGAGAGTCTGTAGCTAACAGTGGGAGCACAGTGATTAATGCTGATGGCACAGATGGCACTCCAGATTGTCACTGATGGTACTCCATGTGTCCCCATTTGGCACCGCAGCAGGTGATGCCCAGGCATTATCAGGGTTTGCTAGTGAGGAGCCATAAGAAGCCGGCTTGTGAAGTCATTTTACATTTTTAGGTCTCATGCAGTTTTTCATTTATGCAAAAAAAATACTATGAGTGTTATCAGTTTTTAGGATCCAAGTTTGAACATTGTTTAGAGCATTATCAGTGTTTTTCATTTATGGTTGAATTAAATTACAAAGCTTCCCCTATACATCACAAAGGTAATCGCAGACGGCACACGTACTGCACAGTGATACACCGGTTTACTATCTGTGATTTTCATGGACCCATAAATTTGTATTTGTACTTTTCATTTGTGACGCTGGTACAAAACAGTCATGTGTCTCTGATTTTTGAACACGTGAACAGCGCCATACACTATAAAGGGCACGTGTTCTATCCATGAAGATCAAAGAACACGTATGTGAAGCACGGACGTCTGATTGAGGCCTCGGAGACTGTGAGCGTTGCAGTTAATTATGCATACCTCTCATCTGTGCCAGGATCGAGACAGACTTTCCCAAATTTGGGAAGCTGTCCCATTGTCTTGGGAGGTTGGCAGTAAGTACTTACTGTATCTGCATCTTGAAAATGCAGATATGGTGAAGTAGGGAAGCCTAAGCTTCTCTCTCCACCATTCAGACTGAGCAGCTGAGTTTTGGTGCAGCAGATGTGAAGATGTCCCTACACTACACTAAAAGCAATGAAGTTACTAGACTACATGTGATGACGTCACTATGCTACACATAATAATGTTGCTACACTAATTATAATAACGTCATTTGGAGTCTCCTGCACTGAGTCACATACAGCACAAAATTGAGCAACTCATGGTGGGAACAGGGCTACGTGAGTATTTTATATAAACAGTGCACTACCAGGATGGGATGGAGGGGCACCATATTGGGAGGGGGAAAGTGATGGGCACCATAGAGTGTGTGTGAGGCACTATGGGGGCTATGATGTGTGTGTGTTTATAGGCACAGTGGGTGAATCGTGTGAGGATGTAACATCTTCACCTGTGACCTGTTTGCTTGTAATCAGTGTGTGTGCATAAAAGCTGAGTGTGTTTCTGGGATCCAGACAAACTCTTGCATCTTTCATCCAGCCACTGACATTTCTTGATTGTGAGTCATGGAGAAAGCAAAAGAATTGTCAACAGATCTATGGGAAAAGGTAGCTGAACTGTATAAAATAGGAAAGGGATACAGAGAGATATCCAAGGAAGTGATAATGCCAGTCAGCAGCATTCAAACTGTGATTAATAAATGGAAAATCAAGGGCTCTGTAAAATCAAAACCACGGTCAGATAGACCAACAAAAATCTTGTCAACAACTGCCAGGAAAATTGTTTGGGATGCAAAGAAAAACCCACAAATAACATCAGCTGAAATACTGGACTCTCTGAAAGCTAGTGGTGTGGTTGTTTCAAGATGCACAATAAGAAGGCACTTGAAAAAAAATGGGCTGCATGGTCGAGTCGCCAGAAGAAAGCCATTACTGCGCAAATGTCACAAAGTATCTCGCCTACAATACGCAAAACAGCACAGAGACAAGCCTCAAAACTTCTGGAACAAGGTAATTTGGAGTGATGAGACCAAAATTTAACTTTTTGGCCACAATCATAAACGTTACATTTGGAGAGAGGTCAACAAGGCCTATGATGAAAGGAACACCATTCCTACTGTAAAGCATGGAAGTGGATCGCTGAAGTTTTGGGGATGTGTATGCTACAATGGCACAGGAAACTTGGTCAAAGTTGAAGGAAAGATGAATGCAGCACGTTATCAGCAAATACTAGAGGCAAATTTGCACTTATCAGCCTGGAAGCTGCGCATGGGATGTACTTGGACGTTCCAACATGACAACAATCCAAAACACAAGGCCGAATCGACCTGTCATTGGCTACAGCAGAACGAAGTGAAGATTCTGGAGTGGCCATCTCAGTCTCCTGACCTCAATATCATTGAGGCACTCGGGGAGATCCCAAGCGCGTTCATGCTGGACAGCCCAGGAATTTACAGAAACTGGAGGCTTTTTTGCCAAAAAGAGTGGGAAGTTTTACCATCTGAGAAAATAAAGAACCTCATCCACAACTACCTCATAAGACTTCAAGCTGTCATTGATGTTGGGGGGGGGGGGCAATACACAGTATTAAGAAATGGGGTATGTAAACTTTTGATCAGGATCATTTGGATATTTTGGGTTGTCATTATGATTTAAAAAGAGAAATATCGTCACTCCTTGCGGAGATCAACATGCTAAGCATGCAGATGAGGAGACTTAAAGCCGCAATGCTCCTCTGGGAAATATGCTAATTATGCAAATTGTCTCTTCAGAGAGGAAGAGAGCTAGAGCTCTAGTGCCACCTTTTGGAAGGTAGCAATCCTACAAGTCAATGTCGACCCTTTAACGAGCCTTATCACATGACCTAGGATAATAGCCAAACCAGAATCTCAATTTGCAGACACTGTATTTCGGGGTTCAGCCCCTCGTCAGTGCAAAGCGGAGATCTGGTTTGGCTGTGTGAGAGGCGTCAGACCATTGTCCAAGAAATATCGTCACTCCTTGCGGAGATCAACATGCTAAGCATGCAGATGAGGAGACTTAAAGCCGCAATGCTCCTCTGGGAAATATGCTAATTATGCAAATTGTCTCTTCAGAGAAGAAGAGAGCTAGAGCTCTAGTGTCACCTTTTGGAAGGTAGCAATCCTACAAGTCAATGTCGACCCTTTAACGAGCCTTATCACATGATCTAGGATAATAGCCAAACCAGAATCTCAATTTGCAGACACTGTGTTTCTTTTTTTTTTTTTTTTTTAAAACCATTCAGGTTAGTTATAAACAACTCAATATAAGCTCATCAACTTAAACGTCGTTGTTTCAACTCTCATCATCATGGTTCATATTAATTCAGCATAACAAACCAAAGGTATACACAAAAGACGTCATAAACATCAATAAACATCACTAAAATTCACTGATATTTGATCAGGTGCTGCCATTTTTTTAAATTTCCAAACGCCCTCTGCATCAGAACCACCACCGCCTTCACTGTCTAATTTATAAATCAAGTATAATCTAGAAAGGATCAGTCCAACACACCCTTTTTCACAGATAAATGCTTCGCTTTGAAAATTCCTAAATTCCTCACATCCCATAAACTCTGTATCACACAAGTCATAATTAACCATAGGATTCTATATTTCACACGACCACATGCACCAATTCCAAACATTGCAACACGCCAGTCAATAAAACTCACCCCCGCTAACTCCTTACACAACCCACCTACACACTTCCACACACTGTTACGCGTTATCACAGTCCCACATAGTATGCCACACAGTCTCACAACCACCACACCTTCTCTCGGGCACACATCCGTTCTGGTCAGACCTCGTCTCTTTGAACCTGTCGCACAGGCAAAATATTGTGCAAGGACATCCATACAATATCCCTTTGTCTATTAACTCCCCTGCTTCCCAAACTCTTCCCCCAAT
>JARQOD010000001.1:97617280-97694317 GCA_033576555.1 Oophaga sylvatica
TATTATTTAATAAGGAGCTGGAAGGTAAGGAGAGCTGGGAGGAGTGTGGATTGCGCATAGAGCGTAAGTTAAATTTTTGGCGACTGAGAGACTTGACCTTGAGTGGTAAGATTTTGGTCATAAAAGCGGTGATTCTTCGATTCTGCTTTTTATTGCAACAGTTTTTCCACCGTCTAATAGGAAAATAAAAAGAGTGGAAAAGTTAGTTTTTACTTTTTTCTGGAGTAGTAAAATAGAAAAACTTAAGAGAGAAAGTCTTTTTAAGGCATGTCACCATGGTGGCATGGCCTTTCCAAACATTGAGATTTTTCTGGGGCTTCAGTATATCAAAACGGTAGTTATTTTGTTGAATAAAGGAAATAAAGGAGCTTATATGGCAAGATATTCTGCTGGTTGGATGTTGTATGGCTTGTGTTGGAGAAAGAGGGATGCTAGAGTGCCTGTTGCTTTCAAGTGTCCGGTCTGGTATGAGGTGATTGAAAAGTTTGTGAGGAAGCATGATTTACTGAGTGTGCCGATGAATGATTTTAGAATGGCTAAGAAGGTGATGAAAATAATACATAAGAATGATGTGGAGAGTAATATTGTGGGTTTGAGAGGGAATGAAGTCTCGGTTGCATGGAAGAGTTTGGGAACGCATGGGATGTCTAATAGACAAAGGGATATTGTATGGATGTCCTTGCACAATATTTTGCCTGTGCGACAGGTTCAGAAGAGACGAGGTCTGACCAGAACGGAAGTGTGCCCGAGAGAAGGTTGTGGTGGATGTGAGACTGTGTGGCATACTATGTGGGACTGTGATTACCGTACAGTGTGTGGAAGTGGTAGGTGGGTTGTGTAAGGAATTAGCGGGGGTGAGTTTTATTGACTGGCGTGTTGCAATGTTTGGAATTGGTGCATGTGGTCGTGTGAAAATAGAATCCTATGGTTAATTATGACTTGTGTGATACAGAGTTTATGGGATGTGAGGAATTTAGGTATTTTCAAAGAGAAGCATTTATCTGTGAATAAGTGTGTCGGGCTGATCCTTTCTAGATTATACTTGATTTATAAATTAGACAGTGAAGGCGGTGGTGGTTCTGATGCAGAGGGCGTTTGGAAATTTAAAAAATGGCAGCACCTGATCAAATATCAGTGAATTTTGGTGATGTTTATTGATGTTTATGACGTCTTTTGTGTATACCTTTGGTTTGTTATGCTGAATTAAATATGAACCATGATGATGAGAGTTGAAACAACGACGTTTAAGTTGATGAGCTTATATTGAGTTGTTTATAACTAACCTGAATGGTTTAAAAAAAAAAACAAAAAAACAAACAAACAGTGTCTGCAAATTGAGATTCTGGTTTGGCTATTATCCTAGGTCATGTGATAAGGCTCGTTAAAGGGTCGACATTGACTTGTAGGATTGCTACCATCCAAAAGGTGGCACTGGAGTTCTAGCTCTCTTCCTCTCTGAAGAGACAATTTGCATAATTAGCATATTTCCCAGAGGAGCATTGCGGCTTTAAGTCTCCTCATCTGCATGCTTAGCATGTTGATCTCCGCAAGGAGTGACGATATTTCTTGGACAATGGTCTGGCGCCTCTCACACAGCCAAACCAGATCTCCACTTTGCACTGACGAGGGGCTGAACCCCGAAA
Organism: Oophaga sylvatica; assembly: GCA_033576555.1. Lineage (NCBI taxonomy): Eukaryota > Metazoa > Chordata > Amphibia > Anura > Dendrobatidae > Oophaga > Oophaga sylvatica. Next base: position 97,618,924 of record JARQOD010000001.1, read on the forward strand.
CACAGTGTTTGCAAATTGAGATTCTGGTTTGGCTATTATCCTAGGTCATGTGATAAGGATCGTTAAAGGGTCGACATTGACTTGTAGGATTGCTACCTTCCAAAAGGTGGCACTAGAGCTCTAGCTCTCTTCCTCTCTGAAGAGACAATTTGCATAATTAAAAAGAGAAAACACAGTAGTTTGACAATAAATGGCTTCATCCAACCACTAACCATAGAATGTAAGTCCACAAGGACAGGGTCCTCTCCCCTCTGTACCAGTCTGTCATTGTAAATTTGTTTACTGTAAATGATATCTATAACTTTGTATTTAACCCCTTCTCATGTACAGTACCATGGAATTAATGGCGCTATATAAATAAATATTAATAATAATAATAACCATAAGTAGAGAAAAAGTTTTAAAGTTATCATTCATATTTTCTGAAAAAAAGCCAAGAAAGCAAAAATTCTGCCGGGGTATGTAAAATTTTGAGCACAACTGTATATAAAATATATTTAAAGCTATAACCACCATTATCCGTCTTAAAAGATGTTTTTAATCAAAAAGATGGATTTGTGTGTCAAATATTGCCCTACGTGTGTCCTAAAGGGGGATTACAACTAAAACCAGTGATTTCCATTACAGCTATTTATTCTGCATCTCAACTGATTATTTCAAAGCCATAACATAATGTCTCATCATTAGACTCAGACTAAATAGTGACTGGGAGTTGTACTGCTGTAATTTGTATCTATGAGAAATAATTGAACAAGTGATTTGCACCTTATCTAGTCACCATATGACCTTTAATGCCTCCTAAGTGGTTGCTTAAGGTGTCAAGAGAACTTTTGAGATAACAGGGTTCCTGGGGACAGAGACTTCTAAGCATTAGTTTACTGTGACAATATATATGATATACATTTGTGGTATCCTGATGAAGAATCCTTAGCGCTTCGAAACGCGTAGAATAAAAACCACATATTGATTTGCAACAACCATCTGGACTTTATCCTTCAAGCAGCACAGAATGAATCCACTTTTTTCCCAACTCTGTAACTGTGACAATGGAATAGATTAGTTATAAATTGTAATAATTAAGTAAATGACCTTGTAAAATCAAAGACAATTTTGCAAACTTTTTTTGTAAGTTTATGGCACGTCGTATAATTACAGGAATTAGATATAGATCAGAGTTTTGTGTTCACTGAATTACAAGAAATTGAAGCTCTTCAAACTTCTACCACTAGAGAGCACTCAATCCTTAATTCTGATATGTAAGTAAATGTGAAGTTTTACTTTTATTCATCAAGTAGGTATTTTCAGAGCTCAGCGTGCACAATCACCACTTCTGTTATGCCCATAGCCAGATCCTAATTAGATAGGGACAGCTCACATTAAAGTCCTGAATAATATTGTACAGACCGTACAGTTCTTGATGAAATAGAGATTTGCCATATATTGGACTCTATTCATTTGCTTACTCTAGCCAAACTTATATATAAACTTATGATCCATTTAAATGGATTAACCAGTGGCCCCACTGGACAATAGAAGTCCAATATTTTCTCAACCACATACTCCAGATTGCCCTCAACCAAAACAGGGTCAGGAGGCGCAGCCATAGGAACCACTGGCTCGACAAACCTCTTCAACAAGGACTTGTGGAACACGTTATGGATCTTAAATGTCCCTGGAAGAAGTAAACGAAAGGAAACAGGATTAAGAATCTCCATGATCTTATAAGGTCCAATGAACCTAGGCTTAAACTTAGGAGATGCAACTCTCATAGGGATATTTCTTGAGGAGAACCAGACCAAGTCCCCCACTTTAAACCGAGGACCATCAGTCCTATGCCGGTTGGCAAACCGCTGGGCCTTCTCCTGAGAGAGGGACAACCTCTCCACCACCTGGTCCCAAATCTGCCGCATACACTCCACAACAGAGTCAACACCCGGACAGACAGAAGCCTCCGTCTGTCCCGAAGAAAATCGAGGGTGAAACCCAAAATTGCAGAAAAATGGAGACATCAAAGTGGCAGAGCTTGCCCTATTATTAACCCCTTAATGTCCACTGACGTGCAGAGTCCGTCATGGCAAGGTGCCAGTTCCGGCACCAGGACGGACTCTGCACGTCATGGCTTTGATCTACCACTGCGTGTAAACACGCAGTGGTAGATCAGTGCCGACAGCTGTCACAGACAGCTGACAGGCACGGCAAGCGGTGCGGGGACCTTTGCCGTCGGTCCCCGCACCTACAGCGCTGTGCTTGGTCAGTCAATCTGACTGACCAAACACAGCAACGATCGCGCAGGAGAAGCTGAAATTTCAGCTTCCCCAGCGCGATCAGTGCAGGAGCCGGCGCTGCAGTGGCCAGGCTTCCTGCACTGACAGCCAGGAGCGGAGCCCCACCGCCCCTGGCTGTTAACCCCCTGACTGCTGCGATCCAGCGCGATCGCAGAGCTCAGGGGGGGAGGCAGAGGGTCGGGAGCTCCCTCTGCCTCAGATCGGCGACCTGCAGGGTCCGATCTCTGCCTTGATGACCCGGGGGTTGTCATGACAACCTCCGGGTCATCTAGCTACGGAAAGCTGCTGTGATCATTGTCACAGCAGCTTCCACTATAGTTGCAATGCATTGCAATGACAGAGCATTGCAATGCATTGTAACTGCAATAAAAAGTAAAAAAAGTGAAAGTCCCATAAAGGGACAAGTTAAAAAAAATCATTTTTTAGAAAAAATTGTAAAAAAAAATATAAAAAAATAATTTTTAAAAAATCCCCTAAAAAATACACATTTTTATGTAATAAAAAAAAATAAAAAACAAAAAACATACACATGTTTGGTATCGCCACGTCCGTAAAAATCCCATCTATAAAAGCGTAACCCTAGTTAACCCCTTCAGTGAAAGCCGTAAAAAAAAACCACAAAAAAGTAGTAAATTATACTTTTTCCAAGCGGTATCATTATACCGCTTGGAAAAAGTGCAATAACACGCGATCAAAAAGTCAGATATAAATAATCATGGTACCGCTGAAAACATCATCTTGTCCCGCAAAAAACAAGCCACTATACAGCATCATCAGCGAAAAAATAAAAAAGTTATAGCTCGCGGAATAAACTGATGCAAAAATAATTATTTTTTCTATAAAATTTTTTATTGTGTAAAAAACGCCAAAACATAAAAAAAAATATATAAATGAGGAATCGCCATAACCATAGTGACCCGAAGAATAAAGCTGCTTTATCAATTTTACCACACACGGAACGGAGGAAAAAAAAAACAAAAAAAAAACAATTCCTGAATTGCTGGTTTTTGTTCATTCTGATTCCACAAAAATCGGAATAGGAAACGATCAAAAAACGTTATGTGCCTGAATATGGTACCAATAAAAACGTCAGCTCGTCCCGCAAAAAATAAGCCCATAGATAACTCTGTCGGCCGAAATATGGAAAAATTATAGCTCTCAAAATACGGCGATGCAAAAATTTCTTACAAAAAATTATTCCAAAAAAAAGCATCTTTTAGTGTGTGACAGAAGCTAAACATGAAAAAAGAGTATTAATCTGGTATTGCTGTAATCGCACCGATCCGAGGAATAAAGTCGCCTAATCACTAATACCGCACGAGGAACGGCGCAAAAAAGAAAACCAATTCTTCACCTTTTGTGGATTTGTTCATTGTGCCTCCCAAAGATCGCAGTAAGGCGATCACAGTGGTTCCTCCCCCACATATGGGGTATCAGCGTACTCAGGACAAAATGCACAATAGCTTTTGGGGTCCTATTTCTCCTGTTACCCTTAGAAAAATAAAAATTTGGGGCAAAAAGATTATTTTTGTGGAAAAAAATATGATATTTTTATTTTCACGGCTCTACGTTATAAACTTCTGTGAAGCACTTGGGGGATCAAAGTGCTCACCACACATCTAGATAAGTTCCTTGGGGGGTCTAGTTTCCAAAATGGAGTCACTTGTGGGGGGTTTCTACTGTTTAGGCACATCAGGGGCTTTCCAAACATGACATGACACCCGCAGACCATTCCATCAAAATCTGCATTTAAAAACGGTGCTCCTTCCCTTCCGAGCTCTGCCATGCGTCAAAATAGTGGTTCCCCCCCACATATGGGATATCAGCGTACTCAGGACAAATTGCACAATAGCTTTTGGGGTCCTATTTCTCCTGTTACCCTTATAAAAATAAAAATTTGGGGGCAAAAAGATTATTTTTGTTGAAAAAAATATGATATTTTTATTTTCACGGCTCTACGTTATAAACTTCTGTGAAGCCCTTGGGGGTTCAAAGTGCTCACCACACATCTAGATAAGTTCCTTGGGGGGTCTAGTTTTCCAAAATGGAGTCTTTTGTGGGGGGTTTCTACTGTTTAGGCACATCAGGGGCTTTCCAAACGTGACATGACACCCGCAGACCATTCCATCAAAATCTGCATTTAAAAACGGTGCTCCTTCCTGTTATGTTTCGGTAGCTGAGGAGTGCAGGTAAAAAAGGCAATACACCAGAGCAGTTGGAATCTATGAGATTGCAGTACCCTGACTAACCACCACAACTAGAGGCAGCCGTGGAGCGTTCCTACGTTGGTCCTAGACGCCTCGTCACAGCCTGAGAAACTAACTACACCTAAAGATAGAAATAGGAAAGCTATCTGCCCCGGAGCAGAACCCCAAAGATAATAGAAAGCCCCCAAACATGTAATGGCGGTTAGACAAGATGAAATACTGACACAGAAAGAAAATAGTATGAGGAAACGCTGGGGCCCAAACTAACTAAATAGAAAAGGATAGGAAGGGCACTTACTGCAATCCCAGAAAACCCTGAAAGGCCCCAACTCTACTAATTTCAAAAACACCTGAGATCACACGACCTCTTCCACCTAAATTAGTTCTCTGGTGTAACAAAATCAAAACAGCAGCCACTGAAAAAACTGGAAAAAGCAAAAGTACAAACATCAGTGGCTGAACAAAACTGAGAGGGTAGAAGCCCCCGGAGGGGACCCAGAAGGCCCCCACAGAAGTGCAGGACAAAATGCAAAAATATAGCACAAACACAAAAGAAGAAAATGTCTTATCTGTTAGCAGGAGATGCAGACACGACACAGCAGGCTACAAGGGAAACAGGAATAAAGGATCCAGACCAGAACAATTGATCACCGGCAACCCTGATGGGAAGGTGACTCCCTTATATAAGACCAATCAGTAACACCCGACTCCCAGTCCTCACAATCCCCACTGGACAGACTAGCACCGCTTGTAACCACCAGAGGGAGCCTCTGCTCAGAACTCATCTCAAACCCATTCACAACAGTACCCCCCCCTTGAGGAGGGGTCACCGAACCCTCATTTGAGCAACCAGGTCGGTCAGGATGAGTTCTATGATACGCACGGATAAGTCTCCTAGCATGGATGTCCGAAGCAAACACCCAAGAATTGTCTTCCTGACCATAACCTCTCCATTTAACCAAATACTGGAGTTTCCGTCTAGAAAAACGAGAATCTAATATTTTCTCAACCACATACTCCAGATTGCCCTCAACCAAAACAAGGTCAGGAGGCACAGCAGCAGGAACCACTGGCTCAACAAACCTCTTCAACAAGGACTTGTGGAACACGTTATGGATCTTAAATGTCCCTGGAAGAAGCAAACGAAAAGAAACAGGATTAATAATCTCCATGATCTTATAAGGTCCAATGAACCTAGGCTTAAATTTAGGAGATGCTACTCTCATAGGAATATTCTTTGAGGACAACCAGACCAAGTCCCCCACTTTAAACCGAGGACCATCAGTCCTATGCCGGTTAGCAAACCGCTGGGCCCTCTCCTGAGAGAGGGACAACCTCTCCACTACCTGGTCCCAAATCTGTTGCATACGCTCCACAACAGAGTCAACACCTGGACAGACAGAAGCCTCCGTCTGTCCTGAAGAAAATCGAGGGTGAAACCCAGAATTACAAAAAAATGGAGACATCAAAGTGGCAGAGCTAGCCCTATTATTAAGAGCAAACTCAGCCAAAGGCAAAAAAGAGACCCAGTCATCCTGATCAGCAGACACAAAGCATCTTAGATAAGTCTCCAATGTCTGGTTTGTTCTCTCAGTTTGACCATTGGTCTGAGGATGAAATGCCGAGGAGAAAGACAATTGAACACCCAGTTTAGAACAAAAAGTCCTCCAAAATCTGGAAACAAACTGGACTCCTCTGTCAGACACAATGTTCTCAGGAATGCCGTGTAAACGAACCACGTGCTGAAGGAACAACGGCACCAATTCAGAGGAGGAAGGCAACTTAGGTAATGGCACAAGATGTATCATTTTGGAAAACCTATCACAAATTACCCAGATGGTGGTCATTCTCTGAGAAACAGGAAGGTCGGAAATGAAATCCATAGAGATATGGGTCCATGGTCTCTTGGGCACAGGCAATGGCATCAACAAACCACTAGAGCGAGAGCAAGGCTTGGAGCGAGAGCAAGTCCCGCAGGACTGCACAAATTCCCTGACATCACGAGACAAGGTAGGCCACCAAAAGGACCGACTAACCAAGTCTCTGGTACCAAAAATTCCGGGATGCCCAGCCAATGCGGAACAATGAATCTCAGACATCACACTCTTTTTCCACTGGTCCGGGACAAACAATTTTCCAACAGGGCAGCGCTCGGGCCTATCCTCCTGACACCCCTCCAGAGCAAGTCTCAAATTGGGCGAGATGGCGGAAAGAACTACACCCTCTTTCAAAATAACAGAAGGATCAGATAACTCAGGAGAGTCCGCAAGGAAACTCCTCGAGAGGGCATCCGCCTTAATATTCTTAGTGCCAGGAAGAAAGGAAACCACAAAATTAAAACGTGTGAAAAACAAGGCCCACCTGGCCTGTCTAGGATTGAGTCGCTTGGCAGATTCCAGATAGACCAGATTCTTATGGTCCGTAAGGACCACCACCTGATGTTTGGCTCCCTCCAGCCAATGTCTCCACTCTTCAAAAGCCCACTTCATGGCCAATAACTCCCGATTACCCACGTCATAATTACGTTCAGTAGGAGAAAATTTTCGAGAGAAAAAGGCACAAGGGTTACTTTTAGAGGTCTCTGGATCTTTTTGGGACAAAACGGCACCTGCCCCAATTTCAGAGGCATCAACCTCCACCTGAAATGGCAGAGAAACATCAGGCTGCCGTAGAACAGGAGCAGAAGTGAATCTCTGCTTAAGTTCCTGAAATGCAGAGACTGCCTCAGGAGGCCAATTCACCACATCAGAACCCTTTCTGGTCAAATCAGTTAATGGTTTAATAATAACCGAGAAATTACCAATAAATTTACGATAAAAATTGGCAAAACCCAAAAATCTCTGAAGAGCCTTTAATGAAGTAGGTTGGACCCAATCACAGATGGCCTGAACCTTGACCGGGTCCATTTCAATAACAGATGGGGACAAAATGAATCCCAGAAATGAGATCCTCTGTACGCCAAAAAGACACTTTGATCCCTTCACATACAGAGCATTCTCTCTCAAAATCTGGAATACAGTTCGAACATGTTTCACATGAGAGTCCCAGTCATTAGAAAAAAATCAAGATATCATCCAAATAAACAATCAGAAATTTGTCCACAAAATCCCTGAAAATGTCATTCATGAAGGACTGGAAGACGGAAGGAGCATTAGTGAGCCCAAAGGGCATCACCAGGTACTCAAAATGCCCTTCAGGGGTATTGAATGCCGTCTTCCATTCATCCCCGTGCTTAATGCGAATAAGGTTATACGCCCCCCTGAGGTCAAGCTTGGTAAACCAAGTAGCGTTTTTCACCCTGGAAAACAGGTCAGAAATCAAGGGTAACGGGTATTGATGTTTCACAGTAATATTGTTCAAGAGACGATAATCAATACACGGCCTTAATGAACCATCCTTTTTGGCCACAAAGAAAAAACCGGCACCTAAGGGTGAAGAGGATGGTCTGATATGACCCTTCTCCAATGATTCCTTGATATAAGACCGCATAGCGTCATGTTCAGGTACAGACAAGTTAAAAAGGCGACCTTTAGGGAATTTACTACCCGGCACTAATTCAATAGCGCAGTCATAGCTCCTATGGGGAGGCAAGGATGCAGATTTACTTTCGCTAAACACATCAGAAAAATCAATCAAAAAGTCAGGAACATCCTGAGCCTGGGGGGAGGCAGAAAAAACAGGAGTGTTGGTATTAACACATTGGCAGCCCCAACTGGTTACAGACACAGATTTCCAATCCAAAACAGGATTATGAGACTGTAACCAAGGAAAACCCAGCACGATAATGTCATGCAGATTATACAGAACCAAAAATTTGCAGCACTCCTGGTGATCAGGTTCAACCCTCATTATCACCTGAGTAGAAAACTGGGGTTTATTCTCAGCCAAAGGGGTAGAATCGATCCCCAGTAGGGGAATAGACTTCTGTAGGGGTATCAAGGGAAATCCACAACGTTTAGCAAAATCATAATCCATCAGGTTAATAGCTGCTCCAGAATCAACGAAAGCCTGAGCAGAAAATGAGGACAGAGAGCATATCAGAGTGACAGTTAATAAAAACTTAGTCTGAACACTACCCAAGACAACTGAGCGTGCAAAACGTCTTCCCCGCTTAGGGCAGACTGAAATAGCATGAGAGGCATCACCACAGTAGAAACATAACCCATTGCGCTTTCGAAACTCATGACGCTGTGCCCCAGACACCACTCTATCACACTGCATGGGTTCAGAAGCTGGTTCACAAGGCAACACCATTCCACGCATACTTCTCCGCTCACACAAACGTCTGTCAATTTGAATCGCTAATGACATAGAATCATTGAGACCAGAGGGGACAGGGAATCCCACCATAACATCCTTTACATTATCAGACAGACCCTTCCGGAAAAGGGCTGCCAAAGCGTCGTCATTCCATTTGGTCAGGACTGCCCACCTACGGAATCTCTGACAGTATAACTCAGCGTCATCAAGCCCCTGATTTAATGCCAACAATGCTTTTTCAGCTTGATCAGTGACATTAGGCTCATCGTACAATAACCCCAAGGCCTGAAAAAACGCATCAACATCACTCAAAACAGGATCCCCAGGTATCAGGGAAAAAGCCCAATCCTGAGGATCGCCGCGCAGGAGAGAGATGATAATTTGAACCTGCTGCGCTGCGTTTCCTGAGGACTTAGATTTTAAGGCAAAAAACAATTTACAATTATTTTTGAAATTCTGAAACTTAGCTCGATCCCCTAAAAACAAATCTGGCATGGGAATCCTAGGTTCCACAACAGGCAACCCAGCAAGATAGATAGCAATACTCCGAACCTCAGTGGCAAGCTGATCCACACGGCCAGACAACTGTGCAAACTCCATTGAGAGAAAAGATCCTCCCCAGCACCCAGAGATACAGAGGGAAAAAAAAAAAAAAAATGCAACAAACAGAAAAATATCTCTGACAACTCTGACAACCTTTTTTCTTTCACAATATTTTTTCCCTTCTGTGAGTACCATACAATTTTCAATTTTTAGGCCGGTGATACTGTTATGTTTCGGTAGCTGAGGAGTGCAGGTAAAAAAGGCAATACACCAGAGCAGTTGGAATCTATGAGATTGCAGTACCCTGACTAACCACCACAACTAGAGGCAGCCGTGGAGCGTTCCTACGTTGGTCCTAGACGACTCGTCACAGCCTGAGAAACTAACTACACCTAAAGATAGAAATAGGAAAGCTATCTGCCCCGGAGCAGAACCCCAAAGATAATAGAAAGCCCCCAAACATGTAATGGCGGTTAGACAAGATGAAATACTGACACAGAAAGAAAATAGTATGAGCAAACGCTGGGGCCCAAACTAACTAAATAGAAAAGGATAGGAAGGGCACTTACTGCAATCCCAGAAAACCCTGAAAGGCACCAACTCTACTAATTTCAAAAACACCTGAGATCACACGACCTCTTCCACCTAAATTAGTTCTCTGGTGTAACAAAATCAAAACAGCAGCCACTGAAAAAACTGGAAAAAGCAGAAGTACAAACATCAGTGGCTGAACAAAACTGAGAGGGCAGAAGCCCCCGGAGGGGACCCAGAAGGCCCCCACAGAAGTGCAGGACAAAATGCAAAAATATAGCACAAACACAAAAGAAGAAAATGTCTTATCTGTTAGCAGGAGATGCAGACACGACACAGCAGGCTACAAGGGAAACAGGAATAAAGGATCCAGACCAGAACAATTGATCACCGGCAACCCTGATGGGAAGGTGACTCCCTTATATAAGACCAATCAGTAACACCCGACTCCCAGTCCTCACAATCCCCACTGGACAGACTAGCACCGCTTGTAACCACCAGAGGGAGCCTCTGCTCAGAACTCATCTCAAACCCATTCACAACACCTTTCCTTCCGAGCTCTGCCATGCGTCAAAATAGTGGTTCCCCCCCACATATGGGATATCAGCGTACTCAGGACAAATTGCACAATAGCTTTTGGGGTCCTATTTCTCCTGTTACCCTTATAAAAATAAAAATTTGGGGGCAAAAAGATTATTTTTGTGGAAAAAAATATGATATTTTTATTTTCACGGCTCTACGTTATAAACTTCTGTGAAGCACTTGGGGTTCAAAGTGCTCACCACACATCTAGATAAGTTCCTTGGGGGGTCTAGTTTCCAAAATGGAGTCACTTGTGGGGGGGTTTCTACTGTTTAGGCACATCAGGGGCTTTCCAAACGTGACATGACACCCGCAGACCATTCCATCAAAATCTGCATTTGAAAAAGGCGCTCCTTCCCTTTCCAGCTCTGCCATGCGTCAAAATAGTGGTTTACCCCCACATATGGGGTATCAGCGTACTCAGGACAAATTGCACAATAACTTTTGGGGTCCTGTTACCCTTTGGAAAATAACAATTGGGGGTGGAAAGATCATTTTTGTGGAAAAGATATGATTTTTTAATTTTACTGCTCTACGTTATAACCTTCTGTGAAGCCCTTGGGGGTTCAAAGCTTTCACCACACATCTAGATAAGTTCCTTGGGGGGTCTAGTTTCCAAAATGGGGTCACTTGTGGGGGGTTTCCACTGTTTAGGCACACAGGGACTCTCCAAATGCGACATGGCGTCCAATCTCAATTCCAGCCAAAAAAGTCAAATGGCGCTGCTTCCCTTCCGAGCTCTGCCATGCACCCAAATAGTGGTTTACCCCCACATATGGGGTATCAGCGTACTCAGGACTAATTGTACAATAACTTTTGGGGTCCTTTTATCCTTTGGAAAATAAAAATTGGGATGAAAAGATCATTTTTGTGGAAAAAATATGATTTTTTAATTTTACGGCTCTACGTTATAACCTTCTGTGAAGCCCTTGGGGGTTCAAAGCTCTCACTACACATCTAGATAAGTTCCTTGGGGGGTCTAGTTTCCAAAATGGGGTTACTTGTGGGGGGTTTCCACTGTTTAGGCACACAGGGGCTCTCCAAATGCGACATGGCGTCCAATCTCAATTCCAGCCAAAAAAGTCAAATGGCGCTGCTTCCCTTCCGAGCTCTGCCATGCACCCAAATAGTGGTTTACCCCCATATATGGGGTATCAGCGTACTCAGGACTAATTGCACAATAACTTTTGGGGTCCTTTTATCCTTTGGAAAATAAAAATTGGGATGAAAAGATCATTTTTGTGGAAAAAATATGATTTTTTAATTTTACGGCTCTACGTTATAACCTTCTGTGAAGCCCTTGGGGGTTCAAAGCTCTCACTACACATTTAGATAAGTTACTTTGGGGGTCTAGTTTCCAAAATGGGGTCACTTGTGGGGGGTTTCCACTGTTTAGGCACACAGGGACTCTCCAAATGCGACATGGCGTCCAATCTCAATTCCAGCCAAAAAAGTCAAATGGCGCTGCTTCCCTTCCGAGCTCTGCCATGCGCCCAAATAGTGGTTTACCCCCACACATGGGGTATCGCTGTACTCAGGAGAAATTGTACAACAAATATTGTGGTTCATTTTCTACTGATACCCTTGACAAAATTTTAAAAAATTGTGTCGAAAGAAAAATTTTGGGAAAAAAAGTTAAATGTTAATTTTTTCCTTCCACATTGCTTCAATTCTTGTGAAGTACCTAAAGGGTTAATAAACTTCTTGAATGTGGCTTTGAACACGTTGAGGGGTGCAGTTTTTAGAATGGTGTCACTTTTGGGTATTTTCTGTCATATTGACCCTCAAATTCACTTCAAATGTGAGGTGGCCCCTAAAAAAAATGATTTTGTAAATTTTGTTGGAAAAATGAGAAATTGCTGGTCAACTTTTAACACTTATAACTTCGTAACAAAAAAAAATTTTGGTTCCAAAATTGTGCTGATGTAAAGTAGACATGTGGGAAATGTTATTTATTAACTAATTTTTGTGACATATCTCTCTGATTTAATGGCATAAAAATTAAAAGTTTGAAAATTGCAAAATTTTCAAAATTTTTGCCATATTTCCGTTTTTTTCATAAATAAACGCAAGTTATATTGAAAAATTTTACCACTATCATGAAGTACAATATGTCTCGAGAAAACAATCTCAGAATCGCCAAGATCCATTGAAGCGTTCCAGAGTTATAACCTCATAAAGAGACAGTGGTCAGAATTGTAAAAATTGGCCTGGTCTTTAACCTACAAAATGGCTTGGTCGTTAAGGGGTTAAGAGCAAACTCAGCCAAAGGCAAAAAAGAGACCCAGTCATCTTGATCAGCAGACACAAAGCATCTCAGATAAGTCTCCAATGTCTGGTTTGTTCTCTCAGTTTGTCCATTGGTCTGAGGATGAAAAGCAGAGGAGAAAGACAATTGAACACCAAGTTTACAACAAAAAGTCCTCCAAAATCTGGAAACTAACTGGACTCCTCTGTCAGACACAATGTTCTCAGGAATGCCGTGTAACCGAAACACGTGCTGAAGGAACAAAGGCACCAATTCGGAGGAGGAAGGCAACTTAGGTAATGGCACAAGATGTATCATCTTGGAAAACCTATCACAAATCACCCAGATAACGGTCATTCTCTGAGAAACAGGGAGGTCGGAAATAAAATCCATAGAGATATGAGTCCATGGTCTCTTGGGCACAGGCAATGGCATCAACAAACCACTAGAGCGAGAGCAAGGCTTGGAGCGAGAGCAAGTCCCACAGGACTGCACAAATTCCCGACATCACGAGACAAAGTAGGCCACCAAAAGGACCGACTCACCAAGTCTCTGGTACCAAAAATTCCGGGATGACCGGCCAACGCGGAACAATGAATCTCAGACATCACACTCTTCTTCCACTGGTCTGGACAAACAATTTCCCAACAGGGCAGCGCTCGGGTTTATCCTCCTGACACCCTTCCAAGGCCAGTCTAAAATTGGGCGAGATGGCGGAAAGAACTACACCCTCTTTCAAAATAACAGCAGTTCAGATAACTCAGGAGAGTCTGCAAGGAAACTCCTCGAGAGGGCATACGCCTTAACATTCGTAGTGCCAGGAAGAAAGGAAACCACAAAATTAAAACGTGTGAAAAACAAGGCCCACCTGGCCTGTCTAGGATTAAGTCGCTTGGCTGATTCCAGATAAACCAGATTCTTATGGTCCGTGAGGACCACCACCTGATGTTTGGCTCCCTCCAGCCAATGTTTCCACTCTTCAAAAGCCCACTTCATGGCCAATAACTCCCGATTACCCACGTCATAATTACGTTCAGTTGGAGAAAATTTTCGAGAGAAAAAAGCACAAGGGTTACTTTTAGAGATCTCAGGATCTCTTTGGGATAAAACGGCACCTGCCCCAATTTCAGAGGCATCAACCTCCACCTGAAATGGCTGAGAAACATCAGGCTGCCGTAGAACAGGAGCAGAAGTGAATCTCTGTTTAAGTTCCTGAAACGCAGAGACTGCCTCAGGAGGCCAATTCACCACATCAGAACCCTTTCTGGTCAAATCAGTCAATGGTTTAACAATAACAGAGAAAAAAACAATAAATTTACGATAAAAATTGGCAAAACCCAAGAATCTCTGAAGAGCCTTTAATGAAGTAGGTTGGACCCAATCACAGATGGCCTGAACCTTGACCGGGTCCATTTCAATAACAGATGGAGACAAAATGAATCCCAGAAATGAGATCCTCTGTACGCCAAAAAGACACTTTGATCCCTTCACATACAGAGCATTCTCTCTCAAAATCTGGAACACAGTCCGAACATGTTTCACATGAGAGTCCCAGTCATTGGAAAAAATCAAGATATCATCCAAATAAACAATCAGAAATTTATCCACAAAATCCCTGAAAATGTCATTCATGAAGGACTGGAAGACGGAAGGAGCATTAGTGAGCCCAAAGGGCATCACTAGGTACTCAAAATGCCCCTCTGGGGTATTAAACGCCGTCTTCCATTCATCCCCGTGCTTAATGCGAATAAGGTTATACGCTCCCCTGAGGTCAAGCTTGGTAAACCAAGTAGCACTTTTCACCCTGGAAAACAGGTCAGAAATCAAGGGTAACGGATATTGATATTTCACAGTGATATTGTTCAAGAGACGATAATCAATACACGGCCTAAATTAACCATCCTTTTTGGCCACAAAGAAAAAACCGGCACCCAAGGGTAAAGAGGATGGTCTGATATGACCCTTCTCCAATGATTCCTTGATATAAGACCGCATAGCGTCATGTTCAGGTACAGACAAGTTAAAAAGGCGACCTTTAGGGAATTTACTACCCGGCACTAATTCAATAGCGCAGTCATAGCTCCTATGGGGAGGCAAGGATGCAGATTTACTTTCGCTAAACACATCAGAAAAATCAATCAAAAAGTCAGGAACATCCTGAGCCTGGGGGGAGGCAGAAAAAACAGGAGTGTTGGTATTAACACATTGGCAGCCCCAACTGGTTACAGACACAGATTTCCAATCCAAAACAGGATTATGAGACTGTAACCAAGGAAAACCCAGCACGATAATGTCATGCAGATTATACAGAACCAAAAATTTGCAGCACTCCTGGTGATCAGGTTCAACCCTCATTATCACCTGAGTAGAAAACTGGGGTTTATTCTCAGCCAAAGGGGTAGAATCGATCCCCAGTAGGGGAATAGACTTCTGTAGGGGTATCAAGGGAAATCCACAACGTTTAGCAAAATCATAATCCATCAGGTTAATAGCTGCTCCAGAATCAACGAAAGCCTGAGCAGAAAATGAGGACAGAGAGCATATCAGAGTGACAGTTAATAAAAACTTAGTCTGAACACTACCCAAGACAACTGAGCGTGCAAAACGTCTTCCCCGCTTAGGGCAGACTGAAATAGCATGAGAGGCATCACCACAGTAGAAACATAACCCATTGCGCTTTCGAAACTCATGACGCTGTGCCCCAGACACCACTCTATCACACTGCATGGGTTCAGAAGCTGGTTCACAAGGCAACACCATTCCACGCATACTTCTCCGCTCACACAAACGTCTGTCAATTTGAATCGCTAATGACATAGAATCATTGAGACCAGAGGGGACAGGGAATCCCACCATAACATCCTTTACATTATCAGACAGACCCTTCCGGAAAAGGGCTGCCAAAGCGTCGTCATTCCATTTGGTCAGGACTGCCCACCTACGGAATCTCTGACAGTATAACTCAGCGTCATCAAGCCCCTGATTTAATGCCAACAAGGCTTTTTCAGCTTGATCAGTGACATTAGGCTCATCGTACAATAACCCCAAGGCCTGAAAAAACGCATCAACATCACTCAAAACAGGATCCCCAGGTATCAGGGAAAAAGCCCAATCCTGAGGATCGCCGCGCAGGAGAGAGATGATAATTTGAACCTGCTGCGCTGTGTTCCCTGAGGACTTAGATTTTAAGGCAAAAAACAATTTACAATTATTTTTGAAATTCTGAAACTTAGCTCGATCCCCTAAAAACAAATCTGGCATGGGAATCCTAGGTTCCACAACAGGCAACCCAGCAAGATAGATAGCAATACTCCGAACCTCAGTGGCAAGCTGATCCACACGGCCAGACAACTGTGCAAACTCCATTGAGAGAAAAGATCCTCCCCAGCACCCAGAGATACAGAGGGGAAAAAAAAAAAAAATGCAACAAACAGAAAAATATCTCTGACAACTCTGACAACCTTTTTTCTTTCACAATATTTTTTCCCTTCTGTGAGTACCATACAATTTTCAATTTTTAGGCCGGTGATACTGTTATGTTTCGGTAGCTGAGGAGTGCAGGTAAAAAAGGCAATACACCAGAGCAGTTGGAATCTATGAGATTGCAGTACCCTGACTAACCACCACAACTAGAGGCAGCCGTGGAGCGTTCCTACGTTGGTCCTAGACGCCTCGTCACAGCCTGAGAAACTAACTACACCTAAAGATAGAAATAGGAAAGCTATCTGCCCCGGAGCAGAACCCCAAAGATAATAGAAAGCCCCCAAACATGTAATGGCGGTTAGACAAGATAAAATACTGACACAGAAAGAAAATAGTATGAGCAAACGCTGGGGCCCAAACTAAATAGAAAAAGATAGGAAGGGCACTTACTGCAATCCCAGAAAACCCTGAAAGGCACCAACTCTACTAATTTCAAAAACACCTGAGATCACACGACCTCTTCCACCTAAATTAGTTCTCTGGTGTAACAAAATCAAAACAGCAGCCACTGAAAAAACTGGAAAAAGCAAAAGTACAAACATCAGTGGCTGAACAAAACTGAGAGGGCAGAAGCCCCCGGAGGGGACCCAGAAGGCCCCCACAGAAGTGCAGGACAAAATGCAAAAATATAGCACAAACACAAAAGAAGAAAATGTCTTATCTGTTAGCAGGAGATGCAGACACGACACAGCAGGCTACAAGGGAAACAGGAATAAAGGATCCAGACCAGAACAATTGATCACCGGCAACCCTGATGGGAAGGTGACTCCCTTATATAAGACCAATCAGTAACACCCGACTCCCAGTCCTCACAATCCCCACTGGACAGACTAGCACCGCTTGTAACCACCAGAGGGAGCCTCTGCTCAGAACTCATCTCAAACCCATTCACAACACCTTCCCTTCCGAGCTCTGCCATGCGTCAAAATAGTGGTTCCCCTCCACATATGGGATATCAGCGTACTCAGGACAAATTGCACAATAGCTTTTGGGGTCCTATTTCTCCTGTTACCCTTATAAAAATAAAAATTTGGGGGCAAAAAGATTATTTTTGTGGAAAAAAATATGATATTTTTATTTTCACGGCTCTACGTTATAAACTTCTGTGAAGCACTTGGGGGTTCAAAGTGCTCACCACACATCTAGATAAGTTCCTTGGGGGGTCTAGTTTCCAAAATGGAGTCACTTGTGGGGGGGTTTCTACTGTTTAGGCACATCAGGGGCTTTCCAAACGTGACATGACACCCGCAGACCATTCCATCAAAATCTGCATTTGAAAAAGGCGCTCCTTCCCTTTCCAGCTCTGCCATGCGTCAAAATAGTGGTTTACCCCCACATATGGGGTATCAGCGTACTCAGGACAAATTGCACAATAACTTTTGGGGTCCTGTTACCCTTTGGAAAATAACAATTGGGGGTGGAAAGATCATTTTTGTGGAAAAGATATGATTTTTTAATTTTACTGCTCTACGTTATAACCTTCTGTGAAGCCCTTGGGGGTTCAAAGCTTTCACCACACATCTAGATAAGTTCCTTGGGGGGTCTAGTTTCCAAAATGGGGTCACTTGTGGGGGGTTTCCACTGTTTAGGCACACATGGACTCTCCAAATGCGACATGGCGTCCAATCTCAATTCCAGCCAAAAAAGTCAAATGGCGCTGCTTCCCTTCCGAGCTCTGCCATGCACCCAAATAGTGGTTTACCCCCACATATGGGGTATCAGCGTACTCAGGACTAATTGTACAATAACTTTTGGGGTCCTTTTATCCTTTGGAAAATAAAAATTGGGATGAAAAGATCATTTTTGTGGAAAAAATATGATTTTTTAATTTTACGGCTCTACGTTATAACCTTCTGTGAAGCCCTTGGGGGTTCAAAGCTCTCACTACACATCTAGATAAGTTCCTTGGGGGGTCTAGTTTCCAAAATGGGGTTACTTGTGGGGGTTTCCACTGTTTAGGCACACAGGGGCTCTCCAAATGCGACATGGCGTCCAATCTCAATTCCAGCCAAAAAAGTCAAATGGCGCTGCTTCCCTTCCGAGCTCTGCCATGCACCCAAATAGTGGTTTACCCCCACATATGGGGTATCAGCGTACTCAGGACTAATTGCACAATAACTTTTGTGGTCCTTTTACCCTTTGGAAAATAAAAATTTGGATGAAAAGATCATTTTTGTGGAAAAAATATGATTTTTTAATTTTACGGCTCTACGTTATAACCTTCTGTGAAGCCCTTGGGGGTTCAAAGCTCTCACTACACATTTAGATAAGTTACTTTGGGGGTCTAGTTTCCAAAATGGGGTCACTTGTGGGGGTTTCCACTGTTTAGGCACACAGGAACTCTCCAAATGCGACATGGCGTCCAATCTCAATTCCAGCCAAAAAAGTCAAATGGCGCTGCTTCCCTTCCGAGCTCTGCCATGCGCCCAAATAGTGGTTTACCCCCACACATGGGGTATCGCTGTACTCAGGAGAAATTGTACAACAAATATTGTGGTTCATTTTCTACTGATACCCTTGACAAAATTTTAAAAAATTGTGTCGAAAGAAAAATTTTGGGAAAAAAGTTAAATGTTAATTTTTTCCTTCCACATTGCTTCAATTCTTGTGAAGTACCTAAAGGGTTAATAAACTTCTTGAATGTGGCTTTGAACACGTTGAGGGGTGCAGTTTTTAGAATGGTGTCACTTTTGGGTATTTTCTGTCATATTGACCCCTCAAATTCACTTCAAATGTGAGGTGGCCCCTAAAAAAAATGATTTTGTAAATTTTGTTGGAAAAATGAGAAATTGCTGGTCAACTTTTAACACTTATAACTTCGTAACAAAAAAAAATTTTGGTTCCAAAATTGTGCTGATGTAAAGTAGACATGTGGGAAATGTTATTTATTAACTAATTTTTGTGACATATCTCTCTGATTTAATGGCATAAAAATTAAAAGTTTGAAAATTGCAAAATTTTCAAAATTTTTGCCATATTTCCGTTTTTTTTCATAAATAAACGCAAGTTATATTGAAGAAATTTTACCACTATCATGAAGTACAATATGTCTCGAGAAAACAATCTCAGAATCGCCAAGATCCATTGAAGCGTTCCAGAGTTATAACCTCATAAAGAGACAGTGGTCAGAATTGTAAAAATTGGCCTGGTCTTTAACCTACAAAATGGCTTGGTCGTTAAGGGGTTAAGAGCAAACTCAGCCAAAGGCAAAAAAGAGACCCAGTCATCTTGATCAGCAGACACAAAGCATCTCAGATAAGTCTCCAATGTCTGGTTTGTTCTCTCAGTTTGTCCATTGGTCTGAGGATGAAAAGCAGAGGAGAAAGACAATTGAACACCAAGTTTACAACAAAAAGTCCTCCAAAATCTGGAAACTAACTGGACTCCTCTGTCAGACACAATGTTCTCAGGAATGCCGTGTAACCGAAACACGTACTGAAGGAACAAAGGCACCAATTCGGAGGAGGAAGGCAACTTAGGTAATGGCACAAGATGTATCATCTTGGAAAACCTATCACAAATCACCCAGATAACGGTCATTCTCTGAGAAACAGGGAGGTCGGAAATAAAATCCATAGAGATATGAGTCCATGGTCTCTTGGGCACAGGCAATGGCATCAACAAACCACTAGAGCGAGAGCAAGGCTTGGAGCGAGAGCAAGTCCCACAGGACTGCACAAATTCCCGACATCACGAGACAAAGTAGGCCACCAAAAGGACCGACTCACCAAGTCTCTGGTACCAAAAATTCCGGGATGACCGGCCAACGCGGAACAATGAATCTCAGACATCACACTCTTCTTCCACTGGTCTGGGACAAACAATTTCCCAACAGGGCAGCACTCGGGTTTATCCTCCTGACACCCTTCCAAGGCCAGTCTAAAATTGGGCGAGATGGCAGAAAGAACTACACCCTCTTTCAAAATAACAGCAGTTCAGATAACTCAGGAGAGTCTGCAAGGAAACTCCTCGAGAGGGCATACGCCTTAACATTCGTAGTGCCAGGAAGAAAGGAAACCACAAAATTAAAACGTGTGAAAAACAAGGCCCACCTGGCCTGTCTAGGATTAAGTCGCTTGGCTGATTCCAGATAAACCAGATTCTTATGGTCCGTGAGGACCACCACCTGATGTTTGGCTCCCTCCAGCCAATGTTTCCACTCTTCAAAAGCCCACTTCATGGCCAATAACTCCCGATTACCCACGTCATAATTACGTTCAGTTGGAGAAAATTTTCGAGAGAAAAAAGCACAAGGGTTACTTTTAGAGATCTCAGGATCTCTTTGGGATAAAACGGCACCTGCCCCAATTTCAGAGGCATCAACCTCCACCTGAAATGGCTGAGAAACATCAGGCTGCCGATAGAACAGGAGCAGAAGTGAATCTCTGTTTAAGTTCCTGAAACGCAGAGACTGCCTCAGGAGGCCAATTCACCACATCAGAACCCTTTTTGGTCAAATCAGTCAATGGTTTAACAATAACAGAGAAAAAAACAATAAATTTACGATAAAAATTGGCAAAACCCAAGAATCTCTGAAGAGCCTTTAATGAAGTAGGTTGGACCCAATCACAGATGGCCTGAACCTTGACCGGGTCCATTTCAATAACAGATGGAGACAAAATGAATCCCAGAAATGAGATCCTCTGTACGCCAAAAAGACACTTTGATCCCTTCACATACAGAGCATTCTCTCTCAAAATCTGGAACACAGTCCGAACATGTTTCACATGAGAGTCCCAGTCATTGGAAAAAATCAAGATATCATCCAAATAAACAATCAGAAATTTATCCACAAAATCCCTGAAAATGTCATTCATGAAGGACTGGAAGACGGAAGGAGCATTAGTGAGCCCAAAAGGCATCACTAGGTACTCAAAATGCCCCTCTGGGGTATTAAACGCCGTCTTCCATTCATCCCCGTGCTTAATGCGAATAAGGTTATACGCTCCCCTGAGGTCAAGCTTGGTAAACCAAGTAGCACTTTTCACCCTGGAAAACAGGTCAGAAATCAAGGGTAACGGATATTGATATTTCACAGTGATATTGTTCAAGAGACGATAATCAATACACGGCCTAAATTAACCATCCTTTTTGGCCACAAAGAAAAAACCGGCACCCAAGGGTAAAGAGGATGGTCTGATATGACCCTTCTCCAATGACTCCTTGATATAAGACCGCATAGCGTCATGTTCAGGTACAGACAAGTTAAAAAGGCGACCTTTAGGGAATTTACTACCAGGCACTAATTCAATAGCGCAGTCATAGCTCCTATGGGGAGGCAAGGATGCAGATTTACTTTCGCTAAACACATCAGAAAAATCAGTCAAAAAGTCAGGAACATCTTGAGCCTGGGGAGAGGCAGAAAAAACAGGAGTGTTGGCATTAACCCATTGGCAGCCCCAACTGGTTACAGACACAGATTTCCAATCCAAAACAGGATTATGAGACTGTAACCAAGGGAAACCTAGTACAATAATGTCATGCAGATTATACAGCACCAAAAATTTGCAACTCTCCTGATGATCAGGTTCAACCCTCATTATCACCTGAGGGTTTATTCTCAGCCAAAGGGGTAGAATCAATCCCCAGTAGGGGAATAGACTTCCTTAGCGGTATCAAGGGAAACCCACAACGTTTAGCAAAATCAAAATCCATCAGGTTAATAGCTGCTCCCGAATCAACAAAAGCCTGAGCAGAAAATGTGGACAGGGAGCAAATCAGGGTAACAGTCAACAGAAATTTAGTCTGAACACTACCCAAGACAACTGAGCATGCAAAACGTCTTCCCCGCTTAGGGCAGACTGAAATAGCATGAGAGGCATCACCACAGTAGAAACATAACCCATTGCGTTTTCGAAACTCATGACGCTGTGCCCCAGAAGCCACTCTATCACACTGCATGGGTTCAGAAGCTGGTTCACAAGGCAACACTATTCCACGCATACTTCTACGCTCACGCAAACGTCTGTCAATTTGAATCGCTAATGACATAGAATCATTGAGACCAGAGGGAGCAGGGAAACCCATCATAACATCTTTTACATTCTCTGACAGACCCTTCCGAAAAAGGGCTGCCAAAGCATCATCATTCCATTTGGTCAGGACTGCCCACTTTCGGAATTTCTGACTGTACAACTCAGCGTCCTCAAGCCCCTGATTTAATGCCAACAAGGTTTTTTCAGCTTGATCAGTGACATTAGGTTCATCGTACAATAACCCCAGAGCCAGAAAAAGTGCATCAACATTACTCAAAACAGGGTCCCCAGGTGTCAGGGAAAAAGCCCAATCCTGAGGATTGCCACGCAGGAGAGAGATGACAATTTGAACCTGCTGTGCTGCGTTCCCTGAGGACTTAGGTTTTAAGGCAAAAAGCAACTTACAGTTATTTTTGAAATTCAAATATTTGGCTCGATCCCCCAAAAACAAATCTGGCATGGGGATCCTGGGTTCCACAACTGGCAACCTAGCAAGATAGGTAGCAATACTCTGAACCTCAGTGGCAAGCTGATCCACACGGTCAGACAACTGTGCAAACTCCATTGAGAAAAAAAAAAATATCCTCCTCAGCACCCAGAGAAAAAGAGGGAAAAAATGCAACAAACAGAAAAAAAAATCTCTGACAACTCTGACAACCTTTTTTGTTTCCACACTATTTTTCCCTTCTGTGAGTACCATATAATTTTCAGTTGGGCCGGTGATACTGTTATGTTTTGGTAGCTGAGGAGAGCAGGCAAAAACGGCAATACACCAGAGAGGTTGGAATCTACTGGATTGCAGTACCCTGACTAACCACCTGTCATGTGTGCATCGCCACGAAGATCGTCGCGGTTGCACATTCTGACTTCTCACAGCTGAGTTGCTGTTTCTTTGTGTTTGGCAGTTAGGGAGTTAATTCTGTCTGTGCTCAGTTCTGGGACTGGGTGCAGTTTCTCCCGGCTGCAATTAATTATTTGTTGATTGGTTTCCTTTAAATCTCTGGTTGTCTGTTTTGGGGGTTGCCAGTGAAATTCCTCATGCAGACCACAGATAGGATTGTATCTGTATAGACTTAAGTTAAAGAGCTCCTTAGTTGTTTTAAGCTCACCTTGCTTAGAGTTTAATATCCCAGATCATTTATGTTCCTTCTGTGTTTGAGTGTGTATGCAAGTCTGTGTTTTCTCCAGTCTGTCTTATATGTCTAATCTGTGTATTTAGCAGAGATCAGCCCATATCCCTTTGGTGGTAATCAGAATCCTTCTTAGGACTGATTACAGGGTTCAGGGACTGATAGGAGACAGGGTTAGGCTGGAGACTTGGACCTCTGAACCATTATCAGTACCTCCAAGGTGAGGGATTAGTTAGGACCCCAGTTTAGGGTCAGGTTAGACCCCCGGTCCTCCTCTTTCCTGTGACAGTGTATCAAGTCCTCAAGAATAACCCTGAGTTCAACGGATATCGTGTCAGGTAAATCTATTCTATATTTACATGCTGATGTTGCAAATCTATATGTTGTATAGAGTGTTGTTCTTTTAAGAATAGTTTACTGACATCGTACACATATCATAAGACCGCGTGACATTTTCACTGGCCTATAAAATTATTCCCAGTTGCCATGGATCCAGTAGCCCAGCTGGCTCTGCAGTTGCAGGGATTATCCATGGAGCTGACGGACATTAAGTCCAAAGTTTTGTCTCCCTCGGAGCAAACCAGAATTGAACCTAAAGTAGCTCTCCCGGACAGGTTCACTGGTGGGCGAGACAAATTTTTTACCTTCAGGGAAGCATGTAAATTGTATTTTCGGCTTCGGCCTCGATCATCAGGGAGTGAAGAGCAGAGAGTGGGAATTGTTATCTCGCTCCTACAAGGGGACCCTCAATCCTGGGCCTTCTCCCTTCCTCCGGGATCCCCGGCTCTACAGTCAGTAGATCGATTTTTTACTGCCCTGGGTTTGGTATATGATGACCCAGATCGGGTCTCTCTTGCTGAGACAAAATTACGTAAGATACAGCAGGGAGATCGTCCGGCGGAGGAATTTGCTTCTGAGTTCCGTAGATGGGCCACAGATACTCAGTGGAATGACCCAGCTCTTAGGAGCCAGTTTTGTCATGGGCTTTCTGACAAATTAAAAGACGTTTTGGCTCAGTATGATTCTCCTCCATCACTGGAGGCTGCTATGGCCCTAGCTATCCGTACTGATAGACGGCTCCGGGAGAGATGTGAGGTAACTCCGCCCCTGTTGTTACTCCACCTACTACTAAAGTCCCTTATGTTGAGGTTCCCCTTGTCTGTTCGGAGGAGCCTATGCAGTTGGGAGGGACATCATTTCGTAGGAGGGGATTGGCGGTACGCCGCAGGACTAGAAGGTGTTTCTTCTGCGGGAAAGAGGGACATTTTGTTGGGGGATGTCCATCCCGTGCCTTGTTGAGCAAAAAGTCGCCGGAAAACTGTTAATCCCAGGTTGTGTGGTGGACGACAACCTGGGAGTATGTATTTCGTCCGCTAGTTCTTCTCAGTTCCTTGTACCAGTGGAGGTGGTGGTTGGTACGAGAGTGGAGAGAATTTCTGTTCTTCTTGATAGTGGGTCCGGGGCTAATCTGGTTGACGCTCAGTTTGCTCAGGCTCAAGGTATGCATCTGAGTGTATTGGTCAAACCGATCCCTATATTCTCCATTGACGCCAGGCCTCTCGGCCAAGGTAGCTTTGTTCATGAGGTTCATAACATTGACCTTCGGGTAGGGGCAATACATAGGGAACTATTATCTTGTTATGTGTTGGAGGGTCTACCTACTCCTATTGTGTTGGGACTTCCTTGGTTGGTTAAACATAACCCTGTGATTAATTGGCAGTCCAGAGAGATAAGCCAATGGGGTGAGTTTTGCAAAAGTAACTGCATGAACACAGTCATCAGTGCGGTCGTGCCTAGTACTTTGCCTCCTTTTTTGGAGGACTTTGGGGATGTGTTCTCTGAGGAGGGGTGTCAGGAGTTGCCTCCTCATCGCGTGTATGACTGCTCTATTAATTTACTTCCTGATGCTAAGTTACCTAAAGCTAGGTTATATAACCTTTCTGGTCCTGAGAGGCAGGCTATGAAAGATTATATTTCGGAAAGTCTGGCCAAGGGGCATATTAGACCTTCATCTTCCCCAGTGGCCGCGGGGTTCTTCTTTGTGAAGAAAAAAGATGGAGGCCTACGCCCTTGCTTGGATTTCCGCGAACTTAATCGGATTACTGTTCGAGATCCGTATCCACTCCCTCTTATTCCTGATCTCTTCAATCAAATTGTTGGCGCCAAATGGTTCTCTAAATTGGATCTCAGGGGGGCGTATAATCTGATTAGGATAAAAGAGGGGGATGAGTGGAAAACGGCGTTTAACACGCCGGAGGGACATTATGAGAACCTTGTCATGCCTTTTGGTCTGACTACTGCACCAGCAGTATTCCAACATTTTGTTTAATGACATTTTTCGTCATCTGGTGGGGCTGTTTGTGGTCGTATATTTGGATGACATTTTAATTTACTCACCAGATCTTGTGTCTCACCAGGAGCATGTGAGACAGGTGTTGCAGATCTTGCGAGACAATAAACTATACGCCAAACTGGAAAAGTGTGTATTCGCCGTACAGGAACTTCAGTTTTTGGGTTTCTTGGTGTCAGCCTCCGGTTTCCGTATGGACCCTGAAAAGGTGAGAGCAGTGCTTGAATGGGATCAGCCAGAGGATCTTAAGGCTCTGCAGCGTTTTCTGGGGTTTGCTAACTACTACCGGAAATTTATTTGTAATTTCTCATCTGTTGTCAAACCTCTCACTGACATGACAAGAAAAGGGACGGATTTTTCTAAATGGTCGGACAAAGCTTGCCAAGCTTTTTCCTCTTTGAAAAAATGTTTTGCTTCGGCACCCGTTCTCATCCAACCAGATGCATCACAGCCGTTCGTTGTGGAGGTGCACACGTCTGACGTAGGGGTGGGTGCAATATTGTCCCAGGGTCCGTCCCCTGGTAAATGGCATCCGTGCGCTTTCTTTTCTAAAAAATTGTCGTCCGCCGAAAGGAATTATGATATCGGCAATAGGGAACTTTTGGCCATTAAGTTAGCTTTTGAAGAATGGCGTCACTTTTTGGAGGGGGCAGTCCACCCGGTTACCGTTATTACTGATCACAAGAACCTGTTGTATTTGGAATCCGCTAAGCGTCTGAATTCCAGACAAGCTCGATGGTCGTTGTTTTTTACCAGGTTTAATTTTGTTGTCACTTATCGCCCTGGATCTAAGAATGTTAAGGCGGATGCCTTGTCTCGCAGTTTCCCAGGGGCCGGGAAAATGGATGACCCGATTCCTATCCTTCAGGAGGGGGTGGTAGTGTCGGCTGTATTTTCTGAGCTTGAGGAGGAGGTGTTAGAGGCTCAGGGGGACGCCCCTGCAGGACCTCCAGGGAGACTGTTTGTCCCAAATCAGTTGAGACAAAAGGTTATTGAGGCACATCATAATTCTGCTTTAGCAGGACATCCAGGGAGTAAGGCTACTTTAGATCTCCTTTCTCGCCGGTTTTGGTGGCCTAACGTTAATAAAGATGTTTTAACTTTTGTCGCGTCCTGTGGGGTTTGTGCTCGCTCTAAGACCCCTCATACCCGTCCGTCTGGGACCCTCTTACCCTTGAAACTTCCGGAGCGTCCATGGACTCATTTGTCTATGGACTTCATCACGGACCTTCCTCAGTCGTCAGGGAAGACTGTCATACTGGTGGTTGTTGACAGGTTCAGTAAGATGGCACATTTCATTGCTCTTCCTGCCCTCCCTAATGCTAAAACTCTGGCGCAGGTGTTCATTGGGGAGATTGTGAGACTTCATGGGTTGCCTTCTGATGTGGTGTCAGATAGGGGGTCTCAGTTTGTATCCAAGTTTTGGAGGGCATTTTGTTTACGTCGGGGGATGCAATTGTCATTTTCCTCGGCTTTTCATCCGCAGACCAATGGTCAGACAGAGCGTCTGAATCAAAGCCTAGAGACTTATCTTCGGTGTTTTGTCTCAGAGAACCAGGAGGACTGGTCTTCTTTCTTGCCTCTGGCAGAGTTCGCTCTTAACAACAGGCGGAGCGAGTCCACTGGTAAGTCCCCGTTTTTTGGGGCATATGGTTTTCATCCCCAGTTTTGTACTTTCAATGGGGGGGGCCCTTCTGGGGTTCCTGAGGAGGAGCGTTTCTCGTCGTCACTTGCTTCAGTGTGGAGAGGTGTATTGAATAATCTGAGTGCTATGGGGAACCGTTATAAACGTATGGCTGATAGGAGGAGAGTTTCTGGTCCAGATCTTAATGTGAATGATCTGGTATGGTTGTCTACCAGGAATATAAAACTTAAAGTTCCCTCCTGGAAGCTGGGCCCCAGATTCATCGGGCCGTACAGGATCAGTTCCATAATTAATCCTGTGGCATTTCGTCTGGACCTCCCTCCTACGTTTAAAATCCACAATGTGTTCCACAAGTCATTACTTAAGAGGTACGTGGCACCAGTCATACCATCACCTCTACCTCCTCCTCCAGTGGTGGTCAATGGTAACTTGGAGTTTCAAGTGTCAAAGATCATTGACTCACGTCTGAATCGCCGGTCCCTTCAGTACTTGGTTCATTGGAAGGGGTATGGTCCAGAGGAGAGGACGTGGGTTCCTGCGTCTGACATTAACGCAGATCGTTTGGTGCGGACCTTCCACAGAACTCACCCGGGCAAACCTGGCCCTGAGGGTCCGGAGGCCCCTCGTAGAAGGGGGGGTACTGTCATGTGTGCATCGCCACGAAGATCGTCGCGGTTGCACATTCTGACTTCTCACAGCTGAGTTGCTGTTTCTTTGTGTTTGGCAGTTAGGGAGTTAATTCTGTCTGTGCTCAGTTCTGGGACTGGGTGCAGTTTCTCCCGCTGCAATTAATTATTTGTTGATTGGTTTCCTTTAAATCTCTGGTTGTCTGTTTTGGGGGTTGCCAGTGAAATTCCTCATGCAGACCACAGATAGGATTGTATCTGTATAGACTTAAGTTAAAGAGCTCCTTAGTTGTTTTAAGCTCACCTTGCTTAGAGTTTAATATCCCAGATCATTTATGTTCCTTCTGTGTTTGAGTGTGTATGCAAGTCTGTGTTTTCTCCAGTCTGTCTTATATGTCTAATCTGTGTATTTAGCAGAGATCAGCCCATATCCCTTTGGTGGTAATCAGAATCCTTCTTAGGACTGATTACAGGGTTCAGGGACTGATAGGAGACAGGGTTAGGCTGGAGACTTGGACCTCTGAACCATTATCAGTACCTCCAAGGTGAGGGATTAGTTAGGACCCCAGTTTAGGGTCAGGTTAGACCCCCGGTCCTCCTCTTTCCTGTGACAGTGTATCAAGTCCTCAAGATTAACCCTGAGTTCAACGGATATCGTGTCAGGTAAATCTATTCTATATTTACATGCTGATGTTGCAAATCTATATGTTGTATAGAGTGTTGTTCTTTTAAGAATAGTTTACTGACATCGTACACATATCATAAGACCGCGTGACACCACCACAACTAAAGGCAGCCGTGGAGCGTTCCTACGTTGGTCCTAGACGCCTCATCACAGCCTGAGAGGTTAACTACACCTAAAGATAGAAAGAGGAAGCTATCTGCCCCGGAGCAGATCCCCAAAGCACATAGGAAGCCCCAAACATGTAATGGCGGTTAGAGAAGAGGAAATACAAACACAGACAGAAAATAGTATGAGCAAACGCTGGGGCCCAATCTGCCTTGACAGAAAAGGATAGGAAGGATACTTACTGCAATCCAAAAAACCCTAAAAAAAAGCCAACGCTACTAATTGCAAAAACACCTGAGATCACACGACCTCTACCACCTAAATTAGTTCTCTGGTGTAACAAAACTAAGCAGCAGCCGCTGAAAAAACTGGAAAAGGCAAATGAGCAAACAACAGTGGCTCCAGAGGAACCGAGAGGAGCCCAAGCCCCCCAGGAGGGGAACCTGGCCAACCTCACAGAAATGGAGAGAAATATGCAAATGGCAAGCACAAAAACAAAAAACAGAAAATATCTTATCTGAGAGCAGGAGAAGAGGCAAGACTCAGCAAGCTTCCAAGTGAACCAGGAAACAACGTTGAGACAAGAACAATTGATCACCGGCAACCATGATGGGGGGAAACCTCCCTTATATCCAGCCAGTCTGTGATTCCTGATTGCCAATCCTCATTGAATGGTTCAGTACTGTTTGTAACCACCAGAGGGAGCTTCTGCTCAGAATTCATTTCTAAAACATTCACAACTGCACTTTGTCTTTTTACAAACACTTTAGCAGCTACAGCTCTTACAGCTCTGCTGTATTGCAACCCTGTCTGCCTGTGAGATGGAAGTTGAAGCTCTGAGAGGAACCTGCAGATGTGTCAGGTATAATCACCTGGAGTGACATCAGGAGAGCAGAGAGCGGCCATCACATATCACACTGCTAATTCCCCATTTTATTTAATATAAGCTTTGGAGGTTGGAATCTCCAGGAGATCTATTTACCGCCCATAGTCCTAAACAGCACATTTACAAATAAGAAAAACTTGGATTTCTCTTAGACATAGGATTGCAGATACCAAAGTTTCAATTTTATTCAGCTTCCTATGACCTACATGCCCATATACAGTGGGGGAAAAGTATTTAGTCAGCCACCAATTGTGCAAGTTCTCCCACTTAAAAAGATGAGAGAGGCCTGTAATTAACATCATGGGTAGACCACAACTATGAGAGTCAAAATGAGAAAACAAATCCAGAAAATCACCTTGTCTGATTTGGTAAGATTTATTTTGCAAGTTATGGTGGAAAATAAGTATTTGGTCACCTAAAACATGAAAGAATTTCTGACTCTCACAGACCTGTATCTTCTTCTTTAAGAGGCTCCTCTGTCCTCCACTCATTACCTGTAGTAATGGCACCTGTTTGAACTTGTTATCAGTATAAAAGACACCTGTCCACAACCTCAAACAGTCACATTCCAAACTCCACTATGGTGAAGACCAAAGAGTTGTCGAAGGACACCCATACAAATTGTAGTCCTGCATCAGGCTGGGAAGACTGAATCTGCAATAGGAAAGCAGCTTGGTGTGATGAAATCAACTGTGGGAGCAATAACAAGAAAATGGAAGACATACAAGACCACTGATAATCTCCCTCATTCTGGGGCTCCACGCAAGATCTCTCCCCATGGGGTCAAAATGATCACAAGAATGGTGAGCAAAAATGCCAGAACCACACAGGGGGACCTAGTGAATGACCTGCATAGAGCTGGGACCACCGTAAAAAAGGCTACCATCAGTAACACTACGCCACCAGGAACTCAGATCCAGAATTGCCAGACATGTCCACCTGCTTAAGTCAGTACATGTCCGAGCCCATCTGAAGTTTGCTAGAGAATATTTGGATTATCCAGAAGAGTATTAGGAGAATGTGATATGATCTAATGAAACCAAAGTAGAACTGTTTGGTAGAAACAAAACTCGTCGTGTTTGGAGGAGACAGAATGCTGAGTTGCATCAAAGGAACACCATACCTACTGTGAAGCATGGGGGTGGCAACATCATGCTTTGGAGCTCTTTCTTTGTAAAGGGACCAGGATAACTGATCCGTGTACATGAAAGAATGAATGAGGCCATGTATCGTGAGATTTTGAGTGCAAACCTCTTTCCATCAGCAATTAAATATGAAACGTGGATGGGTCTTTCAGCATGATTATGATCCCAAGCACACTGCCAGGGCAACGAAGCATATGAAGGTCCTGGAGTGGCCTAGCCAGTCTCCAGATCTCAACCCCGTAGAAAACCTTTGGAGGGATTTGAAAGTCCGTGTTGCCCAGCGACAGGCCCAAAACATCTCTGCTCTAAACGCGATCTGCATGGAGGAATAGGCCAACATACCACCAACAGTGTCTGCCAACCTTGTGAAGACTTACAGAAAATGTTTGACCTCTGTCATTGCCAAAGAAGAATATATAGCAAAATATTGAGATGAACTTTTGTTAATGACCAAATACTTATTTTCCACCATAATTTGCAAAATAAATCTTGCCAAATCAGATTT
Organism: Oophaga sylvatica; assembly: GCA_033576555.1. Lineage (NCBI taxonomy): Eukaryota > Metazoa > Chordata > Amphibia > Anura > Dendrobatidae > Oophaga > Oophaga sylvatica. The sequence continues at coordinate 97,650,115 of JARQOD010000001.1, forward strand.
GGTGATTTTCTGGATTTGTTTTCTCATTTTGACTATCATAGTTGTGGTCTACCTATGATGTCAATTGCAGGCCTCTCTCATGTTTTTAAGTGGGAGAACTTGCATAATTGATGGCTGACTAAATACTTTTTTTCCCCACTGTAGATGGCTTAGGAGGGTTGATCCTACTGGCAGATTCCCTTTAAGAGGCTAGGTGATGTAAAACAGGAAAGCTAAAGGTGAAGAAGATATTCTCCATGAGGTATCCATCTATACGCATCATATATGTAGCTATCCTTCCTGGACTCATCACCCTATAGACAGCTTGTCCTATTGTGCATGTGTTCTGCTTGGGGAGAGGGAAGCCACTGTCAGACTCCTCTGGTGGTGGATTATATCCTAGGAGAACAAGAGGACTGAGTTTTTAAATCCAAAATGATGATCTGCCCAATTATCTGCTGTGGAAAGTCTGGAGACCTCCATAATACATTAAATTGTCAGGTCAATTGGTCACACCAAAATCAGTACGCTCAACCAACTATAATGTAAATTGAAATTAGAGATGATAGGAGCCAACAAAATTGGAAATTGCCAAAATTGCTCGGATTTTACTGAAAAATTAAATTTGTAGTCAAGTTATTTCTCCGCTAATTGAACATTCTCTATTAGATTTCTGGGGTCTCAAGTAAAAACTAAAAAAAACCCACTAATATCCCATTGTTCACCTGTCCTGCACCCCTGTTGTCTGTCTCCAGTGACAAATGCCCACCTGTGCAGTCCTCAGGGCCTTTTCTTTCCGCAGTCGTGCATGTTGTCTTCACTATAGAACAAAACTTCCACCCCTACCAAGCCTCTAAACCCTCTAAAGGTGCTTCACAGAAGTGTAGAACGTAGAGCCGTGAAAATAAACATAAACATTCACATTTTTCCCCAAAAATAATCTTTTAGCAACATTTTTTTTATTTTCACAAAAAATGCGGTAATTTTATTAATTTGTGGACGTGGTATGCTTTGAAGCAATCCTTAATGCAAAGGCTAGGTTTCTCAGTGCAGCTTTCACAATGGTAAGTTGTGTCCTTTCAGATTCCCCTCTTGGAGCATACTCTGCACCATTTTTGTGATCGTCCTGTCCTCGCGGTTTGGGGAACCTGTCCTGGGAAATGTTGACCTGGGACAATACAGGCACTATCAGTTTCAGATGTACTGGAACCCTCACCTTCCTGAGTGACAAGCATTAGGACGTTGATGACTACCTCATGAAACTGAAGGAAGGTCCCCGTATTGCCTGCAGATCGGAACAGCACAAAAGCATTGTACAGTGCCATCTGTACAATGTGCACAGCCAATATTTTTGGACCATACTTTGGCTTTTTACATGGTGCTGTATGGTTTGAGGACTTGATATGAAAGATCTACACCCCCCATGTACCGATTGTAATCCAAGACACAATCACAGCGATCGCCGATGCGAGGGGGCGATGCTGCCCCGCCAATGCGAGGGGGCGATGCTGCTCCGCCGAGGCGACATGCAGGGATGATCTGCTGTCAGGGACAGCAGCCATCTTAACCCGGTCACCGCGCGATGCAGTGCGGTGACCGGAAATAGTGGCTACACATTAGCACTACTCGGGCAACAAACGCAGTTCCCGCAGAGCAGTACTAGTACGGCACATGGCGCAAAGGGGTTAAAGTTACTCATAAATTTTGCATTATTTCAAGAACTTTTATGTTGGTCTCGACCATCTCTGCTAACTTTTTAGAAAAGTGGGAAGAGCTCGGCCGAGAGGACGCATAACCATGCGCACACAACAAATTCATCATAGAATCATAGAATAGTAGAGTTGGAAGGGACCTCCTGGGCCCTCTGGTCGACCATCTCTGCTAACTTTTTAGAAAAGTGGGAAGAGCTCGGCCGAGAGGACGCATAACCATGCGCACGCAACAAATTCATCATAGAATCATAGAATAGTAGAGTTGGAAGTGACCTCCTGGGCCCTCTGGTCTAACCCCCTGCTCAAAGCAGGATTCTCTGAATCATTCCAGACAGATGTCTGTCCAGCCTCTGTTTGAAGACTTCCATTGAAGGAGAACTCACCACCTCTCGTGGCAGCCTGTTCCACTCATTGATCACCCTAACTGTCAAAAAGTTTTTTCTAATATCTAATCTGTGTCTCCTCCCATTCAGTTTCATCCCATTGCTTCTAGTCTTTCCTTGTGCAAATGAGAATAAAGATGATCCTTCTACAATGTGACAGCCCTTGAGATATTTGTAGACAGCTATTAAGTCTCCTCTCAGTCTTCTTTTTTGCAAGCTAAACATTCCCAAATCCTGCAACCGTTCCTCATAGGACATGGTTTGCAGACCGGTCACCATTCTGGTGGCTCTTCTCTGAACTTGCTCCAGTTTGTTGATGTCTTTTTTAAAATGTGGTGCCCAAAACTGGACACAGTATTCCAGATGAGGTCTGACCAAAGAGGAGTAGAGGGCAATAATGACCTCACGTGATCTAGACTGTATACTTCTGTTGATACATCCTAGAATTGCATTTGCCTTTTTTGCTGCTGCATCACACTGTTGACTCATGTTAAGTCTGTGATCAATTAGTATACCCAAGTCTTTTTCACATGTGCTGTTACTTAGCCCTATTCCTCTCATTTTGTATATGTTTTTTTCATTTTTATTGCCCAGATGTAGTACTTTGCATTTTTCCCTGTTAAAATCCATTCTGTTAGTTGCTGCCCACTGCTCCAGTTTATTTATATCTTTTTGAATCCTCTCTCTCTCTTCTCTAGTATTAGCTACCCCTCCTAGCTTTGTGTCATCAGCAAATTTGATCAGTTTACCCTCAATTCCTTCATCTAAATCATTGATAAAGATGTTGAACAATACAGGGCCCAAAACATAGCCTTGTGGTACCCCACTTGATACATTCTTCCAACTGGATGTGCAGCCATTTACGACCACTCTTTGGGTCCGATCACTAAGCCAGTTATGAATCCACCTAACAGTTGCCTTGTCCATTCCATACTTAGTCATTTTTTCAATAAGGATTGTGTGAGATACTTTGTCAAATGCTTTGCTGAAGTCAAGATATACTATATCTACAGCATTTCCCTGATCCACCCAGTCAGTGATTCTGTCATAGAAGGAAATTAAGTTAGTCTGACATGACTTATTAGTTACAAACCCATGCTGACTTTGTTTAATCACTTCATTCTTATCCAGGTACTTGCATACATGTTGTTTAATAATTTGTTCAAAGATCTTTCCTGGTATAGAAGTCAGACTCACCGGCCTGTAGTTCCCTGAGTCCACCTTCTTCCCCTTTTTGAAGATAGGAACAACATTTGCTCTTCTCCAGTCTTCTGGGACTTCTCCTGTTCTCCAAGAATTTTCAAAGATTATGGACAGTGGTTCAAGAATTTCTTCTGCTGTCTCCTTCAGTACGCTGGGGTGTAATTCATCTGGACCTGGAGACTTGAATTCATTTAGGTTAGCTAAGTGTTTCCTCACTTTCTTTCTGTTTATAGATATCCTGGATTCTTCTATTCCTTTAATAGGACAGTGAAGATCAGTTGATGTTACATTTCCTTTCTGAGAGAAGACAGATGCAAAATAGGAATTTAACAGTTCAGCCTTCTCAACATCCTGTCTTACCATTTCATCATTTTCATCCTGTAAAAATCCTATAGCATGTTTGACTTTTCTTTTACTTTTGACGTATCCCCAAAATCCTTTTTTGTTGCTTTTGATGTCACTTGCAAGCCTTAATTCATTGTCACCTTTAGATAATCTGATTTGTGCCCTGCAGGTTCTGCAGACGGCATTATATTCTTCTTTAGATATGCCTCCCTCTTTCCATTTGATAAACATTTCTTTCTTCCTTTTTAGCATTTGTTTAAGTTCTGTGTTCATCCATCCTGGTTTCCTTAAATGCTTCCCATTCTTCACTCTTTTCGGAATTGTTAACAATTGTGCATTAAGAATCTCATTTTTCAAGATTTTCCATCCTTCCTGGACATTTTTGTCCATAAGGATATCCAGCCATTGGATCCCTCCAATTCTCTTTCTGAGTCCCTTAAAATCTGCCTTTCTGAAATCTAACCTTGACGTCTGAGTCTTCACAGGTCTTTCTCCTCTTGTTATCCAAAATTCTAAAATAGCATGGTCACTACCTCCTAGGGTCCCAGCCACTCTTACCTCTTCAACCATTTCCTCCCTGTTTATAAGGATTAGATCCAAGGTAGCAGATCCCCTTGTTTTCTCCCCTACCTTTTGGAAGATAAAGTTGTCAGCAAGAGAGGATAAGAATTTCCTGGACCTGTTAGTTTTGCCTGAGAGAGATTCCCAACAAATGTCTGGATAGTTGAAATCTCCCATGACCACTATGTCATATTTTTTGGAGAACTTGGCCATTTGATGCATAAAGAGTTCATCCATATCTTCAGCTTGCATAGGTGGCCTGTAGTAAATGCCTACAATGGTGTCCTTTCCATTGTTCTGTACTTGTATTCTTACCCAAACAGTTTCCACAGAACTCCCAGTCTCTGAAGCGTCAATCTCTGTGCAGATATACGCTTTTCTAACATACAATGCGACACCTCCTCATCGTTTATCAAGTCTGTTTCTTGCAAATAAGTTGTATCCTTCTAGCCTTGTATTCCAATCATGTGTATTGTCACACCAAGTCTCAGTGATTCCAATGACATCATACTTCTTCTCCTGCGTTAGTATTTCCAATTCTCCTTGTTTGTTGCCCATGCTTTGTGCATTTGTATAGAAACATTTTAGTTTGTGATTGTTTTCTCTTCCTCCAATATTTTTATTATGTAGATTTTTTTGTCTTTGTTCTTCCCCTTCACTTCAAATAGCAGAATTCTCAATAGTATTTGTCAGGTGTATGGCTTTTGCAGGCGTTTTGCTTCCCTTCCCACATTGTTCTAGTTTAAAGCTCTCCTGATGAGTGTAGCAAGGCGACTCCCAAATACATGTTTTCTAGTCTTCGTAAGGTGCACCCCATCTCTAGCAAGTAGTCCATCGTATAGGTAATTCACTCCGTGATCCAAAAATCCAAATCCTTGCTGACGGCACCATCGACATAGCCAGTTGTTCACCTGCAGAATCTTCTTCCACCTCCTTGTTCTATGGACATCCACTGGAAGGATGGAAGAGAAGACCACCTGCGCTCCCAATTCTTTCACTTTCTTACCTAAGTTTTCAAAGTCACTACAGATGTTTTCCAGGTCGTTTCTTGCGGTGTCATTTGTCCCCACATGTATTAGCAGGAATGGGTAGTCATCTGTAGGTCTGAAGAGTCCTGATACTTGTCAGACACATCTTTAATTTTTGCACCTGGAAGACAGCACATTTCTCTTGAGGTTAAACCCGGTCTGCAGATAGCGACCTCTGTTCCTCTCAACAGGGAATCCCCCATGACAACAACTCTCCGTTTCTTCTTCACAACAGTTTTCTTTCTCCATTCAGGAGGACTCTGAGGGCGTACAAGGTTATTGTTTGTGGCCAAAGTCTTATCTTGATGTATTTCTTCATCATTCTCCTGTGTAAGAGCCTGGTACTGGTTCCTGAGCAGAATTGGTGCTGACTGCCTCACGATCCTCCTGCTTCTCTGGGTCACATGCTTCCATTCCTCTGTTTCTTCAGGTGCACTTCGAATTTCTTCTCTTTCTGTAACATGAAGAGATAATTCTGCTCTGTCTAAGAACTCTTCACCTTCCTTAATGGTTTTCAATGTAGATAACCTCTCTTCCAGATTTTGCAACTTTTCCTCCAACAGGGACACAAGCTTGCATCATGACATGTTCCACACAATTGGTGACAAGTACGATAGAAATGTACACCATGTTCAGCATCTGAAATATCAGGACTGGCATGCAAAACACCAGTCTTGACAAATCAGAGCCTTAAGGGTATGCCACACTAAACAGCGTCGCTCACGAGATCGCTAAAAAACGTCACTATTTAGCGATCTCGTTAGTGACGCCGGTGTGTGTGGCATGTACTAGCGACGTGGCCCCTGCTGTGCCCCTGCTGTGATCTCGTTCATCGTTCACATCGTTCTGGACCGTATTTTTATCGTTGGCGTCCTGCTGGTGAGCATATATCGCTGAGTGTGGCACCTTTTTGTTAGCGATGTGCGGTGTTTTTGTACCGCTAAAGTCGTTAAGGAGATCGCTAACCGCGATAGCATCCTTAACGACATCGCTAAATTAGGCAGCTACTAGCGATATTATAACAATCACGCTAGCGATCTCATTAGTATGCGACGTTAACGAGATCGCTAGCGGGATTGTTTAGTGTGGCAGTACCTTTAGTGTTTGATAGTATATTCATGTGAAAGATTCAGTCAATGTCACTTCTGCAAACTGGCAGCAATGAATAATCTGCCAGAAGCTGAGACTTAGCTTTCTCGCATTGGTCATGTGAGGTGACACGAGTTATGTCTGTAAACTGAAGCAATCCGTCAACACTTAATCTTTATGGTGATGGAGCAGCACATTGAGAATTGCTGGGTGATGTGCTTTGCGACCTTCTACCACTTGAATAACAGGATTAAATACATTCCGATGAGGTTTAATAGAGCTTAGAATTGCATTAATTGTCATTAACCTGTAGGATCAAGCATTGACACATGTTATCATACCCTTACTCCAAATAGTGCCATTGTATCTACATATGAAATATGAGATTTCTTGCACTCACAAAATATGTACTGTGTTCCCTTGGACAGTACGTCTTTAGTGTTTTCTGAAAATCAAAGCAGATCTGGATTAATATCATTTTAAGAGGTAGAAATGGTTTGCTTAGAATAATGACAATACAGAGGAGGGAAGAGAATTTAGCACTGATTTACTAAGCTACATGCACCATCATAATGGCTTAATTTGCATCCAAAAAAACTAACATGCCTTGCACCATATTTATTACGTGTTTCAAACACATGTTTTACACAATCGGCAAAGGGCTGTGACATAAAGCAAAGTGGGTGGGAAAGGGTGTGGTCAAAGTTGTGAACACGTGGCGACGCAATTTGGAGTAAGTTAGTGGTCTTAAAAAGAGTAACCATCTTTAAAACCACTAATTCATCATTTACATTTTTATTTCATAAATCAATAGTACACATGAACCTAAACAACAGTGTAATATATCATATCAGAGAAATTTGTTTTTCTCTTTTTATTGACTGATTATTCATTCTCAAAATTCTCAATTCCCAGGTAAAATCTGTATTAAGTGAAGACAGATTTTTGTATTACTGAGATAAGAGATGACAGTTGCTATTAGTAAGATTGTTAAGGACTGACCTGAGTTGGAGTAGTGATATTGCAACCACTAGGGGCAGCGCTGGCAGGTAGTGTCATCAGGATAAAGCAAGAGGATGGTACAAAGAGCAACAGTGTAGTTGGAAGGATAAGCAGGAATCATAGTCAGGATATAGCCAGAGGTCGGTACACGGGGCAGCAGTATAGTTGGGAGGAGAAGCAGGTAACCTTGTTAGAATATAGCCAGAGGTCAGTACACGGAGCAACAGTAGGATCTTGAGGATAAGCAGCAAGTGGGAAGTAGCTAGACTAAGGGTTGAGAGTGCAATAATCTCGCAATGAAGGAAGTGAACTGCCTGGTGCACAAGAGCTGCTGGGTTTGAATCCTGACAAAGATTCTATACAAATGGGAAGTGGGAGAAGGCTGGAGCTCTGCCCTCACCTTCTCCCATCTACATAGAATCTTATCAGCATCAACTGTCTTCTCTTATGTCAGTAATTTAAAAATCTGTCCCCACTAAATACAGATTTTACGAAATAATTGGGAATTTTGAAAATTAATGTTCAGTCTTGGCAGAGAAAGAAGCAGATTTCTCTGATAAGATACGGGATATTACAAAGTTACTTATTTTCATGTGTTCTATTAATTTATGCAATAAAAATTAAAACAGGGGCGGGGCTTTGGTCATATGAGGGTGGGGTATGTATCATATGATGGTCCCACACCTGTAATCCCCCATATACAGTATGATGCCCCACACATATACACGGTATATAGCTTAGCTCAGGGATGCTCACCTACACAATATACAGCTGTTTTCACAGTATATAGCTCAGGATGGGGATGCTCACCTACAAAGCTCTGTTCACAGTATATAGCTTAGGTCAGGGATGCTCACCTGCACAGCTCTGGTTACAGTATATATATAGCTCAAATAGCTCAGGTCGGGAATGCGCGCCTGCAGCATAATGCAAGCTATCACAGGCGCACGAGTCCATACTGACTGAGTGCGCTCCTGAATGTGCGCCTTCCATTTTCTAAGCCTGCCCCACGCTGCCCTCATGCACCAATCAGCCAACTGCAGCCTGGCAGCCAATCAAAGCACGGAGCTGCATAGCCAATGAGCCGCTGCAGCTCCCAGAGACTGACACTCCTCTGACTCTCCCACTACACAGAGGACCTTCCAAGTGCAAACTCGCACCCCGACACATGGAAAATTAAAGGGGCCGGCAGCTGCCACAGATCACACAGTCAGTGCTCAGTGCTGGTCTGCGGCGGCAGCGCGGACTGGCAAAAAAAAACCCAACGGCCCAGTGCTGGTCCGCAGACCGGTGGTTGGGGACCCCTGGCCTACAGTATTTAAACATTTTAACTGCACTTTCCAATAACAATATATATAATATATAATTGATCATTCTGTGCACATAAACTGTCCTTGTTTTCAGCAGCTCATGTCCTGTTTACACAGGACAATGTACTGCGATTATTTTTACAGAAGACTTTTTACGAGATTTAATGTAAATTGAGTACCTCCTCTAATTTGCTCTTCACCATTGATTCTGGAACAGTTTTTCTTTTTCTTCCGTGCCCATATTTTCAAAAGTTATGCTCCCTGGTAATATTAGTGAAAGTTTTCCTTTCAACCAATTGGGCGAATACCACAGAACTTCTCAGTGGGTGTTTGCTTTTTCCCTTTGGTGCTGGCCAATCAAAACACGGTTGCATTCACAGAGAAGTTCTGTGGTATACGCCAAGTTGGTTGAAAGAAAAATGTGCACCATTATTACTGATGGGAGGGGGGCATAATTTTATAACATTAGGTCAGGGCATCTGGAGTTTAAATTAAATAACTCATTGAAAGATTTTCTATAAAAACACTTCCAAATAATTTCACCTGACAAAGGAGCATTCTTCTCATGCATCGGGTGCTTGGTAGCCTGTTTACATAGTCCAATTATTGGGAAATAAGTGTCCAATAGGAATCTACTCTTAGGTGTGCGCATTTTTTCTCATCCAAGACAATCGGGTCTATGATGTAAATCACGGTCTGATCAGAGTTTGATTAGAGTGTGATTATATGATCATAATGTGATCTGATTTTCTCAGATGAGAAGATGGAGAAAGAAATTTCTCCATTTTCTCCATTGTTAGTCTGTGAAAATCGGTCTGCACTCATATGTGATCCGAGTGCCGTCCACTTTTTTTTTCCATGGACTCATTGACTTTATAGCGTGGATCGAGGATGCTGGCCAACCAGTAGTCGTCATCCTTCATAATTTTGGCAATGCGGGGGTCCCTTTTTAGGATCCGCAAGACATAATAACACATGTGGGCCAATGTTCCAGGTGTCAATGATGCACTGCCAGTGGTGGGTGGAGGAGCACTTTCTGCCAAATCCACATCCCTCCTTTCACGCACAAACCCTGTACCTGACCTTGGCAAACCAACATTTTCTCTTGCCCTCTGAGAAGCATCATCCTTCCCAAAATAATCATCCCCTCATCCTCATCCTCCTCCTCTTCCTCTTCTTCCTCTTCCTCGTCCAGGACAGTTCTCTGAGCAGCAATGCCTGACTGTCATGAAGGCTTCCCTCCTCCTCCACCTCCGCTGCAGACGCCTGATCGTTAATGTGCGTCAAAGTTTGCATGAGCTGACGCATAAGTGGGATGCTCATGCTTATGATGGCATCGTCTGCACTTACCAGCCGTGTGCATTCCTCAAAACACTGAAGGACTTTACAGAGGTCTTTCAGCTTTGACCACTGCACACCCGACAACTCCATGTCCGCCCTTAAACTGCCTGCCCGTGGATCCTCCCACAAATGCATTACAAACTGCCTCTGTTCGCACAGCCTCTCAACCATGTGCATGATGGAGATGCAACGTCTATGATTAGGCGGTGCTTGGGGAGGTGGAGCGATCGCTGCCGCCTCTGCATATGACTGGAGTCTACGGGCGAGCGGCGGATGTGCGAGCACAGTCTTTGCACCTTATTATTTATGAAGCACTGCACCACCAGGTTCAAGGTGTGAGCCAGGCAAGGTATGTGTCTGAGTTTTGCCAGGGCTATGGCCGCCACAAAATTATGGCCGTTATCACTGACTACCTTGCCTGGCTCAAGATGTTGACTGCCCAGCCATGACTCAGTTTCTCACTGCAAGTAGTCGGCCAGTACCTCCGCGGTGTGTCTGTTGTCGCCCAAAGACATCATCTTTAAAACAGCCTGCTGATGCTTACCACTAGCTGATCGATAGTGGGACACCTCGTGTGCAACACTGGCAGCTGCGGATGGAGTGCTCGTGCGACTGCGCTCTGTCGACGAGCATTTGCTTCTGAATGAGGAGGAGGAGGAGGGTCGAATGACTACAGCCAACTGTTGCCTATACCATGGGCTAGGCAGCACTGTCCCACCGCTGCTGTCCCCTGTGGACCCTGCATCCACCATATTAACCCAGTGCGCAGTGATGGACACGTAACGGCCCTGGCCATGCCTACTGGCGCATGCATCTGTTGTGAGGTGCACCTTTCCACTCACTGATTGTTTGAGTGCATGGACAATGCGGTCTTTCACATGCAGGTGGAGGGCAGGGATGGCTTTTCTAGAAAAGAAGTGCCGACTGGGTAGGTCATAGCGTGGGACAGCGTAGGCCATGAGCTCTCGGAACGCTGCGCTTTCAACCAAATGGAAGGGCATCATTTCTAATGAGATCAGTTTGGCAATGTAGGCGATTCAAAGCCAGTGAGGTTTTCTAGTCCGTCCACGCTTGCAAGTGCATGGTGTTTAAATGTCTAAGCATGCAACTGGTATTCCATTTTTGGAGATTTTTCCCTTGGCTAAAGGTCCTTCCGCACTTCTTACAGATAACCTTTGCCTCATCAATAGGATTTTGGTCAAAAAAGTGCCACACTGCACTCTTCCTACTATGGGATAAATTTTCAGGGCTTGCACACAGTGTTAATTTGACCGTCTGGCCAAGCTGTCCTGCAAATCTTTTGTTTTTTTTAACACGTTTTGGACTGCTACGGGCCTGCCAGATAACCGCAGCTGCGATGTCAATGCCTGCCGCGGATCCTCCTCCTCTTCTGAGCTATTGCCAGCGGCACCCTCTTCCCCCAATGGATGCCAATCCGGGTCAACAACTGGGTTATCCATCACCTCCTCTTCAATTTCATCTGCACCTTCCTCTGTGTCACCGTGTAAGGTGTTAGAGTATGCGGGAAGGGACACCTGAGTTTCATCAGGGTCAGATTCTGGCTCAGTAGACTACGAGGGCAATGTAGTGCTCTGGGTGAATGTACCAGCAGAATCAGATAGCAGTGGCTGTGCATCAGTGCACTCCATGTCATATTCATCTTGGACTGGGGAATTCAGGATTTAACTTGATAAACCAGGTATGGTATGTGAAAAGAGCTCCATGGAGTAATCTTTAAAAGCGGTTTACCTACTCCCAGAAAAAGGGGCCTTCCAGGCCTTCTGGAGCCAGATGATGACGCAGGCTCAACACCTCCTGCCTTAGGTGCTATTGGGCTTTTGGCACTACCAGCAGATGCACCACCACCATCATTCCCAGCTGGCCCCCCCACCCACGTCCTTGGCCTCTTCCACCATACTTCCTCATGTTTGGGAAAATGTACCAAAAATACCAGCAGATATATGTGTCATGTGTGCATTGCCACGAAGATCGTCGCGGTTGCACATTTTGACTTCTCACAGCTGAGTTGCTGTTTCTTTGTGTTTGGCAGCTAGGGAGTTAATTCTGTCTGTGCTCGGTGCTGGGACTGGGTGCAGTTTCTCCCGGCTGCAATTGATTATTGTTGATTGGTTTCCTTTAAGTTTCTGGTTGTCTGCTTTGGGAGTTGCCAGTGAAACACTTCATGCAGACCACAGATAGGAATGAATCTGTTGAGAGCTCCTTAGTTGTTTTAAGCTTAACTTGCTTAGAGTTTATTTCCCAGACCATTTATGTTCCTTCGGTGTTTGAGTGTGTATGCAAGAGAGTGCTATCCTGTCTGTCTTATATGTTTAATCTGTGTATTTAGCTGAGATCAGCCCATATCCCTTTGGTGGTAATCAGGATCCTTCTTAGGACTGATTACAGGGTTCAGGGTCTGATAGGAGACAGGGTTAGGCTGGAGACTTGGACCTCTGAACCATTATCAGTACCTCCAAGGTAAGGGATTAGTTAGGACCCCAGTGTAGGGTCAGGTTAGACCCCGGTCCTCCTCTTTCCTGTTACAGCTCATCAAGTCCTCAAGATTAACCCTGAGTTCAACTGATATCGTCTCTGCACATCTAGTCCTCAAGATTAACCCTAAGTTCTGCTGATATTGTGTCAGGTAAATCTATTTTATACTTACATTCTTATGTTGCTAAACTATATGTTGTATAGAGTGTGGTTCTTGTATAAATAGTTTACTGACATTGTAGTCATATCATTAGACAGCGTGACATTTTCACTGGCCATAAAAAATTATCTCTAGTTACCATGGATCCAGTAGCCCAGCTGGCTCTGCAGTTGCAGGGATTATCCATGGAGCTGACGGACATTAAGTCCAAAGTTTTGTCTCCCCTGGAGCAAACCAGAGTTGAACCTAAGGTGGCTCTTCCAGATAGGTTCACTGGTGGGCAAGACAAATATTTTACCTTCCGGGAGGCATGTAAATTATATTTTCGGCTTCGGCCGCGATCTTCAGGGAGTGATGAGCAGAGAGTGGGAATTGTTATCTCGCTTCTTCAGGGGACCCTCAGTCCTGGCCTTTTCCCTTCCTCCGGGATCCCCGGCTCTACAGTCTGTAGATCAATTTTTTACTGCTCTGGGATTGGTATATGATGACCCAGATCGGGTCTCTCTTGCTGAGACTAAATTACGTAAGATACAGCAGGGAGATCGTCCTGCGGAGGAATTTGCTTCTGAGTTTCGTAGATGGGCCACGGATACTCAGTGGAATGACCCAGCTCTTAGGAGCCAGTTTTCTCAGGGGCTTTCTGACAAATTAAAAGACGTTTTGGCTCAGTATGAGTCTCCTCCTTCTCTGGAGGCTGCTATGGCCCTAGCTATCCGTACTGATAGACGGCTTCGGGAGAGGGGTGAGGTAACTCCACTCCCTGTTGTTACTCCACCTACTACTAAAGTCCCTTATGTTGAGGTTCCCCTTGTCTGTTCGGATGAGCCTATGCAGTTGGGAGGGACATCTTTTCGTAGTAGGGGATTGGCGGCACGCCGCAGGACTAGAAGGTGTTTTTTCTGCGGGAAAGAGGGACATTTTGTTGGAGAATGTCCATCCCATGTCTTGTTAAGTAAAAAGTCGCCGGAAAACTGCTAATCCCAGGTTGTGTGGTGGATGACAACCTGGGAGTATGTATTTCATCCGCCGGTTCTTCTCAGTTCCTTGTACCAGTGGAGGTGGTGTTTGGTACTAGAGTGAAGAGATTGTCTGTTCTTCTGGATAGTGGTTCCGGCGCCAATCTGGTTGACGCTCAGTTTGCTCAGGCTCAAGGTATGCATCTGAGTGTATTGGTCAAACCGATCCCTATTTTTTCCATTGACGCCAGGCCTCTCGGCCAAGGTAGCTTTGTTCATGAGGTTCATAACATTGACCTTCGGGTAGGGGCAATACATAGGGAACAATTATCTTGTTATGTGTTGGAGGGTCTACCTACTCCCATTGTGTTGGGACTTCCTTGGCTGGTTAAACATAACCCTGTAATTAATTGGCAGTCCAGAGAGATAAGCCAATGGGGTGAGTTTTGCAAAAGCAACTGCATGAACACAGTCATCAGTGCGGTCGTACCTAGTACATTGCCTCCTTTTTTGGAGGATTTTGGGGATGTTTTTTCTGAGGAGGGGTGTCGGGAGTTGCCTCCTCATCGTGTGTATGACTGCTCTATTAATCTTCTTCCTGATGCTAAGTTACCTAAAGCTAGGTTGTATAATCTTTCTGGTCCTGAAAGACAGGCTATGAAAGATTATATTTCCGAAAGTCTGGCCAAAGGGCATATTAGACCTTCATCTTCCCCTGTAGCCGCGGGGTTCTTCTTTGTGAAGAAAAAAGATGGAGGCCTACGCCCTTGCTTGGATTTCCGCGAACTTAATCGGATTACTGTTCGAGATCCGTATCCACTCCCTCTTATTCCTGATCTCTTCAATCAAATTGTTGGCGCCAAATGGTTCTCTAAATTGGATCTCAGGGGGGCGTATAATCTGATTAGAATAAAAGAGGGGGATGAGTGGAAAACGGCGTTTAACACGCCGGAGGGACATTATGAAAACCTGGTTATGCCTTTTGGTCTGACTACTGCACCAGCAGTATTCCAACATTTTGTTAATGACATTTTTCGTCACCTTGTGGGGGTGTTTGTGGTCGTATATTTGGATGACATTTTAATTTACTCGCCAGATCTTGTGTCTCACCAGGAGCATGTGAGACAGGTGTTGCAGATCTTGCAAGACAATAAACTATTGTCATGTGTGCATCGCCACGAAGATCGTCGCGGTTGCACATTCTGACTTCTCACAGCTGAGTTGCTGTTTCTTTGTGTTTGGCAGTTAGGGAGTTAATTCTGTCTGTGCTCAGTTCTGGGACTGGGTGCAGTTTCTCCCGGCTGCAATTAATTATTTGTTGATTGGTTTCCTTTAAATCTCTGGTTGTCTGTGTTGGGAGTTGCCAGTGAAATTCTTCATGCAGACCACAGATAGGATTGTATCTGTATAGACTTAAGTTAAAGAGCTCCTTAGTTGTTTTAAGCTCACCTTGCTTAGAGTTTAATATCCCAGATCATTTATGTTCCTTCTGTGTTTGAGTGTGTATGCAAGTCTGTGTTTTCTCCAGTCTGTCTTATATGTCTAATCTGTGTATTTAGCAGAGATCAGCCCATATCCCTTTGGTGGTAATCAGAATCCTTCTTAGGACTGATTACAGGGTTCAGGGACTGATAGGAGACAGGGTTAGGCTGGAGACTTGGACCTCTGAACCATTATCAGTACCTCCAAGGTGAGGGATTAGTTAGGACCCCAGTTTAGGGTCAGGTTAGACCCCCGGTCCTCCTCTTTCCTGTGACAGTGTATCAAGTCCTCAAGATTAACCCTGAGTTCAACGGATGTCGTGTCAGGTAAATCTATTCTATATTTACATGCTGATGTTGCTAATCTATATGTTGTATAGAGTGTTGTTCTTTTAAGAATAGTTTACTGACATCGTACACATATCATAAGACCGCGTGACATTTTCACTGGCCCATAAAATTATTCCCAGTTGCCATGGATCCAGTAGCCCAGCTGGCTCTGCAGTTGCAGGGATTATCCATGGAGCTGACGGACATTAAGTCCAAAGTTTTGTCTCCCTCGGAGCAAACCAGATTTGAACCTAAAGTAGCTCTCCGGACAGGTTCACTGGTGGGCGAGACAAATTTTTTACCTTCAGGGAAGCATGTAAATTGTATTTTTGGCTTCGGCCTCGATCATCAGGGAGTGAAGAGCAGAGAGTGGGAATTGTTATCTCGCTCCTACAAGGGGACCCTCAATCCTGGGCCTTCTCCCTTCCTCCGGGATCCCCGGCTCTACAGTCAGTAGATCGATTTTTTACTGCCCTGAGTTTGGTATATGATGACCCAGATGGGTCTCTCTTGCTGAGACAAAATTACGTAAGATACAGCAGGGAGATCGTCCGGCGGAGGAATTTGCTTCTGAGTTCCATAGATGGGCCACAGATACTCAGTGGAATGACCCAGCTCTTAGAAGCCAGTTTTGTCATGGGCTTTCTGACAAATTAAAGGACGTTTTGGCTCAGTATGATTCTCCTCCATCACTGGAGGCTGCTATGGCCCTAGCTATCCGTACTGATAGACGGCTCCGGGAGAGGTGCGAGGTAACTCCGCCCCCTGTTGTTACTCCACCTACTACTAAAGTCCCTTATGTTGAGGTTCCCCTTGTCTGTTCGGAGGAGCCTATGCAGTTGGGAGGGACATCATTTCGTAGGAGGGGATTGGCGGTACGCCGCAGGACTAGAAGGTGTTTCTTCTGCGGGAAAGAGGGACATTTTGTTGGGGGATGTCCATCCCGTGCCTTGTTGAGCAAAAAGTCGCCGGAAAACTGTTAATCCCAGGTTGTGTGGTGGACGACAACCTGGGAGTATGTATTTCGTCCGCTAGTTCTTCTCAGTTCCTTGTACCAGTGGAGGTGGTGGTTGGTACGAGAGTGGAGAGATTTTCTGTTCTTCTTGATAGTGGGTCCGGGGCTAATCTGGTTGACGCTCAGTTTGCTCAGGCTCAAGGTATGCATCTGAGTGTATTGGTCAAACCGATCCCTATATTCTCCATTGATGCCAGGCCTCTCGGCCAAGGTAGCTTTGTTCATGAGGTTCATAACATTGACCTTCGGGTAGGGGCAATACATAGGGAACTATTATCTTGTTATGTGTTGGAGGGTCTACCTACTCCTATTGTGTTGGGACTTCCTTGGTTGGTTAAACATAACCCTGTGATTAATTGGCAGTCCAGAGATATAAGCCAATGGGGGAGTTTTGCAAAAGTAACTGCATGAACACAGTCATCAGTGCGGTCGTGCCTAGTACTTTGCCTCCTTTTTTGGAGGACTTTGGGGATGTGTTCTCTGAGGAGGGGTGTCAGGAGTTGCCTCCTCATCGCGTGTATGACTGCTCTATTAATTTACTTCCTGATGCTAAGTTACCTAAAGCTAGGTTATATAACCT
Source organism: Oophaga sylvatica (assembly GCA_033576555.1). Lineage (NCBI taxonomy): Eukaryota > Metazoa > Chordata > Amphibia > Anura > Dendrobatidae > Oophaga > Oophaga sylvatica. The sequence goes on from JARQOD010000001.1 coordinate 97,667,083, forward strand.
TTCTGGTCCTGAGAGGCAGGCTATGAAAGATTATATTTCGGAAAGTCTGGCCAAAGGGCATATTAGACCTTCATCTTCCCCAGTGGCCGCGGGGTTCTTCTTTGTGAAGAAAAAAGATGGAGGCCTACGCCCTTGCTTGGATTTCCGCGAACTTAATCGGATTACTGTTCGAGATCCGTATCCACTCTTTCTGATTCCTGATCTCTTCAATCAAATTGTTGGCGCCAAATGGTTCTCTAAATTGGATCTCAGGGGGGCGTATAATCTGATTAGGATAAAAGAGGGGGATGAGTGGAAAACGGCGTTTAACACGTCGGAGGGACATTATGAGAACCTTGTCATGCCTTTTGGTCTGACTACTGCACCAGCAGTATTCCAACATTTTGTTAATGACATTTTTCGTCATCTGGTGGGGCTGTTTGTGGTCGTATATTTGGATGACATTTTAATTTACTCACCAGATCTTGTGTCTCACTAGGAGCATGTGAGACAGGTGTTGCAGATCTTGCGAGACAATAAACTATACGCCAAACTGGAAAAGTGTGTATTCGCCGTACAGGAACTTCAGTTTTTGGGTTTCTTGGTGTCAGCCTCCGGTTTCCGTATGGACCCTGAAAAGGTGAGAGCAGTGCTTGAATGGGATCAGCCAGAGGATCTTAAGGCTCTGCAGCGTTTTCTGGGGTTTGCTAACTACTACCGGAAATTTATTTGTAATTTCTCATCTGTTGTCAAACCTCTCACTGACATGACAAGAAAAGGGACGGATTTTTCTAAATGGTCGGACAAAGCTTGCCAAGCTTTTTCCTCTTTGAAAAAATGTTTTGCTTCGGCACCCGTTCTCATCCAACCAGATGCATCACAGCCGTTCGTTGTGGAGGTGGACGCGTCTGACGTAGGGGTGGGTGCAATATTGTCCCAGGGTCCGTCCCCTGGTAAATGGCATCCGTGCGCTTTCTTTTCTAAAAAATTGTCGTCCGCCGAAAGGAATTATGATATCGGCAATAGGGAACTTTTGGCCATTAAGTTGGCTTTTGAAGAATGGCGTCACTTTTTGGAGGGGGCAGTCCACCCGGTCACCGTCATTACTGATCACAAGAACCTGCTGTATTTGGAATCTGCTAAGCGTCTGAATTCCAGACAAGCTCGATGGTCGTTGTTTTTTACCAGGTTTAATTTTGTTGTCACTTATCGCCCTGGATCTAAGAATGTTAAGGCGGATGCCTTGTCTCGCAGTTTCCCAGGGGCCGGGAAAATGGATGACCCGATTCCTATCCTTCAGGAGGGGGTGGTAGTGTCGGCTGTATGTTCTGAGCTTGAGGAGGAGGTGTTAGAGGCTCAGGGGGACGCCCCTGCAGGACCTCCAGGGAGACTGTTTGTCCCAAATCAGTTGAGACAAAAGGTTATTGAGGCACATCATAATTCTGCTTTAGCAGGACATCCAGGGAGTAAGGCTACTTTAGATCTCCTTTCGCGCCGGTTTTGGTGGCCTAACGTTAATAAAGATGTTTTAACTTTTGTCGCGTCCTGTGGGGTTTGTGCTCGCTCTAAGACCCCTCATACCCGTCCGTCTGGGACCCTCTTACCCTTGAAACTTCCGGAGCGTCCATGGACTCATTTGTCTATGGACTTCATCACGGACTTTCCTCAGTCGTCAGGGAAGACTGTCATACTGGTGGTTGTTGACAGGTTCAGTAAGATGGCACATTTCATTGCTCTTCCTGCCCTCCCTAATGCTAAAACTCTGGCGCAGGTGTTCATTGGGGAGATTGTGAGACTTCATGGGTTGCCTTCTGATGTGGTGTCAGATAGGGGGTCTCAGTTTGTGTCCAAGTTTTGGAGGGCATTTTGTTTACGTCGGGGATGCAATTGTCATTTTCCTCGGCTTTTCATCCGCAGACCAATGGTCAGACAGAGCGTCTGAATCAAAGCCTAGAGACTTATCTTCGGTGTTTTGTCTCAGAGAACCAGGAGGACTGGTCTTCTTTCTTGCCTCTGGCAGAGTTCGCTCTTAACAACAGGCGGAGCGAGTCCACTGGTAAGTCCCCATTTTTTGGGGCATATGGTTTTCATCCCCAGTTTTGTACATTCAATGGGGGGGGCCCTTCTGGGGTTCCTGAGGAGGAGCGTTTCTCGTCGTCACTTGCTTCAGTGTGGAGAGGTGTATTGAATAATCTGAGTGCTATGGGGAACCGTTATAAACGTATGGCTGATAGGAGGAGAGTTTCTGGTCCAGATCTTAATGTGAACGATCTGGTATGGTTGTCTACCAGGAATATAAAACTTAAAGTTCCCTCCTGGAAGCTGGGCCCCAGATTCATCGGGCCGTACAGGATTAGTTCCATAATTAATCCTGTGGCATTTCGTCTGGACCTCCCTCCTACGTTTAAAATCCACAATGTGTTCCACAAGTCATTACTTAAGAGGTACGTGGCACCAGTCATACCATCACCTCTACCTCCTCCTCCAGTGGTGGTCAATGGTAACTTGGAGTTTCAAGTGTCAAAGATCATTGACTCACGTCTGAATCGCCGGTCCCTTCAGTACTTGGTGCATTGGAAGGGGTATGGTCCAGAGGAGAGGACGTGGGTTCCTGCGTCTGACATTAACGCAGATCGTTTGGTGCGGACCTTCCACAGAACTCACCCGGGCAAATCTGGCCCTGAGGGTCCGGAGGCCCCTCGTAGAAGGGGGGGTACTGTCATGTGTGCATCGCCACGAAGATCGTCGCGGTTGCACATTCTGACTTCTCACAGCTGAGTTGCTGTTTCTTTGTGTTTGGCAGTTAGGGAGTTAATTCTGTCTGTGCTCAGTTCTGGGACTGGGTGCAGTTTCTCCCGGCTGCAATTAATTATTTGTTGATTGGTTTCCTTTAAATCTCTGGTTGTCTGTGTTGGGAGTTGCCAGTGAAATTCTTCATGCAGACCACAGATAGGATTGTATCTGTATAGACTTAAGTTAAAGAGCTCCTTAGTTGTTTTAAGCTCACCTTGCTTAGAGTTTAATATCCCAGATCATTTATGTTCCTTCTGTGTTTGAGTGTGTATGCAAGTCTGTGTTTTCTCCAGTCTGTCTTATATGTCTAATCTGTGTATTTAGCAGAGATCAGCCCATATCCCTTTGGTGGTAATCAGAATCCTTCTTAGGACTGATTACAGGGTTCAGGGACTGATAGGAGACAGGGTTAGGCTGGAGACTTGGACCTCTGAACCATTATCAGTACCCCCAAGGTGAGGGATTAGTTAGGACCCCAGTTTAGGGTCAGGTTAGACCCCCGGTCCTCCTCTTTCCTGTGACAGTGTATCAAGTCCTCAAGATTAACCCTGAGTTCAACGGATATCGTGTCAGGTAAATCTATTCTATATTTACATGCTGATGTTGCTAATCTATAAGTTGTATAGAGTGTTGTTCTTTTAAGAATAGTTTACTGACATCGTACACATATCATAAGACCGCGTGACAACTATACGCCAAACTGGAGAAGTGTGTTTTTGCCGTACAGGAACTTCAGTTTTTGGGTTTTTTGGTGTCAGCCTCCGGTTTCCGTATGGACCCTGAAAAGGTGAGAGCAGTGCTTGAATGGGATCAGCCAGGGGATCTTAAGGCTCTGCAGCGTTTTTTGGGGTTTGCTAATTACTACCGGAAATTTATTTGTAATTTCTCGTCTGTCGTCAAACCTCTCACGGACATGACGAGAAAAGGGACGGATTTTTCTAGGTGGTCGGACAAAGCTTGCCAAGCCTTTTCCTCTTTAAAGAGATGTTTTGCTTCGGCACCCGTTCTCATCCAACCAGATGTATCTCAGCCGTTCATTGTGGAGGTGGACGCGTCTGACGTAGGGGTGGGTGCTATATTGTCCCAGGGTCCGTCCCCTGGTAAATGGCATCCGTGTGCTTTCTTTTCTAAGAAATTGTCGTCCGCCGAAAGGAATTATGATATTGGCAATAGGGAACTTTTGGCCATTAAATTGGCTTTTGAAGAATGGCGTCACTTTTTGGAGGGGGCAGTCCACCCGGTCACCGTTATTACTGATCACAAGAACCTGCTGTATTTAGAATCCGCTAAGCTTCTGAATTCCAGACAAGCTCGATGGTCGTTGTTTTTTACCAGGTTTAATTTTGTCGTCACTTATCGTCCGGGGTCTAAGAATGTAAAGGCTGATGCTTTGTCTCGCAGTTTCCCAGGGGCCGGGAAAATGGATGACCCGATTCCTATCCTTCAGGAGGGGGTGGTAGTGTCGGCTGTATGTTCTGAGCTTGAGGAGGAGGTGTTAGAGGCTCAGGGGGACGCCCCTGCAGGACCTCCTGGGAACTGTTTGTCCCGAATCAGTTGAGACAAAAGGTTATTGAGGCACATCATAATTCTGCTTTAGCAGGACATCCAGGGAGTAAGGCTACTTTAGATCTCCTTTCTTGCCGATTTTGGTGGCCTAACGCTAATAAAGATGTTATAACTTTTGTCGCATCCTGTGGGGTTTGTGCTCGCTCTAAAACTCCTCATACCCGTCCATCTGGGACCCTTTTACCCTTGAAACTTCCGGAGCGTCCATGGACTCATTTATCTATGGACTTCATTACGGATCTTCCTCCGTCGTCAGGGAATACTGTCATACTGGTGGTTGTTGACAGGTTCAGTAAGATGGCACATTTCGTTGCTCTTCCTGCACTCCCTAATGCTAAAACTCTGGCGCAGGTGTTCATTAGGGAGATCGTGAGACTTCATGGGTTGCCTTCTGATGTGGTGTCAGATAGGGGGTCTCAGTTTGTGTCCAAATTTTGGAGGGCATTTTGTTTACGTCGGGGGATGCAATTGTCGTTTTCCTCGGCTTTTCATCCACAGACCAATGGTCAGACAGAGCGTCTGAATCAGAGTTTAGAGACATATCTCCGGTGTTTTGTCTCGGAGAACCAGGAGGACTGGTCATCTTTCTTGCCTCTGGCAGAGTTCGCTCTTAACAACAGGCGGAGCGAGTCCACTGGTAAGTCCTCGTTTTTTGGGGCATATGGTTTTCATCCCCAGTTTTGTACTTTCAATGGGGGGGTCCTTCTGGGGTTCCTGAGGAGGAGCGTTTCTCGTCGTCACTTGCTTCTGTGTGGCGAGGTGTATTGAATAATTTGAGTACGATGGGGAACCGTTACAAACGTATGGCTGATAGGAGGAGAGTTTCTGGTCCAGATCTGAATGTGAACGATCTGGTATGGTTGTCTACCAGGAATATAAAACTTAAAGTGCCCTCCTGGAAACTGGGTCCCAGATTCATCGGGCCGTACAGGATCAGTTCCATAATTAATCCTGTGGCATTTCGTCTGGAACTCCCTTCTACTTTTAAAATTCATAATGTGTTCCACAAGTCTTTACTTAAAAGGTATGTGGCACCAGTCATACCGTCACCTCTACCTCCTCCTCCAGTGTTGGTCAATGGTAACTTGGAATTTCAAGTATCAAAAATCATTGACTCTCGCCTGAATCGCCGGTCCCTTCAGTACTTGGTGCATTGGAAGGGGTATGGTCCGGAGGAGAGGACGTGGGTCCCTGCGTCTGATGTTAACGCAGATCGTTTGGTTCGGACCTTCCACAGAACTCACCCGGGCAGGCCTGGCCCTGAGGGTCCGGAGGCCCCTCGTAGAAGGGGGGGTACTGTCATGTGTGCATTGCCACGAAGATCGTCGCGGTTGCACATTTTGACTTCTCACAGCTGAGTTGCTGTTTCTTTGTGTTTGGCAGCTAGGGAGTTAATTCTGTCTGTGCTCGGTGCTGGGACTGGGTGCAGTTTCTCCCGGCTGCAATTGATTATTGTTGATTGGTTTCCTTTAAGTTTCTGGTTGTCTGCTTTGGGAGTTGCCAGTGAAACACTTCATGCAGACCACAGATAGGAATGAATCTGTTGAGAGCTCCTTAGTTGTTTTAAGCTTAACTTGCTTAGAGTTTATTTCCCAGACCATTTATGTTCCTTCGGTGTTTGAGTGTGTATGCAAGAGAGTGCTATCCTGTCTGTCTTATATGTTTAATCTGTGTATTTAGCTGAGATCAGCCCATATCCCTTTGGTGGTAATCAGGATCCTTCTTAGGACTGATTACAGGGTTCAGGGTCTGATAGGAGACAGGGTTAGGCTGGAGACTTGGACCTCTGAACCATTATCAGTACCTCCAAGGTAAGGGATTAGTTAGGACCCAGTGTAGGGTCAGGTTAGACCCCGGTCCTCCTCTTTCCTGTTACAGCTCATCAAGTCCTCAAGATTAACCCTGAGTTCAACTGATATCGTCTCTGCACATCTAGTCCTCAAGATTAACCCTAAGTTCTGCTGATATTGTGTCAGGTAAATCTATTTTATACTTACATTCTTATGTTGCTAAACTATATGTTGTATAGAGTGTGGTTCTTGTATAGTTTACTGACATTGTAGTCATATCATTAGACAGCGTGACAATATGGTACTGTATAAGGAGCGTACAGCTGTATATGGCGTAGAATGGATTTACCTGTGGCAAAACACTTTTGTATGCCCGGTCATAGCATAATGGATATGGAATTACTGGTATTAAAATCTAACTTCAAATCTGAGAAAGATAGAAAGGTTTGGGAATACAAACTTATGATGACCTTTGACACTCTTAGTGCTGGAATGAACGTGTCACATGGATTCATGTCATTCTATATCAATTAAGGAATCTGCGTCTCTGACCTTCTAGGGGCATCAAAACACAATAGCAGACCCCAATCAGAGGGTAATAAAACTCTCTCCTTATCTATGATCTGTTCCAATATTTATGTTCATTCCTCTGCCATAATGACAGTTCTGCTTCACGTCACTTGTCTTACCTATTGCACTATTCCTGTGTCCTCTTGTGTATATATATATATATATATATATGTGATTCTTCAGTTTTTGTTTTAGTCTTTGCCTGATGAAGAGACCTGCGTAGTCTCGAAAGCTTGCAATTTGTTACCATCTTTTCAGTTAGCCATTAAAAGGTATCAACCACTGAGGACTCTCAAGTCTAAATATTTTTCTATGGCGTAGGGGAAAATTTAAATCTCCGTATATATTTCCAGAGTCACACACAAACGCTCACTCAGTATGAATTTGACCGTAATACAAAGAGCAGATATACGGTACTGTCTCAGAAGCGTACAGCTGTTTATGGTGTAGGGGAAAATTGCAATCTCCGTATATATTTCCGGAGTCACACACAGACGATCACTCAGTATGAATTTGACCGTAATACAAAGAGCAGATATACGGTACTGTCTCAGAAGTGTACAGCTGTATACGGTGTAGGGGAAAATTGCAATCTCCGCATATATTTCTGGAGTCACACACAGACGATCACTCAGTATGGATTTGACCGTAATACAAAGAGCAGATATACGGTACTGTCTCAGAAGCGTACAGCTGTATACGGTGTAGGGGAAAATTGCAATCTCCGCATATATTTCCGAAGTCACACACAGATAGGCAGCATCTATTTGTCCGTGATACCAGCACGGTACACGGTAGTGTGTGAGGAGCGTTCAGCTCTATACGGTGTGGGAAAAAAATGAACGCTCAGTAACTGTGCAGAAAAAAAGAATAAAAGTATTAGTGCTGTGTAAAAAGCAGTCTGCACAGCAGTGTACACACAGTAATACAGCTATCAGGCAGCCTAATAACCAGTGCTGCTGCACACAAGAAAATCCTCCCCTGTCACTGCACACTAACTGTACAGCACAATTGCTATCAGCACAAGCACAGAAGAACTTCTCTTTCTTGCCCTAACTCTCTCCCTACTGATAAACAGCGTCATCAACCTCTCCCCACTGTTAAGATTGGCAGAAGTAAAATGGAGGTCGGCGGTCAGGGCTTTTATAGACACTATGACGCCCCCAAAGCAAGCCAATCACTGCAATGCTCTTCTCTATGTCATCTCGTTGCCCACAGTGTATGTCCTTGCTCATTGGCTGAAAAAAGGCACCTGCAAGCATTATGGGAAAACCGACTTAGGCGCTGGGGTCGACGACCGCATGGCCGACTGCACGCTATGGTCGGGTTTTGGCCAACGAAACCCAACTTTGGCGAAAGTCGGTGACTTTTGAATCTGACCGACCTGTTTCGCTCAACTCTATTTATAACACATCCAATTCAAACACAACCTTAAAATGTGATGTTGTCAACCAGTTGATGGGCTGAAAGGTAAAAGTGTTAATGCAAACTGTCCATCTGACACTTCTTACCTTCTTGTGGCTCTGTAGTGGGTTCCACCTATTCAACTAAAGTGCAATAATGAGTTTGTGCTGAATCCTTCCATCTATCATAACTAAATGAGTCGTTCTAACCAATGGAAATCCCTTCTCAAATGTATTATAGATTGAGGACATTTTCTGCAGATGACCATTACATTTATGTACCTGGTAAATGGTAACTGGAGCAATATTGTTCTACAATAAGTCTGCACTATTACTTACTGTATGTTTACACTGAAGGATCTTCTTTAACCCCTTCATGACTGGAGCTATTTTCGGTTTTGCGTCTTGTTTTTTCGATCCCCTTCTTTCCAGAGCCATAACTTTTTTATTTTTCTCTCAATATGGCTATTTGAGGGCTTATTTTTTGTGAGAAGAGTTGTACTTTTGAACGATACCATTGGTTTTACCATGTCGCATAACAGAAAATGGGAAAAAAATTCCAAGTGCGGTGAAATTGCAAAAAAGGACAATCCCACAGGTTTTCTGTTTGACTTTTTTGCTAGGTTCACTAAATGCTAAAACTGACTTGTCATTATAATTCTCCAGGTCATTACGAGTTCATAGACACCAAACATGTCTACGTTCTTTTTTATCTAAGTGGTGAAAAAAAATTGCAAAATTTGCTAAAAAAAAAAAATTGCTCCATTTTCCAAGACCCGAAGCGTCTCCATTTTTCGTGATGTTGGGTTGGGTGAGGGCTTATTTTTTGCGTGCCGAGCTGTCGTTTTTAATGATACCATTTTGGTGCAGATACAATCTTTTGATCACCCGTAATTGCATTTTAATTTAATGTCGTGGCGACCATAAAAACGTAATTCTGGCGTTTTGATTTTTTTTCTCGCTACGCCGTTTAGCGATCAGGTTAATACTTTTTTTATTGATAGCTCGGGCAATTCTGAACACAATGATACTAAATATGTGTATGTTTGATTTTATTTTTAATGTTTTATTTTGAATGGGCGAAAGGGGGGGTTATTTGAACTTTTATGATTTTTTTTATTTTTTTTCATATTTTCAAAAACATTTTTTTTTTACTTTTGGTATGCTTCAATATCGTCAACAATAGCCTCAAAAGCCTAGAAGCTGCCACAACTTGATCGGCTCTGCTACATAGAGACGATGCTCAGATCGCCTCTAAGTAGCAGAATTCCTGCATAGCTTTGAGTGCCGAACACTGGGTGGCGCTCACAGCAATCCGACATCAACAACCATAGAGGTGTCAAGGAGACTTCTGATTGTCATGCCGGCACACCGGTGACCCGCGATCACGTGACGCGGGTCACCAGTGAGCGCATTTCCGGACGGATGGCCGGAAGCACTTATTAAATGCCGCTGTCAGAGTTTGACAGCGGCATTTAACTAGTTAATAGCCGTGGGCGAATCACGATTCCGCCAGCGGCTATTGCGGGCGCATGTCCGCTGTTCTAAACAGCTGACATATCCCAGCTTTGAGGTGGGCTTACTGCTGGAGCCCACATCAAAGCGGGGGTACAGCCATCAGACGTACTATACCGTCCGATGGCAGTAAGTGGTTAATAGTTTTTAATAATTTAGATGTATAATTTCAGTAGAGATGAGAAAACCAATCTGTACTATTTAAGTGTCGCTAACTGAATTATATTCTGCCTTTATTCTGCCTGACACTAAAATCCATTTACTATATTAGAGATGCACTTTTATTAATGCAAAATAGTTGTCTAAGGAGTGTTTTGCCACGGTGAATACACTTGGTCAAATCACCAAGATCCACTGCTGACAGCTCCTTTTACAATTACAACAATAAATTCCAAGATGCTCTTGGAGACGAGTCTAGAGACACTACAGGCCATGGTATCACATTTAGGTCACACAATCTGCACATAGTAGCAAGAGCAACATTCAGCTTGTCACTGTTGTGTTAAAAAATGGCTCTTTGGACACTTTGGAGAAATGGCCATACACTGGTTCCACCGCTAAATAAATGTAATGCCGAAATGTTACTGTGCATGGAGTGAAGACTAGAGTTTTCCAGATACTGTATATTATGTCACCTCACACCATCATCCCAGGCGTAACACTGGTGTGAATTTCTCTTGTGAAGGCCTCTTAATGGCGTTGCCCAAGTGGTCTTGAGTAGAGTTGAGCGATACTTTCCGATATCCAAAAGTATCGGCATCGGAATGGTATCGCCGATACCCAAAAAATATCGGCGATACCCGATACCGATACCGGAAGTCCAATGTAAGTCTATGGGAACAAAATATCGAAATAAAAAAAACCCCATTCTTGCCTTGTAGGTTAATTGTACATGAAGGAAAACAACAAAGAGTAATGTAGAATGTATTGGGGGAGGTTGAGGAGACATTAAAGGCATAGATGTTTAACCCAATCCAATGGAATAGCATTAATTTTTTTTTTTTAGGAAATACGTTCGGATTGACGAAGAAATTCACAATGTTGTTAACCTTTTTTCTATTTTGTCAAATATGTCTGTTTCACAACTTCCATGGTCTTCACCTTTTTAACTTTTCACACACTTTCTCCTTCATAATCTTCAGCAGCATCATCTTTCTCATCAAATTATTCTTCATCTTCACCTTCTTAATCTTCTAAAACTTCTTGCTATTCATCTTTTTGTTAACATTACTTATATTGTTCTTATTAAACAGTTATTATTCTTCATATTCTACTTCTTCATCTTCTTCCTATTCATCCTTTTCATCATATTCTTATTTGTGACAGACATTCCTGTACTTGTAATCTGTAAAACTCTGAATTTTCATCCTTCCGTTCTTGCTGTCACGAAAGATTTTAATTACAACAGTATTTGTCCGCGTTCAGTTTAGCCTGCAGCAGCATCAGGCATTTTCCAGGGGCACCACGAGGAGGAACGGACTCACCCCCATACACTGCTTAGTCTTCTTCTGCTTAGAATTTAGAGCATATATTTTGCTCTTCATTTTGGTCTTATACTTAATGTTCTTCTGCTTTTTGATCTTCTGCTTATTGTTCTTCTGTCTCTTGTTCTGTATCTTGTAGTTTGTCTTAACCTTCTTTGTCCTGTTGGTGATGGTACAAAAGCCAATGGAAGTAACGAGGACCAGCTGACTGTGCTGGAACCCAGAGGGTCAGCAGAAGGAAAAGAGCCAATGGCACAACCGAGGACCAGCTGACGTTACTGGGACACGGTTACTAAGCAGGAGGTACCTGTGCTCCAAAGCACTACCAAGGACCAGCAGACGTCGCTGGAACTCGGATACCGACATGGAGGCACCTAGGCCAAAGGCACTGCGGAGAACCAGCTGACGGTACTGGAACCCGGTTGGGTAGCAGAAGGTACAAGAGCCAATGAAAGTAACGAGGACCAGCTGACTGTGCTGGAACCCGGAGGGTCAGCAGAAGGAAAAGAGCCAATGGCACAACCGAGGACCAGCTGACGTTACTGGGACACGGTTACTAAGCAGGAGGTACCTGTGCTCCAAAGCACTACCAAGGACCAGCAGACGTTGCTGGAACTCGGATACCGACATGGAGGCACCTAGGCCAAAGGCACTGCGGAGAACCAGCTGACGGTACTGGAACCCGGATGGGTAGCAGAAGGTACAAGAGCCAATGAAAGTAACGAGGACCAGCTGACTGTGCTGGAACCCGGAGGGTCAGCAGAAGGAAAAGAGCCAATGGCACAACCGAGGACCAGCTGACGTTACTGGGACACGGTTACTAAGCAGGAGGTACCTGTGCTCCAAAGCACTACCAAGGACCAGCAGACGTTGCTGGAACTCGGATACCGACATGGAGGCACCTAGGCCAAAGGCACTGCGGAGAACTAGCTGACGGTACTGGAACCCGGATGGGTAGCAGAAGGTACAAGAGCCAATGAAAGTAACGAGGACCAGCTGACTGTGCTGGAACCCGGAGGGTCAGCAGAAGGAAAAGAGCCAATGGCACAACCGAGGACCAGCTGACGTTACTGGGACACGGTTACTAAGCAGGAGGTACCTGTGCTCCAAAGCACTACCAAGGACCAGCAGACGTTGCTGGAACTCGGATAACGACATGGAGGCACCTAGGCCAAAGGCACTGCGGAGAACCAGCTGACGGTACTGGAACCCGGATGGGTAGCAGAAGGTACCCATGGAAATTAAAGTTGAGGCAGCAGGACTGTTTGCCGTTCACACAGCAGGGGAACAGCTGACATTACTGAACCCCAGTAACACGGGAGCAAGTGTAGACTGTGCTAACAGCACTTCTGAGAAACAACTGGCGGTGTTGTAACCCAGGGATGAGAAGAGAACATGGTGGAGGCAGCAGGACTGTTTGCCGTTCACACAGCAGGGGAACAGCTGACATTACTGAACCCCAGTAACACGGGAGCAAGTGTAGACTGTGCTAACAGCACTTCCGAGAAACAACTGGCGGTGTTGTAGCCCAGGGATGAGAAGAGAACATGGTGGAGGCAGCAGGACTTTTTGCCGTTCACACAGCAGGGGAACAGCTGACATTACTGAACCCCAGTAACACAGGAGCAAGTGTACACTGTGCTAACAGCACTTCTGAGAAACAACTGGCGGTGTTGTAACCCAGGAATGAGAAGAGAACATGGTGGAGGCAGCAGGACTGTTTGCCGTTCACACAGCAGGGGAACAGCTGACATTACTGAACCCCAGTAACACAGGAGCAAGTGTAGACTGTGCTAACAGCACTTCCGAGAAACAACTGGCGGTGTTGTAACCCAGGGATGAGAAGAGAACATGGTGGAGGCAGCAGGACTGTTTGCCGTTCACACAGCAGGGGAACAGCTGACATTACTGAACCCCAGTAACACAGGAGCAAGTGTAGACTGTGCTAACAGCACTTCTGAGAAACAACTGGCGGTGTTGTAACCCAGGGATGAGAAGAGAACATGGTGGAGGCAGCAGGACTGTTTGCCGTTCACACAGCAGGGGAACAGCTGACATTACTGAACCCCAGTAACAGAGGAGCAAGTGTAGACTGTGCTAACAGCACTTCCGAGAAACAACTGGCGGTGTTGTAACCCAGGGATGAGAAGAGAACATGGTGGAGGCAGCAGGACTTTTTGCCGTTCACACAGCAGGGAACAGCTGACATTACTGAACCCCAGTAACACAGGAGCAAGTGTAGACTGTGCTAACAGCACTTCCGAGAAACAACTGGCGGTGTTGTAACCCAGGGATGAGAAGAGAACATGGTGGAGGCAGCAGGACTGTTTGCCGTTCACACAGCAGGGGAACAGCTGAATTACTGAACCCCAGTAACACGGGAGCAAGTGTAGACTGTGCTAACAGCACTTCCGAGAAACAACTGGCGGTGTTGTAACCCAGGGTCAAGGAGGGTGTAGGCATAAAATATTGAGTTATTGCCTTGTTACGTGGCCATTGCAAATGTATGTACTTCAAACAAGAATAAATGAAGTTTTACTATGACAATAAAATGATGAATTTCAATTACAAGAATAGAAAAATATTTATACTTGACAGTCCTCTGTGGTTGATAACGTTTAATGGCTAACTGAAAATATGGTAACAAATTCAAAGCTTTCGAGACTACTCAGGTGTCTTCATCAGGCTAAGAGTAAAGCCAAAAATGAAGAATCACATATTTCTACACACAACAGGACACAGGAATAGCTAAGACAAGTGAGGGAGGGACAAGTGAGGGGACCGGCAACAAAAAGGAGAACAAGGATGAATTATCAGCGCCACACAATCAGAGATAAATTAATGAATTTACCTGTGGCAAAAGACTTTTGTATGCCCGGTCATAGCATGATGGATATGGAATTACTGGTATTAAAATATAACTTCAAATATGAGAAACGTACAAAGGTTTCAGAATATAAGCTCATCATGACCTTTGACACTGTTAGTGATGGAATGAATAGATCACATGGATTTATGTCATTCTATATCAATTAAGGAATCTGCGTCTATGCCCTTCCAGGGTCATGAAAACCCAAAAAAAAAAGCCAATGAGAGGGCAATCAAACTTTCTATCCTTATGTAGGAACTGTTCCAATATTTATGTTCATCCCTGTGAGATAATGACAGTTCTGATACACGTCACTTACTTGTCTTACCTATTGCACTATTCCTGTGTCCTGTTGTGTATAGAAATATGTGATGCTTAATTTTTTTATTTAGTCTTTGCCTGATGAAGAGACGTGAGTAGCCTTGAAAGCTTGCAATTTGTTTCCATCTTTTCAGTTATCCATTAAAAGGTATCAACCACTGCTGACTCTGAAGTCTAAATATTTTTCTATCTACTGGCTAACACGGTACAAAGATACACATGTTTTCTAATTTCAAGAAGGAAAAATAAAGAAAATACAAATATAAACGCATATATGCACATGCCAAAAAAAAATGGACCAACACAACACCCAAAAAATTGGTAACAAAATATAGTGTTGTAAATGTAAGAATAAAAGTCCATTTTTTTTTTTATGAATAATGCTTAAGGAACGCTATGTTAAACCATAACATAGTGAAGACAATGGATTTTGTAATAGTCACTCATCATCATCATCGCAAATTTTATGTGACAGTCACAGACATTTCAATTATTTAAGTTCATAAAATCGTAACTTTCTATAGCATGTATGACATGTCCAGCATGGACTCATCAATGTGATGATTGATGACACAATAATGTACGATAAAAAATAACCATTTAAAAAAACATTAGGCATTGTTTGTCACAATTTAAGTGTGTGCCTGCAAGTGTAGGTGAAACAAAGGCTACGGATAGCAAAGGTATATTCTATGTCTGTATCAGACAGTGGACAGCCTCTGATGGGTAATGCCGATGTTATACTGTACGTCAATAAAGTCTGTGGCTGAAATCATGCATTTTTGGCTTGTAGAGTGTTGAAGAGGGTAAAAGAATGTCTGGTTGCGCAAAGCTTTATCCAACAACACTACCTTCCTACTGTCACGCGTAGGGTAGGGTAGCGTGTGGCAATTAGCTGACTATAAAATGTGAGGTTAGGCTGCGTTCTTGCGCACTAGGGACGCAAAAAAAAATACAGCAGTAATAATTTAATGTGTAATACTCCACCTATGACAAACAAAAAAATTACGTTCCCTCTTTAACAATGTACAAGACTAACAAGCCTAATGGTTCACGCTGACTTAATTGAGATACAGTATTACATCAACATTGTCCATGAGTAACTATGCACTGTGAATGTGATACCTATATACCAGTATTAATTTATATCTCTTGTGGTTGTTTCAACAGCACTTGCAGGTATAACAACCTATTGTCAGTATGCATGATGCACTTTCTAGATGTAATAATTTATTATTGGACATTATTACCATGTTTACATGCTGGCTTTTTCATATATGGTGTTTGAAGTTACAGTTGGCATCAGTATGTGTATTTTATAATGTCTGTCATAAATAAAACTCGTGATGATGATGATGAGGATTTAATGATTCGTACATCCATTGACTGCATTATCTTACAGGTACAGATAAAGTTCCTTAAAAAGCATTAATTCATAAGTATGAAATGTACTTTTATGCATTAATTTCAAAATGTGAAGAGTAGACTATGTTTTATTTTTTGTTACCATTTCTAATAGACATGTGCAGATATGCGCTGTGATGACAAATTATTATTTGTCCATATTTGTCATTAAAATTTATCATTCTAGGCCTGCAAAACTTCACAATTTCATGTTTTCAGCATAACAAGCAGGGTGACGGCTCTTCCCTATTTGGAGCATGTTGGTCATGTGTTTTTCTGTCCATGTGTCGGGAACAGGAGACTTCTTGCCGTTGACACAGCAGGGGAACAGCTGGCGTTACTGAACCCCACTAACAGTAGAGCTTGTGTTTTGTTCTGTGGACACGACACTTCTGAGCAGCAACTGGCAGTGTTGGAGCCCAGGGAGTAGAGTTCAGGTGGTAGAAAGATGAACATAACAGGAGACATGGATAACGTTGCGAACCAGTTATTTAATCTGAAAACGGACAGACAAATTCTGGCGAGATCCATGCCTTGTTCATTTTCAGAAAAGTAAGCCGGTCTACATTATCGGAGGATAGTCGCATGCGACGGTCTGTTAGTACACCACCTGCAGCACTAAAGACGCGCTCCGATAATACACTGGCAGCAGGGCAAGCCAGCACCTCCAATGCATACTGGCTAAGCTCTGGCCATGTATCCAGCTTAGAGACCCAAAACTTGAATGGGGAAGAGCCATCTGGGAGTACACTGAGAGGCAAAGCCAAGTAGTCTGTCACCATCTGACGGATACGTTGCCTCCCGCTGACTGGAGCCCTCTCGATGGTGTAGACATTTGTGGCGCTGCCACAAAACTTTGCCACATTTTTAACATACTGGTCTTTCCCTGTGCAGAGGCACTGCGTGTGCTCCCTCTTGTTGCAGAGCTCTCTACACTGCCTTGACGCACAGAGCTGCTTTGTAAAGCAGTAGCAGCAGCAGTGCTCTCGGCAGTAAGGTAGAACATTAGGGATTGCACCAGTGTGTCTTGGTACTCCCGCATTTTACGCTCCCGGTTCAACGGTGTGATGAGGCTTTTGACGTTGTCCCGGTAGCGAGGGTCTAGGAGGGTATACACCCAATAATCAGACGTCGTGAGAATGTGGGCGATGCGGCGGTCGTTTCTTAGGCACTGCAGCATGAAATCAACCATGTGCTGCAGACTCCCAACTGGCAAAGAAACGCTGTCCTCTGCAAGAGGTGTCATCTCTGCCTGCTCTGCATCACCCCACCCTCGCTCTACATACTGACTAGAGCGTTGTGTACCTCCCTCTGGAGCGATGTCTTCCTCCTCCATTGACTCCTCCTCCTCATCCTCCTCACAAAGTGAGCCCTGCCCAGCCCTTTGTGAGGAACCACGTTGCGCTGACTTTCCAGAAGGTGATGGAATTTGTGACTCCTCATCCTCCACCTCTTCCAAAACCTCATCCCTTATTGCTTGCAGTGTTTTTTGAAGCAGGCAGATAAGGGGGACAGTCAGGCTGACTAGTGCATCATCTGCACTCGCCATCCGCGTTGACTCATCAAACGCACGCAAAACGTGGCACATGTCCTTCATAGTGGCCCACTCATTAATGGTGAAGTGTGGACGGCGCAAATTGCGTGTTGCTTGCGCCTGATGCAGCTGATACTCCATTACTGCTGGCTGCTGCTCACACAACCGCTCCAACATATGTAACGTTGAATTCCACCTGGTGGATACGTCACATATGATGCGATGTTCAGGAAGGCGCAATCTGCGTTGCAGAGCTGCAATGCGCGATCTGGCCATGCTGGAACGTCGCAAGTGAGCGCACTCTAGGCGGACCTTGTGCAGCAGTGCATCAAGATCCGGATAGTCCCTCAAAAAACTCTGCACGACCAAGTTGAGCACATGTGCCAGACATGGTATGTGAGTGAGTTTGCCAAGGCCCAGAGCTGCCACCAGATTTCGGCCATTGTCACACACTACCAAGCCTGGCTGGAGATTCGCTGACAAAAACCACACGTCGCTCTCCTGCTTGATGGCATTCCAGACCTCCTGCGCTGTGTGGCTTCGATTCCCCATGTAAATTAATTTCAGAACGGCCTGTTGCTGTTTGGCCACGGCTGTGCTCATATCGGTCGCATCAGGTAAGCGTCCACGGGTCCATGTGGAGGTAGACCGTGACGGCTCCTGCAGCGATGATTCTGAGGAACTGGAGTAGGAGGAGGAGTCAATGTGGACAGACTTAATTCCGGCAATCCTTGGAGTTGGCAGAACACGTACAGCGCCACTCGCAAGATCTGTACCCGGCTCCACAACATTCACCCAATGGGCAGTGAGTGAAAGGTATCGTCCCTGGCCATGGGTACTGGTCCACGCATCGGTGGTCAGGTGGACCTTGCTACTGACGGCGTTTAGTAGCGCATGTTTAATTTTTGCCTCAACATGCTTTTGCAGACCAGGGACGGCTTGCCTGCTGAAATAAAATCGGCTGGGCACATTGTATTGTGGGACTGCCAATGCCATTAATTCACGGAAACTGTCAGTCTCCACCAGCCTGAATGACAGCATTTCAAGGGACAGGAGTTTTGCAATGCCAGCATTCAGAGCCTGTGCTCGTGGATGGTTTGCCGAGTATGGCCGTCTTTTATCCCATGCCTGTGCTACCGATGGCTGTTTTGTGGCCTGGGTGTGTGAGGATGACAGGGAACTTGCAGCTGTGCGTGGAATAACACTGTGTCTCTGGACAACAGTGACAGAGGTTCTTCCATGGCGATCCTGTGAGGAAGCCGAAACACCTGTGTGTGAACTGGAGGAAGAGGCTCCAACACGAGCTGAAGATGTAGGTGCTGCTGTAGGTTGGCCTACATCTCCAGTGTGTCTTTGTAACTCAACAAAGTGCTTTGACCGCACATGTTTCCACATATTTGTTGTATTAAGGTTACTGACACTTTTACCTCTTTTAATTTTTTGATTACACAGCTTGCATTTGACATAGCAAATATCATCTGCAACTGTATCAAAAAAGGACCACGCAGAGCAAGTCCTGGGAGCGCCTGGTTTGGCTGTTGTAAGAGAACTGCTCCGAACGGGTGCCAAACTGGAGGCTACAGGCAAGCGAGTCTGCAGCCTACCTCTCCCTACTGTTTGGACCGTTGGGGCAATCTCTTCCTCAGAGCTGCTCCCACCACCTTCCTGTTCCTCACGCCATGTTGGGTCTTGGACCTCATCATCTCCACCACTACCCTCTTCCAACACCTGCTGTTGTTGGGTGGTCTGGCCAGCACCATGCTCAACAGAAACTGGCAACTGAGTCTCATCATCATCAGATGCGTTCTGCGGTGTGCTGACCATCGGCACTGGCTCACCCGCCTCTTCAGATTCAGAGAGACACAGCTGTTGCGCATCACTGCATACTGCCTCTTCTTCACATTCCAGAATGCTGCTTAGCTGGGCCCCTGTTTGCAAGCCAACAGATTCTGAGAACAGAAGCAGAGACTCAGCTGGCTCCTGTACAGAGCTCTCTGACTGCCTGGGCAATTTGGCAGGCGGTGAAGAGACTGATGGTTGTTCAACAGTGCTGTGGTCCTGAGAGGAGGTGGAAGGTATTGAAGTCGATGCATTGGCTGCCATCCAACCAACAACGGCTTCAATTTGTTCTTGACGCAGCAGGGGGGTACGCTGAGCTCCTACAAAAGTGCGCATAAAGGAACGCTCACGGGGAAAACTGGTGGATGCTGTGTCACTGGGTGCGGCAGCAGCCATAGAATCCCCACGTCCTCTCCCTGCTGCAAATCCACGGCCACGACCACGACCACGTGCCTTACTCACTGACTTCTTCATCTTGGTAGATTGATAAAGAAAGTCAGAAAAGTTATAAGGCCTAAGTGTGGTTATTCCTCACAGACTACAGTGAACCCTGCAGACAACTGTTCAGTATCTGTTAAAGGCCCCTTTGTGTACTTCTATAGTGTTGGCAACCAATGTATTGTATACAGATGGAAGCGCGTCACACTAATAGATTAGATTTTTTTCCACTAAAATGGAGCAGCACCAATTAGAGAAAAATGTGAAGGATGAGGCAGTGACACACGCTCAGCAGACTACAACCGGCAGTGGTTGAAGAACAAACTGGAGCGTAATCTGCACTCACAAAATGAAAAGCTCACAGACTACAGTGAACACTGAAACACAACTGTTCAGTAGCTGTTAAAGGCCCCTTTGTGTACTTCTATAGTGTTTGCAACCAATGTATTGTATACGGATGGAAGCGCGTCACACTAATAGATTAGATTTTTTTCCACTAAAATGGAGCAGCACCAATTAGAGAAAAATGTGAAGGATGAGGCAGTGACACACGCTCAGCAGACTACAACCGGCAGTGGTTGAAGAACTAACTGGAGCGTAATCTGCACTCACAAAATGAAAAGCTCACAGACTACAGTGAACACTGAAACACAACTGTTCAGTAGCTGTTAAAGGCCCCTTTGTGTACTTCTATAGTGTTTGCAACCAATGTATTGTATACGGATGGAAGCGCGTCACACTAATAGATTAGATTTTTTTCCACTAAAATGGAGCAGCACCAATTAGAGAAAAATGTGAAGGATGAGGCAGTGACACACGCTCAGCAGACTACAACCGGCAGTGGTTGAAGAACAAACTGGAGCGTAATCTGCACTCACAAAATGAAAAGCTCACAGACTACAGTGAACACTGAAACACAACTGTTCAGTAGCTGTTAAAGGCCCCTTTGTGTACTTCTATAGTGTTTGCAACCAATGTATTGTATACGGATGGAAGCGCGTCACACTAATAGATTAGATTTTTTTACACTAAAATGGAGCAGCACCAATTAGAGAAAAATGTGAAGGATGAGGCAGTGACACACGCTCAGCAGACTACAACCGGCAGTGGTTGAAGAACTAACTGGAGCGTAATCTGCACTCACAAAATGAAAAGCTCACAGACTACAGTGAACACTGAAACACAACTGTTCAGTAGCTGTTAAAGGCCCCTTTGTGTACTTCTATAGTGTTTGCAACCAATGTATTGTATACGGATGGAAGCGCGTCACACTAATAGATTAGATTTTTTTCCACTAAAATGGAGCAGCACCAATTAGAGAAAAATGTGAAGGATGAGGCAGTGACACACACTCAGCAGACTACAACCGGCAGTGGTTGAAGAACTAACTGGAGCGTAATCTGCACTCACAAAATTAAAAGCTCACAGACTACAGTAAACCCTGCAGACAACTGTTCAGTAGCTGTGAAAGGCTCCTTTCTGTACTTCTATAGTGTTTGCAACCAATGTATTGTATACGGATGGAAGCACGTCACACTAATAGATTTGATTTTTTTCTAATATAATGGAGCTGCACCAATTCCACAAAATAAAATAAAAAAAAAAAAGAGTCAGTGACACGTGCAGATGCCTACAAACAGCGGTGGATGCAGAGCAAACTGCAGCGTCACCTGCACTGTCACACACACACCTTGCACAGAGCTGTTAAAACAACACTGGCAAAATGAAGCTTTACACAGCGGTTGGTAAACTAGCCTGCCTCAAGCACAGTAGTACACAAAATCGCAATATCTAACTGTCCCTCAGAGTGAGCAGAGTAGCGTTCTGTCCCTTACTGAGTTCACAGCACAGTGACGCTAAAATGGCGGCGGCGCCTTTTATAGTGCATTCTGACATCATTTCAGCAGCCAATCACAGCCATGCCATTAGTTAAGATGACCGCAGCATTACAGGATGTGCCCACACTTCGTAGGATTCCTCATTGGCTGACTAAAATCACATTGCCTCTCAAAGAATTATGGGAACTTCCGATTCCGGTATACGATATGGAAAAAGTATCGGAATTAAGTATCGGAATTCCGATAACGCGAATATCGGCCGATACCCGATACTTGCGGTATCGGAATGCTCAACACTAGTCTTGAGTAGAGATGAGCGAATTTGTTCAGATTCGGTTCCAAATACGATCGGAATCGAATATTGTTTTTGCAATATTCCTCAAACACAGCCAAACGTCATTAGAGTCAACGGGAGTAGAAATTACCAAATATGTCTGGAACCGATCGTTAGACATACATTCGGCACGAATAGTGTTTGAATATGGACCGAATATGTCAAAATCAGATTTGGGGCCAAAATCTCAAATTCACTCATCTCTAGTGTTGAGATAGAGACCTGAGGATGGAATGCAGCAATGAAGGTTGGAAAGGAGGTCTATTCTGCTAAAGGGGTATTTATAGTCTGTTAAAGGGGTATATATTTATTAAATAACTATTAAATGGTGGCAGACACAGTATCTACATAAAAATCTATCATATATAGGACTGGTGGAATTGAGAGGCAATGTAATCAGACCAGAAGGCTGCCGTGGAGAAGAGTAGGAAATGAAAGAGAACTGAAGCAATCAGGGGCATTTCCTGCACTGGGGCCATGTAAAAGCCTTTTAATTTCATTTAGAGAAGGGAGTAGTATGTTGCAAGCTCCAGTGCCTGCTACTTTAAGATAACAGTATCCCTTCACATTTCATTAAGTAAGCTATCTGCAATCTTTGCCACAAAACCACTGACTATTTTCTACCCAATACTTGTTGCATATAAATTATTTGTTCTTGGCATGGAGGAAGGAACTTGTGAAGCAATATCTGTATAATGTATGTGTCTATATATAGAGAGATATTGATCAATATACTGAAAGCAGCTGTTTTTATGCAAAAAATAAGTGCAAAGCTCCCAAATTTTTCACCAGTACATGTTGTTTACAAATCTAAACATTGGAGCAGTGCTGCCTTTTTTGCATCCATCTATCTATCTATCTGCAAACATTTTAGGCAGGTGTAGAAAAAAATGCTGCAAGGTAAGAATGATTTTAAAAAATAAAATAGTTTAGTTTTATCAGTTAACAAAATAGAAAGTGATAAAACATAAGAGAAATGTAAATCAATGCTTGGAAGTGACCGCCCTTTGCCTTCAAAACAGCATCAAAGCATAAATTCTTCTAGGTGCACTTGCACACAGTTTTTGAAAGAACTCGGCAGGAGGTTATTCCAAACATCTTGGAGAACTAACCACAAATCTTCTTTGGATGTAGAATTGAGCAAATCCTTCCTGCAATCCCATGCAGACTTGTTGATGTTGAGTTCAGGGCTCTGTGGAGGCCATATCATTAATCCCAGGACTGCTTGTTCTTCTCGACGCTGCAGATTCTTAATTATTTTGGCTGTATGTTTTGGGTCATTGTCCTGCTGCAGACTACACTGTGTGCAGAATTATTAGGCAAGTTGTATTTGAGAGGATTCTTCTTATTATTGAACAACAACTATGTTCTCAATCAACCCAAAAGACTCATAAATATCAAAGCTTAGTATTTTTGGAAGTTGGAGTGTTTTTTTTTTTAGATTTGGCTATCTTAGGAGGATATCTGTTTGTGCAGGTAACTATTACTGTGCAGAATTATTAGGCAACTTAATAAAAACCAAATATATACCCATCTCACTTGTTTATTTTCACCAGGTAAACCAATATAACAACACAAAATTTAGAAATAAACATTTCTGACATTCAAAAAAAAAATAAAAAATCAGTGACCAACATAGCCACCTTTCTTTACGATGACACTCAAAAGCCTTCCATCCATAGATTCTGCCAGTTGCTTGATCTGTTTACGATGAACATTGCGTGCAGCAGCCACCACAGCCTCCCAGACACTGCTCCGAGAGGTGTAATGTTTTCCCTCCCTGTAGATCTCACATTTTATGAGGGACCACAGGTTCTCTATGGGGTTCAGATCAGGTGAACAAGGGGGCCATGTCATTATTTTTTCTTCTTTTAGACCTTTACTGGCCAGCCACGCTGTGGAGTATTTGGATACATGTGATGGAGCATTGTCCTGCATGAAAATCATGTTTTCCTTGAACGATACCGACTTCTTCCTGTACCACTGCTTGAAGAAGGTGTCTTCCAGAAACTGGCTGTAGGTCTGGGAGTTGAGCTTCACCCCATCCTCAACCCGAAAAGGTCCCACAAGTTCATCTTTGATTATACCAGCTCATACCAGTACCCCATCTCCACCTTGCTGGCGTCTGAGTCGGAGTGGAGGTCTCTGCCCTTTACTGATCCAGCTTCGGGCCCATCCATCTCGCCCATCAAGAGTCACTCTCATTTCATCAGTCCATGAAACCTTAGAAAAATCAGTCTTAAGATATTTATTGGCCCACTCTTCACATTTTATCTTATGTTTCTTGTTCAAAAGTGGTTGTTTTTCAGTCTTCCTTACCTTGGCCATGTCCCTGAGTATGGCACACCTTGTGCTTTTTGATACTCCAGTAATGTTGCAGCTCTGAAATATGGCAAAACTGGTGGCAAATGGCATCTTGGCAGCTTCACGCTTGATTTTCCTCAATTCATGGGCAGTTATTTTGAGCCTTTTTTTATCAACACGCTTCTTGCGACCCTGGTGGCTATTTGCCATGAAACGCTTGATTGTTCGGTGATCACGCTTCAAAAGTTTGGCAATTTCAAGACTGCTGCATCCCTCTGCAAGACATCTCACAATTTTTGACTTTTTAGAGTCACTCAAATCTCTCTTCTGACCCATTTTGCCAAAGGAAAGGAAGTTGCCTAATAATTAGCACACCTTATATAGGGTGTTGATGTCATTAGACCACACCCCTCCTCATTACAGAGATGCAAATCACCTGATTTACATAATTGGCAGTTGGCTGTCAAGCCTATACAGCTTGGAGTAGGACAACATGTATAGAAAGGAGTATCATATATAAAGACTTGTCTATTTCAATGGTTACTTCCAAATACACAACATCATAAGGAAAGAAGGAAGCAATACTACCATAAAAAATAATTTTTATTGAAACTATTTAAAAAAAAAAATTTTCACAAAGATTTAAAAATGGAGGCTACCAAGTGCAACTAAAACAGTTACTGGAAGGAATAATTTCTGACCCATAAAAATGTAAACAAATCCTTGCAAAGGTTACAAAATGAAAAATGATGGAACATAGAGCCCAAAAAATAGCTTCTAATTTAATCATAAATACAGAAATATCAAAAATATCATTTGTGAAAATACAATAAATTCGCTGCAAAAATAATGCCTATAAAGTGCCGACAGTACGAGCGTCAGGGGTGCCACGGTAATACTGGAGGTATATATGATTCAACACGCAGTTGTTATTTTGTACTCTGTTCCTCCTAGCACATTTGCATTTCTTTAGCAATACACATTAGATGCATATGGAGGAATTGTAGTCAATACACACAGTTTTTTTCTGACCCTTAATTATGCATACCATCTACAAGTGATGTTATTAGCCTGATATATCTGAAAGCTGAGGTTCAGTCTCGTTTTTTGCACTGTTAGTATTTATTTATAATTTATTTGCATGTCATTTATAAGTGTTAGCTTGATATATTTGGAAGCTGGTTTTCAGCCCCTTTTTCATGCACTGTTAACACTTTACTTGTACAAGGCTTATGTGTATGCATATAATGAATTTATCTTTGTGATGATCCAATTATCCATGCATTTATATTTATTTTGAAGCTGGTTCACGGCTCATAGTTGCACTAGGCACTTCATAAGCAATATATTATGAACTTATCTTTATGATGATATAATTATTCGCTCATTTATATTAATTTTGAAGCTGTTTGTGGCTCACAGTTGCACTGTCGGCACTTTATAGGCATTATTTTTGTAGCGAATTTATTGTATTTTCACAAATGATATTTTTGATATTTCTATATTTATGATTAAATTAGAAGCTAATTTTTGGGCTCTATGTTCCTCCATTTTTCATTTTGTAATCTTTGCAAGGATTTCTTTACATTTTTATGGGTCAGAAATTATTCCTTCCAGTAACTGTTTTAGTTGCACTTGCTAGCCTCCATTTTTAAATCTTTGTGAAAATTTTTTTTTTTAAATAGTTTCAATAAAAATTATTTTTTATGTATAGGAAGGATGATGTGATCAAAATACTCATTTGCCTAATAATTCTGCACACAGTGTACATTTGAAGCCAATCAGATGCCTCCCCGATGATATTGCATGACAGATATATAAATATCTACTAAATAATATATTTGGCATTGTTGCATGTGTAACTGTTAAAACTAACAAAGTATAATATCTATAATTGGCAGAATTGCTGTTTTTTTTGGTAATTTAGCTTCCTAAAAATGAATAGTCCAGAGCCTCTCATCTAGCCAAATCAGATCTCTCCTACTTTGCACTGACGAGGACCAATAGTCCGAAACACCGTGTCTGCAAATGGAGATTCTGATTTGGCTTTTATCCTAAGTCATATTCCAAGACTCGTTAAAGGGTTGATTGGGACTTGTAGGATCGCTACTTCCAATAGGTGGCGCTATAGAGTACAAGTCCTCTTTTTTTGAAGAGGCAATTTGCATATTAAATTTCCCAGAGGAGCATTGCACGGCGAATAAGCCTCCTTACCTCGACACGCCAGAGCTGGTATGTCACTCTCCACAAGGAGTAACCTTACCCCCCAGACCCAGTCCAGAGCCTCTCATCTAGCCAAATCAGATCTCTCCTACTTTGCACTGACGAGGACCAATAGTCCGAAACACCGTGTCTGCAAATGGAGATACTGATTTGGCTTTTATCCTAAGTCATATTACAAGACTCGTTAAAGGGTTGATTGTGACTTGTAGGATCGCTACTTCCAATAGGTGGCGCTATAGAGTACAAGTCCTCTTTTTTTGAAGAGGCAATTTGCATATTAAATTTCCCAGAGGAGCATTGCACAGTGAATAAGCCTCCTTACCTCGACACGCCAGAGCTGGTATGTCACTCTCCACAAGGAGAGACCTTACCCCTTAGACCTCAGTCCAGAGCCTCTCATCTAGCCAAATCAGATCTCTCCTACTTTGCACTGACGAGGACCAATAGTCCGAAACACCGTGTCTGCAAATGGAGATACTGATTTGGCTTTTATCCTAAGTCATATTACAAGACTCGTTAAAGGGTTGATTGTGACTTGTAGGATCGCTACTTCCAATAGGTGGCGCTATAGAGTACAAGTCCTCTTTTTTTGAAGAGGCAATTTGCATATTAAATTTCCCAGAGGAGCATTGCACAGTGAATAAGCCTCCTTACCTCGACACGCCAGAGCTGGTATGTCACTCTCCACAAGGAGAGACCTTACCCCTTAGACCTCAGTCCAGAGCCTCTCATCTAGCCAAATCAGATCTCTCCTACTTTGCACTGACGAGGACCAATAGTCCGAAACACCGTGTCTGCAAATGGAGATACTGATTTGGCTTTTATCCTAAGTCATATTCCAAGACTCGTTAAAGGGTTGATTGGGACTTGTAGGATCGCTACTTCCAGTAGGTGGCGCTATAGAGTACAAGTCCTCTTTTTTTGAAGAGGCAATTTGCATATTAAATTTCCCAGAGGAGCATTGCACGGCGAATAAGCCTCCTTACCTCGACACGCCAGAGCTGGTATGTCACTCTCCACAAGGAGAGACC
>JARQOD010000001.1:97694417-97723435 GCA_033576555.1 Oophaga sylvatica
GAACACCCATTCCTGTTTTAATGACAGTTAAAAAAATTACGGGAATCCAGAAGGAATTATCAGAGATATTGCTCAAAAACCCAGGAAGAATATAAAGGAAGCAGCAGATAAACATTGGAGAGGGGCCCCTGCTCTTCAGTTGGAGACAAAGTTTGGCTGTCCACTAAAAACCTTAAGACACATGTGCCATCCTCCAAATTGGGTCAGAAATTCATTGGACCTTTTCAAATTTCTGCAAAAATTAACCAGGTTGCTTTTCGTTTAAAACTTCCCAACAATCTAAAGATTCATCCAGTGTTTTCACATATCCTTGCTCAAACCCTTCTGTGAAAACCCGTTTCCCAGGAAGAATTCAGCCACCTCCTCCACCAGAAAGGATCCGTGGTGAAGAAGAATACATTGTGGATAAGATTCTGGACTCCCGAAAATTCCAGAGGTAAACTGCAGTATCTGTGCAGTGGAAGGGTTACGGACCAGAGGAAAATTCATGGGAACCAAGGGACAACGTCCCTGCTCCTAGACTAACAAGAGCCTTTCTTCAAAGGTACCCGGATAAGCCAGCTCCTGAGATGTCCAGAGGCCATCCTGGAAGGAGGGAGTACTGTCAGGAGTCTGTCCAGTGTTGACTCTGTTGTGGAGCGTATGCAACAGATTTGGGACCAGGTAGTGGAGAGGTTGTCCCTCTCTCAGGAGAAGGCCCAGCGGTTTGCTAACCGCATAGGACTGATGGTCCTCGGTTTAAAGTGGGGACTTGGTCTGGTTGTCCTCAAAGAATATTCCTATGAGAGTAGCATCTCCTAAATTTAAGCCTAGGTTCATTGGACCTTATAAGATCATGGAGATTATTTATCCTGTTTCTTTTCGTTTGCTTCTTCCAGGGACATTTAAGATCCATAAACGTGTTCCACAAGTCCTTGTTGAAGAGGTTTGTTGAGCCAGTGGTTCCTGCTGCTGTGCCTCCTGACCCTGTTTTGGTTGAGGGCAATCTGGAGTATGTGGTTGAGAAAATATTGGATTCTCGTTTTTCTAGACGGAAACTCCAGTATTTGGTTAAATGGAGAGGTTATGGTCAGGAAGACAATTCTTGGGTGTTTGCTTCGGACATCCATGCTAGGAGACTTATCCGTGCGTATCATAGAACTCATCCTGACCGACCTGGTTGCTCAAATGAGGGTTCGGTGACCCCTCCTCAAGGGGGGGGTACTGTTGTGAATGGGTTTGAGATGAGTTCTGAGCAGAGGCTCCCTCTGGTGGTTACAAGCAGTGCTAGTGAAGATTGTGAGGACTGGGAATCAGGTGTTACTGACTGGTCTTATATAAGGGAGTCATTTTCCCATCAGGGTTGCCGGTGATCAATTGTTCTGGTCTGAATCCTTCATTCCAGTTTCCCTTGTAGCCTGCTGTGTCGTGTCTGCATCTCCTGCTTTCAGATAAGACTTTTGCTTCTTTTGTGTTTTTGCTATATTTTTGCATTTTGTACTGCACTTCTTTGGGGGCCTTCAGGGTCCCCTCGGGGGCTTCTGCCCTCTCAGTTTAGTTCAGCCACTGAGTTTTGTTCTTTTGCTTTTTCCAGTTTTTTCAGTGGCTGCTGTTTTGATTTTGTTACACCAGAGAACTAATTTAGGTGGTAGAGTGTCAGGAGTCGAACCCAGTACCTCTTGTTCACTGGCCAGCAGCTCTACCATCTGAGCTATTCTGCTGGCTGCAAAGTTCCTTGCTGAACCCAGATACCATTGACTGTTCTTCCTGATTGGCTACACCTAGTGCTCTCTTGATTGGGCCTCTGATTGCCAATTACACACCCTATATAAACCTGGCCCTGTGGGTGTGTCATTGCGAGATTATTGTGCTTCCAGCCTTTAGTCAAGCTCTTTCTCCTGCTGTTCCTGCTGTTACAAACACTGCTCTCCTGTGTACCGACCTCCTGCTGCCACCTGACTACGTTATCTGCCTGCTCCTCTGCTACCGAACTGCCTTTCCTGTGTACCGACCTCCGGCTGCCACCTGACTACGTTATTTGCCTGCTTCCCTGCTACAAAACTGCTTTCCTGTGTACCGACCTCGGCCTGCCTTCTGACTACGCTACCTGCTCTCTGCTTTCCCTAGTGTTTGCAGTAACATCGGCTCCAACCCAGACGGGATCCTGACATAGAGGTCGTGTGAACTCAGGTGATTTTGAAATTAGTAGAGTTGGTGCTTTTCAGGGTTTTCTGGGATTGCAGTAAGTACTCTTCCTATCCTTTTCTATTTAGATAGTTTGGGCCCCAGCGTTTGCTCATACTATTTTCTTTCTGTGTCAGTATTTCCTCTTGTCTAACCGCCATTACATGTTTGGGGGCTTTCTATTATCTTTGGGGTTCTGCTCCGGGGCAGATAGCTTTCCTGTTTCTGTCTTTAGGTGTAGTTAGTTTCTCAGGCTGTGACGAGGCGTCTAGGACCAACGTAGGAACGCTCCACGGCTGCCTCTAGTTGTGGTGGTTAGTCAGGGTACTGCAATCTCATAGATTCCAACTGCTCTGGTGTATTGCCTTTTTGCCTGCTCTCCTCAGCTACTGAAACATAACAACTATCCAGTTGGAAGGGTCACTGATGAAAAGGCGTGACACGATCAAAGATATGTGGTCCAATACACAGCGGATTAGAAGACGTCTAGAGCCAATGTGGATGTAGAAAAATCATAGTAACTTCAACACAGGAAGCTCGTGAAGAGAAGCTGCTCGTTGAGACCAGCTGGAGCCATACTCTGTAAGTTGTATATCCAGCATGCTTATTTTTGAAGTAACAAGCGCTGATAGTTGCCGCCTCTACCATTGCCACGAATCTTCTGTAAACCGAAGAAGCAAATATTGTTAGAGGTACCACCATGTTGAGCAGCCACAGGGGTCAAAGTCTTACCCTTCCTGTGGTCGGAAGCCACAAGATGAATAGTAGAAAGATGTTTCTGCGCTCTCTTCCTCAGCTCCTGAGAGGTTTGGCCCACATAAACCTTGGGACATGGACAAATAAGAGCATAAATGACATTAGAGGTTTTGCAATTAATATACGACATCAACTGATAAGATTTGGAATCGAGGGGATTGGAAAAGAGATTCCTCATGACAGGCATGAAAGGGCAGACATTACATTCACCACAAGGGAAGGACCCCTTGAGGTGCAGACCCCGATTAAGTCTTACAGTGGGTCGTATGTAATGACTCCTGGTTAATATGTCACTCAAATTGGGTGCCCTTCTGTCTGTCAAGAGTGGTTGTGGACTAATGAGAGGAGAGGTCTGGGCATCCATGGTAAGTATGTCCCAATGTGTTTTGAGTATGTCCCTCACCTGATTCCATCGGCTATTGTAGTTAGAGATTAATCAGATTTTTAATCCTGATGTTATTGATTGGCAGTAAATAAAGAGAGGGCTGTAGCCCTTCGCTCTCTGGTAAGCTGATGAGATGACCTTCTTGGGGTATCCTCGTTGATGAAATCTTACTGTCAGTGTGTAGGAAGATGGACCGGGCTAGAGCAGCTTCTTGTGCATCTGGGCCGGAACCATCGGGGCTGTCACCATTGTTGCTGGGGGAATGTCTTTCTGACTGGAGCAGACCTTTGCACCTGACTGCAAGGGGCGGTGTGGAGATAAAAGGGGCTGAATGCGCGAAAATGGGGCTTCTGGCGGGAAGACAGGGGACACGCAAGGAGAAGGTTGACTCCATCTCCACTGTTCCACGCCAATCAGTAGGCCTACCCTACGGCCTATCCTCTCCTACGCGCACAACCTGTGTACGATTAGAGCCATGCATCTTGAAGACTTCTGTACCCAAGAGCCCTGACCGGTCAGCAACCCTCACAGTAACTGACAATCCTGACAACACTGACCTCACGCAGCACACTGATTCAGTAGGCCCTTGTATGGCCTTCACTCTGGGACTTTGTGCCACACTTGCTGCACCATCTTCTACTTCCCGTACAACACCATGCCCTAGGACCGGAAGATCGGGTCCGGAAAAGCCAGGAAACGCCGTTTCAGTACAGAAACAGTGCTTCAATTTCATCCGGGACCGCTTCAGAGATGTCTCACACCACCTGTGTCAACATTGTGGGATCTTTCAACCTGTTCCATCAGGGAGCCACAGACTGATAAGTTAATTTAAAAAAGGAGGCATTCAAAGAAAAGAACACGGTCCCTACAGTCAAACATGGCGGAGGTTCCCTGATGTTTTGGGGTTGCTTTGCTGCCTCTGGCACTGGACTGCTTGACCGTGTGCATGGCATTATGAAGTCTGAAGACTACCAACAAATTTTGCAGCATAATGTAGGGCCCAGTGTAAGAAAGCTGGGTCTCCCTCAGAGGTCATGGGTCTTCCAGCAGGACAATGACCCAAAACACACTTCCAAAAGCACTATAAAATGGTTTGAGAGAAAGCACTGGAGACTTCTAAGGTGTCCAGCAATGAGTCCAGACCTGAATCCCATAGAACACCTGTGGAGA
Organism: Oophaga sylvatica; assembly: GCA_033576555.1. Lineage (NCBI taxonomy): Eukaryota > Metazoa > Chordata > Amphibia > Anura > Dendrobatidae > Oophaga > Oophaga sylvatica. The sequence goes on from JARQOD010000001.1 coordinate 97,698,892, forward strand.
GATCTCAAAATGGCAGTTTGGAGAAGGCACCCTTCAAATATCAGGGACCTGGAGCAGTTTGCCAAAAAAGAATGGTCTACAATTCCAGCAGAGCATTGTTAGAAACTCATTGATGCTTGCCGGAAGCGGTTGTTCGCAGTTATTTTGGCTAAAGGTTGTGCAACCAAGTATTAGGCTGAGGGTGCCAAAACTTTTGTCTGGCCCATTTTTGGAGTTTTGTGTGAAATGATCAAGGATTTGATTTTTGCTTCATTCTCTTTTGTGTTTTTTCCTTACAAGCAAATTACGGTAAATGAAGATAAAAATAGCAAATAAGTTGTGATTGCAATCATTTTCAGGAAGAAACTGAGTATTATCTGACAGAATTGCAAGGGTGCCAATACTTTTGGCCACCACTGTAGTTTATATACCTTGTAACATTATACTTTTCAAGAAAGACATCCAATCCCTTCTTAAATTTTAGTAGTAAATCACTCATTACAACATCATATGGCATAGAGTTCCATAGTCTCACTGCTCTTACAGTAAAGAATCTGCGTCTGTGATTATGACTAAACCTTCTTTCCTCCAGACGTAGAGGATGCCCCCTTGTCCCCGTTACAGCTGTAAGAGCAAAAAGATCATTAGAAAGTCTTTGTACTGTCCCCTCATATATTTATACATTGTAATAAGATCACCCCTAAGCCTTTGTTTTTCCAAACTAAATAACCCCAAGTGTAATAACCTGTCTTGGTATTGCAGACCCCCCAGTTCTCTAATAACCTTGGTCGCTCTTCTCTGCACCCGCTCCAGTTCAGCTATGTCTTTCTTATACACCGGAGACCAGAACTGCACACAGTATTCTAAGTGTGGTCGCACCAGTGACTTGTATAGAGGTAAAATTATGTTCTCCTCATGAGCATCTATGCCTCTTTTAATACATCCCATTATTTTAATTGCCTTTGCAGCAGCTGCCTGACACTGGCCACTAAATGTGAGTTTGTCATCCACCCATCCACCCAGGTATTTTTCAGTGACAGTTTTGCCCAGTGTTTTACAATTAAGCACATAATTATACATCTATTTCTTCTGCCCAAGTGCATGACCTTACATTTATCCCCATTAAAGCTCATTTGCCATTCATCAGCCCAAGCTTCTAGTTTACATAAATCTTCCTGTAATATTAAATTGTCCTCCTCTGTATTGATTACACTGCAGAGTTTAGTGTCATCTGCAAATGTTGAAATTCTACTCTGTATGCCCCCTACAAGGTCATTAATATGTATAATATATAATAAATATGTTAAAGAGAAGCGGCCCCAATACTGACCCCTGTGGTACCCCACTGCTAACCATGACCCAGTCCGAGTGTGCTCCATTAATAACCACCCTTTGTTTCCTATCCCGGAGCCAGTTTCTTAACCCACTTACACATATTTTCCCCAATACCCATTGTTCTCATTTTATGTATCAACCTTTTGTGTGGCACTGTATCAAAAGCTTTTCAGAAGTCCATGAACACCACGTCCACTGCATTCCCTTGGTCCAGTCCAGAACTTACCTCTTCATAAAAGCTTATCAGATTAGTTTGACAAGAACGGTTCCTCGTAAACCCATGCTGATACTGTGTCATGAGGTTGTTCAGCCTCAGATACTCCAATATAGTATCTCTTAGAAAACCCTCCAGGATTTTACCCACAGTAGATGTTAAGCTCACTGGCCTATAATTTCCAGGTTCAGTTTTTGCCCCCTTTTTGAATATTGGCACCACATTTGCTATACGCCAGTTCTGTGGTACAGACCAGGTTAATATGGAATCTTCAAAGATTAAAAATAATGGTCTGTCTATGACTGTACTTACTTCCTGCAGTACTCGGGGGTGCATCCTATTCGGGCCCAGGGATTTGTCAACTTTAATGACACTGCCGTACTTCCTGCTGCATTATGCAGGTGACATTTAATGGAAAATTTTTGTTATCACTGATCATGTTATCTGTCATGGGATTTTCTTGTGTAAATACTGTTGAAAAAAAAGTCATTTAGCATATTGGCTTTTTCCTCATCCTCATCCACCATTTCACCCAGACTATTTTTAAGGGGACCAACACTATCATTTTTTTAGTTTCTTACTATTTATGTAGTTAAAGAATATTTTTGGGATTATTTTTACTTTCTCTGGCAATGAGTCTCTCTGCCTCAATCTTTGCTGCTTTGATCTGCATTTTACGGAATTTATTTAATTTTCTGTATTTATTTAATGCCTCACCACTACCTACTTGCTTTAATTCTGTAAATGCTTTCTTTTTGTCACTTATTGCGCCCCTTACAGCTCTATTTAGCCATAGTGGTTTCCTCCTATTTCTAGCATGTTTATTCCCATAGGGTATATACTGTGCACAGGTCCTATTTAGGATGCTAATAAACGTCTCCCATTTTCTTTGTGTACTTTATGTTTCAGGATATCGTCCCAGTTTATTGCACCAAGATCATCTCTCATCCGTTGGAAATTTGCCTTCCTGAAGTTTAGTGTCCTTGACACCCCTCTACTACACATGGAAACTTATTATTATGTGATCACTATTACCCAAGTGACCCCCAACCCTTATATTTGATATGCGGTCTGGCCTGTTGGTTAATATTAGGTCTAGCAGTGCCCCCCTCTTGTTGGGTCCTGAACTAGTTGTGTAAGGTAATTGTCTCTCATAGTTGTCAAAAACCTATTATTTTTGCTGGAACTGCAGGTTTTGGTTCCCCAATGTATTTCAGGGTAGTTGAAGTCCCCCATAATAATGACTTCTCCTTGAGTCGCTGCTTCATCTATTTGCTTTACGAGGATATTCTCTGTTGCTTTCATTATTTTTGGAGTCTTATAACAACCCCTATCAATAATTTATTATTTTCCCCCCTCCCCTTATCTCCACCCACAGCAACTCTACATTTTCTTTAGATTCACATATATTATCATGCAGGATGGGTTTTATGGATGCTGCCTATGGGGGATTATGCTGGCTATTGTGGGATTATGCTGGCTATTGGGGGATTATGCTGGCTATTGGGGGATTATGCTGGCTATTGGGGGATTATGCTGCCTATGGGGGATTATGCTGGCTATGGGGGGATTATGCTGGCTATTGGGGGATTATGCTGGCTATGGGGGATTATGCTGGCTATTGGCAGATTATGCTGGCTATTGGGGGATTATTCTGGCTATTGGGGGATTATGCTGGCTATGGGGGATTATTCTGGCTATTGGGGATTATGCTGGCTATGGGTGATTATGCTGGCTATTGTGGGATTATGCTGGCTATTGGGGGATTATGCTGGCTATTGGGGGATTATGCTGGCTATTGGGGGATTATGCTGCCTATTGGCGGATTATGCTGGCTATTGGGAGATTATTCTGGCTATTGCGGGATTATTCTGGCTATTGGGGATTATGCTGGCTATGGGGGATTATGGTGGCTATTGGAGGATTTTGCTGGCTATTGGGGGATTATGCTGGCTATGGGGGATTATGCTGGCTATTGGCGGATTATGCTGGCTATTGGGGGATTATTCTGGCTATTGGGGGATTATGCTGGCTATGGGGGATTATGCTGGCTATTGGGGGATTATGCTGGCTATTGGCGGATCATGCTGGCTATTGGGGGATTATTCTGGCTATTGGGGGATTATGCTGGCTATGGGGGATTATTCTGGTTATTGGGGGATTATGCTGGCTATGGGGGATTATGATGGCTATTGGGGGGTTATGCTGGCTATTGGGGGATTATGTTGGATATTGGGGGATTATGCTGGCTATTGGGGGATTATTCTGGCTATTGGGGGTTATACTGGCTATGGGGGATTATGCTGGCTATTGGGGGATTATGCTGGCTATGGGGGGATTATGCTGGCTATGGGGGATTATGCTGGCTATTGGGGGATTATGCTGGCTATTGGGGGATTATGCTGGCTATTGAGGACTATGCTGGCTATTGGGGGATTATGCTGGCTATGGGGATAATGCTGGCTATTGGGGGATTAAGCTGGCTATTGGGGACTATGCTGCTTATGGGGGATTATGCTGCCTACTGGGGACTACTATGCTGCCTATTGGGGACTATGCAGCCTATGGGGAATTATGCTGCCTATTGAGGACATATGCTGCGTATTGGGGACCTATGCTGCCTATTGGGACATTTACCTGCCTATTGGGGACTTATGCTGCCTATTGGGGACCTATGCTGCCTATTGGGGACCTATGCTGCGTATTGGGGACTATGCTGCCTATTGGGGACCTATGCTGTCTATTGAGGACATATGCTGTCTATTGGGGACCTATGCTGCCTATTGGGGACCTATGCTGCCTATTGAGGACATATGCTGTCTATTGAGGACATATGCTGCCTACTGGGGACATTTACCTGCCTATTGGGGACCAATGCTGCCTATTGGGGACATTTACCTGCCTATCAGGGACTCTCGCACCACACTCTGAGCGGTTTGTCTTATCGGTATTCTTGCACCTGTGTTGCCGCCATCTTAACTATATGAGTCCACTGCACCCTGATAGAGCATTTGTTTGAAGGCCTGGGCAGGTGAGCATCTCTGCCTTTTTGCTGTGTTTTTTGAATTTTTGGAGGATTTTAGTCCTCTTTTTGTGCTATTGCTGTTTAGCTTAGGGACTCGTAAGTGTGGGGAGCCATGAAGTGGATTACGAGCTTACATATTTTGGCCAAAATATCAACTAATACCTCACATTTTTTTATGTTTTTTTTGCACTGTTTCAGGGTGTAGTTGGGCCCATTTGGTCTTGTAAACTGTGGTGTCTGTTCACATGGGATGCATTTTGATAGCGCTGGGCAGCCCGCCTGATCTAATAGAAGGGTGTAACTACTAGGCTGTTTTACTGGATGCAGTGCATTTCCTTAGTGTGAACAGCGCTGCATACAAGTCTTCATTGTGCATTCATATACCAAGCAGCCCCCCTCCATGGATTGGTAGGTAGTGAGCGGTTGTCTTATCGGTATTCTTGCACCTGTGTTGCTGCCATCTTAACTATATGGGTCCACTGCACCCTGATAGAGCATTTGTTTGAAGGCCTGGGCAGGTGTGCATCTCTGCCTTTTTGCTGCGTTTTTTGAATTTTTGGAGGATTTTAGTCCCCTTTTTGTGCTATTGCTGTGTACTTCATGCTAATGGTAAAATTTCTTTGATATAACCTTGCATTTATTTATGAAAAAAAATGGAAATATGGCAAAAATTTCAAAAGTTTGCAATTTACAAATTTGAATTCTTATGCCCTTAAAACAGAGAAATATATCACACAAAATAGTTGTTGTGCAATTTGTCCTGAGTACGCTGATACCCCATAAGTGGGAGAAAAGTACTGTATGGGCACACGTCAGGGCTCAGAACGGAAGTATTGACGTTTTGGAATGCAGACTTTGATGCGATGGTCTGCGGGCGTCATGTCGCATTTGGAGAGCCCCTGATGTGCCTAAACAAGGGGGGACCACTGGTTGGGTGCACAGCAGAGCTCGGAAGGGAAGGAGAGCTGTTTGACTTTTCAATACAAAATTGGCTGGAATTGAGATCGGACGCCATGTTGTATTTGAAGAGCCCCTGATGCGCCTAAACAGTGGAAACCCCCCACAAGTGACACCATTATGGAAAGTAGACTCCCTAAGGAGCAAATATAGATGTGTGGTGAGCATTTTGAACCCCAAGTGCTTCACAGAAGTTTATAGCGTAGAGCCATAAAATTTAAAAATCATATTTTTTCCACAAAAAATGATCTTTTCACCCCTAATTGTTATTTTCCCAAGGGTGACAAGACCACAAAAGTTATTGTGCAATTTGTCCTGAGTAAGCTGATACCCCATATGTGGGGTAAACCACTGTTTAGGTGCATGGCAGAGCACGGAGGGGAAGGAGCGCCGTTTGACTTTTTCAACGCAAAATTGGCTGGAATTGAGATCAGACGCCATGTCGCGTTTGGGGAGCCCCTGATGTGCCTGAACATTGGAAACCCCCCACAAGTGACCCCATTTTGGAAACTAGACCCCCAAGGAACTTGTCTAGATGTGTGGTGTGAACTTTGAACCCCCAGGTGTTTCACTAAAGTTTATACCTCCCGAGTGTGAGAGTAAAAAAATCATATTTTTTCCACAAATATGATCTTTTAGTCCACAATTTTTTTATTTTCTCAAGAGTAACAGTAGAAATTGGACCCCAAAAGTTGTTGTCCAATTTGTCCTGAGTGCGCTGATACCGCATATGTGGGAGAAAACTACTGTATGGGCACACGTCGGGGCTCGGAAGGAAAGTAGTAACGTTTTGGAATGCAGACTTTGATGGTATGGTCTGCGGGCGTCATGTCGCGTTTGAAGAGCCCCTGATGTGCCTAAACAGTGGAAACCCCCCACAAGTGACCCCAATTTGGAAACTAGAACCCCCCAAGGAACTTATCTAGATGTGTGGTGAGCACTTTGAACCCCCAAGTGCTTCACATTTTTTTGCTGATGATGCTGTATGGCAGCTCGTTTTTTGCGGGACAAGATAATGTTTTCAGTGGTACCATGTTTATTTATATCTGTCTTTTTGATTGCGTGTTATTCCACTTTTTGTTCGGCCGTATGATGATAAAGCATTGTTTTTTTTTTACTTTTAAGGGGATAACTAGTGGGACATTTTTATAGGGCGGGTCGCTACAGACGATACTACACTAAATATGTGTACTTTTAGGCTAAGTTCACACGTTGCGGAATTGCCGCGGAAATTTCCGCGGCAATCCCGCACTTCTCCCACGGGAAATACGCACTTTTTTTGTATGCGTATTCCTGCCAGAATAATAGCGTTTTGCAAGCGTAATTAGCTTGCAGAATTCTAGCGTTTTCCTAGCGATCTGTAGCATCGCTTGGAAAACTGATTGACAGGTTGGTCACACGAGTTAAACATAGTGTTTGACACGTGTGACCAACTTTTTACTATTGATGCCGCCTATGCCGCATCAATAGTAAAAAGATCTAATGTAAAAAATAATAAAAAAAATAATAAATAATGATATTCTCACCTTCCGGCGGCCCCCGCAGCCTTCCCGCCTCTCAGCGACGCTCCCGGCAACTCCCGGTCCCAAGGATGCTTTGCGGCAAATCACCCCGATGACGTAGCATCTCGCGAGACTGCTACACCATCTGGGTGATTCTCGCAAAGGACTCTTGGGACCGGGAGTTGCCGGGAGCGTCGCTGAAGGCGGGAAGGCTGCGGGGGCCGCCGGAAGGTGAGAATATCATTATTTATTATTTCAATTATTGTTTTACCAGGGATATGGTACCCAGGGCCTGGAGGAGAGTCTCCTCTCCTCCAGACCCTGGGTACCACCGCACATGAACCGCTTACATTCCGCAAAATTAATGAACATGTTGCTATTTTTTTCCGCGAAGCGTTTTTTTCGCGGAAAAAAAACGCAACATGTGGCCAAAACATGCGGAATCAATTAACATGTGTAGGATGCTTAATGTTTGCGTTTTTTTCGCGTTTTTACAGCGGAAAATCGCGAAAAAACGCAAAAAAAACGCAGATATTCCTGAACGTGTGCACTTAGCCTTATTGTTTTTTTATTTACATAATAATGTGTTTATTGGGGAAATATTTCTTTATTTATTTAGGGATTTTAAAATAAATATTTTTACACATGTTTATTTTATTTTTTTTACATTGTTACATTGTCCCAGAGTGTGACATCACTATATACTGTCAGATCGCTGATCTGACAGGTTGCAGAGCACTCTGTTAATCAGCAATCGACAGGCAATGCGGAGCTTGCCGTGCCTGCTCTCAGCAGGCACTGACAAGCCACCTCCCTGCAGGACCCGGAAGGACATCGCGGCCATCTTGGATCCGAGGGCCTGCAGGGAGGAGGCCCTCAGAACAATGTGATCACATCGCTTTGCTCTGAGGGTCTCAGGGAAACACACAGGGTGCCCCCTCCTTGCGCGATGCTTTCCTATGCCACCGGAATGCTGCGATCATGTTTGATCGCAGTGTGCTGGGGGTTAAAGTGCCAGGAGCGGTCCATAGCCGCTCCTGGCACTTAGTGCCGGGTGTCAGCTGTGAGATTCAGCTGACACATGGCCGCAATCAGCCGCGCTCCCCCGTGAGCGCAGCTGATCGCGTATGACGTACTATTCGTCCTTGGGAATTAAGTCCCAGGTCACATGGATGGAATAGTACGTCAGATGTAAGAAAGGGGTTAAATCAGGGCTTTTTATTACATGTATCGTTTTTAAATTTGAGATTTTATGAGATTATCATGATCATACCACAAACAAAAATAGTGATCTTGTAATTTTCACACTGTTCTTTCAGGAAGAGTCTTCAGCAAGTTTCCTATAATCAGAGGATTACAATAACTGATAACACGTGTATACTCACCTGATAACGAATCCACTAATCACAGTAGGTGATGTCACAACTAACCTTTACACCTCCCTTTACAATAAACTTTGCATAAGCTCATCAAACACTTTAATACAAAAGGCAGGGCCAAGGTCTGTCAATTGTGACTATATACATGTATTGTTTCCTGAAACATCAGAAAGTTAGAGTCTAAAAAAGCACCAGGTACCAGTATGAAAATAGCAAGAATATATATATTTTTTTTACTTTTAATACAGATTGTTATATGTGAGAAAAAAAATTACCAACATGTTTTAAAAATGCATTTAACAAAAATCCTATATATGCCATTTTCTAATGAAAACTTCCCTTTAAGTGCTTTCAAATAATCGAAAATACAGCACCATAAAAACAATCTCTCCTCAAATTGCATTTAGCTTCCTGCTCCCCTCTTCCATTTTCTTCACTGATTTACATTTTTCCAGAATGCATGAAAAGTTTCTATGATGTTATATAGTCACATGCCAACTTTATATTGAATTTCTTCCAAAATGACTGTTACTTCCATTAGCAGGCAATTGTAGGAACTCATAAAATCTGATTTATATAGTTTTATGCCATTAGAGCGATTGTTACAGACAAAAGGAGCAACTAAAAGAGACATTCAACTTTAATTACATATGTTTAGTAATAGGGAAATTTATATACAGCATTTATATTAGAGATGAGTGAATCGGGAGAAATTAAAATTTCTCAAATTTGTTGAATTATCGCAATCAATTTGATTTGGAATTAATTGATTTGCCATGAATTTAAATACTATAAAGTCTCCAACTGCCCTGAAAAGTGTATCACACTCTGTAATCTCTTAGGACTTTATTGAACTCCTTGCAAGCTTTTTAATGCCTTTTTAATGCCAGGACAGTCTTGGTAATGCGAAAGTGGCCTCTTTGCAGAAACATAATGGTAACCAGCAGTCTGTTCAATAACACAACGCACTGTCAGACTATTAATGCTTTTTAAAATTAACCAATTACCCTTCTTCTTCTTTGTGATCAGGCAGATTGTTCTATCACAACCTGTAGGTCCAAGAAAAAGATTGAAGCAGAGGTCTTAAGAATTAATCTGCCCAGATCAGTGGTCTACCCCAAACCAGTTTGACTATGCATTTTATAAACAATGCACACAGGGTTCCTGGACTTGATGATGACCATCTATTCTTGTGTCACTGTCACTGTCAGGGCCGGCTCCAGGTTTTCGTGGGCCCGAGGCGAAAGAGTCTCAGTGGGCCCCTTTAACGCATACCACAATTCATAATGCACATATATGGCAGAGAAATATAGGTGTAGTATAATGACAAAGATTTCACTTTCTACTTACATTACATGAGTAATACCAATAGCTCAAAAGACAGACAGTATAGTCCTCCATACAGTATTATGGGCACCACATAGTGCTTCATACAGAATAATGAGTCCCATATATTGCTTCATACAGTTTTTCGGACACCACATAGCGCTCCATACAGAATAATGAGCCCCATATATTGTTCCATACAGATTAATGAGCCCCACATAATGCTCTGTACAGAATAATGAGCCCCATAAGATGGTCATTTGTAATTGGACCCACAAGATGCTCCATATGTTTTTGACCCCATATACTGCTCCATATGTAATTGGCCACATATACTGCTCTATATATAATTGGCCTCATAAGATGCTCCATATATAATTGGCCACATATACAATTGGCCCAATAAGATGCTCCATATGTAATTGGCCCCATAAGATGCTCCATATATAATTGTCCTCATATACTGCTCCATTTGTAATTGGCCCCATTAGAGCCTCCATATGTAATTGGCCCCATATACTGCTCCATATGTAATTGGCCACATACACTGCTCAAAGCATAAAAAGAAAAAAAATAAATACTCACCTCTCCTCACTGGCCGCTGCTCTGGACTCCTTAGTGTCGGCATCTTCCGGCTCTCTGCGCTGTGACTGCTCAGGCAGAGGGCACAACACAGACATTGCACCCTCTGACCTGAAACGTCACAGTCAGGAGATGCGAAAGACAAAGCATCGCAGGAACAGGGAGAGGTAAATATTGCAAGTGTCGGGGCCCAGAGCAAGCGGCGAGGGGGTCCACTCGTGGGCACTGGCACAGGCACCGGGCCCCCAAAGCGTGCCGGAGTCCCCGATGGCAAATGGGCCCCCATCTGCTCAGGGCTCCGGGACTTGCCCGGGTACGCCGGGTGCTGACGCCGGCCCTAGTCACTGAGTCCTATTAACTTTGTAGGTTACTTTCTGTAGCAATGAAAAAAATTCAGCTGACCCTTGATTTAAACCAGATAAATTGCTGGCGTGGAGAAGACCGGAGTCTCTTCTCTGCTAGACGTTGGTATTGCTTGTGAAGGAAGTGAGTCCAGCTTCAATGCATAAAATCAAATAATTTATTTCATGATTAAAATAGATATGGCAGTACTATAATATGTCTAAACATATGCATGATTGGGGATAAAGGGTGCAAGGAGGTGAAACTGGAGCTCCAGCCAGGGCAGTGAGGATACTTGGTACTGGGCCACTTCTTAAAGGGGCAGTGTCACGGCAGCAGTGACCCAGTCCGTGGCCCTGGGCGTCCAATAAAAGGGGATGATGATGAAAAAGGGGAAAAATAAAGAGTTTGTAATAACGTGTTCATGATGCCACCTGTGGTACTTGGCAATAAAGATGTTAGCTGACGCTGCAGATTCAGTCCTCTGGGACAGTTGTTGATGCAGCAGAGTTGGTTCAGCCCTCCACAGGCAGAGCTATGTCCCAGGGCAGTTGAGATAATAAAGATGATGTTGGTGGTGAGTGTGGTGCAGGGCAGGTGACGCAGGAATGATTCAGAGGACACAGCAGGGTGGAGTTTTCAATGCTTTACTCACAGTTCTCTTATGCACAGATGCCTGCTTGGTGCCGTGTCCTCCAGGTGAGGGGTCCAGCAAACTCCCAGGTAGATTGGAATACACCTTTCCAGGACTCCCTTCAATATATTCCTTTCCTGGCCATCTCACTGTGCTGACTTTCCACCCTTCCTGTCCAGCACCTCACACTCAGTGTCCCAAGCCAGCAGCTGCGGAAATTGTCGGGCAATGTTCTCTAAATACCCTTGCTCACTTATGGCTGCATTTTCGGAGAAGATACTGTAACTGTGGCTGTAGCTGAAGCACCTAGAGGTGCCCCTGCCTCCGGCTTGCTAGCTGAGTCTGGTGATTTCTCCACTAGTCTCGGGGGCCGGTACCCCACTGTGACCTGGTCCTTCCACTACTGGATCGGGCCCCACAGATGGATTGCTCACTATCCGTGCCATTCTGTCCTTCCGGGAGCTTCCTTCTTTCTCTCCCTTTCAGCTTTCTTTCTGCAGCTCCTCCAGACAGGGAGCTGCCTGACAGCATGTCTGCTTACTTTCAATTTCTCCTGATGTCTCACTCACTCTCTATGCACTGTTCTTTCCCGCTCTGTTAGCTCCTCCTCTCTCTTCCTACCTTCTCCACCCACTCCCCCAACACCCTTTACTACCCAGCCTGGGATGAGACCATCTTCCCTTAGGGTACATCCAGGGTGCCTTGCTGCTATAGTCTGTGTTGGGTGCAGGTGTTAGAGTCCAGGGTGGTTCTCCCTCCTTACCTGAGAGTGGGGTACCGCACCTCTGGATGAGATGCAGTACCTCTGTGGCGCCGAACTCTCAGGGGCGCCGCAGTTGCATGGTTTCCGATGTGGTGGAAAATGGCTGCCGTAGGCGGCGCATGCGCAGATGGAGATCTCGGCACCAAGATCTCGGGAGATGAGATCTCAGGGCTGAAATCCACCGCATAGTCCACTGCATAGGAAACCATGCAACTTCAGGGGCTCTGGCCTTTCATAAAATGTCGGCAGAGCCCCCGCAGCATGGAACACCCGCAGCATGGAACACCCGCAGCACCGCTACGCACATCCAAATACCCCCTCATCCCAGCCTGCGGCCTGCAGTGACCCTGAGACCCTGCTGCATCGCGGCTGGTAAGGTATATCCGCATTATAAGAGCCACCCCCATTTTCTCCCCCATTTTGCGTAAAAAAATGCATCTTATAATCCAGAAAATATGGTAAATGTGGTATTGCTGTAATCACACTAACCTGAAGAATGAAGCAGCCTTATCAATTTTATTACACATGACACGGCATAAAAAAAGGCAAAAAAAATCCTGAATTGCTGTTTTTGTTAATTCTGCCTCCCAAAAATTGGAATAGAAAACAATCAAAAAATGTCATGTGCCTGAAAATGGTACCAATAAAAACATCAACTCAAAAAATAAGCTGTCACATAACTGTCAGCAGAAATATGGAAAAATTATAGCTTTCAAAATTTGGTGATGCAGAAACTAGTTTTTGCAAAAAAAAAAGCATCTTTTAGTGTGTGAAAGCAGCCAAACACAAAAAAAACTATATAAATCTGATATCGCAGTAATTGCACAGACCACAAGTCTAATCATTTATACAGCACGAGAAATGGCGTAAAAATAACTAAAAAAAATTCTTGACCTGCTGTTGATTTCTTCATTTTGCCTCTCAAAGAATCACAGTAAGGCTCAAAACACATTTACCCTGCGCCAGTAGCGTAGCTACCGGGGGGCAGAGGGGGTGGTGGCACCGGGCCCCGTGCTCTGAGGGGGCCCACCCGGAGTTACGCTAGTGTAACTGTATCGGCGTGCACAGCGCGCCGATACAGTTACATTCTGCAGCAGAGCAGGGAGAATCGATCTCCCTGCTCTGCCACCCGGGCCATTTGGGGCCCCTGAGCAGGTGGTGGGGGGCCCACCCGTCATCGGAGGGTCAGCTGTATCGGCATGTAGCCGATACAGTTGACCGCATAGAGAGAGAATTAGCGAGCTCTCCTTCTCTCCCATAATCCCCCTCTCAGCGTCTGACAGCGGGCGCGATGACATCACTGCCCCATATGGGGGTGCATTACACCACAGAGGCTCTATATGGGGTGCATTATACTGCAATGGCTCTATATGGGGGTGCATTACAGTACAGAGGCTCTATATGGGGGTACATTACACTACCGAGGCTGCCTATGGGGGTGCATAATAACATTGGGGGTGCATTATAATATAGAGGCTGACTATGGGGGTGCATTATAACATTAAGGGTTCATTATAATATAGAGGCTGACTATGGGGGTGCATTATAATGCAGAGGCTGCCTATGGGGGTGCATTACAATATGGAGGCTGTCTATGGGGTGCATTATAGCATAGAGGCTGCCTATGAGGGTGCATTATAACATTGGGGGTGCATTATAATATAGAGGCTGCCTATGGGTGTTCATTATAATACAGAGGCTGCCTATGGGGGTGCATTATAATATAGAGGCTGCCTATGGGGTGCATTATAATATAGAGGCTGCCTATGGGGGTGCATTATAATATAGAGGCGGCCTATGGGGTGCATTATAATATAGAGTCTGCCTATGGGGGTGCATTATAATATAGAGGCTGCCTATGGGGAGTGCATTATAATATAGAGGCTGCCTATGGGGTGCATTATAATATAGAGACTGCCTATGGGGGTGCATTACAATAGAGAGGCTGCCTATGGGGTGCATTATAATATAGAGGCTGCCTATGAGGGTGCATTATAATATAGAGGCTGCCTATGGGGGTGCATTATAATATAGAGGCTGCCTATGGGGAGTGCATTATAATATAGAGGTTGCCTATGGGGGTGCGTTATAATATAGAGGCTGCCTATGGGGGTGCATTATAATACAGATGCTGCCTATGGGGATGCATCATAATATAGAGGCTGCCTATGGGGAGTGCATTATAATATAGAAGCTGCCGATGGGGGTGCATTATAATACAGAGACTTCCGATGGGGGTGCATTATAATATTGAGGCTGCCTATGGGGTTTTATTATAATACAGAGGCTGCCTATGGGGGTGCATTATAATACAAAGGCTGCCTATGGGGGTGCATTATATTATAGACTCTGCCTATGGGGGTTTATTATAATATAGAGGCTGCCTATAGGGTGCATTATGCTATATTGAGGACTATCTGGTGTATTATGCTATATGGATGCTATCTAGGTGCCATCATACAGTGTTGGAGCCATTAATTAGTTTGGGGATATTAAGGGGTCAGTATATATCCAGTGAGGGCCATTATATGGTGTATAGGGGAGCTGTACAGGGGGGAGACTTGGGACATTATTAAATGTAAAGTGGGCACTTATTTTTATAGGGGAACGCAGGTTACTTTGACTGTCAAAGGGGCACACAGGGCATTATTACATTCTAGGGGACAAAATGTGGGCACTGTTTTCTAGGGCACTTGCACCCGGCATTACTATATTCTAGAGAGCTGCTTTAGAATTTAGAGGTCACACAGAACCACACAGCAGGTGCAGTAATAGGGACACATACAGCAGCAGTGGCTCAGTATTGGGGTATCAGGGACACATATATTGGTCTTTTTATATATAGATTATTTTTGGCAACAGCACGGTCATTTGCTGAGGTTCTCTGGTTAGGAGCCCACTCAGAAGTTTCGCCCCCCCTAAAACAAAACCCTAGCTACGCCTCTGCCCTGCGCTCTACGCCAAGAGCTTACAACGGGGTTTCTGTATAAATCTCTGAAATACGTGATTCAGATGGAACCCCCTACGGAAAATGCCCTATAATGAGGCAGATGGAAGCACTGTGGATGCTTACTGGCCAATGATCAAGCGGTGTCTGTCTTTTTAGGCCACAGTTTTGCGCACCTCTGAAAAGAAGGATACTGCTGAACAGAGGTAAGATAGAGTCCAGAGTAACCCTGATTCTTCATTATAGTGAATGGATCCCTCAGGAGTTTCAAATGAATCACGTCATTTGGAGATTTAGATGGAAATCCCAATGTAAGAGCTCAGCATAGAGTGATGGATAAATATGATTCCAAAAGTTCCTAATAAAAGCTTCAACTAAATCCACAAAAAAAAGCAAGTCCCCACTCAGGCATGATATCTATTAACGGAAATATAGGGGGCTTCCACGTTACTAGTAGTACAAAGGTTCTGGAAAAGCACTATGATGCCTCACCACCCCCCTCCAAAAGTAATCCAGTGAACGCTGCACTCCCAAATCCAAATGCCCCTCTGATCCCTGATGTTGTGGCACATGGCACACTCAAACCATTCCAGCAAAATCTGAACTCCAACATGGCGCTTTTTACCTTCTGAGCTTTGCACTGTGCCTCAAAAGTAGTTTTCGACCACATATGGGGTATTGGTGTACTCAGAAGAAATTGCACAACAAATTGTATGGTGCAAATTCTCCTGTTACTCTTCTGAAAATTAAAAAAATAGGGCTAAAAGAACATTTTTGTGAGAATAATGTGATTTTATTTTCACAGCTCAACGTTATAAAATACTGTGAAGCATCTGGGGGGTTCAAGGCACTCACCACACATCTAGATACATTCCTTGAGGGGTCTTAATAATAATAATAATAATCTTTATTTATATAGCGCCATCATATTCCGCAGCGCTTTACAGTTTAACAGTTTCAAAACACAAGTCATAAGTAACAACGTTAACAATACAATAATTAAAGCAAAATAAGACGACCCTGCTCGTGAGAGCTTACAATCTACAATGAGGTGGGGAAGATACAAAGTACAGGTGTGTATATACAATGGTGCATTTACAATGATGGTCCAGCCATCTTGAGGGAGTGAGGGATGGATGGAGATGGTGAATGGGCTACACACACACTCTAATTACACATAGAATGACTTTGATTAGTGAATGTGATAGGCCGCTCTGAACAAATGTGTTTTGAGGGAGCGCCTGAAACCATGCAAATTGTGGATAGTCCTAATTTCTTGGGGTAGAGCATTCCAGAGGATTGGCGCAGTGCGGGAGAAGTCTTGGAGTCGGGAGTGGGAGGTACGGATTAGTGCAGAGGTTAGTCGAAAGTCGTTTGCCGAGCGCAGCAGTCGGTTAGGCTTATAAATAGAAATGAGGGAGGAGATGTAGGGGGGTGCTGCACTGTGGAGAGCTTTGTGTGTGAGAACAAGTACTTTGAATTGGATCCTATAATGAATGGGCAGCCAGTGTAAGGACTGGCGAAGAGCGGACGCGTCCGAGTACCAATTAGCCAGATGGATGACCCTGGCTGCTGCATTAAGGATGGACTGGAGAGGGGATAGTCGAGTAATGGGGAGGCCAAGTAATAGAGCGTTGCAGTAGTCCAGGCGGGAGTGGATCAATGCTACAGAGAGGGTTTTTGTTGTTTCCATGGTGAGAAAAGGGCGGATTCTAGAGATGTTCTTAAGGTGTAGGCGGCAAGAGATTGTATATGGGAGGTGAAGGAGAGATTGGTGTCAAACATAACACCCAGACAGCGAGCCTGCTGCGGGGTGTTATTATGGTGCCGCCCATGGAGAGGGAAATGTCAGATTTAGGGAGGTTAGTAGACGGCGGGAGCAGAAGAAGTTCAGTTTTGGAGAAGTTGAGTTTCAGATAGAGAGCGGACATGATGTTGGAGACTGCGGACAGACAGTCACTGGCGTTCTGTAGTACAGCGGGGGTAAGGTCGGGGATGACGTGTATAGTTGTGTGTCATCAGCATAAAGATGGTACTGAAAGCCAAATCTGCTGATGATCTGTCCAATTGGGGCCGTGTAGAGAGAGTAGAGAAGGGAGCCAAGGACTGAGCCCTGGGTACACCAACAGTGAGAGGAAGAGGAGATGACGTGGAGCCAGAGAACAAACACTGAAGGAGCAGTCAGAAAGATAGGAGGAGAACCAGGAGAGAACAGTGTCCTTAATACCTAGTGACTGGAGCCTAGACAGTAGGAAGACAGTGGTCAACTGTGTCGAAAGCAGCAGAAAGGTCAAGAAGAATGAGCAGAGAGTGGTCACCATTACGTTTTGCTGTAAGAAGGTCATTGGTCACTTTGATGAGTGCAGTTTCAGTAGGGGGCGGAAGCCGGACTGTGAAGGGTCTAGGAGGGAGTGAGTGGAGAGGTAATGGGTAATTTCGGAGTAGACCTAGGCACTCCAAAAGTTTAGAGATGAAGGGGAGATTGGAGACCGGTCTGTAGTTGTTTGTGCAGAAAGGGTCGAGAGTGGGTTTCTTTAGTAATGGAGTAAGGATGGAGTGTTTGAAGGAGGATGGGAAAATGCCAGAGGAGAGTGAGAGATTAAAGATTGTAGTTAGGTGAGTTGTGACAACTGGAGAGAGAGACTGGAGGAGATGTGAGGGAATGGGGTCGGTAGTGCATGTATTCGGACGAGAGGAAGAGAGGAGTCTGGAGATTTCTTCTTCTGTGATGGGATCAAATGTGGAAAGTGAGCCAGGGGAAATGCAGGGAGGGATGGGAGTCACAGCACTTGGTGGTTGAGAGCAGATTTCCTGACGGATAGTATCTATTTTTTCTATAAAGTGGGAGGCCAGGTCGTCAGCACAAATGTCTGTGATAGGGGCTTGTGCTTTTGGCCTGAGGAGGGAGTGAAAAGTGTCAAAAAGTTTCTTGGGGTTGTTGGCTAGTGAGGAGATCAGGGTGGTGAAGTAGGTCTGTTTGGCGAGGTGAAGGGCAGCATTATAAGTTCTTAACATGAATTTAAAGTGGATGAAGTCTTCTGGTGTGCGGGTTTTTCTCCAAAGGCGTTCAGCACTCCTAGAGCATCGCTGAAGAAGTTGAGTTTGCAATGTGAGCCAGGGCTGTTTTACTGTGTGTTTGGAAGTTCTGAGGGTGAGCTGTGCTACTTGGTCAAGGGTGCTTCTAAGAGTGTCATTGCAGTGATGAACAGCCAGATTAGGACAAGAAAAAGAGGAGATTGGGGACAGCGATGAGTGTAGGGAGTCTGAAAGTGTCTGAGGGTTAATGGCTTGTAGATTTCTGAATGTGTGGTAGGTAGGAGTGCGCTGGGGTGGTCGAGAATTTGTGAGGGTGAAGGAGAGAATGTTGTGGTCAGAGAGTGGAAGCGGTGAGTTATTTAGGTGGGAGATTGAACAGAGGCGGACAAAGACCAGGTCAAGGCTGTTACCATCCTTGTGTGTCTCAGAGGTTGAAAGCTGTGAGAGGCCTAGAGAAGTGGTTAGTGATAGAAGCTGAGATGCAGATGTGGAAGTAGGGCTGTTAATGGGGATGTTGAAGTCTCCAAGGATAAGGGTTGGCAGTTCTGAGGACATGAAGTGCGGCAGCCAGGCTGAGAAGTGGTCAAGGAACCGGGTGGGTCAGCCAGGGGGCCGATATATGACCGCTACTCTGAGGGAGAGGGGACGAAAGAGCCTGATGGTGTGGACCTCAAAAGAAGGGAATGAGAGTGATGGAATTGGGGGAATGACCTGGAAAGTGCATTGTGGGAACAGGAGTATGCCAACTCCACCACCATGTCTGTTTGCGGGTCTCGGGGAATGGGAGAACTGTAAGCCACCATAGGAAATGGCATCAGGGGAGACCGTGTCAGAATCCTGAATCCAGGTTTAAGTGAGGGCCAACAGATGAAGAGAGTTGTTCAGAAAGTAGTTGTGCAGGAAGAATAGCTTGTTGCATGCAGACCGTGGATTCCAGAGGGCACAATTGAAAGAAGGAGATGAGGGAGTGCAAGTAATATTAATAAGATTATTATGGTTTCGATATGAGGTAGGGTAGGGATTGAGGTTGGGGGATGGTGGACCAGGGTTGGGGGAGATGTCCCCTGAAATCAGTAGGAGTAGGAAGATAAAGAGCAGGTAGCTGTTGGAGTTGTAAGTAGGTTTTTTCTGTGATGTGTTTGGGCAAGATGGTCAGAAGTTTCTCAGGAAGGTGAGGAGTGCATGGGAACTGTACATGGGAGAGGGAAGTATAGAGGGGCTGATGTATATGTGTCGTGATGAAGGGGTGATGGGGCGGTGAATGTGGATGGCAAGGGAACACTGGAGGATAGAGATAACGTACATAATTAAAAAGAAAGCAAAGTGTGGGGTACCTGATTCCTGCCCTGATTAACTGCCATGGATAACTGCCGTTTACACGATGCTTATCTTCTGTGATGCTTTGCTTCTGGGATGCTTGTGTGCTGCACCCCACACTGCGTGCACCCCTTAGACTAGTCCTAAATATATACCCCAAACTACAGGGTTAGGAGAGTGGGATTGTGGGAGCTGGTTTGGGATAATTTGGCAGCTGGGACCAGCACACCAGGGGTGGTTAGATCATCAAAGGCACTAGACCTGGCAACATCTATATGCTTTAGCACCTTCCACCTGATAAGATCTAGAGAGGCCCAAGTCACAGGATATGAAGCAGTAAGTATTAAACACAGTGCAAAAATGAATTATACCAAAGCTTTACCAGGCACATTAAACTATGTTACAAGATGGTAAAGCAGTGGTTGGCAGCAAGCAGAAGTATGGAGTGCATACCAATAGTATATATAGCAGCATACAAGACAGATAGCAGAGATGGGGATTGAATCATTCAGCTGTTTTCTTCCAATGAATAGAGTGCATACCAATAGTATATATAGCAGTATACAAGACAGATAGCAGAGATGGGGATTGAATCATTCAGCTGTTTGCTTCCAATGAATAGAGTGCATACCAATAGTATATATAGCAGCATACAAGACAGATAGCAGAGATGGGGATTGAATCATTCAGCTGTTTGCTTCCAATGAATAGAGTGCATAACAATAGTATATATAGCAGTATACAAGACAGATAGCAGAGATGGGGATTGAATCATTCAGCTGTTTGCTTCCAATGAATAGAGTGCATACCAATAGTATATATAGCAGCATACAAGACAGATAGCAGAGATGGGGATTGAATCATTCAGCTGTTTGCTTCCAATGAATAGAGTGCATAACAATAGTATATATAGCAGTATACAAGACAGATAGCAGAGATGGGGATTGAATCATTCAGCTGTTTGCTTCCAATGAATAGAGTGCATACCTGTGTGAAGAGAGAAGATGAATGTTAATTCCTTGCCATGGATAACTGCCGTTTACACAATGCTTATCTTCTGTGATGCTTTGCTTCTGGGATGCTTGCGTGCTGCACCCCACACTATGTTCCACAATGGGGTCACTTCTGGGGGTTTCCACTGTTTGGGCACATCACAGGCTTTTCAAACGCTACATGGCGTTCACTAATGATTCCAGCAAATTTTGTGTTCAAACAGTCAAATAGCGCTCCTTCCCTTCCAAGTCCTGCCGTGTGCCCAAACAGTAGTTTTGCTTCACATATTGGGTAGTGGCGTACTCAGGATATATTGCACAACAATTTGTATGTTGCATTTTCTCCTAATACCCTTGAAAGAATTCAAAATTTGGGGCTGAAAAACCATTTTTGCAGGAAAAATTTGATTTTTTTATTTTCATGGCTCTACTTTATAACCTCCTATATTATAACTTCTGTGAAGCATCTGGGGGTTCAAGGTGCTCAAAACACATCTAGAAACATTCCTTGAGGGGTTCTAGTTTCCAAAATGGCATCAATTGTGGTGGTTTCCCACTGTTCAGGCAGATCAAGAGCTCTCCAAAGGCGACATGTCATTCACTATTCCAGCCAATTTTGCATTCAAAAAGTCAAACGGTGCTCCTTCACTTTCAAGCCCTGCCGTGCGCCCAGATTTTTTTTCTCCATGTATGGGGTATCAGCGTATTCAGGAGAAATTTCGCAAGGATTTTTTGGGCCAATTTTTGCCTGTTACCCTTGCAAAAATAAAAAATTGTTGGAGCTAAAGTAACATTTTTGTGAAAATAAGTTGAAAGTTAATTTTTTCCTTCCACATTGCTTCTGTTCCTGCGAAGAATCTGAAGGGTTACTAGACTTCTTGAATGTGGTTTTGAGCACCTTGAAAGGTGCAGTTTTTAGAATGATATCAATTTGGGGTATTTTCTGTCATAAAGGCTGCTGAAAGTCACTTCAAATGTGATGTTACACCTAAAAAAATGGTTTTGCAAATTATGTTGGAAAAATGAGAAATTGATGATCAACTTTTAACCCTTATAACTTCCTAACAAGAAAATTATGTTTCAAAAATTGTTCATATGTAAAGTTGACATTTGGAAGATGTTATATATTAACTATTTTGTGTAACATAACTGATTTAAAAGGTATAAAAATTATAAGTTTGAAATTTGCAAAATTTTCATATAAAATTTATATTTATTTTTTAAATGTATATGTAGGGGCAATGCAGTGGGGAAAAGCATTGTTATATTATCATCTAGAGGGCAGTGGTATTGAGGGAGACAGGAAAGTGCAGCTGTGTGGGTCAAATAGGAAAGAGCAGCTTATGATGGGGGGGACAATAATACAGGAAGTTCCAGTATTCACTTTAGGTCTGGCATTGTGTGATTCTAGAGCCTCTCCTCCCCATCCTGCCAGTGCTGACTACAGAGCTTTACAGACATAGCAGTCCAGCAGGAAGGTGACACAATCTCTTTACATCTTTCTCTTAGTCCTGAAGTGCAAACTACACTGTAGAGAAATTTACCTTTTTAAAAAAGACAAATAACAAAAAATGCTAGGTAGTTACATGCCCAGAAAGCAAACTGTCACAAAAGGAAGAGCCTATTGTGCCCTAAATAGTAACACAGGGGACCGTAAAGACGGGACAGACTAAAAAGAATGAAGAAAAGGAATGAAGAAAAAGAATGAACATAGTAACTTATAGGTCCAAAGACATGGAGAGGCATTATAGATTTCTTATGTATCTTGGATATGAAATGAACATGAATTATATGTAGACAATTAGGAAATGAACACATATCCTATGTAAACAGGTGTATATTATATTCCCTGAGCTTTATAGGTCGGGAATGAACATGTAATATATGTAGATAATGGGAGAATAAATACATATCCCATATAAACAGGTGTATATTATATTCCCTGAGCTTTGTAGGTGGGGAATGAACATGTAATATATGTACAGTACAGACCAAAAGTTTGGACACACCTTCTCATTCAAAGATTCTTTTGTATTTTCATGACTATGTAAATTGTAGAATCACACTGAAGGCATCAAAACTATGAATTAACACATGTGGAATTATACATTACACTTTACAAGAAAGTGTGAAACAACTGAAAATATGTCTTATATTCTAGATTCTTCAAAGTAGCCACCTTTTGCTTTGATTACTGCTTTGCACTCAGAAAAGGTGAACGGATGGACTCTACATGCCTAGTTCCCACCGTGAAGCATGGAGGAGGTGGTGTGATGGTGTGGGGGTGCTTTGCTGGTGACACTGTTGGGGATTTATTCAAAATTGAAGCGGTGAGCGGTCCAGCTCACCCCAAACCATCTCGATTGGGTTCAGGTCTGGTGACTGTGGAGGCCAGGTCATCTAGCGTTGCACCCAACACCCTCCTTCTTGGTCAAATAGCCCTTACACAGTCTGGAGGTGTGTTTGGGGTCATTGTCCTGTTGAAAAATAAATGATGGTCCAACTAAACGCAAACCGGATGGAATAGCATGCTGCTGTAAGATGCTGTGGTAGCCATGCTGGTTCACTATGCCTTCAATTTTGAATAAATCCCCAACAGTGTCACCAGCAAAGCACCCCCACACCATCACACCCCTCCTCCATGCTTCACGGTGGGAACCAGGCATGTAGAGTCCATCCGTTCACCTTTTCTGCGTTCAAAGCAGTAATCAAAGCAAAAGGTGGCTACTTTGAAGAACCTAGAATATAAGACATATTTTCAGTTGTTTCACATTTTTTTGTAAAGTGTAATGTATAATTCCACATGTGTTAATTCATAGTTTTGATGCCTTCAGTGTGATTCTACAATTTTTGTCATGGTATAGGACATGGTTAATGTCCTGTCCACTCAGGGTTAACTTTTGCTGGCCTCCCTTTGGATCTGGGAGGGTATTTATACCCAGTCCAGAGGGAGATTCTCTGTCAGCTATACTTTCGTTGTGACTGTGTATTTGTGTCATGGGTGTATCGCCACGAGGATCGTCGCGATTACACACTCTGACTTCTCACAGCTGAGTTGCTGTTTCTTTGTGTTTGGTAATGAGGGAGTTAATTTTACCTAGCTCTTTGCTAAGACTAGGTCCAGCCTCGCCCGGCTGCTTTTGATTATGTTCTAATTAGATTCCTTCATATACCTGCCAGTCTGCTTGTTAGATGCCGGTGAAAGCATTCATGTAGTCTAGCAGACTGGATCGGTTCTGAGAATACTTAAGCTAAGAGCTCCTTAGTTGTTTTTACTCTTACAGCTTATAGTTTATCTCTGAGACCTTAGGTGTTCCTACTGTGTGTGAGTGTTGTATGTAAGACTTTATTTACTTTATTTCTTGTCTTTCTTGTATGTCTTTCTGTTCATTAACCGTTACTTGTTCATTCCCTTTGGTGGTAATCAGGGTCCTTCTTAGGACTAGATTACAGTTGGCAGGGATTGATAGGAGACAGGGTTTACGCTGGTGGCCTGGACCTCTGTACCTTTAACAGTACCTCCAGGTAGAGGGATTAGTTAGGACCCCAGTTTAGGGTCAGCATAGACCCCGGTCACCCTCTAGCCGGAGACAGCGTATAACGGATTCCGTATTGACCCACTGGACATTCTGTCAGGTAATTCTATGTTATCATATACCTATGCGCATGTTATATAGTATGTTGCCCCTTTGATATAGATTACTGACATCACATATATATATATCTGCTATACAGCGTGACAATTTGACCCCCCTGGTTTGCGTGTATACTGCTCTGCTTGTTTGACTCCTGTGTATGACCCGGTCTGTTTGCTCACTCTGCTCTCTGTCTCACGTTTTGCTTATATTGTTATTGTTTTGATATTGCTTGGCTATCGATACTCTGTTACCGTTTTGTCCCTATTGTACTGTCTATTGCCCGCTCTGGTTTACTGATCTATTGCTACGTCCTGACTATCCGTTCTGTCTAACCCTTTGGTACTGTCGTGCTATCTTGTGCTCTGATCTCGGCCTGTCCTGGTTTTCGTCTCTGTCTTTGCCCCTTGGTAACTTTATCTCGTCGTTACCCTGCTAGGAGTTTTCCTGCAGTTCCTAGATCTCTGGAGCTTAGGCCACGCCCCCAGCAGTCATGTGCTGCAGGTCCTGTTAGTCTGCAGTACACATCATTCATTACTGCTGCCTCTGAGAGACGTGTGGCCAGCTCCGCCCCTTGGC